>VBSM01000529.1:61043973-61125684 GCA_008086735.1 Cheirogaleus medius
TGCCAGGGTTTTTTTTTTTTACACTCATGAGTGTTTTGGATGGTTAAGAAATTTTTCTCTGTTATCATACGAAACTGCTTTCTTTATTGTCTAACCCATTAGAACAACCCTGTGCTTGTGAATGATTTTTAAAGACTCTTGCCACTTTTTCTTCCTTGGAATTATATGTTGACAAAATATGGTTTCCTAAAAGATACTGTTGAATCTTTTTACTAAAGTTTTACAAAGCTTTCTGATCTGCTGTTCCAAAATTGTACAATTTACTGCCTGACATCCTATTTTTAAATTGAAAATGGGGAAATTGCTAATGATATTGAAAGCAAAAATTTATTGAATGCTCTATGCCTAAACATGTATTGAACCAAGCTAAGCACTGTGTACTGTGTTTCCCCGAAAATAAGACAGGGTCTTATATTTATTTTTCCTCAAGAAGACACCCTAGGGCTTATTTTCAGGGGACGTGTTATTTTTTTTAGTACGGTACAACAATCTACATTTATTCAAATATAATTAAGTTGTCTTCTTCTGGAACATCATCATAACTCTCCAAACCCCAAATTCCATCCTGAATTTCTTGCGATTCTATTTCCTTTAGAACCACTGGCCCCAATCTCTCATCCCGAGCAATAGAGCTCTCATTAAATGAGCAGGGCTGGCTTATTTATCAGAGATCCAGTGAGCACTGGGTCCAGTCTGCACAGTGGAGCAGAAATGATCTCTCTGGGCTCAGTAGGAGACTGCTTGCTGAAGCTTTTCCCCTATCCCCTGGTGTTTGTGGGGGGTGAGAGAGGCCCACAGTGCTGAGTAAAATGGCAGCCACAGCTTTCCTTGTTCTTCCTGGAGACACACAATACCTAAAGCAGAGAGTCCCACTCCTCTCTTCACTGAGGAGACTTTCTTCTCACAGCCTCAGCTTGCAGCACACACAGGATGGCGGGGACCTGACAGGAGGAGCCGACCTTGTTGCTGGGGCTGCCTGCAACTTTCCGATCACCTCTAGGGTAGTAGCTGTCACGATGGGGCACATGAGAAGGGCTGCTCATCTTCTTTGCATGGGTTGTGCAGATACACTGCGTAGCCACGCGCATTACTAGGTCTTATTTTCGGGGTAGGGCTTATATTGCACAAATGCTTAGAAATCCTGCTAGTACTTATTTTATGGGTAGGTCTTGTTTTCGGGGAAACACGGTATGCATTCTTTCATTCCAAAATTCTTATGACCTACCTACTCAGTGTTGTTACATTTATAGATGGGGAAACAGGCTTATAAATATGCTAGGTAAGTGACCAGTTCTAGAGAAAACTGATACGAGTTATGACCCCATATTGAGTTTAAGTAAATAAAACAAAAAGAATGAATATACTGAATCTCGGTCATTCTGCTAATGAAGAAGATAATTTTGATTTTCAATATAGACTGACAGAATTAAAAAAATATAGTGGTAATATTTAATAGTGAAGGCAGTAGTGAGAATTTTATAATTAAATTATGTAAAAAGAAGTATTCCAAAATAGCATAGCAAAATAACTGAAAGGAGTACTTTGGAAAATGAATCAAATTGTATT
This sequence comes from Cheirogaleus medius, assembly GCA_008086735.1. Taxonomy (NCBI): domain Eukaryota; kingdom Metazoa; phylum Chordata; class Mammalia; order Primates; family Cheirogaleidae; genus Cheirogaleus; species Cheirogaleus medius. The sequence goes on from VBSM01000529.1 coordinate 61,045,540, forward strand.
AGAAAACAAATATCTTTAATGGAGAATCTAATAGAGGAAATTAAAGCAATTGATAGAAAACAATGGAACCATTGTATGGAATGAGAGATATAAAATTGCCAATTTAGTTCAGGATTTTATTTTATAATAGTCATATTCTAAAAATGACCGATATAAATAAATAGAAATAAGGAAGGAAAACTATTTTGAGCTGGTAAAATCTATTTGGCACTTTTTACTGTTTTACTCATAATATTAACTGTAATGTTTTAATGCAAATAATTGTGTTTGTGTTATATATGACTCTTTCAAACCTGTTGTTTCATCACTGTTTTCAGAAGAATTTAAAAAGAAATTATGTTTAACTTTTTAAGACATTAGTGATTAGTGGTTTACAAACAAGTCTTCTGATAATAAATTAGTAAAAACTTCCTTTAAATACAGCTGCTAAGACCTGCCAAGTTGCCTTGGTTCCATTTCTTATCTAAGGGTTGATAGGAATATAGTACTGCTTACTAGTAATTACTGCTTCCAGATAGAAAAGGGAGAGGCCTTGAATTCAGCATTTGTATGGTCGCATGGCCTTGTTCAGTCAAGCTCAATGCATGTGACATGATTGCCTGAGAGGAATAGAAAAGCTACTTTCTCAGTCTCTGACCAGAATGCCTGATAAGGCTTGATGTCAAAAAGGGCAAGATGGGGATCACAGCAATTATGGCAGAGGCAAAGCCGTTACCTTGACAACCAGATTGAGGATTCGTTGTGATTTATTATTTACTACTTCAAAACCTCATTCTGTGATTTAATTAATAGAATTAGTATTTCCATAAATTCTGTCTTTTCCAAATTTGAGTACCCTGTTGCTGTTAAGATGTACACAGAAACAATCCCAAACTGATGTTACTCCAAAACAGGGACAAATTATGCTTTGTGTGTACTTTTGTGAACATTTAGACAGGTCGCTTAGATAATAGTTAACTGAAATAAAATGGATCTTATATTGGGTGATGTTGATCAATACTTACTACTAACTTGATAATAGTGATCCCCTGGGGATCTACAAAGCAGCATGGTTGCAACAAGTGAGTTTTACCTTTTTTGCTGAAAGCAGCTTTAGTTTATACATGGTTAGTATTTCAGTGTATCATTTTAGATATAAAATATACATGTTATTTCTTTGCAGTTACCCACATAATTATATACCTTTTATATTGCCCAATTATAGTCAAAATTTGATTATAATTAGATAATTTTTTGCCAGAAAGCACAATTTCAACTTTTTAGAATGAGTTAACCATTAGATAATTTAGTATTTCCTATGTTTTCTCTCCCCAAATACTCCTCAGATGTGTTTTACCTTTGTAGATGAAGCTCTAAGTGGACTACTTATTCAGCATTAATAAGCTTGTCAAATGTGACAAGCTTTTTAACATGTGTTTTTTATTTAAACAACAAAACCTTCCAAAGAAAATAATTTTAAACCCTTATTGAATTTCTATTTAAAATGATGTATTTACGTGCATTCTTTTTATTTAGCTCGTTTACATTCTTTCTGTTAGAATTTCTGCCTGAGGAGTTTATATATAATTAATGTAAGAAAAACAAGAGGGTAATCCCTTGGTAGAAAACTGGTAATGGATTAAAAGACCATAGCTCTGAAATTCCAGGAATGTGACATACTTTCCCAGAAAGATGCACTTAGGCCTGAAGTCTAGAGATACTAAAAAGTGCCCCCTAGTGTAATTAGCTAAAGGTAGATATTCTGAATATATTTTGTTGTATGTTTAATGTGGATTATTGTAAATAAGTTTATAACTGATATCAAACATTTGAGAAGAATTATTATTTTATTTGCCCAGAATAGAGCTTTGAATGTCACCGTAAGCTTTACATTTCTTGTTGAACAAATTGCTAGAATACACAATATGTGTACTGAAAATGTGCAGAAGAGCTACCTACATAGTATGACCAGTGTCTTACAACATAATGCCTAACATTAATTAGTTTAGGAACCCTGGAAAATTCACATAACTATCCTTGGTTTCAATTTCTTTAAGAGTTTGGACTAAATTAGTGCTTTTCAAATTGTGAGTTGCAACCCATTATCAGTCCATGAAGACAGTATTTAGTGGGTTACAATCATCACTTATATGAAAGAGAATAGCAAATATCAGTACATTGCATATAATGAGTATTTTTTCTTGAAATTTTTCTTAATTGTATTGTGCACATAATTATATATTAGTTTGATGTAAAATGTCATACTTGTGCTATATATATATATATATATATGCACACACACACACACAAGAAATACTGGGTGGTGTGATCCTAAAAGTCTCTCCTAGTTCCATTGCTCCCAAGTGAAATTTTAAATGTTTAGATCTTTCTTAGGTAGGGTTATTTTTTTAAATATTAATAGAATTTGTCAGATACAGATACTTTTTGAGATCAAAAGAAAGACACAAGACTTGATATTGACAGACTAGTACCTATATAAATTGTAATTATTCCTGTTTGCTAAATATGTTGATTTAGGCCTGTATAAATCCATGAAAGCATAGAAAACAAGTGATTAGTTTTGATTGTCAGGCTCAGAAAATGCCTCATGACATTAGAGTATATCCTTGAAAGATGAATTTTTTTTATTCATTTTAGGTAGGGAATTCAGGGAAAAGAATCTGGACACTTTGAATGTGGCTAGAAAGTCAAGAGGCCTCGCATGCCATACTTAGGCACTTGGAGTTTATCTTGATGACCAGGAAGAACCATCAAACCCATTAAGCCTACTAGGATTAGATCTCCTTTTAGAAGGATCTAAGTAGTAGTGTGGTTGTTAAACTGTAGTAGAGAAAAACTCAAGGTATGGAAGCAAGTTACAAGAGAATTTCAGAAGGGCCACTAATGATGACAGTGGCAGCTGTAAACATAGTGAATGAGAAACTCCTCTTGATAAATAGTAAAATAAATTAGTTTGAAAATGCTCGTGTAACACATTAATTGAGTTTCATTGAGATTCACAGCACATTAAGTTTCATTGTAGTATTTTGAAAATACTGTTCAGTATCTTTGCAAAATACCCAACTAAATGTATGTGAAATGTTGAATGATTGAAGTGAGTCCAGCATACAGGCACACTTCATTTTATCGTCCTCCACTTTATTGTGCTTTGCAGATACTGCATTTTCTACAAATTGAAGGTTTGTAGCAATTCTGTGTCCAGGAAGTTTATTGGCATCATTTTCCCAACAACATGTGCTCACTTCATGTCTCTGTCATACGTTTTGGTGATGCTCACAATATTTCAAAGTTTTTACTATATCTGTTATGATGATCTGTGATCAGTGAATGATCTATGATATTACTGTGGAAATTATTTTGGGGCTTCATGAACTGAGCCCATATCAGACAACAAACTTAATAAATGTGTGTATTCTGACTGCTCCACCAACCCACTGTCCTCTCATTTCTCCTCCTCAGGCCTCTGTATTCTCTGAAACTCAACAATATTGAAATTAGGTCAGTTAATAATCCCACAATGGCCTCTAAGTGTTCAAGTGAAAGGAAGAGCCACATGTCTCTTCACTTTAAATGAAAAACTAGAAACTAGTAAGCTTAGTGAGGAAGGTATGTCAAAGGCTGAGATAGGCTGAAAGGCAGGGCTCTTGCACAGAAGAGTTAGCCAAGTTGTGAATGCAAAGGAAAAGTTCTTGAAGGAAATTAAAAGTGCTACTTTAGCGAACACACAAATAGCACGAAAGTGAAACAGCCTTATTGCTGATATTGAGAAAATTTTAATGGTCTGGTTGGAAAATTAAACCAGCCACAACATTCCCTTAAACTAAAGCCGAATTCAAAGCAAAACCTCTTCAATTCTATGAAGGATGATAGAGGTGAGGAAGCTGCAGAAAAAGTTTGAAGCTAGCATAGGTTGATTCATGAAGTTTATGGAAAGAAGCCATCTCCATAACATCAAAGTGCAAGGTGAAGCAGCAAGTGCTGATGTAGAAGCTACAGCAAGTTATGCAGAAGATCTAGCTAAGGCCATTGATGAAGGTGGCTACATGAAACAACAGATTTGCAATGCAGGCAGAATGGCCATATGTCAGAAGAAGATGCCATCTAGGACTTTCTTTACTAGCTAGAGAGAACAAGTCAATGCCTGGCCTCAAAGCTTCAAAAGATGGGCTGACTCTATTGTAAAGGGCAAATGCAGCTGGTGACTTTAAATTGAAGCCAGTGCTCATTTACCATTCCAGTAATCCTAGGGTTGTTAGGAATTATGCTAAATCTGCTCTTCCTGTGCTCTGTAAATGGAACAATAAAGCTTGGATGACAGCACATCTGTTTACAGTGTGGTTCACTGAATATTTTAAGCCAGCTGTTGAGACCACTACTCAGAAAAAAAGATTGCTTTCAAAGTATTACTGCTTCTTGACAATGCATCTGGTCACCCAAAAGATCTGGTATAGATGTACAAGTAGATGAATTTTGTTTTTCATGGCTGCTAACACAACATCCATTCTGTAGCCCAAGGATCAAGGAGTAATTTTGACTTTCAAATCTTATTTAAAAAATACATTTTGTAAGGCTGGAGCTGCTGTAGATAGTGGTTTTTCAGGTGGATCTGGGTAAAGCACATTGAAAACCTTCTGGAAAAGATTCACCATTCTAAATGCCATTAAGAACATTCATGATTCATGGGAGCAGGTCAAAATGTCAACATTAACAAGAGTTTGGAAGAAGTTGATTTCAGTCCTCATGGATGACTTTGAGGAGTTCAAGACTTCAATGGAGGAAATAACTTCAAATGTGGTAGAAATAGCGAAAGAATTAGAATTGGAAGTGGAGTCTGAAAATATGACTGAGTGCACAATTTTATGGTAAAATTTGAAGGGATGAGGAGTTGTTTTCTTGTGGATAATCAATGAAAGTGTTGTCTTGAGATGGAGTCAACTCCTGGTAAAGATGCTATGGGACTATTGTTCAAATGATAACGAAGGCTCTAGTTGATGCATTTAGTTGATAAAACAGTGGCAGGGCTTGAGAGGATTGACTCCAATTTTGAAAGAAGTTCTGTGGATAAAATGTTATCAAACATCATCACATGCCACACAGGACTCTTTCGTGAAAGAAAGACTCAATCGATGTGGTACATTTTATTGTTGTCTTGCTTGAAGTAATTGTCACAGCCACCCCAATCTTCAGCAGCCACCACCCTGATCAGCCATCAGCATCAAGATAGGACCTCCCACCAACAAAAAGATTACAACTGGCTAAAGGCTTAGAAGAGTTAGCATTTTTTAGTAATTAAGTATTTTTAATTACATCATGTAATTACAAAATGTACATCATTTTTTGGATTTTTTTCAGACAAGATCTTGTTCTGTTGCTCAGGCTGGAGTGCAGTGGCATGATCAGAGCTCAGTGCAGCCTCCAACTCCTGGACTCAAGGGATCCCCCTTGCTCAGCCTCTGGAGTAGCTGGGACTACAGGCACACATCACTGTGCCTGGCTAATTTTTTTGATTTTGCACAGATTTGGTCTTACTATATTGCCCAGGCTGGTCTCTGACTCCTCCTGGGTTCAAGTGATCCTCCCACTTCAGCCTCCCAAAGTGCTGGGATTACAGGTGTGAGCCACCATGCCCAGCCTTGTCCATTGTCTTTGCAGACAGTGCTATTGCACATTTACTATAGTGTAAACATAACTTTTGTATGCACCGTGGAACAAAAAATTCATGTGACTTACTTTATTGTGCAGTTTGCTTTATTGTCATGGTCTGGAACCAAACCTGTAATATCTCTGAAGTATATCTGTTTATTGGAATTTTCCTTCCTCACAAAACTACAGTGAGAAAAAATGTTTTGAATGGATACTTTCAACTATGCATTCCATATGTGGTAGTATTTTTTTAAATGAAAGTTTTTAGAGTTAAATAATAGTGACAGGTTAGGAAATTATCTTTGTGATCTTTCCATATTTAAGTTTTGGTCAGAATCTTGGTTGTTTCAGTTTATGTAGTCTTGATACTGGGAACTTTACAACATTGCTTTTCCTGAGTCAAAATAGTTTTCTATTTTTGATTATCTATGTTTCCCTCACTGTATGATGTTCTCCCACCTCATAACTGAGCTACTTAAAAATAGAAACTGCAAAATTCTTTTCAGTAGACTGTGCCTTGCTTAGAACATGATGACCTCTCAATAAATGTTTCAACAATGAATAAGTGAGCTAAAAATCTTGACTATGCAACAAAAGTAGCACAGGGATAGGAAATTGAGTTTAAAAGATTAAAAATGGAATCATCTCAAGGAATTAAGATTTAAAATGGGATCTGATAGCGTTTGGACATATGATAGGTTACTGTTGGTATGTTAACATATATTAATTATCTCCCCACCTTATTAGATGATTATAATTGTGAATATAGTAGAAACTATCCGTACCCTCATGTAGATTTTCTTTTCCATCTTTAGCTAGAAGGCACATGAATTTTAATTATAGCATGATGGACACTGGAAGATAACACAAAGAAATTTCTAATTATACCTGATAAAATAGTGGAGTTTCTCGTTAAAGATAGTTACCTAATTTCTTTTATCGAAGCTGTTGATACAGGATTTTTGACAATGCAATACCTCCAATTTATGCACCCTCTATAGCATTTAACACATACATCAAGTTCAAAAAAGTGAATAGTAAGAACATTTAGAAATAGTTGATATACCAATCTGATGGTTGTAGTTCAGGCAAAGTTGTTAATGAAGTAGAGGGTTGGGATAATAGGGGCCTAGGCAAGATGACAACGACTACATAAAAATTCAGGCAGTTCTTTTTTAGCACCAGAAGGCACTCTCCACCATGTTCCTCTAAAGCTCTGTATAAATTAGGACAAATAGATCTTGGCTCCCTGGATAGAAAGATCTCTTTCTTTGCAAATTCCATGCAGGTCATACCCAGACAGACTTCCAATATATGTTTATTACAAAGTGGTGTGTAGGTAAGCACAATTTCTCAAAACTAATGAAATAGAATTTTAGTAAGATGATAAATTTGTTCAACAAACAGATTTTGTGGTAAATGCTGTGAAAGTAAAGGTGACCAAGGCAGTAGACCAGGACATAGAACATTGTGGTCAATTTCTTTTGAATCTTGCAGGGTTTAACAGACTTTGACTGGTTGGTATGGGTAATAAAAAATGCTGGCAAGTGAATGCTCCAAAAATTGCAATAATATTACATGTAGTGATGTTTTCATCATTCAAGTGTTTGTTACTAGATTTTGGATCACTTTGAAATTTTATCTATCAGATTTCCCAATTAAGTCTTCACTTATGTAAAAGTGTTACTCTGTGAGGGATAGGGAGAGGAGTATTAAAACCAGTCTTCAGATTCTCTTTTTAGTAATGTGACCTTGGTTTATACTCCCGAGTCTCCACTTCCTGAGCTGTAAAATTAGTATCACATAAGTATTGAGTGCTTGCTATAGCTAGGCATTCTGCTAGATGTTTGGGATAAAAACCATGAATAACCATCCATTCCTGCCTTCAAGGACTTTTTTGTATTAAGAGGAGAAATACATAAATAGATCATTTTTAAGCCGTGTGGTAAGTGCTGGGAACGTCCATGGATGTGTTGTTGGAATTCTGACACAGTTTTAGGGTAGCTTGGCTATGTGGTCACAGAAAACTTCTCAGAGGAAGTTTTTCCTATTTCTAGCCTTAAAAAGGAATGAATAAGAATTCGAAAGTCAGGATATTCTGTGGATTAATCCAGTCTCATTTTGAGAATTCAGTGAGATAAAATATATGGTGTCTAGAATGTTCTGAGTCCTTGTAAATGATAATCCATTTTTCTGACTTATCCGCTATTGTATTGTGTGTACACGCACGTGCACACACACACCCCAAATTGATTTATGAACTTCATATCTTTAAAGAAAGTATAGGAAATGGGAATAAGGATTAGCTTATTTCTAATTGCCTATAATTATGATTTCATAATCTGCAAATTATCTACACATAATGAGTTATTCAATTATATCTGGTATATAATTTACCAATTAGGCTGTTTCCTTGGTTGGCTGGAGAGTGAATCCAGAACTTTTATTAACTGCACTGAAGAAACTGGAATGACCAGGTGTCAAATGCACCACTTTTTAAGAAAAGTACGCTGGCAAAATTGATCACTTACAGTTGTCAGGCAATGTTTTGAGTACTTTACATGTGTTAACTTATTTCATCTTCACAAAACCCAATGGGACATAGTAGCTATTATTATTCCATTTTTACAGATAGGAAACTGAAGTACAGCTTGGCCTCTGAGCACCATCACTCAGCTAGTAAACAGGAGGCTGATTCAAATCCAGATGGTCTATGCTGGATACTGTACATCTGCAAAGTAGCATATAATTAACAAGTTTCTAGAAATAAGTGTTCTTGTCACAGAAAACTAAAACTTTCAAGACTTGTATATACACAGCCAGTAACTAGGTTTTAAAGCACATAAGGAAGAAGCAAATTAGCCAGCCTATGGAATATAAGCAGATGCTTTTCTACAAGTTAATTTAGTTGACAAGTTTGCAGAATACTGTTTCAGAGCAGAGTAGACACTGGAAGTCAGAAGTCCACATCACCAGGGAGTTGGAGAGAGCATCTCATTAAAAGGCTGGAGTGGCTCTTTCTGCATTCTTGGGGGATCCTGAGGAGTAGAGGTGCTGGTTCTTTTCTTTGCCTTTTCAGTAAGACTCCATGCACAAGGGTTGTATTTGTGAGCCACCTTAGTCTCTTTTTCATTAATGGTTCTCACCTGTGGTGATAAATTACTTTTCAATGAAAAACCTAACATTTGTTTGTGTTAATTTTGGTGGTCTTATGCTAAGTGCAGAACTTACCATTCCATCTGTGAAGTGAATCTTTTGATAGTTTCATGATAGTTTTATACTGTCTTCTACTAGGGAAGGCTTTGAGAGGGGGAAGCTCTTGAGCCCTAAAGGATAGGGGGGCCTAGAGGCAGAGCATGAAGGAAGGAATTCCAAGTGGGGAGAATGGTGTGAAGAAAGTTACAAAGGCAGAAATGCACATACCAGATTTGAGATAGTGAATAAATTATTTGACTAAATTCCATGTTTTAAACAGATTAACTTTGTTATTTAAATAAATTTTATGGAACAAATAAATTAATTGGAATTTTCTACAATAGCACCTAAGTGCCATAGATACCATTTGCTTCTCTCTTTTGTATACATAGTTTATTTCCAGAAAATCAGTTCACTCATCCTCCTTTCAGGATGTGTAAACAGTAGCAAAGTGCCAGCCGTGGGATGTACTGGGAAGAAGTACGGACTAAGTTGGGGGAAATTTGGAACAGACAGCAGAAGGTAATTATTAGTGGGAGAGGTGGGGATTAGGGAAAATACTTGCAGTCTATAGGAGTGTTTTGCTTGAGCAAAGTATTTCTTTACTGAATAAATGTGTTTGGGTACAGGTCACCCAGGAGAAATGTATCTCAGATGATAAAGGAACTGTGCTATAGAATAGGGATATATACAGTCTTTGGAAAAGTTGCCAGAGTCTCCATGTCCACCTACGCATCTGGTATGCAGGCAGTCTGGTGTCTCTGAACCAGGACAGTTAAAAAATCCTTGGCATTTTCACATCGGTTCTCTGGGTGAGAAACTGTATACTCAGATTGTTCCCATAAAAGGGGACAATTTCTGTGATCCTCCTGGGCCAAATGCCTTTTTGTTCATCTGCTCACTTTAACTCCCATGTAACCCAAGTTCTGTTTCTTGGTACCTCAGGTTGGTGGCCAGTTTTCATTAGCTTCCTGATTACTGAGCCCAGTTGCTTGGTCGCTGTTATGCCAAAAAGAGTTTCCACTTTTGGGGTTTTTTCCCTATGCATATATACAGAAGTAGATTTATAATTATTTTGCATGCTTTTCTGGGAATCCATTCCTAAACCACAAAATAGTATTATAGTATTATTTGTATTATTTTTTTACTTGTATTTACTATATTATTTAATATTATAATTTTTAAGGTTGCATCACATTCAATTTTATCGATGTACTTTTAAACCACTTCTCTATTTTGGGCCTTTAGTTTGTCTCAAATTTTTCATTAATACCTTTTATCCCAATCTTTGTCAAATTTTTTAACTCTTTTTAGAATATATTCTTACAAAGGGGATTTGGGTAAAGCTCTTTTAAGAAAGATTGTACCAGTTCATAATCTCAGAAATATATGATGCTGTTTTACAATTACATACTAGTAAAACTTTGGTAATTTGATAGGAGAAAATGACACTAAATTTTAATTTTTTGTCGTCTTTCTGTTCTTACCAATTAAACTAATCATTTTATATTTATTTGCTACTTATATTTATTTTCCACTTTTTCTTTGCCTACTTTGAAATTGATACTCTTGGTTTGTAAGCAATTTTTATGTATTTAACTGTGTTATTTGTTTAGACAGTTGATCTTGATTCACTATTTGATGTTTCATTTTTTATGGTGCTTTTCAATGTAGAATGCTTCAGTTCGAGATAGATTAATTTATCTATTTTTTGATGGCTTTCGTTTCATGAATAGGATTCCATTGCTATTTTGAGATCAGATTTATCCATTTTTTTGTTAGTATTGTTATGCCAACACTGAAGTGATTAACCCTTTTATGTTTGGAGATCTTTTGTGACTAGAACCTGGTACTTTGTGGAACATAGTGAGTGTGCTTAATAAATGTGTGTGTGTGTGTGTGTGTGTGTGTGTTTTATTTCAGAGCTGTTTTATCTTAATTTCTGATAAATGTCAGTTTGTATTTGAGTAGTGCTTTTAGGTCAAAATACATTTTCATATCCATCAGTCTTTGTACTGGTACTGTGAATTAATTGAATATCATGCCTACTTTTCAAATGAAGAGACTGGGACACTAATATTCGAGGCGATTTATCCAGTGTAACAGAGCTCTTTAAGGGATAGAGTTAGTTAACCCCTTGTCTAGAATTTTTTTTTTTTTGCTACCAAATAGTTACCCATTTTAGAATTAACACTTCAGATTTAAGTTGTTTTATCTCAATAACATCTGTACAGATTATTAAATTAATATGTTGGGGGAAGTTATATTTAAAGGGAGCATTTTTAAAATGGAATTCTTCACCTAGTCACATCCACACCTATCCCATACCACCACTTTTTTTAAGGCTTTGGTAAACAGAGAACATATTCTAAACATCTTGTCCTTATTTAATTAACACTGTGATAAACTTAAACCTCAAGAATCATGTTATATTATCTTTAATCTGTTTCTAATCAATACCAAAACATCCACTGACAAAATTGACAAGAGGAAAGTATAGTCTATTCATTGATTTTGTGTAAACCATTTGGAAAAGTGGTTGACAAATGTTTTTTGTAAATGGCTAGATAGATAATAAATACTTTAGATTTTGTAGACCAAAAGGCAAAATTGGGGGTGTCATATAGATTTTTATATAACAAGAGAAATGAATACCCCCCTCCCAAATTTATTGACAATAGTCAAATTTTATTGCTGGACACTGAAATTTGAATTTCTTATATTTATCGTGTGTCATGAAGTATTACTATTCTTTTTAGTTTTTCTTTTAAATATTTGAAAATGTAGAAGCCATTCTTAGCCATGGACTATGGAAAAAATAGTTGTCAAGCCCTTATTTAGAATATATCATGTGGGTATCTGATAGACCAGATTTGAATTTCATTTGTAGGACATTTGAGTACTTACTATATGTATTAGAATTAAATATAATATTAATATCACAATTTTACGAGGAAACCGAAGTTCACTTGTAAAGAAACTGCTTTAAATTTTGCCAAGTCAGTAAATGGCAAAACTAGAATTCAAAACCTTATCTGTTTTTTAGTGCCCAGGTTCTTTCATGTGCTTGTCGTTATCTCTTATGTGCCAGGCATGGTGTATACTACCGTAAATAGGAAGAGTTCCTGCTCCCACATAGTTCTTAGTCACGATTCTACACAGATTTGGGAAATGTAATTTTCTAAAACATGCCTGTTGTCATTATAAATCTGATTCACCTAAACTTACTCTCATTTTCTGATAAGAAGCATTTACTTGTTTTTGTGACTCTTATCAAGCCTTTCTTCTGTTTCTCTTTTTTTCCTTGAATAGTAAGGGAACTCTTTTATCTGGTAACATTCAGCTTCATGAGGATGAAATTAAAAGTATTTGAGGTTGTAAAGGGAAATAAACATTTAAAGTACTAGGGAAGGGACATTAGAGCAGTACACTAGGGCATAGCAACACTGGCTCAAACAGGGTTCCTGTGAGCCTTTTTTCCTGCAGCTCCTTGTAATTTGTTAGAATTTCTGTATCCAGAAGTTGGAACTGCTGTTTCCTCTGCACTGTTGGTACCTGTAGGGAGCAAGTATGAAAGACTACAATGGGCCATAGTGTGTAGGGGCAGGGCCTAGACCATCGGATCTGCTTCCGTGCTGTTTCTTAGTTCCCTTGATGTTCAGCCTGGCAGTTAAGTAAAGAAAGGATGTAATTTTAACTCTGCAGAAAAGTAGTATTATTTCTTTTTTAAGGTAACATTTCATAACGTTACAATGTCAGATTAAACTTATCTCTCTCTCCTTCCCTGAATGTTGTGGTGACACAGATTTGAAAATAGTTTGAGTGTGTTCTTTAAAACCTCATCATTTTATTAAAAATTGACAAACCTCAACAGAAAATCACGAAAATGATAACACTGAAACCAACCATGAAATAAAAGTCATTATATTGTCATTTAAGGAATGATTTTATAACCGTTATACCATTTTTGGGAATTGGTTTCTGTTTTATCTCATAGTATCACAGTTAGTAGAGTACTTCTATAAATCATCTCTTTGCTTTAGGGAAAACTTTTACCACTGGGCGGGCTTTCTGTAGTTTGTGGAAAGTGGTTGTAGTTGCCTCCAACTTGAGTATTGTTTCTTTAGCTTATTCCAGAATTGTCAAATGGAGGGATTAGAATGTGCTAAGGACACAAACACATAATAAATAAATGAATGAGCAATAAATAAATGCTCTTTTCTACTTGGTGGCATTTTGGGTATTTTGAATTTTTATCTATTGCATTTTGAGGTGAAGTTCATAAAATGGGCTCACTTCTACATTTAATTTCATTTATTGTGGCATTTTGCAGTTTTTAGTTGATCCAGGAACGTTCATTGGGAAAAGTAATAGCACAGTAGTTACCAGTGTTCACTAAAGTAATTTTTTTTAATGTATATTACCCACTTGCTTATTTGTTCCCAGGAGCTCAATATATCTTTTAGAAGTTTATCTTTACATCTGTTTGTGAGATAAAAATAACCGTCATTTATAATCATACTCATGTTAGTAATGACAGTCTCTATTTTTAAAATTTCATGTAGATAGCATAATTTAGAATCAAGTCTTAAATATTGTTTAAAGGGGAAAAAAGATGAAATTTAAAAAATCAACTTTGGTCTTATAAGTTATTTTTTTGAGGAGGGAAATTACTTCAGTAGACCTTGTTTTTTCTAGAAATCTGTTGGAAAATACATTCTTACCCGTCAGGAGAAAAGCCTTTCAATTATCGTCAGTAGTATTAGTGTGCTTAGTTTATAAAAAAAAGTCCCAATTTACAGTCCTCCGAGGGAAATAGTTCCTTATTAAAAACATGTAGAAAGAAAGACATGAAATTGTTCCCTTCTTCAATGGAAAAAGATTCCATGGCTGACACTTTTTAAATGATTGAATTGTTAGTGTGGGTAACAATTTGTGAAAAGTCAAGAGTTAAGATTAGTTTCAGGCTGTGTTAATCTTTCCTATCTAAAATGAGAACTAAATACCTCATTGGAATGTATATGGAGGTATAATACCTTTTCTTGCTAGGACACTTAATGTGAGTCAGTAGTGGTTGAATGTGATTGCCTTTGGATTACTGTTTGGGACTGAGAGAAATGAGTGGGTGGTTTCAGTGCAGTTTCAATGTTGTTAACTCAGAGAAGCTCTAGAGTTAGTATTAATTGGCCCCTTATAGATACCTTTAATGAGGAAGCTGTTGTTACACAGTTAACTTCTTCATACTTTTAGAATTTATTATTGCCTAATAAAAGTTCACTGGTATGGAAATCTTAGATTCATATACATTATTGTCCCTCTTGTGATTCAGTTTAAATGTGCTGAAATTTTGCTTAGTAGTTTTTTGTATTTTTTTCCTGCTTTAAAAAAATTGTTTATGCTTAAATAGGACGGAGTATTAACAAAAACACTTAAAATACAAATTTTGACTCCTTTTGATTTGGGAGACCTGCTTGGGAAATACTAAAATGAAGTCTCCACCCTAATTAGTTTTATTCATCAGACTCTAACACAGTGACAGGAAAGGAATGGAATTCTCTAGCCAGTATGGCTCAGAGTGAGTCATTGAATGGGGCAACAAATCTCCCATTTCTATATTTTTGCTTCTTATTTTACTGCTTTTATGAACAAATACATGCTCCGACGCTGGATAGGGGTGAATTAATGGAATTTTGATAACAAAAGGGTAGTAAATAATCATAAAATAAAAGATTATATTAAATAATGTAGAGGTAGAGAGAAATTGTTATATGTAAATAATGAAATTGTTGTTTTACTTATTCTGTAATTATTCTCTAGTTTCTTTGTTAAGAGTGGATAAATTATAAAGAATTAGTTAAGAACTTTAATTTGCTAGCATAATGAGCATGACTTGAGAAATTGCATTTCTGATGCCAACTTCTTAATATTAAACCAATTTTAACTAGTTATATAAAATAATAATTATACAGAGTATTTCCTATTTCCCCCAAAAAAGAGAGTGATATAGTTATCAGTCTTGTTTTTGTCATGCTTTTTTACATGACTACTGACCACAACTCTGGGATGACTTTGAAATCTAGCAAGTAGTCAGCCATTTAAGGGCATATTTTTATAGTTGAATCCCACTTTTATAAAATATTTTCTGATAATGTGCATAGCTGAAATTTATAAACTCAAAACTTTAAAACTCATATATAAAAAAGATAAGACTTTGGTTTTTTTTCCCTCTATAAACAACTTTTATGTTCTTGAGTATATTTGACATCTTTTGGTACATAGGAATTAGAGTATAAAATAAATTGAATGCTTACTGTATTCCAGGCACTGTTGGAAATCAAGGATACAAAAATTAATAATATTCACTTTCTATTGAAAAGCTTAGAGGCCAGTGCGGGCGGAATACAAGTACAGAGACCTTTAGAGCATGTTACCTTCTCTGATAGAGGAGCTCATGATTGTTCGTTCATTCAATTCATTCATACATCCATTTATTTAATATATCTGTGTCCTCTATAAAGAGTAGTGTAAACCAGTGCTTTACTAGGTTTTGGCATTATATGGTGAATCAGATAGATGATACCTTTACTCAAGGAGGTCCCATTCCCTACATAAGTTAGGAACAGGGATCATTGTAATTTTTGTACACTGGTATTCCCAAGTGTCTAGAAGAGTGTTAGGCATATAGTAGGTGCTCCGTATTTGTGTACTGGAAGAAACAAAACAGATAACCCACACCTAAGCTCAGGTTCTTTCCTCATTGTCAGGGAAGCCTTGAACTGGATTGTAAAGGGTATTAAGAGAAAAATGAGTAGCACATCCTGTGAGGAGGGAATAGTTTCAACACAGGCACTGAGTAGTTGGGCAATATTGAGGCTTAATACAAAATTCACTAATTTTTTAAAGCAGATCAGCATAAAATTATCCTGCACTTGTGAACTTTGGAGAAGTTACACCTATATGCTGAGACTATAAAGTGCATTTCTTTCTGTGGCATATATTATTTTTAATAGATATTCTTATCAGGAATTTTTTAAAGTTCACTATTAAATTGCTAGTATTTTATAGCATAAATTGCTATGTTTTAATGGCACTTGTGAATTTTTAATCAGTGTTAGATAATTTAAAAGTTTTTAAGTGGGAGAGATCAATTTCTTTCTAATAAGGAATTTAATCCTAAAATGTTTTGAAGGACTCATAATGCATGCTTTCTCCTTAAAATATTAAGAGGTTTTTCAAAAGTAGTAATATTTGAACCTAACAGCTGGTGGTGTTCTAAAAGTACATTTTTACCTTAGAACATCCAACATGTACAGAATTTTGTGACTCTTAGCAAATCTAGAAGTTTTTTTCCCTTGTGGTTTATGTAATTGGGTTTAATTATGTATTAATTTTTCATGATGTATTTATTTATTAGGATGTCCTTTCTTTTTATTTTTTTTTAAAGGGGGGAGTGTCTCTGTTCCCTAGGTGGGAGTGCAATTGTGCAGTCATAGCTCACTGCAACCTCTAATGCCTGGGTTAAAGGGATCCCTCTGTCTCAGCCTCCTGAGTAGCTGGGACTACAGGCGTGTACCATGGTGCCAGACATGTTAGGAAATTTTGATGTGTTTCTCAATGTAACTCACAGCATTTTGTATTTAATTTGATTTTTCTTATTAATAAGATAGTAAAATTTCAAATTATCTGTAAACATTCTTCTTAAAAGAAGTGTTAGAAGTGCCTCATCTAAAACATATCTAAAATAAAACAACAGCTTCTATACCAAAATGACACAAGAAGCTAAGGCATCAACTCATTGATGTTGAGTTGATAATTTTGTAGGTACATGATATTAAGTTTTTGGAACACTTTCTTTTGTAAGAATTTCATGTCTCTGTAAGCATTTGTTTGATGTTTCATGCTAAACAAGTTTACTCACACACAAATTGCTACATTTTCTAGGCCAGTTTGCTTATGCTGGAAAATGACATTATATTTTAAAATTTTCCTTATTCTCAGCATGAAAACAAGTTCCAAGGTGAAAGTAGTTTTTTGTAAGTCTTCACGTCATAGTTTAGGCTCTTCACATAATACAGGTGAACAGAATTATATGTTAATTTTCACAAAAAAGATATTTTAGGGTTTGATTGATAAAGTAATTTCTTAAGTGGATTGAGTCAAATAACTAAAACATCAGAATGACCTTTTACAATTTACATGAAATAGATTTTTAACATACTGCCTTTCAGTATAAAAGTTTTATTATGCATCCTTGAATTTTAAAATTGTGATCAATTGACTTCATGAATATGTAGAGATAAGTGAAAAAGTTGAACTGTTAGTGAATTAATTTATCTTTTAGGTTTACTTTTAACACTCTCTTTTCATCTAAATTAAGATGAAATGGAAATAAGTTTTCCCTACTAAATTTCAGTTCAACTTTGTTTTGAAATCATGTCCCATCCTCCTTAAGTATTTTTCTATTTCCTTTTTAGGAAGAAAGCTTATTAGCACATATAAACAGGAATAATTCAGAGATTTCATATGCCAGCACTGTAATAGACTATAGCCTGGGTTAATGTTTCAATACAGCTTGAAGTCACAGCCTCAGTCTCTTAGAGGTTCCTGGTAATCAAAAGGCATGGTGCTTCCTGGGACCCTGAGACAGCTTGAGCAGTAGCATCCATGACAGGGTTTAGTTCAAAGTAATTAAGAAAAACAGTATTAGAAAAGTTGAAGTTTTTATATTGCAATTTAATAAGAACACTTTTATAGAAGGTATGGTTTTATAGAAGTCTATAGAGAACCTATTGAATGGAGACAATGTTAGAAAAGCAAAATGTTTCTAATCAAGTGCTTGAAGTTCATCACAACAGACTGTACTGTTTGTTGTCAGAGCAGCATATTTTCTTGCAGAAATGCTTATAAATGATGCAGACTCCAATGATAGAATTTCAATTCTGGTCTTACAAATTCCCATCCGGTAGCAGTGCATCTGTTTATTAGGAGTTATCCCCTGAATGTGAATGATTTCAGTCCTAAGTCACTGCACCTGTTGCCGGGAGGTATTTATTCCAATCACTAGCCTAAAGCATGGAGAGTTATTGCTTGACATTTTATAGCTTGGGGGGAAAAACTGTCTTTTCAAAATCATTTGTTCAGAGAGGAGAAAACGGAGCAAAACAGTTCATTTTACTCTAAGCACCACTATTTGGCAGTATTCACATTTGCACAGCACAAAGCTGCAATATTGATTTTTTTTTTTTTTTTGCTCCCAGGGCCTCCCACCAGTTTTTTCTTTGACTGTCAGGATTGAAAGATGGATTGGATTACATTTTGCTTGTTGGGATGCTTATTTTTTTCTTTATTGAAATAGAAATAGATTGAAAGTACAGCTTAGAATAAATGTCATAGTAATAGTGTGGTTAAAAGGCTTTAATTTGGGATTTCTTTATGTTTGTTATGTTGACTGAGCCATTTCACTGAATATTTGACCATAAGACACAGTTTCCCTTCCTGATCTCCTCCTCCCCAAGACCAGGAGCAGCCACTACACCTAACTACACCCTCTACAACTGGGGTCCCCAGACCTGTGCTGATTGTCATCCTCATTCAGAGAGGCATTAAAGGAACATTTAAGAACATGAACCCCGGAGTTGAATTGCTGGAGTTCAAACCTAAATTTCATTCTTACTGGATATATGACAGTGTAAAACTTAATCTTGTCTCTGCCTCAGTTTCCTTTGTGAAATGGTGATAATAATAGTACCTATCTCATATGGTTGTTTTGAGGATTTATAGTCAGTAAATATTTGTAAAGTCCTTATGGAGCTTCTGACAGTGGTGGGATGAAGAAGGTGGAAAATTCTCTGCCTCCAGAATAAGCATAAAATTGGACAAAATTATCAGCAGCAGCCATTTTGGGCTCTGGAAATCAACCAACCAAACAACAAACGAGGAAGCATTTACTTATGAAAAGCTACTAGAACTTCTGGTATGAACAGTGGAAGCTAAAAGCCATTTAGCATGGCATTGCTCCCCCTGCCCTCCAGCTCTCGATCGTTAACTGTGTCATTGTGGTAGTTTCATCAGGGTGAGGCTGGCCTTAAAAAACAGTGGTTTTGCTGCCACAGAGAGTTGGCTTGATTTGGAGTGGAGATTAGAAACCCATGCCCAGCCGTGTTGTCAGTGGGAAAGAAATGGGGAAAACCTGTAGCTCTGCTAACCTTTGTTTGGGTTCCAGTTGGGAGGACTAGAGAGCCAATCTGAAATGTAACAGGGAAATCTTGGAAATGAAAGAGCCGTAAGTTCTCTATGCCTTCTTGACTAACTGGGAAGCTAAGCACATGTTCAGAGGACGTATGAGAGGCCTTGGCAGGAAGTAAATAACTGAGGCTGACTTGAAAACTGCCTGAACTTTTAATACTCTCCCTAACACACAGATCAGCACAGGGTGGAAACCTTATTATGGACTCAAGGTTTTTCTGTAAAGTCTTTGTCTAATCATTGGCTAACCACTAAGATGTACAGATAGAGGTGACCTCTAGGAACCTAGGTTACAGAATAAAAGTGGAATTAAAATAATCTATGAGCAAAGACATAATAAGCAGCCGCACCCTATGGGGGACACAAATTCTGAAGATTAAATCCAATGAAGATAATAAAAAGAAAATATGACAGCAGCAGCAATTCTCAGGAGAAAGAAATCTGAATCCAGAGTTGCTAATAGTATATTATCTAAAACATATAGTTTTCAACAACAACAAAAAAAATTTACAAGATATGCAAAGAAATAGGAAAGTTGACCCATACTCTGGAGAAAAAGCATTCAGTAGAAACTGCCTCTGATGTGGGCCCAGATGTTAGATTTAGCAGATAAACGTTTCAAAGGAGATATTATAAATGTTCAAAGATTCAAGTAAATCTGTGTTAGAAATTTAAGAGGAAATATGATGACAGTGACTTAACAAATAGGTAATCTCAATAGAGAAATAAAAACTTTTTAAAAGGCCTTAGAGAAATTCTTGGCACGTCTTGGTTATTATATGAATGTGTTGTAAATAAATTAAGTTTTCTCCCACAAATACAGATAAATCCTAACTTCATCTGAACCTAGAGATTCTGATTCAGTCAGTATGGAATAGAGCGTGAAGATCTGACTGTTATGCAGTCATTTTTGGAAACCAATCATGTAGACTTGGCAAATGATTTTGAAAAACTATGTATTCTAAAATAGCCAATTTAAAACAGTTAAGAATTACTTCCTACAAAGGAAGAAAGATTGATTAAGAAATGACAGCCACACGTGATTTCTTCCTGTGATTCAGTAGCATTGTAGTTTATTAATGTGATATAAATAAAGGGGTAAATAAATGATTTTAGGAATAAGGTTTTTTTGTTTGTTTGTTTGTTTGTTTTGTCTTTCATAAGATTTACTTAGTGAAAGCATTGGGATTTAAAAATTAATGTTAATTAGGCCAGGCGCGGTGGCTCACACCTGTAATCCTAGCACTCTGGGAGGCCGAGGCGGGAGGATCGCTCAAGGTCAGGAGTTCGAAACCAGCCTGAGCAAGAGCCAGACCCTGTCTCTACTAAAAATAGAAAGAAATTAATTGGCCAACTAAAAATATATAGAAAAAATTAGCCGGGCATGGTGGCTCATGCTGGTAGTCCCAGCTACTCGGGAGGCTGAGGCAGCAGAATCACTTGAGCCCAGGAGTTTGAGGTTGCTGTGAGCTCTGAGCTAGGATGACGCCATGGCACTCTAGCCCGGGCAACAGAGTGAGACTCTGCCTTAAAAAAAAAAAAAAAATTAATGCTAATTACAGTAGTTTTATGAAAGTCTTTCCAAACTTCCTTTGAAGTACCATTGTTGGTGGAAGTTTTCAGGGAAATAGTGTGAAGTGGCCAAAGACGGCACAATTTACTTAAAAATTTATGTAAACTTTTCTTTTCCCTAATTTCCCCATGTTTATTTTCTCCTTCCCACTAAGTCTTTGATTAAAATAGTTAACACAGGAAGGTGTTATCCTGTGATTTGTTTGAACCCTACCTATTTAATCACATGGACTTTTGAGAATTACTTTGACTGTACCTTACAATCTATATTGTTTTGCCACAACACATCCATGTGAGCAATGTCATTATGTTTATATTTTAAAGAAATATAGCAAGTAATTTATTAATTATTGATCACTTGAAAATGTTAAATAGCTTGTGTACTTGATTAAAAAGAGCTTGTCTGTTTAGACACATTGATTGGAAACATTTTATAGGACTTTGAAATGACTTTAATTCTTCAGAAAAGGAAAATAAAACTCAGAAAAATAAAGTCACTTTGCCAAGTTCACAGGATTGACCCAAACAGTCATACTTCAGTGTTCAGGACTCTTTCCACATGTATACATATTTAAACAGCATAGAGTTTTCTCTCTTTGTATTTATGATACTTATCTCTACATTTCCACAGATACAAGTTTCTCTACTATCTATATGTTTTGTGATCCTTTCCAATAATTATTTCCTGTCAGATTTACTAATATTTGGTGATTTTCAGATTGTATGAAAACTTATAAATCTTGTTATATTATCAACAAAGTGGCTTGAGTAGTTGCAGAGTACTTTTCTGGTTATGGCCATTGACCAGAGAGCATGGGCTCTGGATTCTGAGCACCCTGCATGGGTTAGAATAGAATCTAACTTGTATGAATAGTAATCCCCCAAGATCCTAAATTTACTACTATTTGGTGTCTTAGTTTCATACTCTGTGAAGTTAGTATATAACAGTAACTACTCCAGTGTTTATTTTTTTTGATGATGTTAAGCATAAAACAAAGTCATTCATATAAAGCATTTAACCCAGTGCCAGCACATAGTAATAGCTCTGTAAATGTTAGCTATTATAATATTTTATTTCTCTTGTCATATTTTTTATGGAAATATATATTTCTGGTTGAGAACACACTAGTTTAGATAAAGGAAAACTTATTAATATGTAACCCATCTGTCTTTTAAGAAGCACTGATGAACTCTAGTGATACATAGAAAATAATAACTTGACAGAATTTAAGTATTTTTTACTTTTGGGGAGATTGCACATAATTTTTCTTGAATATAAGTAGTTTGTTTCTTAGTGTTCACCATTTTTATTTTCACTACCAAAGGAAATGGTTATTACAGAGAAAAGCACATTGCAATTTATATTGTGTTAAACAAATACTATTTGTTTAATTCGATGATTTGGTTCCAGAGTGTTATTGGAATTATGTATCAAGTGCTGTTGTAGGCATTAGGATTATTATAACTAAGAATCATAGTCTAGCAGGGTAGATACATATCAAAAATGAATATAGACAGTACTGTGTGTTAATAATAAGCACGTTAGTAAAGCATGTTAGTGAAGATACATATAAAGTTTAATGGAAATGGGTAAGAGAACAAGAATTTAGAAAAGAGAATATTTTTTATCTAAAACAATAGACATATCATTAAATAAAGCAAAATTCACTATTAAGAACTGTCTTAGTCCATTTCCTTTTGCTATAACAAAATACCCCACACTGGGTAATTTAAAAAGGAAAGAGATTTATTTAGCTTACGGTTCTAGAGGCTAGGAAGTCCAAGATGAGTGGTAGTAACTGGTGAGGGCCTCATGCTGCTTCCTAGCACGGTGGAAAAACAGAATGGCAAGTGAATGCGTGTAAAAAAAGAGCAAAACTAATTAATTCGTGCAAGAACTAATGATGTTTAAGCCAGAGAAAGACTGTGTCTCAGCTACATAGTTGGCTAAGGCAGGGGTGTCACTTGAGGCCTGGGCAACATAGCAAGATCCCGTCTCTTAAAAATAAAAAGACTTTATATTAAAGGCCACCTTCCCAAATTACCACACTGGGGACCAAGCCTCAATGTGAGTTTTGGTGGGGACAAACCATAGCAAGAACTCATAAGTTCTTTGCAATGAAAGCCTAAGCACCATGATCTCTTTTCTCCAGTAGATTCTATTTTGGAAATCCATTAAATTATTAAAATGTGCTGATCTTTCTTTTCCTTTTCTTTACTTTACTTTTTTGGATGACTATGACTAAAGCTTTAAAAATCCTCTCTGTAAATTATCAAAAGAAGAAGACACTCCATGTAATTTTCAAAAGCAGAGGAAAATTCACTTAGAATCATAACTATATAATTCTTCAAACTAACAACAACAAAAAAATTTAAAGGGCTCAGTTTAAAAACCACAGTGCTTCATAACCAATTCTGTGTTTTAGACAAAATAGTAAGAGCTGTGAATTATAGCTCCAAATCAATTTTTAATAGTGTCTTCAAATATTTCTAACATTTTCTAATAATATAATTTATTCTGTTTTATTATGGAATTATAAATGCAAATCACCTGTCTATAAAATAGGTTACATCTCAAAATTTTATTTGATGTCACTGTTTTGCCACAGAAATTGTCAGCTTCTGAAATCATAAAAAATATTTTCAATTGAAACAAATATACTACTAGTTTAAGCTGAATTTTTTGTATCGGCAGTACCATACAGGATTAGGAAATGGAAAAGAACAAATACGTATTTAAGTTTATTTATGAACTTATTCGGGAAGAAATATCTTTTGGAAGTTGTCCTGCTTACCATTTGTCCTGACATTTGCTGAATTCTATTTCTGTATTCCTTCTTCATTAATAAATAGCATATCTCTCCACATACTTTCAGTACTCTTATAGTACCATAAACCTTCTTAGGGAAAACCAACAAAGGCTGGAGTTTGCCACAATCCCCTGAAGACTTCCTTGTTCCAAATTATGTATCATATTCTTCCTTTTTCATTCCAGTTACACCTTTAGTTTTCTCAGTAGAACTGAGAGTTCAGCAAAGTTTGAGAATTACTGATTTTCTAAATCATACCAATGCGTTACCCAGTAACCCTTTTGGAGAATTATTTACATCTAAGAAAAAAGGTGCATATTTATCCAGGTGACTTTCTGTTTCACTGAATTAGTGAGAAACATTGTGCAATAAAGATAAAGAAAACAGGTTTTGGCATTGGATTGACCTGGACACAGCCCAGCTCTTTTAACTTGGAAGCTTATAACTTAGAACAGTGTATTTTACTTCTGAGTGTAAAGTTTTTTTCTATAAAAGGGATATGTGAGATAATTCATATGATACAAAATAATTAAAAGAGTAAAGATAAGAAAAAATACTGAAAGTATTGCTAGTTTTTTATAATAAGAATGCTATAGATGTAACAGGTTAGAGAACTGAAATTATAAATTGTGACAACGTAGGAGAAGGTTTTGATATGGTAGCTAGCCAAAGGTAGCACACCAGGACAGCAGGGATGTCCTTCTCACACATACTTTTTGGCTATTCTTGGCTTTCCTTTGCTTTTACGCTTTGTCCTTTGTTCTATTATTACGTTAGGGGACCCCTGTTTGAAAACAGTGTTTACAACTTAAAATTCTAATCTTCCGTTCCATTCGGGAATCTTTTATATAGCACTTGTGAACAGTGGTTGTCTAAACTCTACCTCATGTACCGTACATAAATTCATATAACACTTTAAGCATTTTATGTACCTTATTTCAATTTTAGAATCATACAGGTAAGAAAAGTAGTATCACAGATGTTAAATCTACATTTTGTAGATGAAAAAAACTGATCTTAAGAGAAATTTTGTCCTTGTAGGGTATTTAAATTTTTTGTATTGGCTTGGAGCAGTGGTGGCTCCTTTGAATGTCCATCTGCTGACTCCTTTCAGTGACGTCAGTTTTAAATAAAGCGTCTATAAGTTGAAATACATTAGTGTGCCATAAGTGTCTTACTGTCATAAGTATCTTAAGTTATTTTGGGGAAAACTGTTAAGACAAAGGAAATGAATTTTTAAGTTAGTGATACAGCAATTAATATGTGTACATTAAATGAGAAAGTAAGGCCAGTGCATAGCAGGACTTTTATTCCATTGCACAAATGAAAATTGTTTCTTGATTAGTTGTTATATTCTGTATTTATAAAACTTGTCACTGTAAAGTCAATGATTAAATTTGTAAGTATTTTTTATTTATGCATTTATTTTTAGAGATGGGGTCCTACTCTGTGGCCCATGCTAGAGTACAATGGCATAATCAAAACTCACTTCAACCTGGGCTCAAGCAATCCTTCTGCCTCAGCCTCCTGAGTAGCTGGGTCTACAGGCACATGCCACCACATCTGGCTAATTTATTTTTTTAAAAATTTTTAAAAAGACATGGGGTGTCACTTTGTTGCCCAGGCTGGTCTTGAACTCCTGACCTCAAGTGATCCACCTTGGCCTCTCATAGTGCTGGGATTACAGGTTAAATTTAGCCTGGCTAAATTTTTTTATTTTTCTTTGGATTTACTCAGAAAGAACCATTTAGTTTCTGATTTTACAGGAACTATTTTGTTAGAATCATTTTAAAATGCCTTCTAAAGATGAAGAGTCCAAATAAAGATATGTAAAAGAAAAATATTTAATATAATAAATTTCTGACACATAGTAAAGAATCACAAAATTATTTAATAACTGCCTAAATTTATGATATCTCTTAAATCTAGACATGAATCATATTACTTGAAAATGCCTTATTAAAATAATCTCATAAATGAGTTAAAGTTTAATTTTCTTTCTTTTTTTTATGTTAAGGTTTCAGCAGAGCAGCTTTACCATTTGGGTTAGTTAGGCGAGAATTATCCTGTGAAGGTTATTCTATAGATCTGCGATGTCCGGGCAGTGATGTCATCATGATTGAGAGTGCTAACTACGGTCGGACAGATGACAAGATTTGTGATGCTGACCCATTTCAGATGGAGAATACAGACTGCTACCTCCCAGATGCCTTCAAAATTATGACTCAGAGGTAAATATTTATGTGTTAATATCCCATTTTGGCTACTGTATCCAAATTAGTAAAATTATAATAATTCCAAAGAGGATAGATACAGCCATATCCTCGCCTGTTTATTAAACTGAGTTGGGTTTTTACCTATTAATGTTGATTTCTTCTTTATATTATAGTTTCAACAATATTCAAATCTGTACATTATTTTAATATAGATTGACATATCAGAAGAAATAGACATACCTTGTCTTTTACATAGCATAAAGAGAATAATATTTCAAATGTAATCTAAATTTTTTATAATATCAAGAATGTTTAAATGTCTGAGTCTTTGGCAATAATTGCTCCTTAACTTTTTTTAATTCATAAACTTTGTTTTTAGTGCACTTTTAGGTTTTATAGCAAAATTGCGCAGAAAGTACAGAGTTCCCATATAACCCCTGCCTCCATACACACATAACCTCTCTCAATGTTGATATCTCACATTACAGTAGTACATTTGTTACTACATTGACCCATCATTATCACTGGACGTCCATAGTTTTACTCTTGGTGTTGTGTATTCTATAGGTTTTGACAAATGTGTAATGACTCTTATCCACCATTGTAGTATCACACAGAATACAGTCATGTGCCACATAA
Source organism: Cheirogaleus medius (assembly GCA_008086735.1). NCBI lineage: Eukaryota > Metazoa > Chordata > Mammalia > Primates > Cheirogaleidae > Cheirogaleus > Cheirogaleus medius. The sequence continues at coordinate 61,071,860 of VBSM01000529.1, forward strand.
AGATATTTTAGTTAGTAGTGAACCACACACACCACAGTGGTCCCGTAAGATTATAGTGGAGCTGAAAAATTTCTACCTCCTAGTGAAGTCTTAACCATCATAAAGTCGTAGCATAACACATTACCTTTTCTATGTTTAGATATGTTTAGATATACAAATACTTAACATTGTGCTAAATTGCATATGGTGTACTGCTCTGTAGCCTAGGAGTAATAGGCTATACCATATAGCCTAAATGTATCGTTGGCTATGCCATCTAGGTTTTGTAAGTGTACTCTGTGAAGTTCACACTGCAACAAAATTGCTTAACAATGTGTTTCTCAGAAAGTATCCCTGTTTTTAAGCAATGCATGACTGTGATTTCACTGCCCTAAAAATCCTCTGTGCTTTGTTTATTTATCCATCTTGACCCCCTAATTCTTGGTAGCCACTGATCTTTTACAGATTGGCTTCTTTCACTTAGTAATATGCATTTAGATTTCCCCTTTGTCTTTTCTTGGCTTGATAGTTCGTTTCTTTTCAGTGTGGAATAATATTCCATTGATCCATTCCCCTCCTGAAGGATATCTTTGCTGCTTCCAAGTTTTGACAATTATGAATAAAGCCACTGTAGTCATCTGTGTGCAGGTTTTGTGTGGACATAAGTTTTCAGTTCATTTGGGTAAATACCAAGGAGTATAATTACTGGATTGTATGGTAAAAGTATGTTTAGTTTTATAAGAAACTGCCAAACTGTCTTCCAAAGTGGCTGTACCATTTTGCATTTCCACCAGCAATGAATGGGAGTTTTTGTTGCTTCACACTGTCACCAGCATTTGGTGTTGTCAGTATTTGGAACTGGTATGTAGTGGTATCTCACTGGTGTTTTAATTTGTAATTCCTTAACGTCATATAATGTTGAACATCTTTTCATATGCTATTATAATTGCCATCTCTCTCTATTTTTTTGATGAAGTTTCTGTTCAGTCTTAGCTCATTTTTTAAAAATCAGGTTGTTTTCTTATTGTTTACTTTTAAGAGTTCGTTGTATAGTTTGGACGACAATCCTTCATCAGGCTTGTCTTTTGTAAATATTTTCTGCCAGTTTTTGGCTTGTCTTCTCATTCTCTTGATCCTTAACGAATTCAAGTTAAGAAAGCGTATAGCCAAATACAGATTCCCTTGTATCCTTCAAGGGACTACAGATAAAATTCTTTTAACAGATTAAACAACTTCCGGTTGTCTTTCCTAGCAGATTCTAGCCTTACTCAGTCATGATTTCACCTTAATGTTAGAGCAGTAGGGCTATCAATGTAACAAATGTGTTTAACCACTACGGTACCAGCATCAACTATAGTCGTCAGCCACAGATGAATGCACACAGCCCAGCGTCGACTTTAGCTGACAGCCGTGATATGAAGGCGCACAGCTGAGCGTCCACTTTAGTCAACAGCCAAAAGCTTTTACTTGTATCTCTGCAGTTGCAGTGTGTACGTTCAGCTAATAAGTTACTACGAATCTGTGATGTTTTAACAAATCCTTAGTAGGAGTTATTATAGTTATTTTCCTAAAGCTGCCTGTAAAGTAAAACAAGCTTTCAGTGCTTTAAAGCTTTCCTCATCACACAAGAGCAAAACGGATTCGTCGTCAATGCACAGCACAAACTATCGTGCGGACTATGAGTGCTGGCTGTGGGCAAGGTTTCGCGGCTGGTGAGCGCGGTACTGAAGTGGTTAAGGCAAACAGGAAAATAGTAAGTGAGAATTTCTACCATCTTCAAATAGTAGACAGATAGTTAAGATGAACATATTCTAATAAAGTTCTGTTCTTTATATGTTGCTCAAGATGATTTTAAAGATAAGGTAAGAGGCAAATTATCTTTTCTTTAAAATTTAGATCTAAGTAAAATTTTTGCCCACAATTAAAAAAGTTACAAGTTTAGGAAAATATAAAAGTTGACATCATTGTCTGAGTGCCCAAGGCACTGTAATTTGTGTTAAAGTGTTATAGATGGTTATAAATTGGTCTTTAGCTACTTTAAAAGTTTACAATTGAGTAGGAGCAGAACGAGTATAGAGTAGGTGTATATCAAGTGTGATGGAATACCTGAATTCCTGGGTTGAAATGTAAGCTTCTGATGATTGCTATTTTATTGAATTTGAGCAATTTTCTTTCTTTTTCCACTGAGCCCCAATTTATTAACTACAGAAAGTAGATAATATTTCATTGGTTAATTTTGTGTTTTAAAATGATATGTTGGAGAGTGTGTTATAAATTTTAAAGTTATATAAATGATACCTCTTAACTGGACCATTGCCTTTCTACTTACAGATTTAATGCAAGAAACTACTGAGGACAGGTGTCCTCTTTCTTGTATTAGACACAGAGCAACTAACTCTTGACATCTTTTTAAAAAAAATTTTCGTATTCCTGGCATCTTAAGTAGATAGAATTTTCCTATGTATAAGATATTAAAATTGGGGTTAGTTTTTATTGTGATTGAGCTGGGACAATAGTAACCCACTTCTCCGGAGTATCCTTATCTAGAAATTCTCATTATTTGCAGCAAACAGTTACTCAGATGGAATACCTAAGTATCACAGAGTTTATTATACGTTAATACTTTTATATTTTGTTTACTAGAAAAATCCTTCATTTTTCTATTCAAAGCCTTCCCCCACCTCCTTACCTTTTTTTTTTACCTGCTGTGAACACAATATTCTGATTAGCTTTTCAACTTACTTACCAGTCCATTTTAAAGTAGAATACCAAATTTCCTAGATGGGGCTGGTCAATACAGGGAGAGTGAAACATCAAAAGGTGATAATTGGCCATGAAGGAAAAGATGGAAAACTATTTTTTAAAAAATGCATGCCATAACAACATGGGTTGCAGAGAATATGCATTAGCATATTTTTTTTTTATCAACAGTACATTATAGTAACTAGTTTTTTAATGCTGGTGTTTTTAAGAAACCAGAGAACATATACTATGCTTTCGAAATATTTCCACCAAAATGTTTTTATATTGAATTCTTAAAGGGTAGTTATTCAAGAAATTAAGGCAATCTCATTTGCATAAAAGGTACTGGACAAAGGTATTCTTATTTAAAATCTAAGTCCTTTAAGGACTATATAAAATTGGAAGTGTGGCCTGTGAAACAAACCACTATTTATAACTTACTTTTTTTGGGAAAATGGATTCTGTGCTCCAGGAAAATTTTAATAGAACATTTTGTATGTTGTATTTCAAAATTTTGGAACTGCCTATATTAGGGAAGCAAAAAGGCAAACACTGGTAATCAACCATTTATGTATTCTTCATACGTTGATCCACCTGTGCAATGGTACTGATGTGAGTTGGACATCCAGAAGTAGACCAGAGGAAAGTAGGAAGTGAAGAATTATGTATAATTAATTACCTATTTTTACTATACTGACAAGCAAAAAACAGTGGGGGTTGGTACAAAGAGAAGGTCTGGAGGAGGTGGCCTTGTAGGATTGCATATTGTAGGTAACCTATCTCTGTTTGCTGTGTTATACATTTAAGTACACAGTAAATATCTAGTCAATTATGTAAGTCTTATCATACTTGTATGTACAAATATTGCAAGTTATAGGAAACATTCAAGATAAAGTATCAAGTTATTTTTATTGTTTCATTATTTTATAAAAGCAGGGCTGCTGTTTTTCATAACACTGATTGAGTATCCTTATCTGAAATGCTCAGGACCAGAAGTGTTTCGGATTTTGGATATTTTCAGATTTTGGAATATTTGCATTACACATGTTGAGCATCCTTAATCTGTAAATCTGAAAAGCTCCAATGAGCATTTCCTTTGAACATGACCTTTTAGCTCATGTTGGCACTCAAAAAGTTTCAAATTTTGGTGCATTTGGATTTTGGATTTTTATATTAGGGATACTCAATCTGTGTTTTTAAAAGGACCTAGAGTTTGGGAGTATTTAAATTCTGTGAAAGCATACAATTTTTCTCTCTACCTTGTTATAGAAATCTCCAAACAACATTTGGTGTATTGGCACAAATAAGAAGGTGATTTTAAAACTCAGTGACAAAAACCCTATTTTTAAATTGTTTTATATTCATGGCTTAGACTTATTTAATCAGCGCAATGGCAGTTTAGACATGAACATTTTATTGAAAAGGAAGACAATATTAAGATGGCTCAAAATGAGTTCATAATGGTAGCTCTAAGTACCCCATTCTGTGTGTGTCAGAGTGTAAACCTTCAAGGAAATCTGCCATATTTGACTGGTACATACCGTATTTCCCCGAAAATAAGACCTACCCATAAAATAAGCCCTAGCAGGATTTCTAAGCATTTGTGCCAATATAAGCCCTACCCCGAAAATAAGACCTAGTGATGGGTGTGGCTACACAGTGTATCTGCACAACTCATGCATTTCATCCTAGAGTGGTAAAGAAGACGAGCAGCCCTTCTCATCTGCCCCATGAGAGCTCTATTGCTCAACATGAGAGATTGGGGCCAATGGTTCTAAAGAAAATAGAGTCGCAAGAAATTCAGGATGGAATTCAGGGTTTGGAGAGTTATGATGTTCCAGAAGAAGACGACTTAACTATATTTGAATAAAAGTAGATTGTTGTACCGTACTTAAAAAAAACAACACATCCCCTGAAAATAAGCCCTAGGGTGTCCTCTTGAGGAAAAATAAATATAAGACCCTGTCTTATTTTCGGGGAAACACGGTAGTTTCAAATAGCTGTGAGATAAATAGGGACGCAATATTTTTGCAGGTGAATTACCATGGTACTATGAATAATTATTGAATATGTAGAATAACTTATCCCTGTTTTTTAATTCAAAAATACCAAACCCCTAATCATTTAGCAAATTTTTCCATTTATATATAAATTCTTCGAAAAATGTGATATTCAGTAATATAGTAAAGAGAGACATGTTTATTTCTTTAATGCAGAAAATTTCTCTTTGGAAAGCTCAAATAAAAACACTAGAATTTTTCTATTAAATCTGAGAGCCCTCTTTTTATATATAATGATAGAGAGATAGGCATGGAAATTTCAGTACCACTTCAGCAGTTGAGAATCAAGTAAATAAATATTATGGTAATATAGACTGTGGACATGGTAAAAGTATTGTTATTGACTCTCCATTTTATATTTTCTGCTTACTTAAAAGTGTGAAATTAAGGCTTTATTAGTAACTGATAACGTACGTATCTTTTAATTATTCTAAGTGGCTCATCCTAAAAAGTGAGAAATGAAATTCTTTATTAAAATGATATTTATTTTAATACTTTATGGGATAGTCACCATTACGGATAATTTTTAACACTCTTTAAAGATAATTGTTGTGGGACAAGTTGAAAAATATAAAAGTTATAATTCTTTAAATTCATTAACAAAATAAACCCTACTATTACTCCGAAGCATTTTATTAATAAGTTCATTAGAAGTTTGCTAACAGTATTGGCTCTTTGCAGCATTTGGGTACAATCTAGTAGGTATTTTAAAGCGATGTGCTAAATTGTACCTGAAGTCTTCTTCCCAAATTTTTATAACTAACTGTCTCTTTGTTTGTGTTCTTCACTCTTAAGGACATGCCTGTTGTCATCAAGGTAGTTTGCTGCTTTAGGTGATGCTTTGGAATGTCCTTAAGCTTTTAGCTCTTTGGCCTAGAGATCTGAAAGTATCTGAAAGTAATCAAGTATGTAAATATTTATTGATTTATTTTTCAATATTAAATGTAAGTTTAATGTGCATAGTTAGGTTCCATTTTACAGAGCAGTTTATACTATCATCTACCAATCAGTCTACCTTCATAAATACAAACAGCTACTAAAAACAATGTGTACTAATCTGAAGAAGATGGTGAGAGCACATGCTTCATTTTTTCCCTATGGTAGGGAGGTGTATTTTGTGTAATTGATTGAAAGATAGGATCCCCCCTTTTTTTTGGTATTGAAATTGCCCAAGGAAAGTAATGTAATGTCCTAGACATAGGGAACTAGCCTGGCTCCTTCAAAGCTTTTAACCAGACTTTTAATACACTTCAAGATTAGGCTAGAACCTCATAGCTTAACTACATTAGGTTTCTTATTAAATAAAATTTAGTATTTTTTGGTTGTTATACTACCCATTTAAATTTATTTGAGAACTGGGTGGCATATAATAAATAGTGCAGCAGGCAATTGTTTATACAGGTTTGGTACTCTCATAAGTAGTCACAGAAGAATATATAGAAGCAAACATAAACATAAAGTTGATAGTTGCAGGTCTATAGATAAAAATATAACCCATAGAAATGATGTAGTTTGAGCATTCAAAATCCCTAGGGAACACCTACATTTAAGGGGCAGAAATAAAGTAGCCATCAAGGAAACTGGAATGGGCATAAGGAGGATAATGTCCAATAAGCCAGTAGTAAAGTACAAAAGAGATGCATTAATTTTCTTGATGATGTTGAAGATTTTTATTCTGTTTTGACAGCTCAAACAAAAGAACAAATTAGGATTTTCAAGATAGAAGAATTTCAAGATAGAAATCAAGAAAATAACAATTAGTCTTGCATGGACCAACAGGAATTAGATATTACCCTGGTCACATGGAATCAGGCAGTGAATAAATACATGATCTGAATTTATAAAGTAGGGATACAAATTCAGGGATTTTTATCCTAAGGAAAAGGGGAAAAAAATCTAGCTTCTAGAACTTAGGTACAATGTAATTAACTGAAGCTAGATAAGTGACAAAGCTGATTTTAGAAATTAATGTTTTCTGAAAGATTGGGTGGTGATGGAAGAAAGTTCTACTATATAGGCACTAGAATGATCTATTCCCTTCCCATACCCCATTCAATAACTTTTCTATCCTTGAATTTCCTTTTTCTAAACCTATCAATATCCTAACCTATTTCCTCTAAGTATTTTATTTAACATTGTTAACTCAAGATCCTCTCAAGTGGTGACAATTTTTTGTGTGCCTGAGAATTTGAAGGAGTATGCTGTTCTATGTGTAAGGTGCACTACTTTGTCTGTTCTTTGGTTCTTTACATTATAGTAGATGCAGAGAGACTGGAAAATTGAGTACATACCTCTGCATTCAGCTAGAAGTAAAACTGCATGGAAAAGACAATGCATGCCTTAGTTTGGAATAAGCAGAATGATCTTTCCCTTTGCCATGCCAGCTCCCATTCTTGCTACCAGGCAAGCCATGTAACTAGGGACTCTCTTATAAGGGGAGGGAGGGTGATAGGCCATGTCTTCTATTTTAAGAGAGCTATTGAATACCAGATTGTTCGAGCTGCAGAGGAACTTGGGGCTCATCATATTCTAACTCCCTTTCATTACACTTGGAGAATCAACTGTCATTGTAGTCAGTACACTTTGTTCACATTGCTATATGTATATACTGTACTTATTTTTAAAATATCCCTGGGAAGCAGTGGCAATGTGATCTCTCTCTTTTTACTTTGTGAGCCTTGAGAAAAAGGTTGAATTATTTGCCACAGGGCCTGAAACCTCAAACCTAGAACCTCATTAACTAGCGGCATGAAGATTTATTCTTAAATAACTTTCAATTTCAATTCTGTTATCCAGATTTTTATATACTTTTGTTATTTTCAAATATACTAATAGATATTAATTTCATATAAAATATTTAAACACATAAGATACTTATATACACATACACACAAGAAACCTTACTGTGAGAAGTAGTAAATATTGGAAGCTTCTCAGAATTTAATCAAGAAAATTCATTAAAATGCAGTTCTGCCAGTGTTCTCTGGCAGACTTCATGATTATAGATTTCAGTTTGTGTATACTTTTCTTGACATACAATCCTCTCAACTTTTATATTGATCATTCATTCATAAAGAAGCTTTGTATCCAAGTCAGAGTTATATGAAAAAGATTTTATTTAATGTTTATTTCCTGATTTCTCTTACAGGTAACAATAAACTTGAAATTATTCTTTCTATGATCTTCATATCTTTCTCTCATTAATGGCATTTTCAAAAGGAAAAAATTAGCCTGATCTGCCTTGTCACTTAATTTAATGTTTCCTAATATTTGAGGGGTTGGTATATTTTATTCTTGCATTGTTACAAATGCATACTAGTCAGGGTACTCTTGCTTGGTATATTCATTCATTACACTTATTCATTCTCATAGGATCTAAGCCTGCCACATCTGAAAAACTGCGTTCTTACCCTAATGCTGTTTATCCCAAGTGCTTTTATCTACCTGTGGTGTCAGGTTTATCAACCATTTGTCCATTAGGATGAAATACATATGGAGAAGAATAAATAACTCAGATGCTTCTAAGCCATCATCTCCATGCAGTGTACTTAGGCTATTTTCTGTTAGTTGATGAATTCCCACTTATTCTCTCACTCTTGGCTGAGTTGTTTTAATACAGCTAACTGGTATTAAAAGCATATCTCTTTGACTGAGGATTTGAGAGTTTACTAGTGTAGATTCTTGAAACTTGGTACAGTGATAAATAGCTATTAAAGTTCTAATTGGTATATCTACTTATATACATACTTTGCATGTCACTGATGAGCATTTAAACCAAAACACTCATAGAAAAGGGAAACTGTTGTCAGTAATAAACATGAACCATATTAAACATTCACATTTAATGTATAAGAAAGACTAATAAATTATAAAGTGGCTTAGAAGACAAATGATCTAAATATCTTTTACCACCTTATCAAATGTAGAAAAAAATAATGTCATATCAAAGATTCTGCCCTATAGGGTCCTCTATTACTCATTTTTAAATGAAAAGTTAGTAAAGTAAGTCTCCTACTAGATATTGAAGACTGAGGAGAGTACAGGTGTGAGTACTGGTACTTTCCATTAATATATGGAGTTTTACCTTTTGTATTATGTCCATTGGTCAAGGAAGCCAGGATCATCTTCCCTAAGGACACTACATTACTGGTATTCAGTACTGTCTAAGGATTATTCAGTGAAATTCAGAGGCTTGAATAATACCTTAAAAGTTTGAATTTTCTTTTATTTTTGAACAGATACAGGTTGGATGAGGGTAAGGGAAGTTAGTTTTTAAAAGCAAAGCCATATCTCATTTAATCTTTGGTGATTTTTGCTTCAGTTTTCCTTTTTAAAAGTTGTCTTTATTTTTGAAACCAAAGTAAGAGAGGTGAAGAAATAGAATCAAAATCAGTAAAAGTAAACACGAACATTTCACTTGACCTATAAATCTCAATATGATCATAATGATCTTTTCATAGTGCTTTTCATAGTCTTGGAGATTATTTATTCCAGGTTTCTCATTGGGAAGATGAGTGTTATGGATTGGATGACAATGATATTTCTGTAGTACATATTTTTTCATATACATTGTAGTTTTTTTACTAACCTAAGACATCCCTGCTATACAGTAAAATATTTCTATTTATAAAGTATAAATTTAAATAAGTTATTGACAGAAACCCTGTTTGTGTAATTCATATCTTCAAAATGGACTAAACAATCAAATGTTAAATTTATTTACTTATTGTTTAAGGAAAATTATTGTGGGTAATTAGGTTCCTGATGCCATTTTACTAATACACATTTATCCAAATGAAATGACCACTAGATCTACTTACATAAGACTATTTTCAGATACGTATTTGAGTACTTTGTTCCTAAGTGATTTATTTTTAGTACGGATATGTTTATTGTTGTCATGCTAATAGTACAAAAATTTAGCTTTCAAGCATCCTTTTAAAAAAGTTATACTTTGAACAAATAAGAATAGATGTTTATTCACAGTTGTAGAGAATAGAAATGAAATTTTAAAGTTTCAAATCAAGGCATAGTAGCTATTTTTGCTTTGAATGTGGCTTTTTCTTCTGTTTTTCACTTACCCAAATTCATAGACACATGCTACTGAAATATAATGTAATGCATATTTTCTACCAGTTAAAAAAAGAACAAATTATGAAGTGTATCTTCACTTAAGAATTTGGAATTTTAGCCAGGCTTGATGGTATGCTCCTGTAGTCCTAGCTACTTGGGAGGCTGAGGCAGGAGGATTGCTTGAGCCCAGGAGTTGGAGGCTGCAGTGAACTGTGATCATTCTACTCTACCACTTCAGCCAGGGAAACAGAATGAGACCCTATCTGTTAAAAAAAAAGAAAAGAAAAGAAAAAATTTGAAATTATTTTTACTATGTTGTAAATTTTCCTATTGGCATTTTTATTACCAGGAAAATAACACCTGTATTCATTGAAGCTGTGGAATATATTCACTGTCTGAAGTATGCTGTTTATTATTTAATACATTTTATTATTTAATAAATAATAAAATATAATTTTGAGCAAAATTGAGGGTTTTTCACTCTAATTATCCTTGTACATTTTAATGAGATTCCTAAGTAATGTAAATAAAATGCCTATCAATCATTTAGTAGAGAAAACATCATTAGTTTACCTTAAATCCTTATTTTGTTTTCTTATTTAGGAGCAGACTCACAATGGTGAGTGCGTATCATTAATAATATACTAATTTTATTAAATGAAGAGAGAAAAAGATTTGATATTAAAATGATTTAACAGCAACTTAAACTGCCACTTATTATGGTCCTATTAGCTTTTATTATATCATATACTGAAATTGCAAACCTAGACTGTAACAGAAACAGTAGCAACAAGAAAAAACACCAGTATAGATACTCTACTTTGTACCATTGTCTAAGGAAAATTATTGTAGGTAATTAGGTTTCTGATGGCATTTTACCAATACATACCATGTTTCCCCGAAAATAAGACAGGGTCTTATATTTATTTTTCTTCAAGAAGACACCCTAGGGCTTATTTTCAGGGGATGTGTTATTTTCCACTCAAAGCCTCAGCTTGCAGCACGCACAGGATGGCCGGGACCTGACGGGGGGGGCTGACCTTGTTGGTGGGGCTGCCCGCACCTTTCTGGTCACCTCTGGGATAGTAGCTGTCACTATGGGGCAGATGAGAAGGGCTGCTTGTCTTCTTTACCACTCCATGACGAAATGCATGGGTTGTGCAGATACACTGCGTAGCCACGCCCATCACTAGGTCTTATTTTCGGTGTAGGGCTTATATTGCGCAAATGCTTAGAAATCCTGCTAGGGCTTATTTTATAGGTAGGTCTTATTTTCGGGGAAACACGGTATTTACATATTTTGCAGATTTTGAAGACCCGTTCTTTTTTCTTTGCCATGTATTTTCTTTAAATATATTATAGCAACTTAGGTTTTTGTTTTTTTTTTTAGTATTGTTTCTTATCCCAAGATTAGCTTTTGAATTAATATATCTCTTTTAGATGTTTCTAGGAATATCTGATTATGAAAAAAATACAAAAAAGTAAACAATTCTGCAGTCTTTTAATACTTGTTTATTTCATATAAGTCAATATAATCCATGTATTACATAACTAATACATGTCACAGTTCTCCCAAAATTTCTTCACATGTCATATGCAACCAAGAAAAACACAATTTTAGAACTCACCTGTACACACTACCCATGGCTTTAAGAAAGTGTCTGAAATGAGAGTTGCTGTATTTGAGTTGGCTTGAGATTATGTCAGTGGGCTTTCTGTTCATTTTTTTAGACCACAGATGATCTATCATTGTTACTGAACTCACCTGTAATTTGTGAAAGTATTATATTCTCTGTCTCTAAGGGTGGATTCGTGGTAAATCCATGAAGCTAATGAATCTTAAAACATAAAGACCCTTCACTTGCACAGGCCTCTTCCAAGGCATTGGAACGTGTTCACAGGGTCATATGTTTTTTGTAAAATTTGTGGAAGTACAGTATTTAAACACAATCTTTTAAGGTTTTGATTTCATTCTCTGACTTCTCTGTTAACACTTGCCCTCATTTATGGTGGCTTAGGAGTAGCCAAGAGCATTTTGGAATCCAGTTAAGTGAAAGTTCAGTTGGTGATAAATTCAGTCTGGGTTTAGTAGGGTATTTTTATGTGGTTTGCAGACATTCTTGTACAGTTTAGTTATTGCCAGCTATTCTGATGAAGAAATGGTCTCTAGAAATATTTCTATTACTCATTATACTTCCTTACTGATTGTGACATAAATGTGCAAAGCCAGATGTCATATTGCAATATAAATGTGTTCTATGTAGCACCTGAGATATGTGGGTAGTAGCATAGAAAAAAATGTTTGTATATATGGAGCCAGAAGCTAGTTTGGGGAAAATTCTTTCAGTTGTTAAATGGGTAGAATGTTAAGAGTGCATTTGGTTCTCATAGATACCTAATCGAAACAGAAGTTTTCTCCTACTTATTCTTGGTGAGTGAAGTACATAGAATACACAGAGCACATGTCAAGTGTAGTATGTAAAATTAAAAATGTACCATGCATTCTCCCACTTTTTATGAATATAATATAAAATAGAATTTATCAGAATACCAGTGTCTTCGGTGCACAGGCTGGAGTAGTGTAACAAGCATGAACACGCGTGGCAGTGTAGGTGTGTGTTTTATGCACTCCGGCCATAGATGGTAGACAACATTATAGAAAGTGGCACCATGAAATTATTATGTGAAGAGACAATCATAGAGCATGTAGCTAAAAAGTTAAAGAAAGAATTAGAAAAGAATGCCAAGCAATTAGTTAATTGTTGCTTTAGTTTTCTAGATTATTGGTTGTAGTCAGCTTTTAAAAATTTATTTGTTGTGCTTTCTTTTTTTTTTCTTCTAAATAACCATTACTTTGGTACCTGATTTTTTATGGGTAATTTTTCTATTTTGTTTCTTAAAGAAGGATTCCTAAATTTTACAATATTTAGATCCCACAAAACCTGAATCCATACTCACCGTTTAAATTTCTCAGGTGATAGTTTTGAGAAATTGGCATAGTGTTCCACTGGACATCCGTAGGTTGAAGTGTGCATTTCAGGACATTTCATTGTATCTTTTTGATATTGTATCTTCTTTGTATTTCAAAGATTTAAGATTTAGGAGATAGGAGACTGAAAGAATAAAAATTTAACAAATCAATTTATTAAGGGACATTAAGTAGATAAGATAAAACATTTATTTATTCATTCAGTAAAAGACTTGAGCTAAAATAACCCATTTTCACAGTTTATCTTAAATAAATGGTTGGTTTAAAACCTTATTATAATATGGACTAAACTAAATGAGTTTTAAACTAAATAAGGAATAAATTTTAAAGAAATTATACTAATGGACTTTGCTTTTATAATCTCCTCCCACTGCCCTACTACCCATTTTTGGAAGGTTTCCTCACCCGCATCCCCAGCTCTCATTACACTCTTGTGTGGAGAACACTATTTTTGTTATTTTTCTGTAGTAATGATTTCAATGGGTTTCTGTAAGTTCTGTAATCAAAAAATCTCTTGGAACTTGCCAAGACAATACAGCAAGAGGAGACAAGTGTATGCATGCTGATTTTTCTGGGATATTTTATAATTTGGTAATTTTTTCCATACATTAAATTATTTTATGACCTAATACTAAGATGTTCTCATTGTTAATTAATGGGATTCTGTAAAGATAATTTAAAAGAATGTTTATAAGTAACTTTTGAAATCTAATTGTGGGAAGTTATGTGAATGAAACTATGCCTTTAAAAATGTAAATAAACAGGCATGTTAGGTAGCTAACATGGTAGAGAGACATAGTGGTCATAACAAATATATTATCTGATAAGTTGATTTAGGACATTTATATGTACATTGCCATTTATTTCAACCCTTGATGAGTAGACCTTTATTAAGCTGTGATGATTACTGAATGTGAAATGTAACCAAGATTATTTTTTATTCAAATATAATTTAAATATTCATCAAAGAGAAGTTATGCTTGAGACTGACAGAGACTATTAACATCAAAAAATATAATTAACTGCATTGGGTATCATGAAGCAGAGTTAGCCAAATAGCCGAGAGGTCTAATTGCTCTAGAGTTTGAGAAGCAATGGTTTTATTTTATGCTGTAGCTGTGGAATTAATAGTAATGTGGTTTCCTATGTGGGCCAATTAAAAGCTGCCTGTTAAGGTTCATTGCTCTATAGGAAACCCATTGAATACCACTTAGTAAACAGGATTGACATGTCAGTGTGTACAAGAAGATAAAAAAGAATAAAATCCATGAAAATGAGAAGTAATGTTAAAAGCACTGTCTTTGAAAACAATTCATGAAACTCTTTACCATGGTAGTGTCGTTGTGGATGTTGTGATTCCCCTTTCAGAATCGGGCTGTTTTCCCCCAGCTGCCAAGAGAGTTGCCTGCTGATGGGCTCACAGCTGAGGCCTCCGCAGGAACTGCCTTGGGCTGAAGGGGTCTTAAACCCTGCTCCCCAGAGGCAGCCTCCATTGAATGCCATAGCATAAAGGCTAGGCCTCCTTATCCTTTTGCTTCATTTCCGGGACATCTCTGAAGGGCTCTCCCAACTCCAGAGCTCCCTCCCTGCGGGATGTTTTGGGCCTTTGTTGCAGCTGGGCCTGGGTTCAGTTGCTCACTCTACCCACCACTGCCTCCCTGGAGGCTTCACTGGCAGTTGTAAGAGCACTCCCACTCAACTTCTTAGAGATCTCTGCCCAAATTCCGCTCCCCATGTTACCCAACCAAAGAAAGGTACTAGTGTGAAATGTAAAAACAAGTCTTGTCAGTGGTATTGGTTATAAATGTCATAGGCAATTAAGTGTAAAAACTATTAAATAAAAGAGTTTTAAAGCAAACAACATACAAAAAAATTGCTCAATTCAGGTCTTAAAATGCCTTTTTGCATTCTAAAATTTATCTTTATCATGCCATCTTTTTTTTTAATAAAAGTAATATTCCGACCTTTGTGACTCTATTAAGCTTTTTAGCTGAATACAAAAAGAAAATGCTTCTGATTGAACCCAAAAGGTTTTGCTTTGCTTGGGCTATAGAGATTTAAAAGTGGGCAGACATTCTAATGGCATTTTGACATTAATGAGGTTACTGAAATGGAAAAGTTTGAGGGTCAAAGATAAGAGCAGTAGCAAGATCTTCTAGTGTTTCTTTTTCTTAATAATGTCGTATCAAATATGCTTAATAACTTGACCATGATTCCTAACATAGAATATGTAATGTTATGTCTGAGTGTATTATAATACTTTTTCGCAAATAAAAATAATTCTAAAGCTTTGTAGATATAAAATATGCCACCTCAAATACAGTCATTAAATTAAGATAATATATTGTAACTTTTGCAAACATATAAAAATCTTAAAATTGCTTAATATATTTTAATGTGCACAATATGATAATCTGTATAATTTGTCTTTAATCTGCAATAGTAAAGATGTTTTTCTAGCTATGTATTATTTAGTGTGTTTACCTTGTGTCTATATGTGGCATAAGAGTGCGCTTTAGCTTTCAGAAGAGCATGGTGTTTGCTGCCTCACAACACACTGTCCTGTACCTCCAAACTTGCTTGTGGTGTTAGTAATATTTAAAGCATTTGAGCCTAACATTTTTAGATTATGATGAACTGAGCCTTTCAGACAAGTTACTGATATGAAGCTAATTCAGGCTAAGAGTGTAATATGGAATAGAGGCCTTCTGCCTTCATTGTAATTTTTAAAAACGTATACAAATTACGTATGTAAACTGTAAATCAGATAAGTTTTAATTTTGTTTCTATTGTATGGTTATACAACCATGCTTAGCTTCTGAAAATTATATCTTCATCTTTCATTCATTGACTTATACTGCCAAATGATTACTGAGTTCTGTGATGTATAAGCTAATGTGCCAGGCACTCTAAAGGTATTTATGAACAACTGGTGAGACTATATATTTGCAAGAGTACAAATTGATGTTTATGGAGTATTTTAGAATAAGGTACAGTGTTCTGCACTGTGCATGGTTCAGAGATTGTTAAAACAGTGACTAACCCCTCAAAGATATTATAATCTGGTGAAGAATAAGAGTTAATGTACAGAAATAACCGTGATACTAAATCTCCTTTATAGTACAACAAACTTTCAGAAATTGGTGGAAAGGGGAAAGTGGTGAGCAATGGCCTGAGATGGGAAGGTGCACTGTATGTTGAGGAAATACTGAGTAGGTCTTTTAAGGGAGTTATCCAACTTCTGTCCCGACTCTTTTACACTTTTTATACCACAAGGCTTCTTCATCAGCTTTTTTCTTTCTTTCAGGCACTATGAATTCTCTTCTTTCACTTAGACTAAGGAGGAAAGGAAAGGATCTTTCAAAGATCATATTGTTTATATATCTGAAAATCATGGAATAATTCTACAAAATATCATTATATTTTAAAAATTACTTTTA
The DNA here is from genome assembly GCA_008086735.1 of Cheirogaleus medius. Taxonomy (NCBI): domain Eukaryota; kingdom Metazoa; phylum Chordata; class Mammalia; order Primates; family Cheirogaleidae; genus Cheirogaleus; species Cheirogaleus medius. The sequence goes on from VBSM01000529.1 coordinate 61,088,143, forward strand.
TCTCTGTAGTGTCAGCACAGAAAGTAGTACTAGGGTTTGTGAGACCCTTTCTAATTAACTCTGAAACAATAGAAGTTCACTCTTTTTATAGCAGGGAACAGTAATATACAGTCTCATATCCATTTGTTAATTTTCCTCTGTATAGATATTATTTGAATCTGGTGTATTTAGTGTATTACTATGCTTCCAAAATTATAGGTATTCCTATGCACAGGATATAGTGGCAAATAATGTCTTCTACTGCTTTTACTAATACCAGAATCACAGATGGATATAAAATTATCATATTTTCCCTCCCTCTCTTTCCTCCTTCCTTCTTTTCTTCTTTCCTTCTTTCTTCCTATGTACTTATCACCTATCTTTTTTAAAGATAATTTCTTGCTTTGTGACTAAGATGCAGCAAAAGGACACTTCCCTTGATCTGTGCTTTTTAAAAATGAGCTGTTTGGGTAATAGGCTGTAGACTGAATGCTTATGAGTTGGTGTTCAGTTATCGAGAATGCCATCAGCAATGCCTTGTTGCTTTCTTATCAGCTACTTCCTGCTGTCAGCTTGGCACTTATTTCAATAGAAAGGGATTTGCATCAAATGTAATGCCTTATTATATACCGCTAACATGGGTTTTTAATTGTGCAAACACATGAGACTCCTGCAGTGGTAGTCAATTTGATAAAAGGATTAGATTATGAATATTTTGTCATGATTAAAGATTAGTTCTGATTTATCAGAAGTAAGCCAGTGAAATTTGTCATATATTTATCTGTCAGGTGAGACTCCATTAATCTGAGAGTGTATGAACCACAAAGTAGCCATCTCTTTATATGTCTCTGATGAATTTGGTTATTAATATTCAGATTATGGGAATTAACGATTGTTTTTGGCCTTCCACATCTGCTGTACTGCTCAGAGTATCTGAAGAGTCTGTGTTTTTAGCTTCTGGCCATTATTTTTCACCTCTTGGTTTAATATTAGTTAGGTAAATATCTTTCGAAAATTTCTGTAGTTTTTAGTAAGAAAATGACAACTCGTATGTATTTCAGCACTTTTTGAGTTGTTCTTTGATAAAGAACCTTCAGTAGCTGGCACAGTGGCTCACAGCTGTAATCCCAGCATTTTGGGAAGCTGAGGTGGGAGGATCACTTGAGTCCAGGAGTTCGAGGTTATAGTGAGCTATGTATGATCAGGCCACTGCACTCCAGCCTGGGTGACAGCCAGACCCTATCTCTTAAAAAAAAAATCAATAAAATATAGAAGAATGAAAATTTCAATTTATTGCAATCTACAAAGTATTTATTAAGTGAATATTTCTTGCCATAAACAAGACAAGGCATTGGGATGGGTTTAAAAGAAGGCTAACATCTAGCAATCCACCAGAGAAGTGAACCTAGAAACAACTAAAGGTCACTGTATGAGACCTGATGCAGTAAACTCTTTGCAGAGACTTTTTTGAGGTGTTTGGGAAATAATATAAATAAGCACATAAGAAATTTGCCATTTAATTCTAGACATGAAAAATACTTTGTGAATTTTGAAACAAGCAATGCAAAATACAGCATACCGCAAAGCAGAATGTGATTACTTGTCAACTTAATTATAAAGAGTTACCACTATAGGGAAAGGAGAGAAAGATAACTTCAATTTTGGAAAATTAGGGAAGAGTTTAATACTGTTTGGCCAACACTGTTTGTATTGACTTTCTCTATGTACTTCCTTGGCTGATGCTTCCTTCATATGTATGTGCCACCTTGAAGTATGTAACAAGGAGTTGCTCCTCATAGGCTTACATAGAGGGCTTCACTGGGAGTTGAAAAACAGTAGTTCCTCAGACTAGAAGCTTTGTTTCCTAAGCTCTCATATTTTTCTCCTTAACAGTTCTTCAAATGGATCGCCTTATTAAGGAAGAGATAGTTCAAGAACTGTACATAATAATTTCTGTTATAACTCAGTTCAGACTTATTCATTGAGTTTTAGCTCAGTAATGTGCTAGCTGTTTTAAATTATTCAGATATCAAGATTCTCAAAATCTCCATAGAAAAAGTCCTGTTGGGATGTTTTCTGTAGAGACAAGTACTGAGCTGTGCATATGGAATAGAGGTATAGTAGAGAAATGCTTAAGAGAGAGGGAGATCTCACTGAATCAGTGATCCCTCTAGCATGTGGTTTTGGTAATTCAATCAGATTCCCTGGGCCTTAGCTTCTTACTTATATTAGAACAGTGATTTTTAAACTGGATTCCTGGAGAAACACTCAGGTTGAGGGGGTGAGTGAGGTATACGGGAAGGGAGAGTAAAGGGAATATTTGAGAGTCTTGGAGCAGAATTTCACTACTATAATTCCAGGCCTAGCTCCACTTCCATTTCTAATCCACTACCAGTAAGCAAATTTTTCGTTTTTTAAGTAAAATTTTTCTTGACAAAGAGGTTTTGTTGCCAGAATCTAATTTCTTAACACTGTATTTGATGATGATATGTAATTTATGCTCATATTTGTTACTAGCACATACTTACTACTACTACATACTTGCTAATAACATTTTTAAATTAGGGTAGAGGGATCTTCTGTTAGGACAGAATATTTGTATGAAAATTCCTAAGAGTTGGGATATAATTTGAGTAGGAGGATAGAATCTCAATAAGTAGATAGTAAGGTAAATTCTTTCTAAGTTGGAAAGAATGACATAAGGAAACACAGATCATGGTTTTTGTGGGGTACAAAGTTGAAATTACATAGTTAATAGAAAAGGATTCACGGCTTTCAGATTATTTGCATAGCACTTTGTTTTCAGAATAAGAGCTTTCACTTTGTTGAACCTTTGGAGAAACATTAACTGTATATATTTCCCTTGCCCTCTAACATTAATTTATTAATTCAATTCATATTATTCAAAGTTGCTCATTCATATTTCTCGACACCTTCTATACAAGATATTCCTATGAATTTGTTTATTAAAGTATGTCATATTTTACTACCAAAAATATTTTAAAAGTTGCATGAGGAAAATAAATTACTTTAAAATGAAAATAATAAGAGAAGTTTATTTAGCTGGAAAATAAATTTGATGAAGAAACATAGTAAGTGAATATTGGGGAAGACCTGGAATTCAGTTTGGGTAATGTGTAGTAGTGCTTTCTTGCCTCTTGATAAAATAAACACTTACAGAATGTAGAATCATTTTAATTAAAAATGGGAAACTTTTCCTCAGTTGATTAAAGACTTGACAAAGAATTATACTTTAAAATTTTTTTTTATTTCAGCATATTACAGGGGTACAAATGTTTAGGTTACATATAATACCTTTGCCCCACCCAAGTCAGAGCTTCAAGTGTGTCCATCCCCCAGATGGTGCATATCGCACCCATTAGGTGAGAATATACCCTACCCTCCTCTGCCCTCCCACCTGCCCAACACCAGACGAATGTTACTACTATATGTGCTCATAAATGTTGATCTGTTAATACCAATTTGATGGTGAGTACGTGTGGTGCTTGTTTTTCCATTCTTGTGATCCTTTACTTGGTAGAATGGACTCCACTTGTATCCAGGATAATACAAGAGATGCTAGATCACCATTGTTTTTTATGGCTGAGCAGTACTCCATGGCATACGTTATACCATATTTTATTAATCCACTCATGTATTGATGGGCACTTGGGTTGTTCCCACTTCTTTGCAATTGTGAATTGTGCTGCTATAAACATTCTAATGTAGATGTCTTTTTTATAGAATGTCTTTTTTTTCTTTTGGGTAGATGCCCAATAATGGGATTGCTGTATCAAAGGGTAGTGCTACTTATATAGCTCTTTGAGGTATCTCCATATTACTTTCACAGAGGTTATACTAGTTTGCATTCCCACCAGCAGTGTATGAATATTTCTGTCTCTCTGCATCCATGCCAACATTTATTGTTTTGGGACTTTTTGATGAAGACCATTCTCACTAGAGTTAAGTGATACCTCATTGTGGTTTTCATTTGCATTTCCCTGATGATTAGAGATGTTGAGCATTTTTTCCTATGTTTGTTGGCCATTAGTCTGTCTTCTTTTGAAAAGTTGGTGTTCATGTCCTTTGCCCACTTTTTAATGCGGTTGTTTGATTTTTTTTGTTGCTGATTTTCCTTAGTTCTTTATAGATTCTAGTTAATCAGCCCTTTATCGGATGTGTTGAATGGGAATATTTTCTCCCATTCTGTAGGTTGTCTGTTTGCTCTGGTGATAGTTTCCTTGGCTGTGCAGAAGCTTTTTAATTTGATCAGGGCCCATTTATTTATTTTTGTTGTTGCTGTGATTGCCTTTGGGGTCTTCTTCATAAATTCTTTGCTTAGGCTAATGTCTATAAGAGTTTTTCCAACATCTTCATCCAGAATTCTTATAGTTTCATGTCTTAGGTTTAAGTCTGTTATCCACTTTGAGTTGATTTTGGTGAGAGGTGTGGATCCTGTTTCAGTCTTCTACATGTGGCTGTCCAATTTTCCCAGCACCATTTATTGAATAAGGATTATTTTCCCCAGTGTATGTTTTTATCCGCTTTGTCAAAGATTAGATGGCTATATGAGGATGGTTTTATATCTGGGTTCCCAGTTCTTTTCCATTGGTCTATGTTTCTATTCTTGTGCCAGTCCATGCTGTTTTAGTTACTGTAGCCTTGTAGTATAGCTTGAAGTCTGGTAAGTTGATGCCTCCCAATTTGTTCTTTTCACGTAAGATTGCTTTGGCTATATAGTGTCTTCTCTGGTTCCATACAATTATTTTTCCGGATCTGTGAAAAATGATTTTGGTATTTTAATAGGTATTGCATAGAATCTGTAGATCATTTTGAGTAGTATAGACATTCTAACAATGTTGATTCTGTAGACCCATGAGCGTGGCATGGTTTTCCACCTGTTTATGTTCTCTGCTATTTCCTTCCTTAGTTTTTTGTAGTTTTCCCTGTAGAGGTCTTTCACCTCCTTAGTTAAATATATTCCTAGGTATTTTATTTTCTTTGTTGCTATTGTGAAGGATATTGAGTCTTTGATTGGGTTCTCAGTTTGACTGTTGGTGTGTAGGGATGCTACTGATTTCTGTACATTGATTTTGTAACCTGAGACTTTGCTGAATTTGTTTATCAATTCCAGTAGTCTCATGGCAGAATCTTTGGAGTTTTCTAGATATAAGATCTTACTGTCAGCAAAGAGCAATAGTTTGACCTCTTCTGCCCCCATTTGGATGCCCTTGATTTGCTTCTCTTGTCTGATTGCTCTGGCTAGGACTTCCAGGTCTATGTTGAATAGAAGCGGTCATAGAGGGCAACCTTGTGTGGTTCCAGTTCTTAGTGGGAATGCTTTCAATTTTTTCCCATTCAGTATAGTTTTGAACAGATACAAGTATTTTTTAAAATGCCACATTTCCAGAAGTCTTAGGATTTTATTTCTGTACCTTAAGGTTAATTTGTATAGTAATTCTGTTAACATTTTTTGCCTTACTGTCATCAAATTGAGGTCTGTAAAAGCACAAATCATATTGCTATCAACTGTACTAGAAATTTTTTTGTTTATAATCAAGATTTATAATACTGACAAATGACATAGCATCAAACATTTTGGGAGTCAGAAAAAAAAAATCTTTGTTACTTAATTTTCCTCATTATCAAAATCATATCCAAACCAAGGAAGTGAACTTTTAGGTGAATTTAAAATAGCAACATCACAAATCTAGTTTACTCAATTTTGCCCTCTAAAACTCTGTTTAGTTGCAGGTTCTTTTGCATTGTTTCAAACTCTGATCCTCTGAGCGGGTAATTAACAGACCAGAAAAGCCATTTGTGGAAAAGAAGAGCCGTAAGGGTGAAAATATTTCTTCACTGAATGATCCTTAAGAAGTAAATAATTACAAAAGGAAAAGATTTGGGATGACCAATCTAAATCTGAACATAATTAGAAGAAATAGAATATGAAAATCAAAATGCTTGGCATGTACAACAATCTCATATCATAACAAGACTAATTAAATATTTAGAAACCAAAATCCCTTCACAATTTGAAGAAAAATAACCCACGACAAAAGGGTCTGTAACTTTGCAGATAATTAGCAAGGGTTATAGGAAGGAAAAACATCACAGATTGGCTCCACCGCTCTGCAAGGTCATGTCTTATTACGCTTTGTCTTTTATATAGTCTGGTAACAAGTTTCTTGCTAATTTAATCTAACTAGGGCATCCCATAGCGATTTCCCATTTCCCTTGTTAAAAATGTGATAGTTTCTGCAAGTGCAAACTGCAGTAAGTTAACATTTTTATAAATAATTGCTCTTAATTGATACAGGTAGTAATATTTTTTTGAATCATTAAAAGTAGAGGCCTTGAAAATTTGGACACAGAAGCAATATTTTTAAGTATTTCAAAATGTTATGGTTTTTATCGCCACTTATATTATCTTATTCCTTTCATTAAATAGCTAGACCTGATGACCCTGTGAATGAAACTTAGTCTCAGTGGCATGCTTTGTAAATAAATACTTCTTATTTTGCTAATAAAAGCAAGCACATTTATGTTGAATGTGCATTTCTGGAAACAAGAGATTTTGTACTGGATTAATAAGGCTCTGAGTGAGTCAAGCCTAATTTGCATTAAACTGACCCCAAGGTCCAGTAAAAACTGTGAGGAATTTCAAAAGTTTCTAAAACATAGAAAGTTGTTTTTAGCAAATCAGCATTGCCATTCCAAAATGCTTATGTTAGTAATTAATGTGGAATTTTTGAGAAAATGTTTGGAGTTTCTAAGATGCAAATTAACAATAAATATTAAAGTGTATAAACTTTGTAGTTATAATTCCTGGCACGATATTTTACTCAGATACAAAATGATTATGCGGGGTATCACTTATATGTTATTCCTGTTTTCAACATTTGAAAAATAAAATAATAGCCTTCTAGAATTGAGTTTACTTGAGATTTTACTGTCAAGCTTTTGTTGACTTGCCATAGATTACCTGATAACTTACTTTTTTGGCTTGGGACTTTCTATTTTTCTTATACACTATAATCTTTTTCAGGCAAATAGATTTATGTTCATATATTGATAGTATAGAAAGACAGTTGTGGTTTTGCATATGGTTATCATTTTGGTGATAAATTGAATTTTTCTATAATTTTTTATAAATCATACTTTAAAGACTTAATCACAGTTGTAATTTTTTTAAGAAATCAGGATATTTTAAACTTTTAAAAACATCAATATATAGGAAATTGAATGGAATAGAAATTATATGTATTTTTCCAAATTGTATATCTATACATATACCAATATTCATGCATATTATGCTAAAGATTCTAGAAGTAACTTTATTTCAGTAATGACTTGAAAATACTTTAAGTAACACAATATTCTATAATGTAAAAAGTATAATATCCTAAAATGCCTAGAAAATTAAATTCTATGTGATGGTTAGAAATCTAGACTACAAAAATTATTAAATAAATTATGAGAAATTGTTATGTGACAAATGGGAACATTGTTATAGAACACCTTTTTTTACCATATTAATTACACACCATTTAGCTTCCTAATGTTATGTTTACTTAGCAATTAGTTAAGCTCACAAATCATCATTAATAAATATTTAAAGAAGGCAGGACCCATTTAGCTCCACAGAATAAAAGTTTAGATGATAAAAGAGCATTTTATCATAAAATTTGAAAAAAATCAAAGGTTTGATTTGACATTCAACTCACTTTCCCTCTTTCATCTGTGAGGATGGTTGTAACCTTGTATCTTGAAGCATAACTTCTTTGTATCCCCTCACGGTTTACTTGATTACTTTGCTTGAGCAAATCTATTTGCATTGGAGCTCACCTATTCATGTTCTGAGGTCATCTGGTGTGTGCGTAAAAATTGTTCTAAATTGGGACTAAAAAAGACAAGTGTTCTAGTGGCTGGGGTACTCTAGGTCATTTGGAATTTGTTAGTGAATGGAGAAGTGAATGAAGCTAAAGAGTACTTTTTTTCCCTTCCTGTTAAATAGGTAATCTATCTCTTAAGTGCTTATTATTAGCATTCATGAAATAAAACTATATTCAAATTGACAGAATTCTCTGAGAATCAGGTACAGCTGATTGAAGAAGAATTAGATGTCTTTGGATGTCCATTTATTTTCTATTAACCATGTTTATTTACAAGCAGAAATAGGCCAACCATTCATCATTATTTCATTTATGAAACACTGAATTCTTATCATATGCCAGGCATATAATCACTTCTAATAAGTGTTTATAAGTTGGCAGCTTCTCTTTCTTTTCCCTTTAGTTCTTCCTCTAACTTTGTGGTAAGGTTTCTAAATTTCTTTAAACTTGTGTACTTCAACAGAATATAATTTACTTATGAACATATAATTTATCTTTATTTAGTAATTGAGATTCAAAAATGAATATATTCCTATTGCATTAATTAGCAAATGGATTCATATTATAATAATTCAACTGTAGCTGTGTTGTGTTCATTTAGAATATATAATTCACCTGTGGGTGTGGTTTAAACTCTTCCAGGATACTCTTGAATGTTCTGTTTATACCTGGCACTTTGAAAAGGAGTATTTTTACATGATACCCTGGTACTATGAAAGCATTTATTTCCTCTACAGAAAGTGAGCATTTTTAACTGAGACAGAAAGTAACTCAGGGGAAAAAAAAAAACAGACCTATCATTGCTAGTATTTTGTAATTGAAGTTTAAAATCTAACAGATGCCAGTAAGAGATAGAAATTGTTGAAGCAATCTTTATTGAACATTGACCATACAGACCTAATAAAAAAATTGGACTAATTCTTTAATTAATAATTGCATGATTTCAGATTTAAGCAAACTTGAATTTTTAGTTTCTGTATGGTAGATATACTGAGGTTTTCAATTGAATGCTGGAGTATTTGTTCAAGTTGGTAGATTTTGCATTTTTAATCTTCCTTAGAACTGTGGTGAATAATGGCCCCTGGCAAGAGATAATGAAATTTTCTTAATTTATATTTTCAAGTAGAAGCTTCAATTGAAAATGGCATCCTATGGCCTGGGGACATAGCTCTAGTGCAAGTTTCAGGGGAGCTGCAATAATAATGCGGCGCCATCGGTGACGAGGAACGATGGGACAGTGAAGAAGTAATTTAAGGAAGAAAAGAAAATGCACCAAAGCTTTATTGTAGCATATCTAATGATCTGATGAAGATTCCCAATGGTTTTTGGAGCATGACTGGAGAAACTAATGTTATCTTGCCAAAACAGAACCCCCTGCTTAATCAGCAGAACAAGACTATTGATTAAAACACCTCTCACAATAGATTACACATGGAATCTCATATCCATACTTTGCACTTGGTAAAGTGTAATAATGAGCATAAGATAATCAAAAGAAGAGTAAAAGCAATTTGTTGGGCCTTGTACAATTCAAGATTAGAGTTGGAATGGATACAAATTTGCATGAAAAAGTTCAGCCTGTTTTTAAAGGTGTACACAGGAAAGAATATGCATGGTGCAGGGGCTACTCTGGAAGAGTAAGAGATGTTCCGCTCCTTTAAAGGTTTGCAAATCTGTGTCCATCCTTATATAAGGGACATTGTTGTTATTAATGTTTTTTGTAGTGGTGATGTTTTTGTTGAGGTTTGTTATCCAGGCATTATGCAAAGAGTTGCCTGCATTATCCTAAACAAACTTCTAAAGAAAGTATTATGTTTTACAGATGAGAGAGCTAAGGTTGAAAGATTTAATACATTGCTTATAGACTCACAGTTAAGTAAGCTGCTGAACTGGACTTAAACCCCAATTCTTTTTGATTATAAAGCCTCTGCTTTTAAACACTCATCTCTTCCCAATTAGCAAATGAATTTGCTTCTGAACAGAGATAAACAAAATGCTATATTGTTTTTGATACAATTTATTCTCAGAGTATAATAAGTAACCTGTGCTTTGTGCCTTCTTTCACTTACAGTTTTAAAAGATTAACAGAAAGGAACATATTAATAGTTTGCTTGCATTAATATTTCATTAGTAATGAGGCACTATGTCTCCAAAATAAAAAGATAATGTTTCTTCAAAATACTGCTGTTAATCTGTGCATGACATTTCCTAAGTAATTTCCATATACTAATGTGTAAATTAATGACAATATATTTTTATAAAATGCCTTTTCATCAGTTACACATTTTTCTTGAGAACATTTATCTTAATTTCGAAAAATGCCGTGGATACCCTAAAAGTTAATATTGAGACCTGAGAACATTGATTACATCTGGAAGATAACATACACTGTTTGCAATAGTTTTGACGTCTTGCCATCTGAAAATTGTGATGGCTAAGAGATAACATTAGATTTTTTTTTTAAGTATTTTTTGAAATTTCTTCTCTTACTTATTGTACAAATCTGGACAATATCACTGACTTTAAATATTTACTCTAATTTTTGCCCATCAGTGAATATATTGGTATTTTCTTGTGCATAGAAAGAAAATTAATAAACTGCTATCTACACAATTATTTGGATTGTTTTTTTCTTCAGCTTTTAGAGATAAACATTTGGCTTCATTCCTGAATTGAATTTTTTCCCCCATTTAGGGTAGAAAAACTACAGGAATGAGTTTTTAAATAATGTTTAAAATTCAGTGTTTTGCCACATTTAAACCAGTTTATGGCCTATAAGGCAGAATTTGGGATTTTCTTTGTTGTGGTTGATGAGTTTTATGAATAAGATATAACTTTTATGAATATTAATGTCAGAAATCATACATTTATACTGGTATTTGAACGTGATAATGTTAGAAAGCATTTATTATTAGATTGATTTTAGTTACTTGGAATTCTCAGGTTGAGTGTTGTACTCTATGTATACTTTAGAATAGTAAGAAAAGTCTTTGTTATGGTAGTTAGAAAGTTATAGCCAGAAATTACATATCGGTGACATTTTTGATAGTGTCTTTAACCCAGTGATATGAAATAATGATTAAACTTTTATTTTTACATGCCAAATTTGAAAAATTCGAAAATGTAGTTAGAAGAATATGAAAAATAATTAAATGTTTAGAATTTGGGACTGAGTGGTTATGTACTTTTATATTTATTTTTTAGTTAGCATTAAATCATCAATTAATACCCCAGACATTGCTTACACATTGTTTGCGGGGCCTACTTTAGGCCCCTGAGTTCTCTCTTAAAGCATTTATTGCCTTCCTAGAGTTGAGCCACTCTATTGAAATTTATTTAAATAAATAAGTCAAAGGTTGAATATAGAAAAATTTGCAGTGATTACGATGAATCATTTTTCTTTTATTTTAATGACATTCTGCTGTGAAACATAGTATATTTTTATAGATTCTCAAAAATTTTATTTCCAGTTTATTGTTAGAAATTTTCATTTGCTAGGAAGTTTTTAGGAAATCATTATGATTTCCCTCTTACCTGTTTAAAAAAAAGGGCTCATATTCGATGTATACATGTACTCAGTATGCTTCTATGTCAGGAATTGATATATAACTAGCAGCTTGTTCAAAATTAAAACAACTAACCCCCTTGATTCCTGTACTCAAAATTAGCAAGAAGACATGTTAACATAAATTGTACTCATCACTTATTTTCTATTTCACTTGTATTTTATTAAGTTTTATAGAGTAAAAGCATACGTCGTCATACATGTTTATTCTTTACTAAAGTAGCTCAACCTATCTCATTTTCACCCAGTGGTTCTCGAACAAGTTGCATGCACCAGAATCACCTGCAGAGGTTGTTAAAACTAAGATGGCTGAGTATCGGACCCCAGAGTTTCTGAATCTGCTGGTTTTGAGTGGGGCCTCATAATTTGCATTTCTAACAAGTTTCCAGTTGATGCTGGTGGCATTGTTGTTATGAGGACCACATTTTGGAAACCACTACTTTAATTATCTTAACTGATCTGTGTATCTTCATAAATTTAAAATAAGTTATTTGAAAGTTGAAGTGTTGAAAATGTTTCTAGTATTTATTTATTTATGATGAACAGTAATCGTAATTCTTTCAAATTGTAATCAAATATCTACTTATTTATAAAAACCTATTTTTCTCTTCTGCCTTGTTCTCAGTCACACTCAATTTTTATGCTTAACATGTAAGAAAAGTGCAGGTTATTAACATAATAAATCCACTTGGCATTACCAAAATATACTGATAGTTTAATTGTTAATACAGTGAGACTTTTATTGATAAAGCAGTCTTTTCATGTGGGTGAAGAGAAAGAAGTCATGCCAGGAGCTATGCTCAGTACCAGGAATACAAACTACTAAACCAACACCTTTTTTTTCTTGTCTTAGCTATATGCCTTTTCATTTTCATCAGAATTAAAACTTGAAGCTAAGCCCTCAGTGTGAATTTGCTTTGCTTCTGTGGCTAAGTAATTGCTTTCTCTTTCCTGATCTTTCTAAATGATAGCAATTTATAGTTTTACAATCTTACCAACAGCATATTGGTTCAGGAATTTTCACATTTTTCTTAGCATTAACAGCTCATATTGGATATTTCCTTCTCCCTTGTGTCCTTATACTCTATTTGGAAATTTAACTCCTTGCTTCCTTCATAAAGAATATATATAGTCTGTATTTTTATTTCCATAATTTGGTCCTCTAAAACCTTAGATTCATTTCTATGAATCAAGATACTGGTATGCAGTGCTTTGATTTTCTTATACTTTTTAAAATTAGGTTCTTCTTCTTGATGACAATTTACTGTTTTAGTCCCCAATTTCCCATTTTTCTCAAGATTAATTTCTTGTACTTCTGAGATATGTGTGTGTATTTGTATATAAAATATATATGTTTACATATCTATATAAATTCTCCAAATGTAAAATGAACATTTTTAATACTTTGGGAGGCCATGAATTTAGGAATTTATATAATTTTATTTACAGGAGCTTCATTAAGTCTCCTTACCTTCAACTGTGCTTATGATTATAGTTGTAGAATAAACACTTCTTGCTATCTTAAAGCAAATGTTTTGTACAATGTGGTTATTTAAAGAAATAAAAATTATGTGGTTGATATAAGCTATCATAATTGCTTTTGACAATGATTTGAACTTGTAACTGTGGTCAAATGACTAATGCAAAGTTCAGAAAAAGAATAAATGTGGGCAATTATTTTTCATTTTATGGTTTTGGTTCTCTTTCAAACAAAATGTAATAGAGATGAGAATGCTTATCTCTTGTATACTACTTGCAAAACATTCTTTGACACTGAGAAATATAAAAAGAAATTTCCAATCCTATATTAGTCATTTTCATTCATCCAGTTACCTCTAGTGGGAAAAAATTGGATAATCTTCAGTGTATTCTTTATTTTGAGGAAATAATATAAATTCCCAAATCCTGAGAGCTACTTCCTCCTTCACCTTGGTTAGAAATCCTTCATATTCTTGGTCCATTTCAGCTTTAAGTACAGTCCCCTTTCTCTCATGTGTTCCTGGTGTGGTGTTGTTGTGAGAGGAGCCTTCAGTGAGACAAAAAGAGTGATGACATATAGGAAAAGTTTACTCACAAATGGAATTGTTATTTTATGGGATTTCTATAATGAAAATATTTAAAAACCATTCAAAACATAACAAAGTTTGGTTGAGTGGTTACATTAATAAAATGTATAACAAGGGAGTATATAAAAGAGATATCTAACACATAGGAGTTTATATTTCTTCTTTTCTGAGAAGTGTGTGAGTAAGATAAAGGGAAGATCTCTGTAGGTCTGAATAAATACCAAGAAGGAAATAAAAGGACTTTAGTTTTTAATGGGGACCATGTTAGTGATTGAGTATTCCTGGGAGACCAAGAAATTTTTATAAAGCAGTGAAGTCTGTTGCTGCTAAATTTAAGAAAGAAGAAAAAGAAAACATCAGAATTACATTTTTCTTCTTTTTCTGTTCTTTTCTTTTTTTGTTAATGAGACAAGGTCTCACTCTGTTCCCCAGGCTGAAGTGCAGTGGCAATGTCATAGCTCACTGCAGCCTTGAACTCCAGGACTCAAACCATCCTTTGTACTTCCTGAGTAGATGGGACTACAGGTGCATGCCACCGCACCCAGCTAATTTTTCTTTTTTTTTTTTTGTAGACACAAGGTCTCTCTATGTTACCCAGGCTGATCTCGAACTCCTGGGGTCAAGTGGTGGGTCAGCCTCACTTGAGGCTCACTTTAGGGTCAGCCTACTAAAGTGCAAGGATTGCAGGCATGAGCCACTGCTCCTGACCATGTTTATACATTAGTTGAAACATTAGTTATTGACAATTGAGAAATCTTAATCCCACTCCTGTTTTAATTTTAGGATATAAAATTAGTTCTATGATTTATGTTAAAATAATTCATTTACACTAAATGATGAACCACTGGCACATTTCTTCCAATGAGTGAACCAATTTAAGAGAAATACAGAAAAATGAGAGGAAAACATGATATTGCAGAAGACTGCGACAGTATACCATTTGCATATACCATGTTCTTGAAAATTACATTATATATATGTTTTTTAAAAAATAAATGCCATACTGTATTATAGAGAAATCATAGTAAAAGTTAAAATTAGCTTAATATTTATACAAGCAATATTGGTTATAATTTATTTAATATTTAAGACTCATTTGAAATTCATTATAGTATATTTAAAACTATAAACATTTGCCTGTTTAATCAGTCTTTGCTGCTCTTCAGAGAAGGATCTACCCGGTTTTAAGTTGAAACCAGACCAAGGAGTAGGACTTAACATACACAACCTTCCTTAACATGATTCTTCTTCCACTGTCCCTTAGTTAGTTGTGCTAGGTAGGAACTGAGATGCTTTCTCAGAATTCTTTATAGTGCTATTTTATGGTTCAGATACTTTATGTACTATAGAATATCTAGTATTCCAACTGTTAAATAAAATTTTTATGATGTTCTTTTTCTGCTTGCTTTGCCTTCTTAATGTATATGCTATCAGAAAACATAAAAACCCTGAAAATATTCCATTTCATTGGGTTGTAATCAAATCATATTATAAAAGAAATAGTTCTTGCCTTCACAAAGCTTGTAAAAAGACCATTTGGACAAATTCATAGAACTTAAGTATCATCTTGCCTAGAATTCTAACTTTTCTAATACTCTTGATGAATTAATGAAAGCATAAAAATAAGAAAATACTTCCATATAATAATAAATTGGACATTCTAGGCATCATGTTAGTGTGGCATTCTTTTTAATGTTATATTTCAGGGAGTATTAATTTAGAACTGAGGTACATAGTTATATCATATTAATATAATAGTATATCAGCACATTGACTTTTGAAAATAGGGAAAGTAACAACAATGCTTTTAGACATTCAATATGTGCCAATCACTGTGCTAAATGCTTTAAATGCATTTTATTATTTATACAGGCCATAGCATATAAGGTGAGAGCTACTCTCTTTGTATTAGGTATTTAATAGTGTAGAAAAGTACCTGTAATAAAGAACTTAACTGCAAACTGGATTTAGATGATAAACTTAAAAAACTTGGCTCCCCATATGTTTTGATGTGTTGTCAAAACTTATCACTTAGCTATTTAGTTTATGATTCTATGTTTCTGTTCAATAATACCATTTTTAAAAAATTATAATTCTTATGGCATTAAATATCCTGGTAATATTTTATTTTTGGCCAATACATGTTGAATATGTCAAAAATTCAAATTAAAATATATATTAGAATAATAAAGAACAGCCAGCTATTTTCTTTTTACTTATAGTTAAAATTTAGTGTGACCCATGGTACAGAGACTACAACATAAAGAAAATAAAACTTTTATAACTATTTAATAATGTAGAGCAACTTAGTATCACTTGAGTTTTTTTATTTTATGCTTCTAGTTGCTTGAAAAAAATATGAATCAGTTCTATATTATATTTCTCTAGTAAAAATAAACAAATAAATTACGCAAGTTTGATTTATTTTGTTTTCCAGGTGCAACAATCGAACACAGTGTATAGTAGTTACAGGGTCAGATGTATTTCCTGATCCATGTCCTGGAACATACAAATACCTTGAAGTCCAGTATGAATGTGTCCCTTACAGTAAGTATGAAATTTGTATTTTTCATTTTCTCCAGCATTACTCGTTGATGCTGAAAGACTACACATGTGAAAGAAGCATATGTTTATGGCCTATAAAACCATTATGCATGCAGAGCACTAACAGACTTGGGCCTCCAATTAGCTTCATGAAGTGTGGAAGGAAGCCATAGTGTGATGCTGGCCAAGTGTCTGTCTGTGTTCTTAAGTGTTTGGCTTTTAAGGCTAGTGTTTTTCCAGAAAACAAACTTGAATTAGCTATTCAATAGGGCTGATAGAAATCTGTACTTTTGCCCAATACCAGTTGCTGACAAATTGGTTTGGCTCACAGTTTTCTAAAGAAGGAATTGACTTCAGTTTTAATCGTGAGCCACTTGAATGGCTACCTGCTGTTGTTGTAACTTTAGTGCTTGGTAAAAGCTACCATTGCAGTCACTGAGGCAAGTGCTTTCCTTTTTGTTCCATTGTCCTTAAGGGAGCATTTCTTTACACGACTCAAGGATGAAACCTTAACAATAAATAAAACAGATAGACATAACAAAGTCTTATGCATATTTCTGTTTTTAATTTTGTAACATCATTTTTAAGATCCTACAGAGGGATATTTAAAATTCAGTTGAAAATTTTATAGGTAGGATTTAGCTAATCTAATTTTATGTAGTTTTCTTCTAATCTCAGAATTCATACTTCAAAATTATATTCTATACTTTCAGTAGAAAAAAACTTAACATTTTAGACAACTTGAAAGTTGCAATGTATTACCTAATTTTTATATAGTAGTTTGGTAGTACTGTTGTCTCTTTCACTTTTTAAATTGGGAAAAAATAGAAATGTAATTTAGTCATGTTCATAGGCATCTGAATTATAAGTTTTTTATCAGCAATTTGACTGATTTGAGACAGTTTTTGTATTCTTCTCTCCAAAAAAATACTGGATTCACCAAATAATGAAATTGCTGTATCCAGAATCTTGAAAACTAGATCACTAGTTCTGACAGGTTCATATGTCCATACTATCATGATTTGGAAAGCCAAAGGGCAAATTCTGATAGATATGCTATGTGCAATATGGTAGTAATATATTCTCACACATACTGAGAGAAGGCACCCTCTCTTTTCTCTGCCACAGTTTTGACAAATTGGCTTTTTGTGTTATCAGTTAAAGGCCAAACACAGATTATCTTTTCTTTTCATCCCTGCTCTGTGTTCCTGTGTTACTGTGAAATGGATGCTTTTTATGTTTTCAGTATTTTTTTATACCATTTGTAGGATTGGAAGCCTACTGAGTAAACTGATCTTTATATTATTTCTCCTGTGTGTAGTGTTGGTGGCTTACCTAGTCATTCTCCTGTGCCACTAGAAGAACATTGTATTCTTTTGACCTAACCAAAATTTTGTTCCGTAAAGTCACTTTCATTTGAATTTAGCATGGTTTCTGTCCTCAAATTAGAGAAGGACTACAGCATCCATTCCCAAACAGTGGAATCAATCAGAGCTGCCAAGAATTGTGTCTTTCTGGAGCCAGTTCCTGTAACCTAGTCTATAGACCAAGAACAGTGTTAAGCAAATGTTATTTTCAGACTCTTAAGTTATTTCTTGCGCTGTTTAAGAAAGGAAAATGTGGATATCTTCTGGAACATCTAACTTTCAAAATTTTACTTTTTCAGTTCTCCAGAAGTATTGTACATTGTGCACTAAACTTGCAAATAGCTATACTCAGAGAAGTATTTGTTCTTTTTAGTTTTTTGCCTTTTAAAATAAAAAAACTCAGTAATTAATTTGCTGTTACCTTTCTAGATGTTTGCACGAGGCAGAAATAAGTCTATGGCATTTTTTTTTTTAATCACTCCTTGGTAGAGAATAGAAGTAATTATACCTCCTATATACCGTATACTAGTGACACACTATAAATTGCGCAATTTCAACTAATATTAAATTTGAATGCAGAAGGTCCTTTTAGTTATTATAATCCTGCGTAGAGCAGTGTATTTCCTTATCTCTCATTCCCATTTTCCTCTCCTTTTCTTTCTTTATGCTTCTGTCCATTATATCCATTCCTTACACTTGCCTTTGTTTTAATCCTCTAGCTTTCACTTTCTCCTTGTTTTAATAGTTCTTGTACTTTGTAACATTTGCATGCCTCTTTTACACTTTACTTAGTTAATAAAAATTGTCACCGTCAGATATTTATTATGTATTTTTTTACCACTTGGTGTTAGGCCAATTTCTATCCACAGCAAATCCTCCAGGAGCTTAGGTATCGCAAATTGTTTCATCCTATTATAGAACAATTTTAGAAGTTTTCCATGACTTCTGAAAATTTTATAATAAATTTGCTCAACAGAGAACATTAGAAATGCTGTTATTTGGTTTACTTTAGTATGTTTATAAAGAGGCACATGCATCGTATATGACATTTGTACTTGCTTAGATTATGTCTGTGTCAAAAATGTATATAGAGAGAGCCTCTTTTATCATGGATAGAGTGTTAGGAATGGCATTTATTTGTATTTGAAAGAAGTCATGAGGATCATGGAGGCTGAAGGAAAGTAATTGGAATTTTGATCCTACAGGCGGGATTTGATTTTCATTTTTGTGCACCCATTTCAAATTATCATTGTATTATAAAAGTTATACTGTAATGTTAGATACAAGTTTTATTTGATGAGAAAAAAAGCCATTACTGTTGATTAAATCATTATTAATGAATAAACATAACAAGATTATTCAAAATAAAATAGTGTGTCACTTCAGATACAGAGTATGTAGGCTGTAGTTAGCTTGGGTCAATTTCTTGTCCTGCATATACATGTAGTCCTCCACTGATGTTGGTGGGTCATGTACTTGTGTGTTTGGTCTATAGAAAAGTAAATGTATTATTATGAATTAACTCATACAGTCTCTTAAGACAAGTTGTAGTATATATTTGGCATGTGATATGGAATGTTGATGTTATTAATTTTATTATATTTTTATATTCTTATGGGTTGATGGAATTTTGGCTGATTAGACAGATATCTATCCTTTGGACTTTTCACAAAAATCATAGGAACATTTTATTTTAAAGATCCATATCTTTCTCATAGGATACATCAATCATCCAATGTTTTTTAATTTTTTAAAAAATTTTTTATGTTTGATGTTACTTCTCACTTTTCATCAGAATTATAAATTATGTATAATTCGTAATTTTTAAAAATATGTGGTATCAGCCAAATCATAAATAAATGAATACTTCCCCTATTTGATATTTTGTTCAGTAACTGCATTATCATTTTACTGTAT
Organism: Cheirogaleus medius; assembly: GCA_008086735.1. NCBI lineage: Eukaryota > Metazoa > Chordata > Mammalia > Primates > Cheirogaleidae > Cheirogaleus > Cheirogaleus medius. Next base: position 61,107,476 of record VBSM01000529.1, read on the forward strand.
CAAATAATAAAATCCAGCAATTTTCAATGAATGGAAAGCATAAAATATATTTTCTACATCTCTTATTGAATTCGTTTTAAGTTCTATCTTAAATAAGTAAACATATTTTAAAATATATTTTTCCCATCCATTACATTTAATTGCTTTATTTCAGTAAAATCATCCTTTCCTTAGTTAAAAAAAAAAATACACCTGTATATAGAATGTATTCTGAGAGTCACAACACTAATGATCTCTCTTACCCTCATTTTCTCACCATGCCCTTCTGTTCTTGATTCTAAGCAGGTATAATATTACTCTTCAATGAGAAGTAATTTTAGGACTAGTGGTTTATAAAAAGTATTGTTTCCAAGTCATATAACACTAAATTTCTTGTATTTACTGGATATAGTCAGAATTACACATTATAGAGCAAGTATGTTTCCTGAAAGTGTTTAAACAGACCAGGTTGGTTGTGGGAGGTTGTGGCTCAATGTGGAAAGTTATATGCTATTCCTATAGCAAAAATGCTTGTGTGATATGTTTCTCCATAGGTATTTCAAAAGTTCAATATTTAATCTTGATAAGTTATTATAATTTTTAAAATTAATCAAGCTAAGATTGTAATGAAATGTTTACTACATTGTCTTGGAATACAGTTTGCAGCTGTAATGTTAGCACACCCTAATGCATTTTAATAAGGGATGAGGGAGAAACACAGGTATCAGTCTGGTCATTTTATGAAATTCAGGCAACATACTTCAAACCTACATACGATGTAAAATAGTATGTTATGGTTTGTAATTATTAGCATACTGTTTACCAACAAAGATCTTATATAGCACCCTTCCTAACTGCATAATCTATTTCTTTAAACTTGTAGGAGATTTTTTCTCTCATTTAACTCTACTAATCAGGTTTGTTTTATTAAAGCATTTACTTTTTATAAGGTCTGTGGAGTCAAGGTATTTGCTTTGAATGCTCGGTATGATTGTTGTTGCATGCTAGCTTGCTTTCTGTGTAAATTGATGATGGTAGAATTGTCGTAATAAGCTAACCATAATTCTTTCTTCCTTTTTCTCCTTGCCTACTGTGCTTGCTTTTCCCTTGTATGTATTTTGCTTACTTTTTTTTTATAGACTTAGTATTACAAGTTTGAAATGTATATTATAGAAAATTTAATAAGAATTTTATAATATAAAGTATATATAAACCTAAATAAGTAAATTTACTAATTCTTAGTGGGGAAGAAAGGCATTACCTTACTCCGCTCTTCAAAATCTCTATTGGGACTGGGGGGAGATTTATATAGTCCTGAAAAGGAGGCGTTTTTTTATGGTTAAGATGGATTTATCTACAAATAGAAAATAATAGAAAAACAATTGAAAAATATACTGAGATTTATAATTATACATTTCTTCTTACATAACTATCTGAAAAAGAATAACCATGTCAATATTTATTAAATTTGACCTAAATTCCAAAATTGACTTGTCATTTTTATAAATGTATTTTCCTGTTGTTAAGCTTATGTAAGTGTAGTCAGTTTAATAATTAAGTTCACATAAGATAAGTGGGGATAATACACCTATGCATGCATTTATATCTGTGGCATACATAGAGAAAGTAAAACTTGATAAGAATGCTGAGTGACTTTGGAAAGGCAAGAGTATATATACCATGCATTAGTGAAGAGTTTCATTATTTATTCAGGTACACTAAGTGAAGCAACATGCCAACATATTTATATTGCCTCCTTAATCTACTAAAATGATTGATCCATGTTCTTTTATGTAACTTTAGAATCTTCCTCCTGCTAGGTTTTCCTGTTGTGTGTTTCTCTTTATCCAAAGTAGTACAGCTCTTATTCTTCCTATATTTAGCATCTGTTACGAATTCAGTCTTAGACTAATAGTCAATTTATTTTAATCTTTTTTCTTTTTTCCTTGCACCTTTTTTATTTTTCTTCCGATGCTTAAAATAGAAGTGGAGCAAAAAGGTAAATAACGTATACAGTCTGAACCCCAGCTCCCTGTTATGTGCCTTATGGATGTTAACCTCCTCCCTCCCCTTCCCCTACAACACTCCTATATTAAAATAATTAGCAGGATCTCATATGTGCACCTCATAAAGAAGTCAGCTGTTGACATTGAAATTATATGACTGCTAAATCTGGTGATGGGGTAAAAATTTCTGAAGTCGGCGAGGGGGAGCTGCCCTTTCTCTATTTCTTTTTTACCCTTTATCTCTTTTCCTGACACCCTTGGATATTTTCTTATGACTAAAGTGTCATCTTGCCTGGCTTCCAGAACCCTCTCCATAGCATGCCATGGTTACAGGGTCTCCTGGTTGTTTTATCACTGCTTTTCTTGTATTTACTTTTCTGTGCTCCTAATTGCATTTTCCAAATATTTATGTTCCTTAAATTGAAGCACCTTTGTTTTCAGTCTAACTTCTGTAAAAGTTCTAAATAAGCCTTCACATTGGGTTTTCTGTTTTATTTGCCTTATTTTGTGGTTTTGCTTTTGAGGGCTTATAGATGGGCTAGGGGTTGGAGGGTATAAAGTTTGGAATAAAATAGAATACATTATACATTAAGTTCAACATTTTAAAACATACATTACCAAATTATAAGATAAAAGCACACAGCAAAAATTGAAATTGTCAGCCCAGTTATGAATGGTCTTAAATTTAGGCTTGTATTTATGAAAGTAAACCCCAAATAAACTTTGTACACTAATACATTGATTATGGTAACTTCAGAAATGAAGGGTAGTACTTATATTAAGTATACATTTTGGTAAAATTGAATGCTAATTAAATAAATTTTCTCTTTTGATTAGTGGTCACTAAAACATGTATTTGCCTGTATAATTTTTAACTTGGCTTAATTTTTGTCTTTTCTCTATGACTGTTAGTTTTTGTGTGCCCGGGGACCTTGAAAGCAATTGTGGACTCACCATGTATATATGAAGCTGAACAAAAGGCAGGTGCTTGGTGCAAGGACCCTCTTCAGGCTGCAGATAAAATTTATTTCATGCCCTGGACTCCCTATCGTACCGATACTTTAATAGAATATGCTTCTATAGAAGATTTCCAAAATAGTCGTCAAACAACAACATATAAACTTCCAAATCGAGTAGATGGTACTGGATTTGTGGTATATGATGGTGCTGTCTTCTTCAACAAAGAACGAACAAGGAATATTGTGAAATTTGACTTGAGGACTAGAATTAAGAGTGGCGAGGCCATAATTAACTATGCCAACTACCATGATACTTCACCATATAGATGGGGAGGAAAGACTGATATCGACCTAGCAGTTGATGAAAATGGCTTATGGGTCATTTATGCCACTGAACAAAACAATGGAATGATAGTTATTAGCCAACTGAATCCATACACTCTTCGATTTGAAGCAACGTGGGAGACTGTATATGACAAACGTGCTGCATCAAATGCTTTTATGATTTGTGGAGTCCTCTATGTGGTCAGGTCAGTTTATCAAGACAATGAAAGTGAAACAGGCAAGAATGCAATTGATTACATTTATAATACCCGATTGAACCGAGGAGAATATGTAGATGTTCCCTTCCCCAACCAGTACCAGTATATTGCTGCAGTGGATTACAATCCAAGAGATAACCAACTCTATGTGTGGAACAATAATTTCATTTTACGATATTCTCTGGAGTTTGGTCCACCTGATCCTGCCCAAGGTAAGAATGTTTGCTTACCAATGCTTATGCCATTTTGGGAACAGCTTATGTTTAAAAAACTTATTAATTTTTTTTCCCTGTCTGTTTTCTTTATTCATCCTTAAAACACAACGGACAACGTTGTGGTACATTTTAACCTTATTGTGGTTCATTTTATTTTTCTGAATTTCTTCATGTAAATGTTGGCTTCAAGAAATTGTAGCATCATTGGTCAGTTTAGTTTTCCATTGCTAAAAATATATTACCAACTACAAACCTGTTAGTGTTTTTCCCTCTACCTGACTTCTGAATTGATTACAATCTATGTGCAGACCTTTTAACTTCTTGGCGCCAGTGGTTAAAGGAAATGTGTGTTAGGAAGTCTCAGGAGAACAGCTAGGTTTGATGTACAATGCCAGGCATAAGTGTTCTGAAGTTTTGGCTTCTATTCTCTGGATAGGAGAAGGAGAGTCATCCAGTATCTTTCTAGATCATCATGTAAAATTACACATTTTTATTTCCTGATAAATTAGTAATAGTTTTAAGTCAGTATTTCTGTGACTTTAACTGTCACACATGGACTAAGCATTAAATGATTACAATTGATGATTTATAATGACAGATCTGCTAACATTTTTTTGATTTGTATCCTCCTTACATATCTTTATGGAGGATCATTAGAAATCATGCTAAATTTTTGGAAATATATTCTGATTTAATAAGTGAGTTCAGTTCTGTGAAAAATGAATTTTTGAGGGTAAATTAAATGAATATTTCATTAAAACAAGGTTATCTCATACTCATAAAAGAGTTACTGTCTTATAGAACTTGCACTATTTATAATTTTTTTTTATTTGAACAGTGATGTTCGTGTGTTTCAAATCTGTAATATTTTGATTTACTAACTTAATGGGAATTTTCAAATATTGAGTGACTTTAAAGTTCAAAACTCAAAAGTTTTTTAGAGTGATTAAATCAATCTCTTCAACAGGGTGGGATGGAGATTAATGTTTTTTTCTTCTGTTAAAGCAATACACATACACATATTAAAGTATATTAAAAAAATAAACATATGCCCACATATATTTTAAGATATGTTATAAATAAGTTCTAAATATTGTTATATAGTCAAGACCTCGAAAGTAGAAGTCACAGCTTTTTGTAATTGAATTTCTAATTTGAGTTATAGAATACCAAAATATGTGTGTTTTATTCATATAAGAGGGATAACGATATATTGACTTAGTACATGGCCCTTTGTTCTCTAAATCATGTATGTCTCAAGTTTTTTGGCTTCAAACTGTAGCAGTAATGTCCATTGTTAAATTTCCGACAATTAATTCTTCTTTTAGGTCATAAAATCTTCATTGTTAGTATCCTAGAATCATTTATTTTAAAATTTATACATACCTGTTTGCTCAGGAGGCCAGCAATTTGGTATGTTTCATGTATTTCAGTTGTTTCTCCAAAAGCTACTGTAATGTTTCTCCTTTATCCTATAGGTTTGTCAAAAAGCAAACTTCAGACATTGATAAACCTCAGGCATTAGCTAAAATTGTATTGATCCTTGTGTTAACCTTTTTGTAACTTGTATTACCCTGACAGCTGTTACATTTGCCTTAGGTGGCAGTAAATCTTTTTTTCCTCATTAGGAAAAAAAAAGAAAAGAAAGAAAGAAAATGTTTTAAAAATTATAAATTCATAATCGGGCAACACTTGAAGGATTGTGAATAGTTGAGCACAAATTCAATTCAGCAAGAAATCATTACCCATCTACTTGTTACAAAATACTTCAGTGAATACAGAAATGAGTAATAATGTCATTCTCCACATGTGACATATATTCTAGTAAATAATTTGATCCATTTAAGATGAAAAAGTCTTTGATAATTTAGCTGCTTTTTGGAAAGAGCAATTACCAGCTTTGAAAATGAGAAATTTAGACATATATAGCAACCATGTGTTCCTACAGTTGTGTTTTGTCATCTAAAATAGCCGTTATTAAATATTCCTAGAATGTGAAAATTTGTATTGACTCCTTATTAAACCCTTAATGATAAAATGTTTTATCTGACCTAAATTCCTCTTACTATTTGACGCATATTCTTATTCTCTCCCTCCTTATAATTTGTCTTCATATGCTTTTAGAGACTCTTGTCTCTCTTATCCAAGATATGCATGTAGGTGGGGCCTTGCAGAACTATTCTGGCCCATAAATTTAGGTCAAACCAATAACCCACTGTCAGCTTTCCAGAAGCAAGATCCAAGAAACTGATAGGACAGAGCAATCGTAGAAATGAGTTCTTTGCCTGTCCTGAAGCAATGATTGATTTGTTTGGCTGAAATTCATAGTTAAACTCTTACGTACTGGATTTGCTATCGTGTATGTGGCCAAGGCGTAAATTGTGCTGTAAAATTATCAGTTCCTTTCATTTTTCATTGTGGACTGTTTCATAGTGTATTAGCGTCAATACTTTCCCCCATTTATAAATCCAAGACTTTTTCATTCTTAACAGCACAATCATGTTATTTCTCTGCCCTGATCTTTTTTTCCTTTGAATTTTTAGCTTTCTGTGATCCCTGCCTAGTGCATTTGTTCCATTTCTCTAAACTAAGTCTAGTTTTCACCTTCTCCCTCTCTAGAGGGGGCTTAGGAAAAACTCTTTTCAGTTTTATTTTAATTCTTTTTCATTTCTTAATCTAGATTGCTTTAGATTTATTTAATCTGTCTGCAAATTTGATATCCCAAATATTATCAAGGGAACGGTGTGCCTTTACTTGGGTTTTGACAGTTCTGAATATTTGTCTTAAACTAATTATAAAGTAAGATACTTCTGTAATATGAGGGAAGATTTTTAGAAAGAGCCAGTTTTGTTTTTACAGTATTTAAGATGTGTTTAGTATAGAGTACATACTTCCTGAAGTATCTTTTCACTGATGAAGAATGCTGTATAAGAGGTGATCAGTATTTTTAGACATGAAATACAGGTAAATTTAATGGATGCTCATTTTTGCCTTACCAGGCTACAGACTCACTCTAGCTGGAGTTCATTCAGTGAACAATGGGTGAGTCCTTGGATCTCGGTGAGGGGAATATTACCTTTGACGTAAATGAATATTGTCCTGAAACCCTTTCATGCAGGAAAATCCTATTAATAAATAGCAAGTTTTTAGTATACAGCCATAGTAAATTGAACCATTGTATATATGTTTGTCAAAATCTTCCTGGGTACCTATTAAGTATATTTATTAATACCATTTCTTAAGTGTCTATATGCAGGTGATAAATGATAGGCAGAATGCTAAGTCAGTTAATCTGGATTCTGGATATGGCATCCTGATAAATAGGGCTCTGTAAAAATGGGTATGGTTTGAGTTATTCTATTGTGAGATGTCATATTTTCTGTTACCTTTTATAGGATATTCTTGAGTTTTGAACATTTTACCACATTTCATTATGAAACTTTTTATTATTTGTTTTTCTAGTCTTACATTATCTTTACACATCTTTTCTTCTTTTAGAGATTTACAAAGAACACAGTGTCAGTTAAAGGTTCCAAAATAAGGGCAAGGTGCTTTATTGGATGCCATACTTTTCTAGAGTCTATGAAAATCTTTTCTCTAGAAAAGTAAGATCATACCATTTCAGTGCATGGACAAGTGATCTTAAACAAATTACTTAACTTCTCTAGGGCTCAATTTCCTTATCTGTAAAAGGAAGATAATTATAGTGCCTACTTCATGGGGATGTTGTGGTAAGGATTAAATAAGATTATCTGATAATTCATGAACAGTGATTGGCATAGCATCTGGCACATAAATGCTGAATAAGTATAAACTTTGTGCTCTCTTGGGACCATCTCCACCTGTGGAAAGAATTAGTAATTTTTAGAAATCTCTGCATTTCTAGCTTTCACGTTAGAAAAATGTTTTCCTTGAAGTAAATTTCAATCTTGCAAAATCCCAGAAATTCCAATTTGTCACTTAAAGTTTGCTTTCATGTTATTTTCACGATATCCCAATATTTCACTGATCTGTCTTTGAAGAATATGTTAATTCCCTTTAAAGTTTTTTAGATGATTAAAAGGTTAAAAAAGTATGAAAATATATTATCAAAAAAACAACATGGAAACATGGCTATAGAATATTGCATGAAATTCTGTGCATTTAGTTGAGGTCATTATCTACCTTGACTCAATTATTATCACTCTTTACTGATGCTTAGCTAACAAATCACTAATTGTGGTATTAATACATATTTCCATGATTAAATATGTACTAATTAGTACAGTGTCAAGTGATACATCAGGTGGTGTAGCGCTAAACCATTTTCTCTGCCCTTTCCCTTTTTGCTCTGATTCCCCACTTCTCTTTAAGACTTGATTCAGCAGCAGTCATTTGACACTTCTGCAAATGATTGTGATGCTTTTGACAAATGTTAATTGAGAAAGCACTGGAAGCCTGACTGCATTGTAATCAAAAGAAAATTACAGAGGTTTAACAAGATGTCAGGCAAGTGCTTTACAGAAAAAGATAGACAGGTTTGAATAGGTTTCTGCAGCAGCTGACTAGGCATGATGTTTGAGTAATGTACATAGGCATCTCTCATATGGTCAATAAATTATGCCCTGGAAATAAAACACATGTTTTAGAAGTTTCTCTTGAGATGGAGGGGAAAACAGAGTAAAACGTGTATAGTGTACTTATTGATAACAGGAAGTTTGTCACTACTAAGAACTAGAAACATATGTACACTACTTTTTCTGATAAACTTAGTATACTCTCAGTAGTGTCAGAATTATATAGACAAAGATTTATGGACCAGAGCTTAAAATAGTAAGCATATCAGTGATAACATCAACTTATTTTCTAATAAGTTTTAATGTTCTACCTTGTTTCTCATGTATAGATAAAGCATAAATAAGTTGATGTTTTTATAAGATGATTTGAAAAAATAGCTGTTTTTAATTTGTTCTACTCTAACAAGTTAAATTTAAGGCATCGTATATGTAAGGTTTTAAGAGCCAGTAACCTGTAGATGTTGATAAACCTTTAGTTTATTCTCTAATACTTTTTAAATGGTAGTATTAAATTTTTACTGACAGATTTTTTTTCTTGTTTAAATTAGTTCAGTGATGATTAATAGAGAAAACTTTGAGATCCTAATGGATTTAACAGTTGGAATGTAATATTGGAAGGCAAAAATAGCCATTTAAAAAATAAAAAAGAAAACATATGCTTTAAAATGTATAGCCATAGCTCCTTTTATATTCTCTTTAAGGGTCAATAAGATATGGAGGGTTGATTTTGAATTAGGTATGATTTGATCTAACCCTTTATCTTGATAAGAGATTGCACCTCTGACCGGAACTAGCTGCTTCTTCGTACCTACCTTTTCAAAAGTAAGATGCTGAAGCCTGGGATGTTTCCTTGCTAGAACAGCACAAGCATGCCAAGTTTATCTTCTGTTTGGATCTAATCAGGCTTGCTCAAAAATCTCTGAAGCAAGAATGGCTGCTGGGTGGAAAGATGTCACAGTATTTTTCTTACAAGATGTAGAGTGGGTGACTTTAAATTTTTTTATTATCCCAATTATATATAATTGTCGTACTTTTGTTGATACTTCGAATTTGATTGTTTATAGAATGTGAGTTTATATAACAAAATTTTTCTAAGTTAAGTGACCTGCATTTCCTATTAAATAGCATATGATGAAATTAACCTTAAACTGTACTGTCATATATTTCTTTGAGAAGTAAACTTAACACAGAGTCATACAGCAAAAGCTGAACTACCATCTTTTAGCCAACAATATGAATAAATTAGAATAAATGAAGAGATTTATTTTTCCTCCCACCCTACTGATGATGTCAGTAACTGTCATTTTTTTTGTTTTGGGCAGATGAATGGGTAGGGTTTGTGCGTGTGTGCATGGACACATTCACACGTGCATGCCTGTACGTATGCCTGTATGCGAGTGCCAGTGTGTGTTTGAAGTTAATATACTCATCTTTTCTCCATAGTGCCTACCACAGCTGTGACAATAACTTCTTCAGCTGAGCTGTTCAAAACCACAGTATCAACCACAAGCACTACTTCACAGAAAGGCCCCATGAGCACCACTGTAGCTGGATCACAGGAAGGAAGCAAAGGGACAAAACCACCTCCAGCAGTTTCTACAACCAAAATTCCACCTGTAACAAATATTTTTCCCCTGCCAGAGAGATTCTGCGAAGCCTTAGACTCGAAGGGCATAAGGTGGCCTCAGACACAAAGGGGAATGATGGTTGAACGGCCATGTCCCAAAGGAACAAGAGGTATTTTCTATAAATTACCATACATACATTTTAAAATTTAGTAAGTAGGTTCTGAATTACACTGAAGTGATTTTATTTGAAGAGGGAAGTATTTACAATAGCTAACTTTATTTTTGTTACTTTGGTAATATAGAACCTATAGACAACTTAAAACTGTAATCTGTAAAAGTCATTTAAGATCAGGCACGAAATTACCTCTCCTTCTTAAAGACCTAGGTCAAGCCCGAGATTTTTGCCCCAGGACTCTAGTGAGGCTCCCTTACAGCTGCCTTTCTCATTACAAGCATCACTGGATGAGTCCCAAGAAAATCAAGGGCTTTTTGTTTGTTTGCTGTAAATGTATGATATTTCTGTGCTGACTTTATATTTACTGTTTATAATCTGCATTAAACCCTACTTTTTGTCAGTTATTGTCAACTCCTTCCATTAGTGTTTATTCAAAATTTAACATGCAGAGTAGGATCATCATAGCTGATTTCCCGAATGCATGCAGAAAAATGGTTTCAATTTCACTGTTGTTTTCTACATCTGTTGTAGGAACTGCCTCATATCTCTGCATGGTTTCCACTGGAACATGGAACCCTAAGGGCCCCGATCTTAGCAACTGTACCTCACACTGGGTAAATCAGCTGGCTCAGAAGGTTGGTTGGAACCTTTTAATGTGATACACATTGGTGATTTAGGGCTTTAACTTCTAACATAAATAATTTAGCTTTGTATGTTAAAACCAGCTTTATTGCTCTTTGTGCAGTATAAAAGTAAAAAATTATGCATAGTTTTGTCTGTAAACTATTGATTGAAAGTTACATATGTTTTGGGGTATGCTGTTTTCTATGTTAAGCTTTTTAATGAGTACATACTTGTTTAATTTCATTCATATTTAGTTTGTTCTGTTTCTTTTGATGTTCATAAGACAAATAGTGCATTGGCCTAATAAATCAAATATCATTAAGTTTGCAACTAAATCCACAGAATGCAAGCAGATGTTTATAGCATACATGATTACAGTAGATGAGTAAAAATGTCTTGAAAAGGCATTAGTAACTTTAATACTACAGCGTAATGCGGTGCCATTTTATTTTCTCCTCTTCGATCTACCTTCTGAAATACAAACACTAGATAATAACCCTCAGTGTCACACTGATTACATTCTGTTTTAAATTCTGGATTATTGGAATAAATAAGATTTTAAAATAAAAATTTAAATTGGTTGCAGTGAAATGAGAGCTAGCTGAAAATTTTTAGAAAGGATTTGTTTTCCTTTTGTTTCTTTTAAATGTCTGGCTAAGAATTTCTTTTGTGTGCTGAGGATCTAAGAGCCTTTAATCTTCTGAGATGAAGAGAAAGTTATTGGTCTCAATTAGTTGCAGATTTTGACATGTTTGCAAATATTTTTTTCACCACAACAAAGGTACTCAAGGAGAACTAGGAGCCATAAACAGAACAGGAAATTATACTGAGATAATACAAATTGTCATTTCAGATTAGAAGTGGAGAAAATGCTGCTAGTCTTGCCAATGAATTGGCTAAACATACCAAAGGGCCGGTGTTTGCTGGGGATGTGAGTTCTTCAGTCAGGTTGATGGAGCAGTTGGTGGACATCCTTGATGCACAGCTACAGGAACTGAAACCTAGTGAAAAGGATTCAGCTGGACGGAGTTATAACAAGGTAGGAAGAACTCTTCTGTTACTTTAAATTAAACATTTTGTATGGCAGCTCTTGGTTCTTCTAGCAATTGCCAGCCAAACCTCTGGCCCCTTGGACACATACTTAGAAACAGAATTTCTAATTTGGTTCATTTTTCAAGGGAGAATTACAGTTGAGGAAGGAGCAGCGTGGCCCAAAAAATCAGTGTAAATGATGTTAATTACCTGAGAGAGTTCTTAGTTGGTGACAAACTTCATCCATCTGATTGTAGTCAATACTGTCACTTCGGAATGCATTAACACAGTTTTTATACTTTGTGTGCTAACACATGAAAGTCTTATGATTGCAGCAAAATTGTGACACATACAAGAATATTCATCACTGAAATATTCCTTTCAATGGCAGCTTTTGGGAGAAGGATGAGTTTCCCTCTCCAGGAATTTGTTGTATCCATGCTGTTAATTTCTCCTACTATGACAAAAATTTGATGGTTACTTTTCACCACACTATAAGTGTTTATATTAGGTTCATAGGAACCCCAAATCTGTGCCTAATATGGTTCTGCATAGTTAAGAAATGGACTTTTTTTTTTTTTACCACAGTATATATTTTGTCTTTTTGTCAGTATACTTTGTGCTAGTATACTTTATAAAATACAACCAAAAATCATAAACAAGCAGTTTTGGTAGTCAGTGTAGACTCAAACATCCAGAGGAATATTATATATAATAAACTTTGAGCTCCAGAATACCAGCTTAATTTTTGAGGATTTCTTCTTTCCTCATTTTCAACAGATAAAAATCTAACCTCTGATTTTCTTTTCTTTTACTTAAAAGCTCCAAAAACGAGAGAAGACATGCAGGGCTTACCTTAAGGTATCTCTCCTGTGCTGTCACCCTGCTTTCTCCCTTCTTCAGCTACCTGCCACGCTTTATCATCTTGCTGCATGATCCAATGTATTTCAGTCTTTGATAATTATATAATGTGCCCCATATCAGCTGTACAAATGTTGGCTTTTCACAGGTATATTACTCTCAGAATAAGCAAATAATTCATTTTAATAATCGTTGCTGTTTTTCTATTCATCCAAAAGTATAAGAATTTTGATGAAATATCCTCTTAATTGGAAAGTAATTATATAGTCTCTTTGTTTCCTGTTGTCATCTCTGTGGATTAAAAAACAACTTGAGTAAAACAGCTATGATATATTCTTGGCAGTTTATCATATCAAAGACTGTATAGTCATAATGTATGTGCATGAAAAAGTCACTGCTTTCTTATCTATGTGGTATACTCTTAAATAATATAGGCATTGTCCTGAAACTTTTAGGAGTCATTTCTAGAATCAGGTTGATATGGGGATAGGTTATTAGAAATGAAATATAAATAATGTGACAGTGATATCAGTATCTGTTACATATTGGTTTTTTTCAGGCTAATAGGAACAGAAAGCCACGCGTTGGCTTAGAATCCTTGTCCACTCCAGCCAGTTTTTCTCCCTGGTATATCCAAGTAATAGGAAACATGCTGAGGTTAACAGTGGAATTTTACCATGCTAGTTCTGTGTGATAGATCAAAATGATACCAAATTGCATTTTGTTTTGTTCTGTGAATTTTAGAAATTCCTTTGGGGAGATAATTATCTTCTAACCTTACTCTTCTGGGGACCATAACCATGTAATCAAACCTTGAATAACTAATCAATACACTATGAGAACAAAACAAAAGAACTTTTGTAGTTTCATAGAATAGAGGTTATTCAAAAGCCATGACTTTACTAATTTTGGTTGGCAAGGTCTAGGAAAAAAATGGCATCTCACTAGTTAGTATTAGACATTGTAGAACCTAAAAATTTTACATGAAAAGGCAGTGGGGAAGTCTGTTTTAGGTAGTAATGTTCTGAAAGTCCCTTTTTTAGCCTGTTTAATGGGGGCAAAGAATAACTGCTGAAGTCTATAGAATTTTTTAAATTCAAATGTTCAATTCACCTTTAAAGTATCAGTCAGTGTGTGAAATGTAATAATTGATTGATATGTTGCCCAGGACAAACATCCATATATCTCAGTGGGAAAATAATAGCTTTTCTTCTTCCTTTTTTTTTTTTTTGGGTACAGAGAGACTACTTCAAGAATATGATTAGGCTAATGATCATTTTGATCTCGCCAGAAAAGTACAAATAGTAATAAATAAGGAGTGTTTTACATTAATAAAAGCATGCCATGAGCGAGTTATGTGTATAATAGTAAATTTCAGTATGACCTTAATTTCTGACCACTGTCATTTTTAGTATGTCTCAAATGAGCTTCTCTGTTCAGATAAGACTAATAAAACTCCTTAAATTACAAATCAGAAGCTGACTTACACTATGCAAATGAAGCGAGTTCCCACTTTGTGACAGAGGATTCATTTGTAACTTAGATTAGAGGCTCCAGTCTGTATTTCTTGGTGACTAATGAATCTGGCCTCAGCAGACCAATTTCTGTTCCACTCTAGTTAATGGCTGCAGCAGTATCAATGTGAGCATTTTGACTATTCTATCTCCCATTAGAGAGAGAAAAAAGCCTTTAACGCCACTTGGAAGTGTCTTCCACCTGCCAGGAAGGTCGTGGTGACTCACAAGGCAGACAGAACGAGGATATTAAGATGGATTAAGCTAATTAATCTTACTCTGACAGTAGCCTCAAACAACTTTTTCCCCCTGTGCATTTCAATATACTACCTCAAACTAGGAATTTTTATTGTTGTTCTTTGTACAATGTATGTTCTTTTTCCTCAGTGATTACCAATAGATCAAAACAATTTATTTATGGGCTTAATGATACGTTATGACTAGGTAAATGAAATAGAGTAAATAAACTTAGTATTTCAGCTATCCATGGCATAGTCAGTACATAGCTACAGCAAATATCAGTAGAAGAGCTTGCCTTCAATTGATTTACTGACTGGGTTATGTTTTATTTAATGTTATTTTGTACAGTAATAAAGTAAACCTATGTATATATGAATACTTACAATTTGGGTGTTTATGAAGACTTTATTCTGCTTTTCTGTTTTTGTTAAGTTAGTAACTACAGGCTGTAAATATTTTGATTGCTTTCTTGATTTTTTTATAAATTAATATATACTCTTAAGTGCAAATGTTCGCAGATAATTTATAAACTTTAAAACCACCTTTTTTTAAAACAAATGATAATGAGTAGACAAAGTCTATAAGGCACAATTTCGATTAGTCACTATTTTAGTTTAGGTTCCAGAAAAGCAATATGGTTTAATTTTTAAGCATTAGTCTACTCCAGGGACATTAGTATTTTCTATTTAGAACATTCAAATCTTGATATTATAAATAGGATGACATTAGTAGTTTTGACCACACATGTAAGAGTAATGCCTCAGGTTAAGAGCTGACACTGATTGTTGTATTTTTCTTCAACAATTCAGGTATGATTAGATAAACAGAAACAATCCAGCTTTCTACATTTACTCTTTACAATCAAATAACAGTCTGCTAATCTTCACTTAGTCCTATTTTGAAATGGTCAGGTATATTGCAAGTTGACCAGATATATGTTGTCCAGGTCTTCTTCCATCTTGAAATAAAAGTAAATCATCATGACAAATAAATATTACAATTGTCACTAGTCAGTGATTGAAAATCACCTTGGTTCTAGAAGCAGTCAAAACTAATGATAGTTTTCTAATGGACGCAGGCAATTGTTGACACAGTGGACAACCTTCTGAGACCTGAAGCTTTGGAATCATGGAAACATATGAATTCTTCTGAACAAGCACATACTGCAACAATGTTACTTGATACATTGGAAGAAGGAGCTTTTGTCCTAGCTGACAATCTCTTAGAACCAACAAGGGTTTCAATGCCCACAGAAAATATTGGTAAGTGAATCTGTTGTCAGGTTTAATTTTGATTAGAAGATAGACGTTAAAAGAGAATGATGTTTCCATTCTGAATCTGTTATTTCCCAGTGCCAAAATTCTTTTTGGTCAAATTATTTTTTTGTCTGTTAGCAGGAGATATTATCGATCACACTTATTAAAATTAATGCAAAAGCCAGCATCTACCCTATATCTTTTAAAAGTTGGGGTTATATGTATATACATATACATACACATATATATGTATGTGTTTTTTTCTCAATTGAAAAATCATTAAAGAAAAAAAAGTCTGAGTGCTTAAATACCACAATATAGATTGCTTAAATAATGAAAGTGCTTGCAAGCAAACGTGGCAAATGCTTTCCTGTTTTATATACTATGTTCCTAATGAATGTAATTTACTTTATGGAATGTATTCTTTCAGTCAAATATTTTAGCATACAGAACTGGAGCCAATGTTTATATTAAACATAACTGCCTTTAGGTAAAAATGGTCAGTGAACTACATCTCCCATAAATGCAGGATATCCACGCCTCATAGATTACAAAAGAGCTACAGATAGTTTTGAGGCATATTTCAGAATTTAAATGCTACCACTGAGAGGTAGGAATTCATTTTTGAAAATATTTGGTAGAAGTACAGTTAGTACAGTAAAATTTTATTAATTTAGGCTTGGCCAGTTTAGAATTGTTAATTATTCAATGAGGTTGAATTCAGATGAAGTTAATGGTATCCCTTAGTGAAGTAAAAAGGTTTCCCAAGCATAAATGTATAAAAAAACCAAACCTCTTCTACCAAAAACAGTGCTAACTGCATTAGGGCAGCAGATATTGAATGAAGACTTGCTTTCTGGGATGCCATATCTGAACACCTAATTGTACTTGCCTATGTCATGGAACTTTATATAAAAAATGCAGAAAAAGAGTTATATTGAAGAAATGGGTGTAAATCAAATTATTACCTGGATTTAAATTGAAAACCTTAAGTTTATTTTACATAAGTGAATTTTTAAAAAGAAGTGAATCTTACATATGTAGAACACACTGTTATATGCCCAAGATATTTTTATCCTTGTTTGAGACATCTTCTGAAAAATTAAATGTCTAGGAATGTATTTTTTAATACCTATATTTTTCATAGTTTTAAAGAGTTATTTTCCATGTTGATTGTTTTCATTTTTAATTAAACATTATGAATGGAGATACTTTTAGAATGTAGTATACATTTTACAGGCATCCTAAAATGATGCCTGGAATTTACTATGTCTGTAGTCTGATTACCCAAGAATTATTGATGTGAAAGTCATTTTACATATTCTAATATAGTTGTATCTTTTTTATTTCTAAGATATAAACAATTCTGTGAAAAATTTATGCGTGATTTAGTATGAGGAAAAACACTCACCTTGAGGAAAACACTCACCTTTTTCCTAGGAATTGTATAGCTCTCTTTTCAAATATGAGGACTAAAATAACCTATTATTCCTTCATGTCCTCACTCTCTTGAGGGCATGAATATAATATCTTAGGTTATTAAAACAATTTGGTTTTCCTCCTTAGTGATTTCTTCTTGAATCCTTAGTTTAACTTCATAGCATGATTTACCCTTATAATACATGATCCCATAAAAAGGACATAATTATATCTATTATAATTATATCTGTGGTGTTTTAAAATCAACTTTGAAGTATGATTTAAATGCAACAAAAAAGCACCTGTTTTAAGCGTACGGTTTGATGGGTTTTTGACAAATGGACACCCTCGTAATCATCAGTATTGTCAACATTTCTGTACCTGGGCAGGGTCCTTCACGCTTCTGTGCTGTCAGTCTCCTCCTGCCCTTAGCCCCAGGCAACCACCAATCAACTTTCTGTCACTATAGATTAGTTTTGCTTTTTCTAGACCTTCAGTTGAATGGAATCATACAGTACCTAGTCCTCTTTTTGATAGTGCTTCTTTTATACAGAGTAATGTTTTTTTTATTCTTCTTTGAAATTTTTTTTATTTTAACATATTATGGGGACAGAGTAATGTTTTTGATATTTATTCATATAAATGGGAGCATCCATAGTTTACTCCTCTTTATGGCTGATTATTATTCTGTTGTAAAGAACTACCACAATTGTATACCTATGCACTTGTTAGACATTTGGGTTATTTCCACTTTTGGCTACTGTTTTCCCAATGGCTGTACCATGTTAAACTCTAAACTGCTGTGTATGAGATTCCAGTTATTCCATTTCTTCACCAGTATTTAGGATTAGCAGTCATTTTATTCTTAGCAGTTTTAGTGGTTTGCAGTGCCATCTTATTGTGGGTTTATTTTGTATTTCTGTGATTGCTAAGTAACTTTTTTTCTGATAACTTCTTTTCTTATGTCTATTAGCCATTCATATGTCTTTCTGTGAATTGTCTATTCTTACCTTTTGCCTATTTTTAATTCAGTTTTCTTCTCATTGATGAGTTATAAGGATTCTTTATATATTTTTGATATATCTTTTGTCAGATATATTCTGAATATTTTCCCTCAGAATGTGACTTTTCTTTTATTTTTTCATATCTTGGGAAGAGCAGAAGTTTTTAATTTTGATAAAAATTTCCCATTACCTAGCATCAACTTATGGCTAATCTTGTTTGACTTATTCCACTTACCACTATGGTATCTTTTTTTTTTTT
>VBSM01000529.1:61125784-61142449 GCA_008086735.1 Cheirogaleus medius
GCCTCCCAGAGTGCTAGGATTACAGGCGTGAGCCACCGCGCCCGGCCACCACTATGGTATCTTAAAGCAAATCATAGCATCCTATCATTATTACTATAAAAAACTTCATATATATCCCATACTCTTTAAAAATCTCATAATACCATTATCACACCTAAAATTTTTTATAAAAATTAGGTTTAATAGATAACAAAAATGTATTCGCATTTACTTAATTTTTATAAATTTATTAATATTTGGTTTGTTTGAACCAAGATACAAACAAGTCCCTATAATACATCTGCCTGATATGTCAGTTGAGTGCCTTTTAATTAAAAGTCATTTCTCCCTGCATCTTCTTTTTAAAACATTTATTATCATTTTTGTTCCCAAAATCATGTGGGTGATTTATCCTGTAGAATTTCCCACATTCTGGATTTGGCTTGTTTTATCCCCAGTACATCACTGGACTCTGATTGATATACTGATAATTAGATCTAGAGGCTTGATCAAGCCAGGTTTAATTTTTTTTTTTTTTTTTTGGCAAGAACTTTCTGTTGCATCATATCACAGGGTGCATAATCTTTGTCTTTCCTGTGAGCTTAAGATTAATTAGATGAATTTGGTGTTATCAGCCTGATCCATCCATTATAAAATTCCCTTTTATTTATTTTCTTAATGGGTTTAGTAGCCTGCTTGATTGTGTCCATCACTCTAGACTTATTATATTGTGGTAACAAAAACCCCAAAGTCACCAAAGGCTTGTTTCTCCTTCCTGCTGTTTAGCCATTTGGATGGGCTTTGGCTCTGCTTCCTGTCACCTTCAGTTCTGCTCCATGTTGTTTTGTGTCCGGGGACCCAGGCTGATGGAGCAGCCCCTACCTGTGATGTTGCAGGTCTCCTGACAGAGGCCAGAGTTTTTCCTATAGGCTCTTGTTTACTGTTCTTCTTCCCCTCTCCTCTCATTACAGCCACTACTTGCTGCTGAATTTGGAAAATAGAAGGACAGAGAATTACATTAAAACTCTATTGGCTGTGAATAAGGCTCTGATATGGCTGTCCTATGAACCTAGTATATTCACTGTTAGAAAATCTGTTGAATAAGGCATATATTATTTCAAGCATATAGAAAGTATAGGGAATGGCATAAACATGTGTGCACCAATCACCCAGCTGAGTCACATCTTCGTATTTTACAATATTCACTTCAAATTTTTCTGGAAAAAAATTTCATAGATAATGTGGAAGTGCCCTGGGTTTCCTCCTTCTTGATGAAATTAAGGAGATAACTATCATCCGTAATTTGTTTTTTAGCATTAATAAGCTTTTTAAAAATTTTGGCTCTACAGGGGTGTACATTTAATACTTTTCATGTTTTTAACATTAATTATTTCACACTGTAAATGTAATTGTATAATTTCTTCTTACCATTACATTTTTCATATTTATACAAGCTGACATTTACATCTCTAGTTCATTCATTTGATCTGTCTTTGTAAGAATGTACCACGATTATTTAGCTATTCTACTGATAAACACTTTAGTGGCTTTGACTTTTTTGTTGACATTTAACTAAAACTGTAAGTTTTCTTATGTCTTCATGTTCATGTCTGCCTTTCTAGACATACACGTACACACACACATCTAGAAATAGAATTTTTGAGGGATAGAGCACGCCCAACTTCACCTTTACTAAATACTGCCAAATTGCTCTCTAACCTTGTTTTACTAATTTACATTCTAGCCTGTAATACTATCACTATCTTTGCTAACACTTTATTATTGACATAAATTGTGTCAATCTAATTAGTTTGAATTGATCACATTATTGTTTTAATTTGTGTTCCCTGATTACTTAATGCTGTTGATTCTTTCTTAATTCATTTATTACTCATGTTAGTTTTCTCTCCTGTGAATTTGTTGTCCAGAACTTTTTCCTATTTGTATCTTTGTACTTCTCTATGTATTCTGGACACTAATTCTTTGAGGATTATGTAGTTTGCAAATATTCATTCTCTCTGTGCTTTCTCTTTCTAACTCTTTTTAAGGTATCTATTATTTTACCTAATAAGGAAGTCAAATTTATCAGTCTATTCTCTAGGGTTGGTGATTTTGGTATCTTGTTTAATAAATATGTTACTTTTGGCTTCCTGCTTAAGAATATTTTCTCTACACTGAGTTTATAAGGATCTTATGCTTTCCTTATAAACAATAAAGCTTTGCCTTTTTTACATTTATGTCTTTAATCCACCTGAAATTTATTTTTGATCATGATATTATCATATGAGCAAGGCAGCTAATTTGATTAGTTTCCTTTATGAATAACCAATTCTTTGTATACTTTTAGTGCATAATCTATTCCTTTCCTTAATGATTTGTAATTTTATACTACATGTTAGGAGTGTCTATTATTTGCTGCTTTTTTCCCCCAATAATGTTAGTATCTGTTGAGTCTTTCAACCTTGCTTTGGCTGCTTTTTGGTATATCTCTTCCATATGGATTTTAAAATCAATTTGTCAAGTTCTAGACAAAATTTGTTAGAATTTTTATTAGAATTAGACTGAGTTTGCAGATTGATATTTAAAAGAAGTGCCAGATTGATCAGTTTGCTTTTCTCATTATATAATTCTCTATTTGGTCTTAGATCTTCTTATAAAATTATATATTTTTCCCTTTTAGTGTATTGTACTGTTTTTAAAATTAGCTTTCTTCCTAGGTAATTTACAAGTTTTGCTTTTATTATAAATAGTATCACCTTTTAATTGCATATTTTAATTGTTTGTTGCTTGGTATATAGGAATGCAAATGATTTTGCTGATAGCAGCCTTGCTAAATGCTTAGTACTTCTGGTAGTTTATCTGTAGAGTCCCTTGTGATTATTGTGTACACATGTTTATGGTGAAATAATAACAGTTTGCTTTTTCCTTACAGTCTTTTATACCTCTTATTTGTTTTTCTTGAATTACTGCGTTAGCTAGGTCCTCTAGCACAATGCTAAATAAAACCTGTGATAGGGAACCTCTTGACTTTAAAAGGAGCGTTTTTGGAGTTTTTCACTGTAATTTGCTATGTAGGTTTGGAGAGAGAATATTTATCTCATAACAAAACCTTTATCTGTAAAAAATTTTTTCTTTAATTTCTTAATTTGGTGAATTACATTAATACATTTTCCTGAGGTATTAATTTCTTTATACCCTTTTGAATTAAACTTTATTTGTTCAGAAAATTATATTTAAAGTATGTATATGTTTTATTAAAGTGTTTTTTACATTATTTTAATGAGTAAAAATATTCTATAATTTCTTGTGCTGTCTTATGCATCATTATACAAGTCTTGTAAAATTAGTTAGGACACATTTTTTTTCCATTTTCTAAAACAGAAAATAGAAATCTTATTTAAAATCCAGCATATGGTTAACTGTCAGTTGATTTTGTTTAATGGTCATAAACTATTAGGGTTTTTTATTTCTTTTAGTCAGTTTTATTTTTCTTGGAAAATTTCTGTTTTGTCTGTTTTTATACTTATTTATTGATTGATGTAAATGTATTTGTTGGTATAAAGTTGATTGTTGCATTCTCTTATGGCTTAAAAATTATCTACTAAGTTCTGTAGTAATGGTCCTGTTACTTTTTAAAAAATCAAAGATAATTTTTTCTCTACTGTGAACTTTACATTTTAAACTCTAATGTAAATATCTGTTGAATGAAATTAAAGTTTGATAAGTAAATGTCTGTTTAATGAAATTAACTCTGTCCATGTATATTTGGGATGTTTCATGAAAACTCAGAAGAGTTTCTTCTTTCGCCCTCTTTTCTATCTTGCTTAAGAGAAATTAATAATCGATAGCCTCTTTCAATGTGAGAAAGAATCAATTACTTTTGTCACTTTTCTTCTCTCCCTTTAATCCTGTCCCTACACATGCAATCTGATAATGAGGCAAGCAGGTCACCCACTTACCCACCTGCTTAATCTTTCCAAACATTTATCAATAAAATAAGTATCTCAACCAGTGATAGAATTCTAGCAGTTACATGACTCTCATTTCAAATTTGTATTTCGGGAGTTTGACATGTGGCTTAATTGCATTTAAAAATTTCCAAATGTTATTTATATTTTTATGTTTACAGCTACATCTATCTGTATTTTACAAAAGTTGTAGAAGATTAAAAAAATTAGTATTCAGTTACTATACAGATACTGTACAGTGGTATGAGCCCATTTATGGGGAAAAAAGAGAAATATAGGTGAATCCATCATATCTGTGTGTGAGAATGTGTGTATAAACAAACATAATATACTTATATGTTAGTCTAAGCATAGACATAGCTGTGTAGTCATACAGACATTAGAGAGGATGAACTTCAGAGAAAAACATATGGACTATATTTTTTAATTGCTTTTAAGAAATATGTGTTACTTTTTAAATTCAAATATCTGAAATTAGTAATTTTTCATATAATTCCTCAGATTTCATCAATAAAATGTGGTATTGTAATTACTAAGATAGCTAACTTTTGTAGAAACAATAGTACTTTTCCATTCTTTTCAAAATCTAAATCTATATCAATGTAAAATATTGTAGTCTTTATTAGAATTACCAGTAGACAATAAACATTTATATTGACAGTGGTTACTATTAATTATATTTTTAAACAAAGTTAAGCAATATAGGCTTTATTGATCAGGTAAGTGTTCTCATGTATTGACTTGTTTTCCTTCCATGTTTCTCAGTTTCACTACTTTGTTTGAGTTTTTGAAGTTTGGATTAGACTGCAGTGGTTGTCAAACTTTTTCTGTAAAGGTCCAGTAGTATAGTTTAGGCTTTGCAGGCCATGTGGTCTTTTTTGCAAATGCTTAACTGGCATTGTAGCACTAAAGCAGCTATAGACAATAAGCAAATGATACACATGGCTGTGTGCCAATAAAACTTTATTTATAAAAACAGGTGACAGGTCAGATTTGGGAACAGGTTCTGTTTTGCCCAACGTATGTAAAGGTTGTTGGTAACTAATGAGAATTAATGGGAAGTTTTAACATGATGACATTTTCTCATAAATATGTTGTGCTGGTCTCACTGCTTTTAGAAAGTAGAAAAAATCTGTTATTGCATAGTTGACCTATATAATTTTATATATTAAAATAGATCATCCTTAGAAATAGATTAAAGGCATTAAAATTTATACTTAATCTTTAGTTTTACCAGCACCAAGTAATGGTCACTGAAAAGTTACTTAAAGAGCCAAAAAAAATACATATATTATTTTGAAATATTTTTGTTTACCTTCATGGTTTAAATAAAACCTTGAAAGTTATATGCTAGGAATTCATACACTGTTCATACTCATAGGCTAAAAGTTTGCAATTAGTTTGTGACAAACATATATAAATACGAAGAAAATGTTAAAATGATTATACAAAATTTTTTAGAGAAGCAAAGGTTTAAGACCTCTTGGAGTAATTCAGAGTTTTGTTTATGATTGTTTTGAAATATAATAGTATGATTTTGTAAGTAGACAAAAGGACAGCAGTCACTTCCACACAATTACCATTTGCCTCTTTGTAGTTAAATTTAAAGAATGGCCCTTTTTTTTCTCTCCTTTGTTCTTTACCTCATCCAGTTCTGGAAGTTGCAGTACTCAGTACAGAAGGACAGGTCCAAGACTTTAAGTTTCCTCTGGGCATCAAAGGAGCAGGCAGCTCAATCCAACTCTCTGCAAATACTGTCAAACAGAACAGCAGGAATGGTAAGATGGAAGTCTTTTAAAAATTGACGATTTTTTGTTGTTGTTCAGTTAAACCTATTAATTCCAAAATGCTGAGTATTTGACTCCTAATTCAACAAAAACGGCTTAACATTTAAAAGGAGATTTAAAATAATGCCTTACTCTTTCCCAGTAAACATAATCTAAATAAAGATTCCATAAGGACTTTTTCACTTTATTCTAATTTTATTGTATCTTACTGTATTCATAAGCATATTTCTTGTAAGTCATAATGACCATATTTACCTTTCTAGGGCTGGCAAAGTTGGTGTTCATCATTTACCGGAGTCTGGGACAGTTCCTTAGTACAGAAAATGCAACCATAAAGCTGGGTGCTGACTTTATTGGTCGTAATAGCACCATTGCAGTGAATTCTCACGTCATTTCAGTTTCAATCAATAAAGAGTCCAGCCGAGTATACCTGACTGATCCTGTGCTTTTTACCCTGCCACACATTGATGTAAGTTAATGTATGCTAATGAAGTAGTGGAGGGTTATAAAACCAAAGAGGAAGGAAAGCAAAACTGACATGCTGCGGATGGGGTGGGAGGAAAGAAAAGACCTTTCCATTTGAATTTTAAATGTTGGACTAGGTCAGAGACACAAGTTTATTTAAGTCTGTGAACATAAAATTAAATGAGCTTGGTTCAGTGATTATTAGAACTTAAGTGTATTCTTAATGAAAGCTAATTCAGTAATCAACAGGAAAATGTAAATGACTCTAATTTGTTTTCAAATGAAAATTAACTCTTACCTTAGCAGCAGGATAGCTAAGAGTATTAACTCTTAGGACTCTCCCTTTTTAGTGTGGCAGATTTTTTTTTAATTTGTTTTACTGATCGTATATGACTGGTATTGAGTTTTGTGTTTTAAAAATGTATGTTTGAAGGCCGGGCGCGGTGGCTCACGCCTGTAATCCTAGCACTCTGGGAGGCCGAGGCGGGTGGATAGCTCAAGGTCAGGAGTTCGAAACCAGCCTGACCAAGAGCGAGACCCCGTCTCTAAAAAAAAAAAAAAAAAAAAAATGTATGTTTGAGGGGCTGTGATTCCTTTGCTGTGCCTTAGAATGCAACTTGGTACTTAAGTAACTACATTGTGCTGGAAGATTATCTGCAGAATTTTTGGCTGTAATAAGTAAAGTGAATAAGTGCTCACACGTAACAAAGTAGATCTCCAGAACTGGCAAAGAAAAATATATTTACGCGGTTATGGTCCTTGTATCTGCTTCAGTTGATTCACACTTAAGAGCTTTGAGGTTCCAATTGTCACTGTGTCACTTATAACTAACCAAAAATGGGCCCAAAACTGAAAATGAATTTTTAAGACACTGGGTCCGTATAGAATTTTCTCAGAACAAATTCATGGCTCTAATTTTATCAGAAAGGAAAAAAATGATTCTAATGTACCATCAATATGTAAAATCATATGATGGAAATTGTAATTGTGTAAAATGGGTCTTTGGTAGTTTAGAGTACACTTTAGAGTGTTTCGGACTATAAAGCCCCCTTTAAGCTAGATATCTGCTTTGTATAACGTCCACAATTTTGCTGATGAAAAACTTTATAGTCCGAAACATGCAAAGTTTAATCTAAATTACCTTTTACACATATTAAACAATTGCTATTGCCGTCTTAGAGTATAAAATCCTAATTTTATCTTGTCATTTTATTTCCCAGCCTGACAATTATTTCAATGCAAACTGCTCCTTCTGGAACTACTCAGAGAGAACTATGATGGGATATTGGTCTACCCAGGGCTGCAAGCTGGTTGACACTAATAAAACTCGTACAACGTGTGCATGCAGCCACCTAACCAATTTTGCAATTCTCATGGCCCACAGGGAAATTGCGGTAAGTATTTGCACTTCTAATTAGTAACAGAGAAAAACCTCAGAGATTCAAAACAGCTTGTGTAATAGTCTCATTTTTGGGTGCTTATCGTAACTAAAAAGCAAGCAAAGTAATATGGATTTCTAATTGTTTCTACACTGTCCATGTATTTTAAGAAGTCTTGATACTATATTATTGCTACTTCTCAAAATCATGTGCTTTAATATCACTTTACTGTCTTGTCCTAAGTTTTTCTCCTTTGGGCAGGTGTTTGGCAGAGGCAACTGGGGGTTTAAAAAATGAACAGCAATAGGTCATGTAAAAGAGACAGAAGGCTCTACATTTTATCATGCCCTTCCCATCTTGAATATTCGAATCTATTTTTGCAACTTTCACTTTAAGTTTTCTAACCACGTTGCACACTGTGTGAAGCTGAAGATTTTGAAAAGTCAGAATGATTCTGGAATATGTCTTAGTATTTCTTCCTGTGATTAAAAAAATGATTGCCAGAAGATAAAAAATATTTTTTAAAATACAGCATGAAAACTCTCAGATCTATTGTGTACTCAACTCTCAGTATGTAAACATAGAAACCCAAGGAGAAAATGGAAACATCAAATTTGGCTTATGTGTTAGCCTAGAAAATCATTAAAAGGTCAATTATTTTTAATCATAACCAAGTATCCTTTATTCTATCATGTAAATATTTTTCATATGTTTATCTTGTTAATTCAATCATTATTTCAAAATCACTGGGCTCTTACATTATTTTCTAGGTAAAAATCCTTCTCTTTCATAGATTGTTCTTTAAACATGAAAATCAGTAAGATAATGTTGAACTTTATTATATGATCAAAATTTCCTTTTAGTATTAAGCCCTGTTTGAACACACATGAAAATTATTCTTCAGAGAGTTGAGTATTAAAAAGATGAACTGTACATGTGAAAGCTATCTTTCCTCTAGCTGATGAAATGCAGGAATACTAACGTTCCTCATATCTTTTTATTTTCAGTATAAAGATGGAGTTCATGAATTACTTCTCACAGTCATCACTTGGGTGGGAATAGTCATTTCCCTTGTTTGCCTGGCTATCTGCATCTTCACCTTCTGCTTTTTCCGTGGTCTACAGAGTGACCGTAATACCATTCACAAGAACCTTTGTATCAACCTTTTCATTGCTGAGTTTATTTTCTTGATAGGGATTGATAAAACAAAATACACGGTAAGCATCTGTTAATTTTATTGACCTTGGATCACTGAAAATTATTTTAATAGGTCATTTGACCTTATAACTTGATATAATTGACATGACAATATTGAAAGATAATTTATAATAAATTAAAAGATAGCCCAATTATTAAGTTATATTATTATGAATTATTTTTGTGCATTAAGATACAGTTGCATTTTTCTGGGTTTTTAGTAAGATGTAATTTGAATGAAAGAATGATGGGCCTACTGTAATTTAAGGATCCTATTTTTAAAATTCTTATTTTGCTTTCATTCTGACCAGTGATTCCTTCTTCATATTCAAAGCAGTTTATTCATCATGTGGTCTCAATGTCAGAAACAGAACTTAATTAGTTAATACTTTACCCCATATTTATCTGCACTGGTATGAATTTATGAATGCACTAGATATGACAGGAAAATAATCCTAGGTAATTAAAGCCAGGGTTTTTGCCATTAAAGCAAAGTTTTAAAACTCCATTATAGAAAAAAGTAGAAATAATATATTTGCAAGCAACTATTCTAAAGACTTGTGAAGTAAGTCATGTATAAGTAGAATATTCAGATTTCACAGTAGATAATTTGAGAAGAGAAATTATGATATGTTTTCTTATTTGATATTTAATTTCACTAAAAACAGTAGTGTCCTTATAGTGATGAAATCTAGCACACTTGGCATTAATTGTACTGTTTAAGCATTATAGTCTTCAAATTTGGAAGTGTTTTTAATTTGTTTCCATTTATGAAAAAAATATTTTAGGAAGCAGTAGTTTACTCTCAGTAACATTTTAAAAACAATAGTGATTTCTGTCAGTGAATATTTTAGAGCTTTGGAGTGGGCTGTTTGTATTCATGAGTTTTCTTTTGTGTTTTTTGTTCTTTTCCCATATAGATTGCATGCCCAATATTTGCAGGACTTCTACACTTTTTCTTTTTGGCGGCTTTTGCTTGGATGTGCCTAGAAGGTGTGCAGCTCTACCTAATGTTAGTTGAAGTTTTTGAAAGTGAATATTCAAGGAAGAAATATTACTATGTTGCTGGTTACTTGTTTCCCGCCACAGTGGTTGGAGTTTCAGCTGCTATTGACTATAAGAGCTATGGAACAGAAAAAGCGTAAGTAATTGCAAGTGACCTGAGTGTTTTTCAAGTGAATAATTTTTTAAAGCCTGTTAGCTGTCAGTGAGGGTCCCTGACAGATTAAAATAGCATCTGAAAGCTTTATTGGTAAGAGAATGGGCATGCCGTGCACAAATTACAATCAAGTCTTTTGTAATTTTCTAGGTTCAGAGGATTTGTACTCTGGTGAGGCAGATTCTAAATTATGGACTTTCTTTTTAACACAAAAGATTGACCTGAAACAAATTGAAAAAGTAAATAACTTTTTGGCCTTAGAAAGATATTAAGTAAAAATTCTTCTGAACGTAAAGCATCTGACAGGTTTAACTACTCAGTTTTAAGCTAATGCTTCATTAGCTCTCTTTGTGCAGCCGACCCTCTGGCTAACTCTCATTCTGAATTGTGACAGTAGCACATTCCATCCCATATGCTTTACTTTGATAATATTTTATCAGGCAGTTTGAAAGGATTAAAATGAGTCACTGTCTTTCATTTATAAAAAATACAGATATTTACAGAAAGTGACAGAAGGTGGACGCAGCCGTGTTTCTAAGGATTTTATTTGCTAGAGGCATGAATTTGCCTTCCAATTCTGTTTATTTTTTTCTTTGATAAAATTAGTTATATAAAGATTCTTTGGACTAAAGAAAGCTTTTTAACTGTACAGATGATGAAAGACAAATAAAAGGAATTCAGTGGGGATTCAGTGTTATATGAAAAATGAACCACTAAGTAAAATCTGTCTTAATAAGTTTATGCATCATTTACTCGTAATACTGTATGAGTTCTGTGCTTTGATTTTTTTTTTCCTGGTATTCATCCATTCCTAGTGGAGGTATTATATTTATGCTATACTGTTTTGCAACAAATATAACCTCTGAACAGTTTTTTTTTTTTTAAGCACTTTAGCTCAGGCAGATCTGAAAGGCAAATTTTAATGGTTACATGTAGAACTTTAAAATGATGAGAAAATTTGGAATATTGAGTCTCAAGTCTTAGTAAAGTCAGAGGTCTTAGAGTTGGGGTGATATTTATTGTTTTCCTCAAGCAAGCACAATTTTGTATGCTTTTATCAAATATAAAACAAGCAGGCTGAAATAAATAAATTGCTGTCCTTTGTTAAGTCAAAGCCAACTCAGAATTATTAGAATTGTTCTCACCCATGATAAATGAATTTTCAAAGGCAAATGTAGATAGAGATAGTTTTATTTGTTAGATGTTTAAAATTCTTTTTCCATGTGATGCTGAGGATCCATTGAAGCTACTTAATGCATATTCTTTTCTTTTCATAATAGTTGCTGGCTTCATGTTGATAACTATTTTATATGGAGTTTCATTGGACCTGTTACCTTCATTATTCTGGTAAGCAGACTATTTCCCTTCCTTTTTAGCTTGCTTTTTTGGCAATGCTATTCAAACAAGGATGATTTGTTTTAGTTACTTTATCTACACATTCAAAGATTTATAAACATAGTCTATCTCACAGGATATTTATATAGTATATTTAAAATAATATACCATTATTGAATTTATACATTTGCTAATTAATACTATTTCTAAAAAACATCTTTCCTCTAAAAAGTACTTTTCCCATCTCTAGTTCAATATGCTAAAATATCATGTCTTAATCTAAAAAAATATACTAACATATAGGCCATATTATGAATTAAAGGAACTTTTCAAAAAAGTGAAAGAACATTACCTTAATTTTTACTGTCTTAAGGTCCAACTGTTAATTTAATACTTTTAAATGAATGTCCACACCCTAAATTCTTTTTAGGGCATAAAAAGTTGTGTAAACTTAGATTAATAAATGAATATTAAATTGACTTTAAACTGATTAGAAATAAAATTACTTTTATGAGACTTAGGATACCAAATAAAAATATTGGTTTTTAAGAAATATTTTACATGAATTTGATACAAGAATCATGACATTAAGGTATTTTTAAGCTTCTTGCATTACTCTTAGTGATATTTGAAATATTTTTGAAATAAAAGAGTATAGCTAAAGTATCTGGATTTCAGTATTTAGAAGTTTCACTTAGTTGTAGCATTACATTGATGGAAATGAGTGTTATTAACCATTATAAGATTGAAAAGGAAACAAGTTTAAATATTACCTATATCTTTTTATTCCTATTTTAGATATTTTTTCTTAAGTTTTTTTCAAAAAAGTGACACAAATAAGCTCCTTTAGGATATTTTTTTCATAATAATTTTTGTTTTTATTAGTACAATTTACTTTAGAATACATTAATGGCATCTCCTGGTTTCCCTATTGAGCTTCCTGAAATGGAAATTTTTTTTTTTTAGGTTATTTTTTTTTTTTATTTCATCATATTATGCCACAGGTAACAAAAGAGAGAGTAAACTCAGAGCCTATCATAGTGCCTCCCACTTCAACCTAGGGGTTGATAGTGGACTCCTTAGGATATTTTTTATGGTTAACTAATGGTTTTGTAAAAATTGAGAGAAATTTTTAGGAAACTTAAAGCCACTTCAAGTGTATGTATGTGTTTTACGCAATTACTTTTACAAAGTAAAATGAAATTTGAGATGAATGCCTATAAGAATCAAACCAGTAAAACATTCTCAAGTATTCCTAGGAAAACTGATTTCTCGTCAGAATTATTCAATCCAGATGATTGCCCCAGTTTTTGTTCTTGATGTTCCTATGCTAACACAACCTAAGCCTATCTAGAGTTAAATGACAAACAGCTGACATGAAGAGGCATGCTCCTTAAAGATACAGCCTGGTTTTTTTCTCTTAAGCCCTGGGTCAAACACATTTATACTTTAAAAAATATAAAGACTGCTTTAGGGATGTTTAGTCTATGAAAATATTGTGTGTTTACTTCTGTTATACTGCAGTTTTCTTTATTTTATGTCTCTGAAAAGTACTGACTTTAGAGTGTTAAAAAATTTTTCACTTAGCCTAAGGAGTTAAAATTCACACAGCTTTGAGTAAGAAAAGAGGTAAAGAACATTTTATTATATTGCCAATTTACAATAAGAGGCCCTCTATTATTTATTAGTCTTGTCATTTTTGTCCTGTACCAAATCCTTTAGGTTGAGATGTGGCAGGCTTTTTGGAACAGTATTCCCAGCTTAAAAACAAACAAAAAACCCCAGCAGGTAGCAATCTCAGTGAAGATCTCCTTGGAATTCTTCTCTCATTGCTTTGCCCTCTAATCATCCCAGCACAGAGAGGGAGACTAAGAGTGATGTAAGGGTGCAAAACATTATCTTGCAAAACAATATCTAACCTAAATTCAGTTATGATTGTATAGCATATGTTTGTTGAAAATACATTTACCTACATATATCCCTCTGGTCATATAAGATACTTAAAACTCAATTTAGACACAAATCTTAATAATATAAATTATATTTTATACCATCCTTTCAAGAAATATTCTTACAGCAAAATTACCTGTTTATATTCCTAAAAGGTACAGCTTTGCATTTCCAACTTTTCTGAATTGAAATTGTTTAACTTAGTTGTATTAAAAATAGGTGTACATTTTAAATAATAATCTATAAAGAAAAATAATGTTCTAAGGAAGATAAAACTTCCTACTTCTGCATTTCTATAGAATGCCTTGCCTACAGGCACTAGAGTTATTATATCTATGAGAAAAGTGCTGGTAAGTAATGAGCGGTGGGAAACCATTAGTATGCCTGAAATGGTTTAATGAAAGCTTGGATCATGACACGTCAGGAGCTGTTCTTATCATTTGGACAGCTCCATCTGCATCGTTAATAATTAATTCAGTTCAGTAAGAGTTCAGCTCACACACTCATTTAGAAGTCTTCTTCAGAGAACACCTCTCTGGCTGCTAGTCCCAGGGAGAAATAGGTTTCTGCTTGGCTAACAGCAAAGATCTGGAGATACAAGTACAGTTTTAGAGTTGCGTTTGCCAGGTAGCAAAAGCTCCAGGGAGGACAAAAAGGGTCAGAACATGTGCAGTTCAGCTAGGTTACTTCAGAGTGATGTTTCTGTTCTTCTGTCTTATCATATCCATGTCAGCATTGCAAGCTGTGGAATGAATTTTAAGCTGCTAAGCTTAGACGGATGTGATTCAGTTGAGCAGGTTGGTGACCATAAAACAAACTGTACCCCTGTAATCTGTGGTACCTTTTTCTTTTTTTAAACTTCTTTGTATTTTCATGTTTATCAATATGGGTGAAGTTTAGCTGTGCCATATTATTACGCGTTGACTTTCATCAGCAGATTATACTGGCTGATTTTATAAATAATAATTTTTGAAATCATTATTTGGAGATAGGTAAAGGAGTGATATTTGTCAAGGAGAAAGAAAGAATGAGCCAGTTTGCTGATTTACAATTTTTAGCTGAATAGGAAATTTTTTTTCTTCTGAATTGCTCTCAACCCTTCACAAAGAGTTCTATTAAGAGATAGCCATCTACTAATCTTTACCTGTACACACACATAAGCACACACACACATATGTTCACACACACATGAAGCAGAGTTAAGAATCTGCTTAATTCCTAAATGAGTTGCTTCATCTCCAAAATTAATCGTCAGTATGGGCATTTAGGCTGGTGGGTTGACACATGTGTAACACAATCCTAATAATCTATACTTATTAGTGGCTTTTGTGTGAATAATCAACTGTCTACATGTACCTACCAGATTTAGACAAATCTTTGTGTATATAGCTCTAAGTCCAGCTTTTTCCTTTCTCACTGATGCATAGAGCCTTTAAACTTATTCTAAAATATTATATTTGAACTTAATATTTATGTTGGAAAGAAAAAAATATAAGAGGGGCAAAAGTGGCTGCGTGGCTGCATTGGAATTCAAGGGAGAAGAGCAGCATTTGGATGGTGGAGACATTCTTCTCTCCCTGTCTCTTTGCCTGTCTTCCAGTGAGAAGTAGATGAAATGCCATGTTTAAGGCTTGTGTTGTCTTTTATTTTTTTAAATGCATACCAAATACAGGAAAATAATTGGGAGTAAGCAAAAGTGAGAAGGAGAAAGAAATCACTTATTCTAAACAGAAAAGAAAAAACAGAAGTACAGAAGTATATGGCTGGAAAGAGACATTTATGTCATGAGAAAAATGCAAAGAAGAAAGAAACTCAGATTTGCAGCCAGTAGTTTATTTGAAGCCAACTTTTTTTGTCTTAAAGTGACTATAGATTTTATCAAAGATGTTTTTATTTGCCCCTCTATTTCTTGTTCTGATTCCCACAGTTGTATTTTAAGAAAACAAAAAAAGAGTAGGAAGGGGGAGGAATCTTTTGAAATATTTTACCCTACAAAATCATAATTATAAGAATGTATTACCTCCAAAAAAGATTATAGCAACAAGTTATTCTGTGAAACTAAAATTTAGCTTTACATTTTTAAACATTGTAAAAAAATATGGGAATTGTAAAACCGTATTTTTTAAAATGTGTTTATGCTTCAGTATATGTTCTATTTAATTCCAGAAAATATTTCACTATCATATATGTTGGTGGTAGCATAAATTGTTCACTATCTAAATGATATAAATATCTTTTCATTTCTCTAATAAGGCTAATAAATAATATGTATCAGTGAAATTTTTGTTTTTTTCATGAGTTGGGGAAAAAAATCTTACTACATTTAGCATTTTTTGCCATCTTATATTGTGATTCACAATTTGTCTAGCACACTTCATAATTACTTTGTCTTGAAATGATGGTATTTTGTCCTAATAAGTAAGTATACCATTGCCTCATTATTTGTATGCCATTGAGTCATGTTTCAGAGTCTAAATTAGTATTGGATTTAACTATAGATTTCTCGGCAGTCTAAATAGTACATACATTGGCTATAAGTTTTATTTCCAGTTTCTTCAGATTGGAGAATGCACACTTATAAAATAATCTGAGTACAAAAATTCTGTGGTTTTATGAATATTTTTCCAGTACTTTTTGTTATCTTTAAAGAGTCTCATTTTTAAGTCTCTTGAACACTTTCACTTTTAAAGTATATTAGAAAGAAAAGCTTTTTAGATTTTTATTTTATGTTTGCACCTGGGTCTTATGAGTTCGTGTGATATTTAACTATGTGAGAGCATAAGTGACATAAACAAGTTTGGAGAAAACTCAACTAACTATTAAGCATACAACTTGTCTAGTGGGAGTAGAAGGGTGGGTGTTTTGGCCAGTTTCTGTTTGTGGGATGTTACCGTTTTACAAAGGAAATGGAGAACTAGTTAATTCTGGCAAGTCCATCAGGCAGAAGTCATTTGAAGAGTATACCTATTATTATACTGCCTATGTTTGAGGCAGTATTTTATATATTAATTCATTTTCTAATTTATCTTCAATTCATTCATCATCTCTGAGTGACTTTTAAGTTGGATTATTTTTTATAGGAATGGAACCTTTTTAATATGGAACTAGTAAATCTTTGTTTTATTAGAAGACTCCTAATTTTCTTACCCAAAATAAATTGGTTAATTTAATTTGGAAAGACTGTGTGCTATGAAGCTAGACCACAGTATATTGAATGTCAGCACTGACATTATAATAGCTAAGTAATCTTTGGCAAGGTATTAATACATCTTAGTAATTTGTAAAATTGGTGTACAAGTGCTGTCTGCTACCTCTGGAGGGAGGTTTATAGTTATCGTTTTCCCTGTAATTTTCTATATTTTCTGAACTTGCATTATGAATATGTTATATTTGTAACTAGAAAGATACACTAAACACGTATATAATGTTAAAAAAAAAAAGCCTCA
>VBSM01000529.1:61142549-61269855 GCA_008086735.1 Cheirogaleus medius
AAAAAAAAAAAAAAAAAAAAGAGTTTAACATTTTCTACTCATTTTCTTTTCATAGCATAATACTTTATATGCCCACATTTTCCCACATCACATTCTTTACTTTCTTTATAATTTTATACATAGTAGTGGATAATTAATAAATGTTTTCCCTTCTGGAATGTAGTAGTATTTCTAATATTTGTTTTGGAGGGGATGAGGGGATAATTAATATGCTTAGAAAATAATGAACACCAAATTGTGTCCCTATATGCTTCAGCAAATTGTTCAAGAAAAGGAGGGAGAAAACATAATTTTGTTCAGAAGTGTGAAATGAAAAAAATAAATGTTCTTATCAGGACCTTCAGAAAGAAGGGGAGAAAGATTTAAAAGATTTTAACTCTGAATTTGTAAAGCAGTCATCTTACCTAAGAGTTGTAGTTAATTGGTTTGTTTTTAGGATATTTATTAGAGTTCTTGTTTTTAAACATCCTTGAATTTTGCTAGTTAAGGCTACTGTTGCCATAAATTTAAAAGTAGTAACACTGTTGACTTTGCCCTTTTTTTTTTTTTTTTTACCAATTAGAGATACAATTTACTATGATTCTTTAAAAACTCAAACAAATATTTACTGTACTATTAGAAAGATATCTCTGATTACTCAAAGGCAGGAATTGTATCTTACTTACCCATAATACAATAAACGCATCCTTGTGTGGAGCAGGAAAGTCAATAAATATTTGTTGAATGAAATATATTGTATTGTAACATCCCTGAAAATTCAGGCATTTATTTATATTGTGACCAACTAGAATAATCTTCAGAAAATAAAGCCAGGTAATGTTTCTACAATCTTGTTTGCTTTTTCTCTAGATAAGTATTTTAAGAAATTAATTTTTTAAATACTTTTTTTAAACAAAGAGCTGCTTTATCCCCAAGTAATTAACATTGAAAGATAGAATACTATCTGCTAACACTTGCAAATTATGGCCATTAACCTCATTTTATCCCATAAGAGGCAATTGTACATATAAGAGAAATCTTAAGGCACAATAGACAAAATCATTTTTTCTAGTTATAAAATCAGAAGCAGTGATGAATGAGTAAAATAATGTTATCATTTGATCGTGTCATATTGTGACTCACTGGAAATGATCATGTTACTGTAACAAGGTTATACTGATTATCTGCCACTAAAAAATTGAATCCATCCCACGTACAGTGAGTGAAATGAGTCTTTTTCTGTGTATACTATTTGTTTGATATTCTCTATGTCATGTAAAGCTCACAAAATAACTTTTTTTTGTCTTTTTAAAAGTAATCCAAAAATAAAATGTCAAAAAAAAAAATCCAAAAGCAGTCTAGCTTAGTCCTATTTTTAGAGCATAAAAATGGAACTGTTTTCCCTCCCTCCAACATTCTGCCAGGTGCCTGTAGAAATAAATGCAAATTACAAACTTTTGTCTTTTCTCAGTCAAAACACAACTCCTTTCTTCTGAGATCACTCATGTTGACCTTCTGGAGTCCCCTGACCTTCCTTCTGTGTCAGATTCTATCTTCTTCAGTTTGCTTTTGTTTACACCTACATTCTTTGCACAGCTCAATGTTTGGAAGGACTTAAAGCAGCCTTTTGCCAGAATTTACCTGCTTCCTTACAATATGGAGACAGAAAAAAGGACTGATGGCTTTTAACAGTTAAATAGCAAAAATATTTATATCAAAACTTTATCTTACCTTATATAACTAACATTTTTATACGTCATTTCATTTGATCTTCACAATTACCTTATAAATAGATTGTGCAAATGTTCCTATCCTCATTTAAGCCATCAAAATCAAGAGCTAGACCAAACCCAGTGATTTTTCTGTTACAGGTTACATGATGTAAATGCCCCTTCTGAGGAATTCACTTCAAAGTTTCCATCAAATAGGCCGGGCGCGGTGGCTCACGCCTGTAATCCTAGCTCTCTGGGAGGCCGAGGCGGGCGGATCACTCGAGCTCAGGAGTTCGAAACCAGCCTGAGCAAGAGCGAGACCCCGTCTCTACTATAAATAGAAAGCAATTAATTGGCCAACTAAAAATATATAGAAAAAATGAGCCGGGCATGGTGGCACATGCCTGTAGTCCCAGCTACTCGGGAGGCTGAGGCAGGAGGATCGCTTGAGCCCAGGAGTTTGAGGTTGCTGTGAGTGAGGCTGACGCCACGGCACTCACTCTAGCCCGGGCAACAGAGTGAGACTCTGTCTCAAAAAAAAACAAAAAAAAAAAAAACAAAGTTTCCATCAAATAAATGGCTTTTAGGCCCAGGAGTATATCTAGCTAAAGAAACTAATTTAGGTTTTCTAATTTATTTAATCATTACCACATGATACTGACTTAATGAGGTTGCAATTTCATGTCAAATGATCTATGAAAGAATTGATCATACATAGCCAAGTATTTTTTATGTAGACAACTTGATCATTTCATACATAGACTAAAATTGAATCGCTGTCTACCGTATACACAT
Organism: Cheirogaleus medius; assembly: GCA_008086735.1. Classification (NCBI taxonomy): domain Eukaryota; kingdom Metazoa; phylum Chordata; class Mammalia; order Primates; family Cheirogaleidae; genus Cheirogaleus; species Cheirogaleus medius. The sequence goes on from VBSM01000529.1 coordinate 61,145,036, forward strand.
GCCATTGATATATTTTTTCCCCTGATAACTGACAGTAGCGTTGATATATTTGCAAAACCTTATTTATTTTTTTAACTCTTTGTTGTCCATAGTAGTCTAATTCTTTATTTGTTCTAACAGCTAAATATTATCTTCCTGGTGATCACATTGTGCAAAATGGTGAAGCATTCAAACACTTTGAAACCAGATTCTAGCAGGTTGGAAAACATTAAGTAAGTATTTTAATTTTCATACTGGACAAACTAAGTAAAAGATACTCTCCACAGGGATTTCCACCTTCTATCAACTGTAGAAATTATTCAGTATGAAGTTTTACTGATCAAGATTGAGTCTTACTTTTACTGTGTCACAGACATTGGTCAAAAATTAGATAATTTCTATTTTGATCTAGAGCCAAGAAATTGTTTTAGTGGCTTCGTGGAAATTTCATATCACTGTAGCAATTTCATTTGAATTTAAAATGCAGTTTAAAATAATGTTTCTATTTGCATGGCTGATATGATTATATTAAGTTTGTTTTGTTAAATGACTTTTTGCTTTAAGGATTCTGAGCAGTTTCTACTCCTAATCCTGTTTTCCTAAGAGAATTTACTCTATTACTATTGTTAACTTGAAGATTATCTGTTGTTTCATGCTAATTAAACAAATGTTTACTTTATCTCAATGTTGAATAAAAGCTGCAATATTCTATCAATGGGAAAATGCTATCTAATTAACAAAAAATTGATAGCTGTTGATTCATTAAACTATCCTACGGAATCATTTTCAGAGTTATTTTTAAAATAAAAGCCTTTTAATTTAGAATTTGAGAAGGTATTATTCAAGTTGGTTATAATGGGGTTGTGAAAAATACTATTTTTAATGTAAAAAATGGCAGATCTATAGTAAGGGTAAATTTTTAAAAAAATTAGATGCTTTAGATAGGTTAGTGCCAGCTTCATTGCATGTTGCATGGTAAGAGAGAGAGCTAATCTTTAGCATCTCTCTCTTTTCTTCCTTTTCCTCTTTCTGTCTTCTCATCTACACCAGTAATTACCGTGTTTGTGATGGCTACTATAATACGGACTTACCTGGGTAAGGTAGAATCCTACATTAACAAATTTATGGCATGATTTATATTTTTTACAAATCCGTCAATATCATGAATTGCCCTTAATTTTTATAATTATTTTGGAATATCTAATTTGCTGTGGTATTTTAAAACTATAAATATGCCTTTATTTTTTAATTGCTTGCCTCTGCATTTTGACTTTCTTAATTTTGACTAATTTATAAAATATATAAATGCTTTCTTATTACTTTCTATTTTAATTCTGTCTAATAATTTTGTTTCTCTTTTCTGCTTATAATGCTTTCTAGCTATGAAGATAATAAGCCATTTATCAAGTAAGATCATTAGTTAGACATGGAATGCACTGACTTTAAATCCTCATTCCGTCCTATTTTCTACAGTTCTTTTCTCCTTAAGCTATTCATGATGAAATCTCTCCAAAATTATTTTATTTTGAAGTTGTTCTCATATTTTTGTCCCATTTCAGCTAGGCTTCTTCATGCTTTAGTTATAAAACTGTAGGTTCACCTAAGACCAGTTTATTAGAATCTAAAGTTTAGGTGTTAAGTAATTATCTGCCATTTAACTTCTCTGTATGTGTCACATTATTCAGTGTCATATGAGTACACCACAGGAATAAAAATACAGGAGTAAACTAATTAAGGACTCCTTAGTTTCTTTTACCAAATGCATATAAAAGGCAAAATCATGGGCTATTTTACATCTTGTATTTTAATATAGTTTTGATACCTTGTTTATTCTGGACTAAGAAAAGGTCATACCTGCTGTTGCTGTTTTCACTGGAGGCTGCAGTACTAAATGCTATTGTTCTTTCTTAATCAATGAAAGGTTAAAGCCAAAATGCCGTTGAATTTTAATGTGAACATAGAGAAAGTCTACTGCTACTACTGATATGTTAATATTTAAGCATAATATGTGTTTTCCCCTCATTGAACCTGTTAAAAAAATTCCCTTTATTTTTTCAGGTCTTGGGTGCTTGGCGCTTTTGCTCTTCTGTGTCTTCTTGGCCTAACCTGGTCATTTGGGTTACTTTTTATTAATGAGGAGACTATTGTGATGGCATATCTCTTCACCATCTTTAATGCTTTCCAGGGAGTGTTCATTTTCATCTTTCACTGTGCTCTCCAAAAGAAAGTAAGTAATTGAAATCACCTAGGGGCTCAGTTTGCTTGTTCTTTGATTTGAAAGTAATAGATATAATAAAGATTTTAAGTTACAACAGGCATGTTATTAAATAGGACCATATTTTTTATTATAAGCTAATTTTAATACCTGTCTGAAAATTTAGGCTTCACAAATAAAATATTGACATATTTTATGCCAGACATCTCTTGGATCTCAATGTGAGAGTGTTATAAATGATACTTACGTTCAGATTTCTTCTTTGCTAATAAGTTCTGTAAAATGCTTTGTACAAAGGGTATACAAGGTAAAAGAAAAGATTAAATAAACTCATTCTTTGCTCACTAAAGGGAATGCAAGTGGTCCAAAATGAAATTGAGTATAAGGATAAATGACGTTAATTTTTAAAGCACCATACATATAAAAAATGAATATTAATGTTGCCTTTTGAGTAATTTTGAAAGATCTAAAAACCAATCATTAGTACCTCACATCTTATTATTTTGTCCTAATTTTATGTTAAGTGGAGTCAGCAAAAATGATTCCAAACTTAAAGTTACAGATGAAAAACTTTAATCTGTAGCAAGAAGATGTAAACCCAAGTGAATTGCTTAGCTGCCATTTAGGTTTAAAATTTCCATGCCTTTCACTAGATATCATCCTTTCCCTGTCTACATATCTAATGTAGTCTTTTTATTCTGTTATTACTAGTTGGTCACTAAATTGAACAGAGAAATAGAATTGTGAAAGTGAAAACTATTATGTTTTCAGTCCTGACAAGATGATAGTGTTGTTACTTCCATCAGTTTTGAATAAGCTATAATTTTGAGATAATGGCAGTGGAATGTGCAATACTGACAGATAATGTACATTCACAGCAATATAGGCATTAGGCAAAACCAACACCGGAGGCTATTATTTGGATAAAATACCATTTTGATTGCCATTGTCTTGGTTATGCAGCATTTCATAACAGTTAACAGCCATTAAATGTGTAGAAATTTTTTGTGAGGTATGATGTGTTATTTAATAACAGTGAACTTTAACTTTCTAAACATTGTACAAGGATAACCTTAGTATTATAATTGCTTTGTATTTTATGTATTTTCTACATAAATGAGCATTTTGTATACAGGCATATTACCATATATTCATAATTTCTATGCTCATGTGCCAAACATCTTTGACATAAAACACAGATGTAGAAAACAGGTGAAGTAGTGAATATTTCCTCATATATTAATTGAACAAGGAGATTTTACTATGCTTTTAAAATTAACAATTATATTTTAAAAGTATTGTGTTGCACTTCTTTTGAATATGTTCTACTTAGTCTTGGTCACATCCAGTTGAATGCCGCCAGGATGAATTATTAAGAGTATGATATAAGATGATGGTTAAGTTAAAATCATGGTCTTACTGCTTGAATGAGCATATTTAGGCCAAAAAAAAAATGCTTTGAAAACTCAACTGCATTGTTATTTGTTCTAATAGGTGTAATTAAATAAATCTAAGAGGTTGAAAATGCAAGTGCACTTAGATCTAAAAGATCATCTAGTGACTTGAATTTTCTAATTTTGCAAGGAGTATAAGTGTCAAAGTCATGGTCTTTGCAGGCAGTTACTGAGCATAGACTTGTGGGGACGGGCAGAAAGCCTTTGAGTGTTTTTTATAACCCACTAGAAAAAAATATTTTCTTATGCAACTTCTCTTTCTTGTCTGACTTGTAATTTCAGAGTCTGGCTCTAATCCACAATAAAACATGTTTATATGCCAGTATAGTTGCACATAGTCCAGCACCCTCTCCACCTACCCTCCCAATTATATACCACTGCTCTACGTGGGGCCCTGTTATTTAGCAGTTGCTTGGACTTCACTTTTTGAAGTTTAGTTGAAACTTCTTTTTAGGCCTAACAACTTTTCCATCTATTCATATATCCAAGCTTCAGGGGAAAAGGGAAATTACATGGGTAACTCATTAATGTGAATGGAAATTGCATAAATAGTTCCCTCGTGTGCTAATGAAGTGAATAGACATCTTAGACTCTCTACACTAAACGTTAAAGCTAGACACATCAGAAAATGAAGAAAACATTCCATCTTAATTAATGGCAAATGTATCAAAGTACTTTTTTTTCTTTATTCTTGTGCCAAAGTAGTCTTGTCATTATAAAGAGGTTGCTGACAAAACCCCGTGCAATCCAGTAAAAGAGGTTTCTATATTGACCTACCTAAGAGGACATGAAGCATATAAAACTTAAATTACTGAATTACAGAGTGGTTAAATGTAATTAAGCAAGGAAAATACTAAAATTTTTGTCCTGGTTTCTTAGCACAGTATACAAAATTAGAGTTACTACGTATATAGATAGGATAAAGCTTTGGAGATATATATATATGTATATATAGTGCTATGGTATTAATTAATAACTAATATTTACATAGTAATAACAGGGTGTAAAGCCTCTCTACATGCCATGTCACATTTTAAAGATCCTAGTAGCCAGTCTAGTGGACTGAAATATTTTTCTGATTACTATTTCAGTAATTTTAATTGAACTTAATTTTGAAAACTTCTCCACGGATAAGTCTTAGTGGAACTTTAATTCTTCTCGGTTGTCTTCACTGTTCATTTAATTAGAGAGAGGGAGAGAGAGAGAGAGAGAAGCAAGCATGTTCATATTAAATCCCTTGGTCTCGTGATCATTTGCAGGTACGAAAAGAATACGGCAAGTGCTTCAGACACTCATATTGCTGCGGCGGCCTCCCAACTGAGAGCCCCCACAGTTCAGTGAAGGCATCAACCACCAGGACCAGTGCTCGGTATTCCTCTGGCACGCAGGTAACAAAGAGTTTGACAGCATCTTTAATTAACCTTATTTATAGAAAGCCTACCGAGACATGTTCTGTTCAGATGCACTAATTGTCTCCTCATTATAATGATCCAGATAGCAAATACTTGCTTTTTTAGTATTTTGGTTTTAATTTCTTCTTAAATATTTCTTCAAGGTGTTTCTTTAGATGAGAACATGCTTTTTTTGTGGAGAGTTCTGTAAGAAGTATATCATAATCATTTCGTATCCTAAGGCCATTTAGCACAGTGCTCATTGTGGGCAGTCAATAAACATTTGTTGAATAATCAGTCATCTCCACTTTTTAAGAAAAAGGCAATAAAATAATACCTTTTTAAGAGTGAAAGATTAAATACCACTCAGATGCTTGTTAGAGAAGCAACAGGGCAGTATAGTCCTCCTTAGTTTTAGACCAGAAACGACACACATTCTTTAAAAGGCCGACAGATAATCCTACACAGATTGTTGAGGGTAAATCGTTGTGTATCTTTAATAAGGTAAGCTTGGGGAAACTAACAAAACGTATTTGTCTTGCTATTTTATATTAATAGAGTCGTATAAGAAGGATGTGGAATGACACTGTGAGAAAACAATCTGAATCTTCTTTTATCTCAGGTGACATCAATAGCACTTCAACACTTAATCAAGGTCAGTTATTAGGAAAATCTAACTTTATTATCATTTCTGAAAGTACATATAAATTCCTTTTACTCAATAACGTATAATAGAAAATATAATTTTAAACTCTACATAACAGGGTAAGGCTGAAAAAGGTAACTATTGAAAATATGCTTTACCGTAGATTAAAATGTTTTCCTAGTGAGTACAGATTTATCCTTTCTCACCAAGACATTTATGAAAGTGTATTCATAAAACATTAATATAATTAGAATAATTACCATTCACATAAAACAGTGCCAATTTTGCAGTGAAAATTCTTGTGAAGTTTTTATTTTACATTTTTTTAAAAAGTAAAAAATAATTGCTAAAAACAGTAAATCTTCATAAAATTAAAATACATGAAAGTTTATAATTTTTCTTTTATCATTTAATGTGCTTATGATGGCAACTTTAAATTTATCCTATAAATCAATATAATTCTTACTTAAAATATGCTGGGAAATGAAAGAATTTAACAAGAGATGGATAGGAGTACATGCACACCACATTTTCCTGAATAAAAGTTTAGTAAATTTCAATTTAGTATGAAAAAATATGTTGTATATATCCTTGGAAAAATAATTTATCCAGGTATGTTCAGTTTTGATGTTTTGATTTGTAATATAAGCTAGAGTTTATCACAATGAAATATTAAAGACATTTTTTTTTGAGACAGAGTCTCGCTCTGTTGCCCAGGCTAGAGTGCTGTGGCGTTAGCCTAGCTCACAGCAACCTCAAACTCCTGGGCTCAAACAATCCTGCCTCAGCCTCCCGAGTAGCTGGGACTACAGGCATGTGCCACCATGCCAGCTAATTTTTTCTATATATTTTTAGTTGTCTGGCTAATTTCTTTATATTTTTAGTAAATACGGGGTCTCGCTCTTGCTCAGGCTGGTAAAGACATTTTTAATTGTTGACATTGTTCTCATGAGATCCTGGTTGAAAATGAAAAAAGGTGTGTGTGCAGCATTAAAACCAATAGGAATTTTAAAATGTTTTTAATCAAATTATATTAGCTATGCAAAACATACGGTTGATAAGTACTGAAAGGTTTGTATTTTGTCAATAAGAATGAGTGAAATGTGTTTATTCCATTGCTTTGATATTTTACCTAATTCTTCTAAGATGACTATCCAAAAGCAAATGAATTGTTCAATGATTCATTTTTGAAACCTGGCAAATAAGATTACAGAATGTAAATTCTTGTTATGTAGAATTTGTGAATGATCTAATAATTCATATACACAGTCTTTTTTTGTTTTGTTTTGTTTCTCAGCATGTGTGCTTTTGCATTTACTAAGAGAAGCTTTTTGCAATGTGTCATACCTTTTACCTGTTTGTGAAAGTAGTTTTTCCTCCTGCTTATATCAGATTTGGTATTAACACAGATGTTTTCATGAGGGATAATTCCACACCTGTAAATTCTGAAAGTTTGAGATTCCCTCTTGTGGGCCTGAGTGGTTAAGTTTTTAATATTAAGCAGTAACATCTTGAAACATAATGTTGATCTCTATGCATTTAATTGCCATTTTTGTTTAACAGTGCTTTTGTATAAATTAGTAAATGTCATTCTCAGCAGGTGTTTACTTGGGGGACTTAGAAAGCACCTGTGAATTACTGAAATTTAACTTCCCTCTCCCCTTTCTCCTTCAAATTAGTAGTTCAAATACAGTCAGAACATTTCTGCAGATATTCCTGTTGCCAACCTGTCCACTACCCTTGATGAATAATAAAAAAAAAAATACTTTAGTACAACTGTAACACTAAAATAAGAGAACTGATGTATTTTTTTTCTGTTTTTTTGCTTTAGGAATGACTGGCAATTACCTACTAACAAACCCTCTTCTTCGACCCCACGGCACTAACAACCCCTATAACACATTGCTCGCTGAAACAGTTGTATGTAATGCCCCTTCAGCTCCTGTATTTAACTCACCAGGTGTGCTTTACTTACAAATAAAACTACCTTTCTTTGCTGCTAAACAGAGATCTGATCTTTGCCCTGTTTCTAAAATGCTCAAGTTGCCATATATTGATTATTACATCCTTAATTTCTCAATTAAAAAAATTATGGTATTGCCTGTGCCAGGCTTCTAAAACTGCACTATATTATAGTAAAAGCTCAGTCGTGCTAGTATTTACAATAATTATCCATGTTTTTAACACAGGTGGCATAAATCTTAATATATTATTACAGGACTGACATCACATGGTCTGAGAGCCCATCTTCAAGATTTATATCATTTAGAGGTATCCTATCTATATAATATACTGTTCAGTTAATTCTAAAGCTTGCTGACAAAATTTGCTTCTGGAATGAATTAGCTAATAAAGATAATTTGGATGTCTAGGTATAGAAAACCGCATCCAGCATTATCAATATAACCAAACTATAGTATAGTGCAGCTTTATGGTAGTTTTTCTGAAGAACACTTTGAGAGTAAAGCAAATATTAGTCAGTTTATACCTATAGTTTTTAATTGGGGGAGGGAGAGAGATTGTCACTAACCCATCCTGTATTACTATGTTTTCTAATATTAATAGCCTACCTTTTTAAAAACAAAAGCATATATATATTTAATATTAACAGAATTTTCAAGATTTTGGTAAAAGTTATCACGTGATTACTGCTAGCATATAATCTTTATTTGTGATTAATGTTTGCCACTAAATTAAACAAAACTTCGTTTCCAATTTTTTCTTAAAATTCTTTTTTAATGTAACTGCAGCTTCTCTTTTCATTCTCTTGTTTTCTTACTTTCCTTATGCTTTCCTCTAGCAACCTACAGAGAGACAAGTATGGGAGTAAAACTTAACTTTGCCTATCAAATGTAAATTTTTTCAGCATGATTTTTAATGGGCACAATTAAAACATAACTAGCAGTCATGAAGTAGACTCAGCGGGCAAGTGGTTCACAATTTGCAACTAAAATCTTACCAAATTCAAATAGTACATCTGTCTGTACTACCTTTTGTCAGTAATAGAGGTCTGTAGCAAATGCTGTCCATACTTAAGAATATGCAATGCTGAAATAATTTGCTCTATAAAGCCTGAAGTACTGTCAACCAAAATGCTTAATAATTGACTTATCATTTCTGCATTCCCACAGTAATCTTGCTACAGGCTGTGGAAAGTCTTCAAGTGAATTACCTGAACATGGGCAGAAAAAGATGCCTCTTCAAAACCAAAGATGTCTTAAATCTGTAGTATATCATAGAAAACACCTTTTGGATTATATCCAGTATATATTTTTATATTTATTAAGCAATGATAAAAAGAAAAGAAAATGTTTGAAAAGAATGGACCTCTACAGAGGAAACAAATGCTAGCATGTGATCCATGTGTCGCCTTATAACTTAAAGTGCCGATTGTATTCTGTAGGTACATCTTAAAGAAATAAAGATTATGGCACATACGTGAATTTATATAAAGTTACAGAATTGTCCAGGCTAAAGGAAGCCTTACAAATGACTATTATAACTTTGTTTTGTTACACATGGAGCATGATACAAATTGAATTCTCAATTTTTCATATGTGGAAGTTGGAACAGAGTTTTCAAAACAATGTGAATCTCACTAGCAAATATAATCTCCCATTTTCGCATTTTTGCTAATGATAATTTATCCAACAACTATAAGATATTTATTTGTCATGAAGTGTGTGTTTGACAATACAAGGATTTTTTTTTTCTGAAAGAAATTGAGTTTTCTAGGATATCTGCAGCTTTAAGAATGGAATGAGCACTAAAAAGGGAAATTTCCTAATTTTTTTTCCAAGAATTAAATTTTTTTCTAAACTCCTCCAAGCCTTGCATACAATGCAGCAGCCTCACAGTGGTCAGTTTCATTTCAGTAACATCATTTCATTCTTTTTTTTACAGACCTATCTGTAGACAAGTGATTTTTTTTTTCTCTAGGATTTTGAGAATGAACAACCTAACTTTCCATGGTGCAGACCATTTAATTTTCTCTAAGACTTTTTTTTCATCTGCTTGAGAAGCACTGTGATGTCTTAGTTTACATGTTTATGTGTCTGTAGAAAATACAACCCTGATTCAAATAGAGCATGTTACCATGTTTTTTTTTTCCTCCTAAACCTCTTTTCATGTCTTCAACAGACTTATCCAATCTTTCATTCCTTTAGAAATAAAAATATATTAGCCAAGGCTGACACCCTTCTCCCATTCCATAGTTAATATTTATCCTTGGTTTAATTTCTGTGACCCATACTTAAGAAATTTCTAACATTTCTGCGTTTGACCTCCACGGCCATGGTGTGTATGGGCCACTCTTGTATAGTAGACTCTGCTGGTTCATTCGGTGCTGTCACTGTGACTGATGCAGACTGCAGGGCGGCAGGCAAACTTTGACCATTAGAAGCCTGGGGCCATTGCCATTAGAGAGATGATTAGTACCAAAAAACTCAAAAGAATAAGAAATATTCAATGAAAAAATAAAAGGCTGCTATTGCTGGTAATCTAATTTGTTGAACCCTTGCTCTGACTAAGTTGCTGAGAAGCTTAGAAATTCTTCATCATGTTACAATAAATCATTTTACTTTCTTTTATATATCAGCTACTCTTAGGCCAGATAGCCTGAGCAGACAGACATGATGTGAGTTGTCCAAAGTGAGTCATTCCACCTGCTGTCTATCGTGTTGTTGGATGGTGCTTGTGGGCCACTGGTCCAGTCAGTATGAGAGATGGCTGTCTTTGTTTAACATGAATTCTTTGTATCTGTCCATTTTTTCATTCTTTTTTTTACTTCATCTCCAGAAAAAGGAAATGTTAGAATGTTGTTTAAAAAGTTGCTTGCCAGTTATGTGGGTTTATGTTGTACATTTGCCTTTCGGTTTTGTATTGTGACTTATTCCTTTTTAATTTAGTGTTGTTTAGGACAAATTCTGTTACTTTTATTTTTATAAACCATAGTCTTGTACTTTAAAATGTAAATGTCACTAATGAATTGCTTTGCATTAACTATGCAAGGGCATGGAGTGAAGTCTTCTTTGTAAGTGTCAGAGATTTGACCAAAATCAATTAATAACTGCTGTCTCCCCAAAATTAATAAAGTAATAATCTATATGCCATTTTCCCTGCCTGGAAAACAGTATTATTTTTTAACATTTCTTCCTGCTATCTAAGGGGTTGCAACTGTTTACAGTTGGGAATGCGGGAAAGCCTGGCACTCTTCAAGTGTTAGCTTTCAAATACAACTTTGTCCTGAACGACATTAAAAAGTTTTGTACAAAAGAAATAGAGTTTCTTTAGAAAGGAACAGAGACAGTAACGGTAACTCACCCTTTTCTGTTGCAGGACATTCACTGAACAATGCCAGGGATACAAGTGCCATGGATACTCTACCGCTAAATGGTAATTTTAACAACAGCTACTCACTGCGCAAGGGGGACTATAATGACGGCGTGCAAGTCGTGGACTGTGGACTAAGTCTGAATGATACTGCTTTTGAGAAAATGATCATTTCAGAATTAGTGCACAACAACCTACGGGGCAGCAGCAAGACTCACAACCTTGAGCTCACACTACCAGTCAAGCCTGTGATTGGAGGTAGCAGCAGTGAAGATGATGCTATCGTGGCAGATGCTTCATCTTTCATGCACAGTGACAACACAGGGCTGGAGCTCCATCACAAAGAACTCGAGGCACCGCTTATTCCTCAACGGACTCATTCCCTTCTCTACCAACCGCAGAAGAAAGTGAAGCCCGAGGGAACTGACAGCTACGTCTCCCAGCTGACTGCAGAGGCTGAGGATCACCTACAGTCCCCCAACAGAGACTCTCTTTATACAAGCATGCCCAATCTTAGAGACTCTCCCTATCAGGAGAGCGGCCCTGACATGGAAGAAGACCTCTCTCCCTCCAGGAGGAGTGAGAATGAGGACATTTACTATAAAAGCATGCCAAATCTTGGAGCTGGTCGTCAGCTTCAGATGTGCTACCAGATCAGCAGGGGCAACAGTGATGGGTATATCATCCCCATTAACAAAGAAGGGTGTATTCCAGAAGGAGATGTTAGGGAAGGACAGATGCAGCTGGTGACAAGTCTTTAACAGTACAGCTAAGGAATTCCAAGGGCCACATGCAAGTATTAATAAGTCAGTAAAGACTCCACTGGCCTGATGCAGCTCCCTCAAACTCTACTTGAAGAGACAGCTCTGTTGACCTGTGGTTCTCCAGTGTAAAAAAGGATGACTGAACCTTGCTGTTCTGTGAATTTTTATAGAACGTACAAAAACTTTGTATATACACAGAGTATACTAAAATGAATTATTTGTTACAAAGAAAAGAGATGCCAACCAGGTATTTTAAGATTCTGCTGCTGTTTAGAGAAATTGTGAAACAGGCAAAACAAAACTCTCCAGCCGTTTTGCTGCAGCAGTCTGTGAACTAAATTTGTAAATATGGCTGCACCATTTTTGTAGGCCTGCATTGTATTATATACAAGACGTAGGCTTTAAAATCCTGTGGGACAAATTTACTGTACCTTACTGTTCCTGACAAGACTTGGAAAAGCAGGAGAGATATTCTGCATCAGTTTGCAGCTCACTGCAAACCTTTTACATTAAGGCAAAGATTAAAAACATGTTTAACCACTAGCAATCAAGCCACAGGCCTTATTTCATATGTTTCCTCAACTGTACAATGAACTATTCTCATGAAAAATGGCTAAAGAAATTATATTTTGTTCTATTGCTAGGGTAAAATAAATACATTTGTGTCCAACTGAAATATAATTGTCATTAAAATAATTTTAAAGAGTTTGAAGAAAATATTGTGAAAAGCTCTTGGTTGCACATATGTTATGAAATGTTTTTTCTTACACTCTGTCATGGTAAGTTCTACCCGTTTTCACTTATTTTCCACTGTATACAGTGTTCTGCTTTGACAAGTTAGTCTTTATTCCTACATTTAAATTTCTTATTGCCAAAAGAACGTGTTTTATGGGGAGAAAACTCTTAGAAGCCAGTTATGCCATGCCTTGCACAAATGTGATGAAATCTAGAAAAGATTGTGTGTCACCCCTGTTTATTATTGAACAGAGGGCATAGAGGGCACTGGGCACTTCTCACAAACTTTCTAGTGAACAAAAGGTGCCTATTCTTTTTTAAAAAATAAAATAAAACATAAATATTACTCTTCCATATTCCTTCTGCCTATATTTAGTAATTAATTTATTTTATGATAAAGTTCTAATGAAATGTAAATTGTTTCAGCAAATTCTGCTTTTCTTTTCATCCCTTTGTGTAAACCTGTTAATAATGAGCCCATCACTAATATCCAGTGTAAAGTTTAACACGGTTTGACAGTAAATAAATGTGAATTTTTTCAAGTAGTTAACATGTGCACTTTTATGTACGATACATAACTAGCTAAATTGGTCCTAGCACATTGGTCTTTTCCCACCATTTCCCCCGCCCCGTGGTGTAGGTAACTTCATGCTAAAACCCATGAGTATGTGAAAGAATACAATTAAGTTGCCTATATGTTCTTTATTTGTCTTCTAATTACCCACTACATATGCACAAAATCTGGCAGATAAGTTTTAATAGGGAAATATTCTGAAAGTATTTTTGTTTGTTGCATTGCCCCAGAACTAAAAAATAAAAAGTGAAAAAAGAAGGGTTGGAAATTCTATCATCAAATTTGGGCATTAAAAAAATTGATTTTTCAGCATTATTGAGAAATTTCTAAAACATACTTTCACTGTTTAAAGATTATAAGTATTCCTGTAGACAGCTGTGAATGATAATCTTTGTTATCATGGAAAAGTTTTAGTCCAAGTTCAAAAATCATGTAATTAAATCTCAACAAATAGATTTTTCTTGTTTACATCATAAGCATTTATACCAAATTCTTCTAAAGCTTAGTGGTTCTCTCAAATGCTTCCACCACATTAGAAATTGCTTTCTTTTATGTGGACACACTTAGTCATGCCTACTGAATTTAAAAAGTAATGAGGAAAAAATTTTTTAAGTATATATTTATATACGTATCAAAATATGGATATAGTAAGACAGTAAATAATGAAACATTTTAAACATTTAGTGGTAAAGTAAAAAAGGAGGGGTATACTGACATAGTTAATACCTAACAAGTTGCAGATTGACTCTATAAGAAATTAATGTTCAAACAGATTTAAATTTAACAATCTTGCGCTGAGAAGGGTACTCATATTTCTTTTGCTAAAATTCTTTAGGAATTTACAGAACTTTTTTCTAGATGAGAGCATTATATAGTCAAACATTTAAATTTTCTATCTTGTTTTACTTTTTCCTCTCAATGCCTAAAGCTGTACAGTATCATGTGATATATACTTTACAGTATGTAAGCTACCCAAGTCGGCTGGTTCATTAATGATTTTTTTTTTAAAGGTAGCACTGATTTATTCAGTTAGTCCTATTTCTTTCTCTTGAGGCAATTCTCAAAACTCTGGTATGACATGAACAAGTGCATAGTATCTAAATGGTTTATGTTCTCTTAAGCGTTTATCCTATAGCATACAATTTAGAAGCTATCATTCAATCATTCATCTTTGCCACCAAAAGAAGAGTCATTTTTAAAACATGTCTTTTTCAAAATATATAAATGTTACCTTAAATTCCATCTAGATTTCCCACCCCCAAGTACAAGGTAGATTTTTAGGTCTAAAATTATTAATCTACTGACTTTGTTTTAATGCTGAAGCATTATTCCGTTTATTAGCCCAGCTTCATTGGAGGTTCCCAAACTTCACCTGGATATACAATTTCCACATCCTTGATTGTTTCTCATTGTGGTAGTCACAATTGTGAAGATATAAAGTCTTGTTCTTACAGTTCTTTCCAAGGATAGTTTCTCTAATAAAGATGTTTGTGTTCATTAATTTTAGATGTGATTTGATACAGGTTAATCCAGATTAACTTTCTCTTTTATTTTTGAAAAAAAGACTCATGTCTGTTTTATTTGAAAAAAAATTATAGCTTATATATATATATGTTTATCTCATTGGCCTTTTAAATCATTTATGTAAAAGAATCCTTACATATCTTTAAAATCACTTAATTATGTTCTCAACTGCAACTCATCCACATTTATTTGAAGGTAGTTACGTATAGTATTTTAACCAGTAAAACAACAACAGCATTATTTGACAGAAAATCATCACTGTGCTCTCCCCGAAAAGAAGAGACGCATCATGAACAAATTCACTCCCAAATTTCCAAAAAAAAAAAAATCATGCGCACTTGTTTTATGGATATATTCAGGATGCTATATGTATTTATTTATTTATATTTGAGACAGAGTCTCCCTCTGTTGCCTAGGCTAGAGTGCCATGGTGTCAATCACAATCACCGTAGCCTTGAACTCCTGGGCTCAAGTCATCCCCCAGCTCAGCCTCCTGAGTAGCTGGGACTGCAGGCATGTGCCACCACACCTGGCTGATTTTTATATTTTTTGGAGAGACACTCTCACTATGTTTCTCTGGCTGGCCTCAAACTCCCAACCTCAAGTGATCCTCCAGCCTTGGCCTCCCAAAGTGCTAGGATTATAGGCATGAGCCATCACGCCTGGACCACTGTATGTATTAATATTTATTTAAATGAAAAAGGAGAAAACATTTTTCTAACAGTTCAAGTTTGAACCTCAGGCTTAAAACTGACCTCTTAACATGCTCTTATGGGATATGGGGTTTGTAAAAAATTTTAACTGAGTAAAAATTTTTATTACAGTTACAACCTTTTAGGTAGAAAAACTCGAAAGAAGGCGCATACTAGTTGAATTTCTGAAGTGAAAACAGCTCTTCATAGTTTCTTGATGCTGAAATTTTCCTTAAAGGCAGTGCTCCCTGCAGTATTTTACAAGCACATCTTAGTACCAAGAGTTCACACAATCCTGTGTTCCAGATATTTCTCTTTCCATGAAATTATTGTATGAAATCTCAAATATTAGTATGAAAAGTTTCTAGCAAGTTGAAAATAGATGAGAATTGCTTCACAGCATAATAGAATGGTGAAAATTTCATACCGCATGCTTCCTGCTAGTGATCATCGAGTTGATTTTGAGTAGCCCTTAAAGAGCATGTGTAGGCAGACTGTAAGCATTAATGCTAAAGAATGAATGGATAGTAGTGAGTTTGGAGATTAATTCATGACAGTTTTAATTATCATTTGAATGGTTTGGAATGAGAATTTTCTGTTATGTCAGTTTTATTCTTTCTTCAAATGATCATAAAAACACATTATGTTAGCTAAATGCACCAAGCAGTAAAATTTGAATGTTTAAGAAGGATATCACATTTTTAACCAACATGTACTTTGTACATATTACTAGAGCCTTATTGCAAAACATACGGGACTAATGAGAACTCCTGGAAGTTATCCAAGTTCATTTCAAGGCACTATGGCCACCGAGCTTTCAAGGCCAGCATAAAATATCTCTTTCAGAAGGCATTAATAATAAGCTGTAAGTGCACCATGTAATTAGGCTAATTAAATGGACTATAAGTGTTTTTCAAATATTGGCAATAGACCACTCCTCATCTCTTAATAAGGCTCCTCTGGAGTCTTCATCTTTTTCCTGATGGCATTACTGTTTACTGAGTGTGCAGTTTTTCAGAAAGAAGTCTTCAGAGGCTAGTTTGATTTCTAAAGCCTAATGTTTTAACTGTTGAAATTTTCCTGAATTAATGCATTGTGAAATGTTGTTAAGTATACTGGCATTTAACATTCGAGATCACTTATGAAATAAGAAACAACAGAACAAGGTAACCCAATACAATTGAGCTCAGCAAAATCTTTACCTGCTGTGAAAAAAAAAAATGCTGCCCCATGAATCTTTCACACATTTCTCTATTACATGCTTATTGAAGCTATAAGGCCAAAATCTCTTAGAAATGTTTAAAAGACACAGTTAATCTTAAGCAAGCCAATGTTGTGTAAGCATAAGAGAACAGTGATGAATGATCAATTTAAGAATAGTTTTCTGAATGTACTTTTCACAAACATTTTTAAATCAGGTGTCAGAACTAAGTCTTTTAAAAAGCATTGTGGCAGGCACAGCAACTTGGCTTTCTTGTTTGATTTTATTAGGCAAAAATGACTGATCGTTTGATATTCTCCTAGAAAGGCTGACAACTACTACATAGAATCACTCAGGAACAATAATGATAGATAACAGAGATATTGATTAGATGAAAGATTCATTTATGTTTTTCTGCTGAAATATCAATCTTAATAAATAGATGGCTTTTAAGCCAAAACATGGTGCTAGCATATACAGTAAATTTTCTTTTAATGCTAATCAAGGAACTACAAAGCAAGAATTGCTGTCTGGTTTTTTTAAAGATACCTCAGACTAAAGGATTTTGTCCCATTCACTAATTTTACAACAGTAATAAAACTGCTAGCACCTAACTTTTAATAGTGTTTAAATATATACCAGACTCTGTACTAAATGTTATGCGGTTTATTGCAGTCATACCTCTCAATCAGTTAAGGGTACTCATTATCCGTTTTTTGCAAAAGAAGAATAGTAATGTATGCAAGGTCTCACAGCTGGTGAGTGGCACAGCCTGCATCAGAATGATGTCTCTTTGACTCCAGAGTTTGGACAGGTTGAACGGAGCGTTTAACCAATATGTGTCAGCTCTGGTTTTACTTGGAATTCCAAGAATATTCCTTACACATCATGGACTCTTTCTCTGCTGGCAGTCACAGAGTGTTTTTGTTGTTTTCAAGTCCGTAGGGAAAATAGACAAGAAATGAAGTAAGGAAGTCAGATTAAATAATTGAAAGTGTTTCAAAAGAAGAAACGCCTGGTAAAAGATAATCTACTTACCTCTGAAAAATGAAATCTTAGCAGAAGTGGGCCTAGTAGCTGGGTGGTAGTCAAATATAAAGCTGATTGTTGACTAAAGGTCATGAGGAGGTAGTTGTAGTGGGGAAAAGAGTCAAAGGATTTTGATTCAGGGCATTCAATTTCGAGTCCTAACCTGACCAGTAAAATAATACTAGTTTATCCCACTAGCAGTGGGACCAAAACCTGCAAAACAATGAGAATCAATTTATTCAAGTATTTGATTTTTATTTCCCTGCACAACTAAGCCATAACAAAAAAGCCATGTGAAAAATCAAAATGTTATAGAGTTGCTTTATATTATTTTAAAAGTCAACATTGTTACAAATGATGCGTGTGTGTGTGTGTGTGTGTGTGTGTGTGTGTGTGTATGCATATGCACGTGGGTGTGTTTAGGGCTTTTAAAGTTCGTAACCTAGCTCTGTCATTAACGTTTGACCCCGTCTTTTCTTCTGAAAAGTAAAGAGTTTGAACTAAAATAGTATTATCGTTTTGCTTTTTTTCCAAACTGTGTTCTGCAGGGCCCTGGAGGGGGAAGCTCAGAAGGACAAGCTGGCTAGGTGGGTCCCTATGAGTTAGGTTGTTGGAAATGCAATCCACTAAGGTCAGGCAATGTGCAGAGCCTTATGATTTACTGCATTAATTCCCACAATTGTCAGAGGTAGGTATTATTACAAGTAAGGAAACTAAGTACCTAAGTACTTCAACTTAGCCAACTACAAAGTGAAGGGGTAGGAATTCAAATTTAGCTTCATGCTTGAGCCCAAACACTTAAGCACTGTTCGATTCTGGCTCTGGACACAGTGTGGCCCACCTAGAGACACCAGGAGTTCCACAGCAGTTATTTAGCGCCAAAAAGCCATGTGCTCTGACTGTTTAGGGACTGCCAAGGAAAGGAAGAATCCATAAGGGATTTGAGTCTTTGTGCTTTTATGTTTTTCTTCTTAATTTTCTCCTGATTTTTTTTAATACTTAAAGCCATTTTAGTTCTTAATCATTTTTACTTTTATATATCATCTTTTCATTTTATGGATTTAGCCCTTTTTTTTATTAGTGTATTATACTTTTAGTCTGTGAGTTTCCTCTTTCATCTCATTATCTTCTGGCTTCATATGCTTTTTTAAAAATCTCATATATTTTGTGGGGTTTTTTAGTATTAACCTTTAATCTTTCTTGGAATATAAGCTTGTTTATATTTAATTCTACTTTTTAATTTCTAATTTTTATTAATTCTACTTTTTAATTTCCTTCTAATTTTCTTTTTGCCCTTCACATTCTTCAAAAAATAAAAAGATCCCTTTGTTTCTTTTTAATTGTTTTCCCCTTCATGTTCTTTTTCCATAGTTGCTCAGAGATACGGCCACAAAGATGGGAGCTCTGAAAAAGAGTCGCCAGCATTTCAATCCTTGCAATTCAAGGGTCATGTAAGGAAGAGGCTGCCTTAAGTTTTAGAAGCTCTGTAGACTTGTAGAAAGAATCCAGAGACAAACACGGGATTTCAGAATAGGACACACACAGGGAGATGATTTCATTTCTCTAGTCTAGTCCTTCCTGTGACAGACAGAATGACATTTTTATGATTTTTCTCTAATCTTTTTCCATTATCTTGCCCACGGCTAACTCAACAGTAATTTTTTAGAATTTTGTCCCTAGTTATTCTTTTCAAAAGAGTTGCCTTAACAACACTTTTATTTTCCCATAGCTATTTAATCCGTTTATCTAATACTTTATGAAACTTTATCATTACAATAGAAGTCACGACTTACTAAAGTTGGTCCCACATCATGGTGAGCTCTATCCTCATGTTATGCTAGAACAATATGGCTGCCTAGAAAGGAGGATGACTTTCTGTGCTTTTTCATCTTAACTAGTGTGGCCATTGAAGGAAAGTTGGCTTCCAGTTCAGCAACTCCACTTGAGTGCTCTGTGACATCTGACACATGTCAACTTCTTGACCTTCAGTTGCACTAAATCTAAAATAAAGGCGAATGCAAACCTTGGGCATGTCTCTTAACTGAAGAGCAATATTAATGCCATAAAAGCCCTCCAAACTGATCCGCACTTAAACCAACCGTCTAGAATAACCTTCGCTTGCCAATCTCTCTTTTAAATGCACTGACAGCCCTCGGTATGTGAGTCCAGCCACTGGGCAGCTCTCTAGTTTGCTCTCTTACTTTTCTTACCAGCTGAGTTATATGTTTACCAGGGGTCAGCTCTATTATTTTTTCACCAAACATGGTTACAGTTGTACTGGCTATTGTAATTCAGTAATCTAATCAAATATTATATACTGATTAAATGATTGTAGAAAAAAAGAATAAGCATGAAACACTAGAAATGTACTGCTAAGTCAGTTGTGGACAGAACAACTGAAAAGGGTTATACAAAATAATAAGACTCTAGAAGGAATCTACACTTAGATCACCCCACAAATATCTGCAGATTTTGACCCCCTTTAAAGAAAAAGAAACTAGACATTGTAGGTGTTGCATTTCAGGTAGGGTATTTGCAAGAAAAACGGTTTGGGACTCCAACCAACAAACCCATCCATACTCAAAGATAAACGTTTGTCCCTGCATAAAGTAACTTATTTGATAAACCAGCCAATGTCTGGTTCACACTGAATAAGACATATTTAACTGAATGAGGAATTAATTTAATAAAATAAATATACTGCATAAACTAACTTATTTGATAAACTAGCCAATGTCTTGTTGATATTGAGTAAGAGGTATTTAACTGAATGAGGAATTAATTTAATAAAATAAAAACACCCTCAAAGTTAATTACCCAATACAATAATTATAGTATCTAATGTACTTATCACATATTTTAACTTTGAATATTTAGATCCATCTAATATATTTATCCCAATTTTAGTGTGCATTTTATATGATAAGATATTCATGTAAATAATCTAATGAAGTGGAGGTATTATGGTTATGGAAGCTTTGGATTCATATAGACATAGGTTTAAGCCTTTGCTCTCTCGCGGGCGAATTACTTAACCTCTCTCAAATTGTTTCCTCCTCCGTAAAATTGGAATCAGCCTACCTTGCCAAGGGTTGCTGTGCGGATTAGAAGTAATATATGTAAAGTGCCTTAGCACAGCGTCTGGCATGTGATAGGCACTCAATGGTAGCTTTTTTTCTTTAAGAAGATATTGTGAGTAGCATAAACATCTCATGACTTGAAGTTTTAGAAAAATGATCGGTCATCAGGACTTCAGCTGGATTGTCATTATCTTCCCCCAGCCATGCGGCCAGGATATATCAGTGGCACTTCTATGAGCAAAGCACCTGCAGCCACAGGCCCAGGCCTAGAAGGGATGGGTTTCCGACTGTGACTCTAGGAAACGCTCGGCTTTCTGCAGCCATCTAGGTTAATGAGAGCAAAGAGGAGCAGGCTTCGGAGTCTCCTTCTGGAATCTTAAGTTAGCTAATTAAAAAAATATTCATCTTACACAGAGAAGTGTGTCACTCAGTTTTTCCACTCCTTTCTCTATTTTCCCTCTTCCTTCCTTTTGCCATCTCTTTCTTTCCGAGGAAGCTATAGACAAGTTTCTTGTTTTACTTGTTTATTTGTTTCATCTTTCTTTCTTATTATATTGATTGAGTACTCTGTTTCATATATGAAAGTAGATGGTAGAACACACAATGAAGGATATTCCTGCCCTTGAATTAATAATGTTAATGTCTAACATATATTGATCACTGGCTGTTTGCTGAGCTCCGTATTTAAACCCTTCATGAACATTATCTCATTTTGAAAAATTCTAGTTGTAACAATCCCATGACACAAATACGATTATTATCTGCCCTTTCTGGGTGAGGAAACTGAGGCTTAGCCAGGTAAAGTAACTTGCTGAAGATTAAAAATCTAGCCAGTGAGGAGCCGGAGAGCCTAAATTCCTAAAGACATTGTTATGATACAACTGATATGGCCTGAAACAGAAATTGACATTTTAAAAGATAATTACAACCCAATAAGATAAAGGCTTACCTATTATGAGAGCACAAAGGAAAGAATGACTCATTGTGAAAGGAATACAGAGAAAGGCTTTATTGAGGAGATAGTATTGAAGGTGGGTTTTGAAGGATAAATAAGAGTTTGCTAGGTGAATGAAGTAGGGAAGGGGTATTCTAGGTAGACAGAAAATTATGTGAAAAGCAAACAGATATGATAAGACAATAGATGATCTGAGAGAGAAGATCAGTGTGTTGGAAAAATATAATGTGTCTGACGGAGTGTGGTGGACCAGCAGTCTGGAGATAGATTGGGGCCAAATCAAGAGAAGCCTTAAATACCCCTTGAGTCTGGAGCTGATGTTGCTGCATTACAAGCAGAAGGGAAGAGAATTTTTGTTAGTGTTTAGT
Source organism: Cheirogaleus medius (assembly GCA_008086735.1). Classification (NCBI taxonomy): domain Eukaryota; kingdom Metazoa; phylum Chordata; class Mammalia; order Primates; family Cheirogaleidae; genus Cheirogaleus; species Cheirogaleus medius. The sequence goes on from VBSM01000529.1 coordinate 61,166,974, forward strand.
GAGTTCTCTTACACACTGGATACTATACTTAATTATTATTATTATCATCATCACAAAATGAACATGCAATATAACTAGTATCCAGATTGGAAAACAGAATACGGAATGCCAGAAGCTGCCTTGTACCCTATTCTAGTCATTACATCCCCCAAAGTGACACTACCTGGCTTCCAACACCATAGTTTAACCTTGCCTAATTTTGAACTACATGAGTGGATATTGCAATATGTAACATTTTGTGTGTGGCTTCTTTTCTTCAACATAAGGCTTGTGAAATTCATTCATGCCGGGATATGCAGTTGTTGGTTGCTCTTTTTCATTGCTCTATAATGTTCCATTGATGACTATATCATGCACTATTTATCCAACCTTTGAGTAGTTATTATTATTTCCCTTTCAAAATGATAAAACCAAAACTCACATAGCTTAAAAAACTAGTTTTAAAGCTAGAGAGTGGCAGAGCTAAGACTCTGATCCAGTATCATCTTATTCTAAAGGCTGAGAGTGATCTAATATGTGGTTTGAATCTCTCAATTTCTAGTCAATGATAACTTAGTGAGTACTTGCTCAATACATTACATAAATATTTATTGGGTTCCAGGTACCTTTCTAGCCATGGAGGGCATAGTAAGGAACAAAGCAGATTCTCTGATATCCCAATACACATTTAGACACACAAGAAGATAACTTGAGCTATCAATAAGTGCTATGAGGAAGACACTAATAAGCATGCATAGATTACTGACTTTGTAGCAGGCCCTGTTCCTTTCTAAGTACTCTACCTGGATTACTTCATGGATCTCAAAACAAATGCATGAGATAGGAACGATAGCTGTTCTGGTGATATTTATTTTACAGATGAAGACGCCGAAGCATGGAGAGTTGAAGTACCCAGCCTTATGTCCAACAGATAGTAAACAGAGGAACCAGGTGCAAATCCAGACACTTTGGCTCCAGAGCCTGTGCGCACAGCCATACCTTTACAAAGGGCAAATGATAAAGGACTCTGCAGTGTGGAGACTGGCCTACCTGGGCTGTCAGGAAAGGCACCTATGAGGGCAGGATGTTTGAGGTGGAGTTTCTATCAGCAAAGAGGAGATCTCTGAATATCGAGAGAGACAACATCCCAAGCATAAGAAGCAACAAGTAGAAAGGTAAAAAGACCCTGAGTCAGGAATGAGCCTGGCATATTTACAGATAAGAAATGAGGGGAATGAAGCCTCGGCCAAGTACAGGTTGGGAGCAATAGAGATGTGGGTTGGAATAGCACCTTCAATCTATACCAAATGCTCTTTTTCTTTCTACATTGTCGTATCCTAATTGGCTGCATTAGTCTGTTACATGAGATGAGTGTGTGAACTAAAATAAAATCTTAAACCCCACCCACAGTCGACTGAATGAACCCCCTATTTGCCAAGGGGACCCCAAAAATACCCTAAAGCTGAGTTGCCAGCCATAAGAAGGGAGGTCAGGCATGCCTTGTCATGCCCTCTTCCCTTCTTGGAGATGTCCTTCGTAACTCATTACCAGGTCTAAGGCTATGGAAGACAAAGCTTGAACCATACCTGCAGGTCCTCATTTTACCCAACAGAGCTCGTGAGTGAGTTTGAGTATATGTCCGGTGACTTGTCTCTGGTTAACAGACTTCTTTATCTTAACTTAAAACATTCCAAGCCTTTAGACAAAGCTTAATGTCTTTAACCAATTACACATCAAAGAACCTTTAAAGCCACCTATAACCTCTGACCCCCTGCTTTGAGATGTCCTGCCTTTTGGGGGCAAACCAATATATGCCGTCCATGTATTGGTTTATGCCCTGTCCCCCTGAAATGTACAAAACCAAACTGTAACCCAACCACTGTGACGCCACTTGCTCAAGGCTTCTTGGGCCTGGCTCCCGGCCGTGGTCCTCATACTTGGGTCAGAATAAACCTCTTTAAATTATTACACAGAGTTTGAGTTCTTTTCCATTGGTAAGTGTGATGACCCATATAAAGGCTCGGAGCACTGACAAGGCAGGTAGTACGTGTTCAAAACTTTGTTTCCTCCTGCTCTTGCTCTTCTCCAAAGCCGCTCCTACCCCGATGGTGCTGGTGAAACCAGGAACACAGTAGGAGGAGGTCGACAGCTTGTGGAAGAATGTGATCATCTCATATTTTCTCAGAGTTTCCTCTCTGCTATTTTCATTATGATTACAAATTGCCAACTGGAGCATGGAGCAGCCATAAGGGGCATCTCAGGCCAGAATCCTTTCGACGTTCACGTGTCAGATGTGGCAAAGGTCAGAGTAAAGGGAGTAGAATACAGGAAGAACAGGAGCCTCGATGAAACTTTACCAGGACACCTCTGAAGTCTGGAACTGCATTTCCAAGAAAGGTAGGTGCTGATCTGGGTACATTTTAGATAAAAAAAACTGCCTCTGTTTGGGAGTAATTATTACTTGCGAGACAGGATGCTCCGCACTGTTTCAAGGTGAGACAATGTTATGTGCTGCTCATCGTTATGAGCCTCTTCTAATTATATGCCTCCTTGATTATTGTTCTGCAGATTGATTAGAACCATATTCAAGACATTTGTAGATCATGGTTCCTGGACAATTCTATATGTTAGCAAATCAAGTATGATTTATCCCTGGAATTATTGGTTAGGGACGGCTTCTTTTTTTCAATGCATGTTCTCTCTAGCTTATAATTTTAATTAGCACTTGCTCCCAGTTCACACTGAGAATAGGGATGATTGTCACTTCAGCACTGATGCACAGCCTTCGCTTGTAATGCAACTTTGACTTTTGCATTCAAATTCCTTATCAATGCTGGATGTAGGATAAGGGAAACTGCTGAATTAAAGTTGCAGTGCAATAGGAAATTGAATAGCCCTTCAATTTAGGAGGTGAATTTGAATTAGATTGCTGATAGGCAAAACTGGATTTGACAATCCAGGTATCCTTATCCACCAGGCCCAATTCTGGGTAAAGACGGTCCTTCTCTCACATCCCTGCCCAATTGCAAGGGACTAGACCCGTACGCTGGAGAAGGCCCACCACACCTGGGGAGACTCCAATGTCAGCCTTTTCTGTTGCTTGCGGTTTCTTGAGAAAATGTACTGCAGCTATCATTGCTGTGCTATTGTAGCAGCCTTGCTGATTAGACTGTTTCATCGTCTTTCTTCCTGCCGCATAAAGAATCAAATTTTCTCCCTTTTTTCTTTTACATTGAGGGAGATAAGCAGTGGCTTCCTTGGAAGTTCTCTATCTTTTGGCTGTGGCAAATGTCTATGTATAAGGAAAATACAATTACTTCCCCAAAATGTAAAATATTTAATAGTTGTAAGAAAAATCTGCTTTGAATTTCTGATTACCCTCTTTCTACCCAAGATAATATTTTATTGTTTCGTGAACAATCTAGTATCTTGAACAAGATAATTATATGCCTCCTAATACTCCAGTGAAAGTTTCCCTCTGTGAAATACAAGAGAAAGATTCAAGTTTCAGAAAGATTTAAGTTCAAATTTAATCATTTTGTCTCTGAACTTTGAGTGCAATTTAATTGTCATCGTCTTGACTTACATCGACTAATACACAAACAGAGCCAGTGAGAGGGGAAAAGTGAGAATGTGCGCTAAAGAAAATAAAGAGCTGAGAACACTTTGACAGAAGTCTGGAAGTTTCAAGAATGCAATCGATTCCAGCAAGTTCAAGCTCTTTTCTTCCTAAAAATGCAATTGGTATTAAAATGCAATATTACTTGGCAGTGCAAATATGAATATTTAACAGTAACAAGTTAATGCAGTTTAAATGTTCCTAGGCCCAGGTTTAACAGAATATTGTAAGGAAGATTTACTTTCATGAAATGAAAGTAAGTATTTGAAATGAAGTAGAATATCCTTGAGGATTTTTATCACCCATTAAAGCTTAGAGAAGGCAGTTTTATCCTAGTCTTGAGTCTGATGATCAGAAACCAGTATAAACTTTGCCCTAAATCAACAGTTCAGGCAAGGAAATGATTTTCCTAAGTAAAATTAATGCTTTGATGTTTGTTGTATTAGTCAGGGTTCTCCAGAGAAATAGAACCAATAGGGTGTGTGTGTGTGTGTGTGTGTGTGTGTGTGTGAAGAGATTTATTTTGAGGAATTGGCTAACAGGATTAAGGAGGCTGGCAAGTCCAAAATCTGCAGGGTAGGTGGCAGGCTGGAGACCCAGGCAGGAGCAGATGCTGCAGTTTAACTCGGAAGGCCTTGAGGCTGAAGAATTTTTCCTTGCTCAAGAGAAGTCAGTCTTTTGCTCTATTCAGGCTTTCAACTGATTGGATAAGGTACACCACAACATGGAGGGAAATCTGTTTTTTGTTTTTTCTTTTTTTATTTCCAAAGTCCACAGATTTAAATATTAATTTCACCCCAAAACACTCTCACAGAAACATCCAGAATAATGTTTAACCACATATCTGCGCACTGTGGGCCAGCCAAGGTGACATGTAAAATTAATCATCACAGTTGATGACAGGTTTTATGGTTTCTATTTCTACATTGAATCTGAGGCATTTTCAAAGTATTATTCCATTCTCCCTTTTAGGTTTTGCTTTATTTTTACAATATTTAAATCTTGGGACCCTTTATACCAAAATCAATAATAATTGCTGTGTAATGCAATTATTTAGGAGGAAGAAATATGTTAAAAAGTAGATAATTGTAAGGATAGATGTAGGAGAGAACTACTCATAATAAAAAGAATTCAGTAGAGGTCACACTGTTCTCCCCATTCTTTGTCACTTCTATCCCATTCACCAAGTCTCAGTTTAATTCACTTTCCATGAGGGAAGATAAAAGAAAACTGTTTTTTATTAACCACTTCAGTACCGTGCTCACCGGCCGCGAAACCTTGCCCACAGCCGGCACTCATAGTCCGCACGATAGTTTGTGCTGTGCATTGACGACGGATCCATTTTGCTCTTGTGTGATGAGGAAAGCTTTAAAGCACTGAAAGCTTGTTTTACTTTACAGGCAGCTTTACTTGTAATGTAAATCAGAATAGGTAACATATACATATATATTTTCATTACGTTATTTTTAAATGTTCACACTTTTATTTTGATAAATGAAAAATTAGAAAAGTCATATCACGGCTGTCGGCTAAAGTCGCTGTGCGTGTTCATCTGTGGCTGTCGACTATAGTTGATGCTGATACCAAAGTGGTTAAGTACCTATTGTTTGCAAGGCACAATGGTAAGTCCTTAAACACATTATTTCAATTCATACATATTAAAACCTACCCTGCCTTCTTCATTCCTGTCCCTACTGCCTTGGCATGGGTTCCACCATATCAAGCTTTCATATAATATGTCCTGTTCCACTCTCCACTCTTCAACATTGATACAAGATTAATACCAGAAGTATTTTTTCGAAGAGTCTGCTCCCCTCTTTCCACTCCCTCCACTCCTTTGTTTGCCAGTGACAGTCAAATAAAATCTTTATTCTTGACATTCAAAGTTATCCACAATCTGATCCATCCCACCTGGCCAAACTGTCCACGTGCACACTTCCACCATTGCCTACTAAGTTTCTAGTCCAGTGGGCTGCTCCATGTCTCATTCCAAGCCTTGCTCTTCCAGTACCTCCATCTATCAAAATCCTACCCACCATCCTCTCTCTGAAGAGTCTCTGACTTTACCTTCATATCTGTATTTCTTATTTGTAGTTATAAATTCCAATAGAATCTAATTTCCATTAGGGCAAGTAACTTGATTGCCTTTTCTCCATGGTATCCCCAGTTTCTAGCAGCATTCTTGACTCTTACTAAGCACACATTAAATATCTATATATATTGAATATATAAGTGAATGGACTTCTGTTTCTGGTAGTGGAGGGCTAGATATCCTACCTGAAACTTCCACTGAGTATACTTAAAAATGCTAAATAAAATATTTTAAAATTCATTGATGAAAGCTGGCAAGAAAGTAAAGTAAACAACTAAGAGAAAGATGGAGCCTGTGGAGATAAACTAAGTGAAACACTGAAACCAAATTTTGCCTGTTCCCTCAAAGGCATTTACTGAATCTAGAAGATTTGATCTTTGATTTTCATGGTGTACTGAGGCACAGGAATTAGAAGACAATTTCCAGGAACCTCTTCTGAGAATTTATAACCTCAAGTTGGTTCTCGTGTGGCTTTTCACTCAAATTCACCCTTGAAAAATCTCAAGTTACAAGTGTTTTAAAGAGGGCCTGCTTATGTGAAAGAATAGTAAAAAGTTGCTATTTTCTAAATATTTGTATATTTTCTAAATTTCTAAAAATACAAATAAATATACAGAGGTTGCATATTTTCGAAATATGTATCCCAAAACCACACAAAATATTGAAAGGCTTATCATCTAATACCCAAGCCCTTTTTTTTTTAGTGTATTTTGAGTACTAAACCCATCCTCATTTTTATTTCTCTTTCTAAATCCATTCAGTAAAGAAAATAACAAAGAGGAAGTTGAAATGACAAGAGCACATTGCAATGTGGGAGATATCATGTCTATAAGTCATGCACTTTGTGTGGCCACAGGGTCAGAAAGAGCCATGGCATCAGTGTATCCTGGACACTGCTGGTTTTCATGAATCCCAACAAACTGAAACAGAGGTCCCGGTATTGCCTAATCTTGTCTCAGTTCAGGAGAGCTGTTTTCTAAAAATACACGCTAGTTTTTGGGATTTGGGTTAGGAGCAGTACAACCTGCCTACCCACTGAGGAACTCAAGAGATGACAATGACCAATGACAATCACATACCCTATTGAGAAAATGAGAAAAGCAACATGGCACCATGATAAAATGTTATAGCATAAGGGAAAGAAAATATCAGCCTTCTCTCTTAATAAAAATTTAAATGTTTCAGTTGTAGAAGATGGAAAAAGTTCTGGAGATAAGTGATGGTGAAAGTTGCACAACAATATAATTCTACATAATGCCACTGTACTGTGCACTTAAGAATGGTTACAGTGCTAAATTTTATGTCATGTATTTTTGACCACAATTTTTATAAAGTTATCGAGACTATTTCCCATGTTTAATCCCCTGTTTATTATAAAATATCAATTATTTACTTAAACATTTATTTAACCTATTTACAACTGGTATAAAATAGACCCAGAGACTAATTGAAAGTACTTTTCCCTAAGGCAGACCCTTGGTCTCTAAGAGATCAATGTATAAAAAGGAATATCATAAAGCTGTAGGAAATATTTTGATATTTTGGGGAAAAAATGGATAGAGTCTCACCTGAAGTGACATGCTGAAAACAAGGAAGCCAGCAAACAAAGCAGAATTATGATCATTAAAGATTTAAATATAAAAGTTAGAATTTTTATAGTTAAAAAATGCAGATAAAGAGGTTTGAATATAGAAAGATCTATGCCCATGGGAGCAATGAAGGCAAACATGATATAAATATGATTAGATCATATGAAAACATAAAGCTATACATAGAAGCCATGAAAAAGTAAGAAACTAGCAATATTCAATAAAAATATTAAAATAGGCTGCATGTGGTAGCTCATGCCTATAATCCCAGCACTTTGGGAGGCTGAGAAGGGAAGATCTCTTGCATCCAGGAGTTGAAGTCCAGCCTGGGCAACATAGCAAGACCCTGTCTCCATAAAAACATTCTTAAAAAAATAAGGAAAAAACCCATAAAAATATATTCAAGTTTATTAGTATCAAAGAGATTTAAATTACTACCAAGGAAAACTGGTCAGTTAATAAAATAGGCAATTCCACATCATAGTAAAATATCTAGATGAAGTACCTGAGTTGCTATTTTTACTAAATTATCAATAATGAAAACAGCACTGTTTTGGCCTTCAAAATTTATGTGGGAAATTTATGGACAAGTTCATGAAAAGGCACAGAGATAATTAGATTATTAAGACCTACACAGCAAACCCAAAGAAGCTTGTATTTATTGAATCTAAGAAAATGATGTGCTTAGAACTGTAAAAGTAGAATTATTATTATATCAAAGGATACTAATTGGTTCCATTTCTACAGAAGAAAGAAAAACAGGAAGTAGATCTTACATGATAATTTACAGTACAGTGAAGGTATTTTGGATATTCTAAAACACCAATTTTGTAATAGATTGAAAGTATTTTTGGATGATTTAAAAACAAACAGAAGAGATGTTTCTGTTTTAGTTTAGAAGCTCTGCTAACAAGCTTTCTGAAGGACACCATTAGATTTGTGATTCCAAATTCAGATTTTATGCAGTGCAGCTTTTAAAAAGCATGTTTTAAATAGATCTTACTGCTCAATAAAACCAGCTTCCTTGCTTTTAACTGAAATATCCCTCTAACATTACAGGGTCCACGTACACATGCTACTTGATTTGTTATGAGATCAGTGAATGAAGCAAGTTATTCACTCCTCCAGAAGACCTCTTTTTGGGGTCTGTGAAAAGTAGGTATTCTCTCAGGGATTATGTGAAGTGGATTAAATGAAATAACAGAGTGAAAATGCATAACCCAGAACCTCAGCAAATAAGGCTTGGCACACTAGCAGAAAATATAATTGAAAATTAGGAAAAAATTATAATATATATTCATTATATATGAATATATATTCAAAGCTAAGCTTACATTAGTATTATAAATAATAATAATGATATTAATACAGATAATTCTCACTGTGTGTCAGACACTTCTTAATCCTTATAACTCTGTGAAGGAGGTACCATAATTATCCTTTTCTAAGATGAAAAACTAAGGCACAGAGTAGTTAAGAGAAGTGTGGAGATGTGAAAGAACAGGGGACAATCCGGTTGAAAAACAGCCTGAGGACGGATTATGGGAAATTTAGGACAGTAAGATAAAAGCTTGTATTTTATTCTTGGTAGTCTTTGTGAGTTTCTGGGATGAGGACTCATGAATTATAGGTGCGTTGGTGGCATTGCACCTAGTTCTTATGCCAGTGGTGAACAGGTGCAGGAGGTGAGAATTGTAGTCTTGAGATATTGAAATAGTTCAGATATTAGGTAAGAGAGAGGAGTGTGAGTGGCAAAGAGGGCTTAGTCTGACAGATTATGGAGGAAGGATTTATAGGACTTGATTGCTAAACATATGTCCAGGAGCGGGAAAGGGAAGTTGAGGATATCTTCTCTTCATAAATTTAATTTTAAAAAGTAGGATTGCATTTCATGTACAGCATCCACGCACAATTGACCATAATTTTTGAAATGCATTGATTATCCTGGTCATTAACTTTCATAAGTTTTAAATTTGTTTTTTTCAGATTTTAAATATCCTGCCAAAAACTCAGATCTTTAAAGACATGAAAAACAAAGCCAAGCATATTTTTAAAATTGTGACTAAATGCCAAAGAGATTCAAATCAACTTGGGCAGATAATTTCAATGCTCATAACTTCCAAGAAAGTAGAGGAAAAGAAGAAATTTGAGAATCAGTACATCCAAATTTACACACAAGGAAATAGCACCATGCAGATTGGTAGTGTGAGCAATGTAGGAAGAGCCTTCTCTATTGAGAGCACCTTCTTCGAGCCATTCTAGTTATTCTTGGCATCTTGATCTTTTGACCCATTCTTGTCTCTCCTCCCACACTAATCTTTTTAACACTCAATTCAATTTTACACCCTTCATTCAGTTCCTGCTCTCCTTCATTCTGGAGATACCCTAATTTTCTTCTAATTACATACCTTTATGCCTTCCCCTCCCTATGTCTAGAGTGTTTCCCCTGCCTGGATTTGCCAAATACCTTCCCAGGCAGCATTTAAAAATCTCTTTCATTTTCTCTTCCTCCCCGTAGCCCATCATGACTAAGTGTGTGATATTGAATCTCTTCTTTATTCTAACGGGTGACTTGCTCAATCCACAAAAACCACAACTGCTGAACTCAAAACATAATGTAATACTTATTTAGAATAGGCTTGCTTTTGCTCTATTATCATTCGGGTTGGATAATTCTATTTTGACCACATTAATATGGTGTGGTCTGAAATGTAAGCATGTAGACGATAAGAATTGATTCTATTTAACTCCCTTACAAAAGCATAAGCACAGCACAATGAGACTAAATGCACTATTAATAAGTGCTGCAGTGGGTACCATTTTGTAACACCAATACCAAGATCAGACTAAGGCTTTGTGCAGAATGGCCACATTCTGGCTGTGTATATTTGATTTCATGGTGCAAGGTTTGAACCATGGGCATAAAAAGGGAGTCTTTCGAGGTCAGAGATTAGGGCAAGGAAAAGAAAAAAGAAGATGAAAATAACACATGTCTTATGAAACTCCACCTAGTAAATCTGCCCTCTCATCCCACTGGCAATGTGACCGTTCTCCCTACGACCTGGTTTAGGCTGCTATCTGCTGTCATTATGTCTTCTCATATACACTCCCTCTGCTTCATTAGCTAATCAGAGAGCAGGAGCCGTTCCACCAGCATGCACTGTTTCTTCTAACTCTGCAAGTAAAGCTAACACTCACTGCTTAATCACTTTTCTCTCAACAGGTAAGGATAGTAAAACAGTGGGGAAAATGAAAAAATTTAGTGCACCATTTTCTGTGTTAGGAGTCATGCACTAACTTTTTCCTTGACGCTCGATCACTTACCCTAGCACAGCAAGAAACGCAAGCAGGTGCGACCTCCGCATCCTCAGTCCTGACGTAGGAAGAAGTGATATCTTCTGGTTCAAATCTTGGGTCTACAGCACCTGCATCACTGGCTGTGAGATGGCAGCAGAGGACAGAACAAAAAACTGTGGGCCATTTCTTTCGTAGGACCTCCATTTTTCCCAGTGCAACTGAGGCAAAAATTGTGAAATGGAGATCTGGAAGGCACACTCATTGATGCTGTCTACTCCAATGTCCTATTTATATTACAGATTAAGAAACCAAGGCTCATAGGATTGAAACAACTTTCCCAAAGCCACACAGTTGCATTGGGAACTGAGTTATTCTGACTCCTTAGTGGCCAATTATTAAGTTAAGTACCGTCAGTGAACTCTGATAAACATTTCAGGTTTTGATTTTATTATATGTCTGGTAAACATATTTTTTTAACATAAAACATTGGCAAGCAGTAGCCACCTCATATGTGTAAATTATAAATAGATTATGGTAGACATCAGTGTTTTTCAATATAAAATTCTCTTTTCTTTTCTTTTCTGTTATTTTCTTTTCTTTCTTTTTGAGACAGAGTCTTGCTTTGTTGCCTGGGCATCATCATAGCTCACTGCAACCTCAAATTCCTGGGCTCAAATGATCTTCTCACCTCAGCCTCTTGAGTAGCTGGGACTATATATAGGCACATGCCACCATGCTTGGCTGATTTTTCTACTTTTTGTAGAGACAAGGTCTCACTCTGTTGCTCAGGCTGGTCTCAAACTCCTGGCCTCAGGCAATCCTCCCGCCTTGGCCTACCTAAGTGCTAGGATTACAGGCTTGAGCCACTGTGCCCTGCCTCTCCTCTCTTTCTAGTACCACTGAAGACTACCCTTACCATCCTTCTTGCAGTTGGGTGAAAGCATATAACTAAAAATCATGTGCGTTTCTTCAGAGGTAAGGCAGTGAACAATGATGTTTGCATGTTTTTTTTCCAGCTCTCTCTCTCCCTCCCTTCATTGCCTAGGTGCTACCAAACACAGGTTCAGCTGCCCACCACCTGAGAGCCAGACACGAGAGGCAAGTGTTGGTGAAGGAAAGATGGTTTATTCAAGTGTTGGTGGCCTGAGGAGATGGTGGACTATTGTCTCCAAGACCATCTCATCTCCTCTGCTTACTGAGCAACTTATAAAGGGAAGGGTTAAGGGAGTTGGTGGCCAAAAGCAGGCTTTGTGTGAGTCATCAGGACTTACTGGATGGTTTTCAGCAAACAATAGGTCCTCTGGTGGATCTTGTCATCAGCAGTCTATGCTTGGCCTGTTGTGGACTCTTGATCCGTTTTTCCTCAAGGTCATTTTATAATCTTGTGCCCTGCAGCTGTGTAAGCAAGCGGCAAGTTGATTCTAAACTTTTAAGACAGAACAAGCCGGAAAGCCCATTGGAAACAAAATGGCTTCCCTTCAGCTAGCTTCGCCCTAAAGTCCGAGTGGCCCTTGGGTGGAGGCAATGGGTTGGGATGGCTGAGCCACAGGATTAAAGCAGCTTGGATCACTTAGTCGTCACATGGATGATTGGCTGCTCTGGAGAATTGGCTGAGGAGAAAAAAATAACTTTTATATTTTAAGTAACTGAGATTTTTAGAATAGTGTGTTACTGTAACATAAGCATAGCCCATTCTAAGAGACAGATACAGGTATTTTTCTGAGTTTGCAGTTCATTGGGTGTAGACACGATGTGCTATTTATGTCAGTGTTCTGGCAGAAATTTCCCTGGACATGTGATTTCTGATCTTTTGTGGTGTCCTGCTGAGCAGATCCTTTGCCTGTGATTCTGCTGGCAGCCTGCTTTCCTGTTTGTTTGGCTTTCTCTTTAGCATGGGTGTTCTAGAAAACAAATCGGAGGCAAAAGCTTAAGTGCTAACACTTTATGGGAGTTTTGTGATCAGCTGACTGCCTGGTTTCTCAGGATATCTTCAGAGAAGCTACATGAAGCTACTATGACTCCAAACAGTATGAAGCGTGAACTGGGAGAGAGAAAAATATATAAAATATATCCTCTGGCCCTATCTCACATTCATCTATGGTTGTCCTATGGAACTTGAACTCCCTGACATTTCTGATTTGCATACGCATGGGTGTGGCAGCATCTCAGGCCTCCCTGACAACTGGGAACCCCTAGGGCATGAGTTGAGAGGTTACCTTGCTGTGCCAGTGAGCAACTGGGCTGGCAGCATCTGTCACAGTAGACAGCAGAGATCCAGCTCCATGAAGGTAGCTGTAGCACTAAGCCATTGCTTTAGTCATTCCAGTTAGCTAGCATGGCAAATGAGCAGAGCTTGGCAGATGCATACACCGAATTGGTTAGAGTTTTCTAACTCTAAAAAGACAGTAATACTACAGCATAGTTAAGGATTAAAAGATAACAATGGTTTTAAATTGCTTAGTGCAGGGCCTGGTGCAAACTAATAATTGGAGGACAAAAATTAATCTGGTAATAATATAACTTAAATGCACATAGGACTTTTGCACATTTATTGTCCTTTGTCCTTTTATTAAGCTCCCTGAACAGTAGGAAGGGCAGCTCTCATTCCTATTTTACTGGTGGGGAAACACAGGCAACAGAGGAATTAAGTCACCTTTCTACAACACTCAGATCTGGGGAGGAGAGCTGGAAGATCCAGAAAGAGAGGCCCAATTTCCCATTACCAATATATTCAGTTACTTTTCTATTAGATTACTTTAATTCTTAAGTCAGTATAAAATTTCAAGTTATTTAATTGAGAACCAAAAGAACTAGACAAGAAAAAAAAAAAACCCAAAACAAAATATAGAAAACCCAACAACAACAACAACAACAAACAAAGCCCAACATGACTCTTATGCTAGCATTTCACCTTTTACTCAACACCTGGACTTTTGGTAGCCTTAAGGAGCTTCGTACTGAACCTTCCTAAAAACAAGGAATTCATCTTCTTTTCCTCTTATAGCTTGAAGAATAGTTGAACCATCAATTCATATCTGATATATAATGTTGATATGTCTGGAGAGATTAACTTTTTTTTTTTTTTGAGCAAGTAAGCACATGAAAATCTTCGGCATCTGACCAAAACTATATTGAGAATTCTGACACTATGAACATTTCTATGTAGAACAATATTATATAAAATATAATTTTTTGCTTATAAGTTATATGAGGTTATACAGAAAATAAGCAGAGATAGATAAGCAAAAAAAAATTGATATACAATCTCAATAGCCAGAATTAACTTAAATACTTCCAAATTCATTTTTTTCTCTCCCTTCATCCCTTTTTCTTTCCTTCCCCTTCCCTCCCTCCTTTTTTCTTTCTCTTTTTTCTCTTCCTCAAACAATTCCATTTTTAACTGGCTGTTTATATTTGATATTATATATAATATGATATTTTGAATTCATATGAAAATTTCATTTTTACAAATTTCTACTTCTTTAGGAACTTTAGCGAGTAATTCTCAGAACATTTCTAATTAGAAGATTACACTTGTGTAACAGAGAGAACAGCCTGAAAAGGGGTAGAATGTTTTATGAGTTGTCTCTCTCTCTCTCTCTTTTTTTTTTTTGAAGCAGTATCTCAATCTGTTGCCCACACTAGTGTGCCATGGTGTGAGCTTAGCTCACAGCAATCTCAAACTCCTAGGCTCAAGCAATCCTCCTGCCTCAGCCTCCCAAGTGACTGGGACTATTGGTGTGTGCCACCACACCTGGCTAATTTTTCTATTTTTAGTAGAGACAGAGTCTTGCTCTTGCTCAGACTGGTCTTGAACGCCTAATCTCAAGCAATCCTCCTGCCTCAGCCTCCCAGAGAGCTAGGATTACAGGCGTGAACCACTGCACCTGGCCTGTGAGTTGTCACTCTAAAAACCACTCCTGATACTCTTTTTAGGAATTAAAACCTGCATCCCTACCTAAGGCCAGTAATCACAAGGGCAGGGGAGTGTTCTTTGTTTTGGTATCACAGGAGATGGCTCAATGGAACAGTTCAGGCAGAGGTCATGAAATTGTCTTCACTGGAGATGAGGTGGATCAGGACCATCAACTACAGTTAAATAGCAATATCTCCAAGATGAAAACTCCCTTTAAAAGCTCTGTATTTCTGCTTATAGGGAGCATGATGGTACTTTAAGACAAGAGTCTTCTATCCTCCTCATTTGCTGGCAGATTAATAGCTTCATTTTCCTTCTCCTCAAACCACTTGTCCTTGTTCTTCTGATGCAGCTGCAGGGACAAGTGCTGAACTTTTGGTAACACTTGCCAGTTGTGCAATCTACACTCAGAGTTTGTCCTGCCTAAGGTCATGTAGTCTGATATCCTAAGAACTTGGTTGAATTGGCTCATACAGTGAGAATCATTGGTTCAGTTGACACTATCTCATCTATACTTCTCAGGGAGTGACACAAAACCACTGGCCTTTGTCACATACCATTAGGACCCACCCTGGGAATTTGTATTCCTTGAAGATTAAATGTTGTTTGTCCAATAACAGTATTATAAAGTTGTAAGTATTTTATTTTCAGGATTTCAGATATTTTGAGACAACTACTAAAATTGATTAAATATGCAAATAAAAATGTCATGTCCTTAGAAGATTTGGTTAGTAAAAACCATCAACCCTGCAGAATAGAAATCATTTAGGAAAAATCTCTAAACGTATAAAATGACCTCTAGATAAATTTGGAGTAACACATTGTCTACTTTGTTTTTGTAACCCGTGCCATTCTGTTTGTGATCTGTGCAGACAAGTAGCATCAGGAAAAAACAACTCTTTCATTGAAAAGGTGCAGAGGTGCAATTTACGACACCTTTGCAAACACACTGGGAACTAAGACATCATTTCACTTTCAGCTACTAGTGTGTAGGAAAAGCAAAGGAAAAGTATTAATGTGATACATCATTGCCTTTGGAAATTGGGAAAATAATTAAATTCCTCACTGACTCCCATTAACACAGTTTGCCATTTGCTATAACAATCCAGCCCCTACATACACCTTGGAGTGATCACTTTATGAAAAAAAACAATCAGGAACTCAAAAAGTTAAAGCAAAATTTTATAAACTGTGACCTGGGTTTGCTATTATTAGTCTAAAAACATTTTTGGTGGCCCCCACCATATACCTCTTAATGTTTGCCTACTGCAAATTTTTAATGACTAGCATTTGAATTTTATATGATCAATTCAGTATATCAATCAACATTTTTTAAAAAAAGAAATTTAGTTGAACAATTTGTCAATTCAGTTAAAATAATCAAACTAATTGTAAATATAACCATGGCCATAAGCATATTTCTTAAGGTTCTTGTGCAGTGTGTGTTACTGGGAGCAAGGGAAGGCGAACTCAAGAAGCATTTATCAAGGGTCTACTATGTGTCAGTCACATAGTGGTAGAAGTACATATGTGACACATTATCTGCCTTCGAGGAACTTTCAATTAACATTTAACAGAAGTGAAAAAGTTATGAAGAATACAGTGCAAGATAAGTCCTGGCCAAGTAGGAATGTTGGAGGAATTTAGAAGCAGGTGAGAACAGGTATTGTGGAGTGGTCAGAAAAACCTCACCAAAGGAGCAAGTCCTGGGTAACAATTGGACTGGTCCTAAAATTATGACTATAGTTGAGAGAGAAGGAGAAATCACAGTGGTGAACCGAGGCAGAGCAAAAGGTCAGATGAGAAAACAAGAGAGGCATTTATTAGTTTACTCAATTAATTTACCAACTATTTATGGAGTAATGCATATGTGACCCCCATTCTGCCAGGTGCTAGAATGATGGAGCCAACAGGTCAGATATCCTTTCTTTTCTCATGAAGATTTCAGGTAACCATGTAGAAGTCATTCTGTCCACAGAGTCGAATAAGAGGAAGCTGGATGAATAGAGTGAAGGTCAAAAAAATTTGTATAACATATCTCACATTATTAATATATTTCATCCTTCCACCCACATCCAGGTAATGAACACTTGTATGGTTTATAAAAGCAAGTCAATATTAACACTGGGAACAGACATACCTTGCCAAGATACTGTGATGCATGTATGTGGAATGTATGGCTTAGGGTGGAACATACGGTCTTGTGATCTTGTGTGAATTGGTTCTCTAAAGAGCAGGTAGGCCCCATTTTAGGGACATAATGATGGTGAAGATGAAAGAAAGAGGGGATTTTTTGACCTACTATGCACAAGCACTATGTTGGATGTTTCATCTTTGCAGCAATCAAATTACTAATATTATTGCAATAATACAATTATTGCCATTAGACAGATAAAGAAACTGAACCTTAGAGAGGTTCAGTGGCCTCTCCAAGAACATACAACCAGTTAAATGAGGAAGCCAAACTTGTAAGTCAGCTACAATTCCTCTGCTCAATCTTACCCACTATTGCTATACTGCTATATTGCTATTGAGAAAAATGAGGGTGTTAGGATGAGAAGCAATTTTAAAGAGTATAGTGAATTTAGCAATAGAATTTTGAATCCTATACTCCATTCTCAGATATAAACTTGGAGTGTAAGAGATCTGGGTTAATAATAATAGATATGAAATAAGGAATAAAAAGAAAAATTAAAGAAAGACAACCCTATGGGTAGTAATAACTAAATTTTAACAAGAAAGACCTGTGTAGACAGAAATCAATTACTTTTAGCAAAATATGCTTGTGCCTTTTGAAAGGATTTCAAAAGTATGAATTTAACTGTGAACAAAAACCTAGTGGAGGTTACTGCTTTTGAGTCTTCTTCCACTGGCAAAAGCTACATATGGTAGGCAGAGTAATGGTCCCCCAAGGATGTCCATGTCCTGATCCCCCCAGCCTGTGAATATGTTAATTTACATGGCAAAGAAAACTCTGCAGGAGGGACTAGGGTAAGGATATGGAGATGGGGACATTAGCCTGGGTTATTTGGTAGGTCCAAAGCAATCACAAGAGGGTTGCAGAAGGGTCAATGTTAGCAGTGGCAATGTGCCAACAGAAACACAGGGAGTGAAGGAGATATGATGGCATCATGTGGTGTCTTGAGCCAAGAAATGTGCTTAGCTTCTAGAAGCTAAAAAACAAACAAACAAACAAACAAAATTCTTCCCCAAAGCCTTCAGAAGGAACACACTCTTAACAATCCATTTTGGACTTCTAAACTCCCGAACTGTAAGATAATACATCTGTACTGTTTTTATTCATTTGGTTTGTGGTGATTTGTGACAACAGCAACAGGAAGCTAAAATACTGTGAGAAATACCTGGTAACAAGTAGTGAATTTGGAGCTGCAAAAACTTCTGAGACCAGCTACCTGGAGTTGGGCTAAACTTCACAAGTTAAGGGCACATTCCTCCAGAGACTAACCTCACTTCAGCCACAAATTTGGGGGCCCATTAGCCACCCTCACTTCTTACCACCTGGCTATAAATTCAGGGGTTACCACTAACCCCCTAGACTGAATAACTCACTAGAAAAACTTAGAGAACTCAGGAAAGTGCTATACTTACGATTACAGTTTTGTTATAGCGAAAATATACAAATCAGCACCAGCCAAAAGGATAGACATGCATCTGTGTAGGCGAGGTCTAGAAGGGCCCCAAACGTGAAAATTCTGTTGTCCTCTCTTTATGGAGTCAGGATGTGTTACCCTCCTATTTGGGGCATACTGAAATTTGATTTATATCAGCAAGATTAATTCTAAATTGGGGATCTCACTGATCAACCAGCCTTGGCTAAGCTTGGCTAAGTGTTCAGGAGGACAGAGATGAAGAGTACAATGGTTGGTAGCTATGGTATGGTAAGATAGGAATTGCCTTTACCGTCTCTCCATCTTATGCATCAGTCCTTAAAGATAAATGTCTTCCTCAAGTGTCCTGAGATGTAAAATAAAATGCAGTAGAATCTTCCAGTGGTAAAGTACACAAGTGAAAAATGTTGAACTCTCCCTTTTATTTTGCCTGTCTTAGGTTCATGAAAAATCTTAAATTTGAACAAATAGTGTAGGTTTTTCCAAAGTGAGGCTTTTATGTGAAGAAGAGGTGATAGTCAACATGAGAAAATGACCGAGAACAATAGAGGCTTCCTGATTTCCGACTGAAGCCCAGACTTATGGGGAAAAAAATGAAAAACCAAAAAACATCCTCTCAACCAACCTAATAAAAGGAAGGAGTTTTTCAAGGCAGATGGGAGAAACAAGGGAAAGGAAGACATGATTTCAATAGTAGCTGAAGATCCCATAAGAGACATGTGTAGGTGGTAAAAGTACTAGGTAAAATGTATGCCAAAAGAAGAAACCAGCAGTAATTCTTGCCCCAGGACATTAGCCATCTGACACTGGGTCTTCGTCAACAAGATCATGACAAACAGAAATGAAGGGTCACTTTTCCCAGAGCTTTTTCTTCCCAGTTACATGGCCACTGTGATTGGAACTTTTGCAATGGGGCTAGTAACTCAGAGTGTTCTAGTCTCTACCCCTGCCGTGACGGCACAGAATAACCATTTAATAGCAATTAGTGTGGGAGTAGAAAGCTTTGGAAGGTGACTATAATGGGTTGAATAATGGCCTCCCTAAAAGATAAGTCTATGTTCTAATTCCTGGAACCTGTAAATGTGATCTCATTTGGAAAGAGGGTCTGTGCAGATGTAATTAAGTTAAGGATCTTGAGATGAGATCATCTAGGATTATCCAAGTGGGTCCTAAATCCAGTGACAAGTGTCCTTATAAGAGATGCACAGAGAGGAGAAGGCCACGTGAAGACAGAGGCAAAGAATGGAGTTATGCAGCCACAAGCCAAGGATGCTTGGAGCTGCTAGAAGCTGGAAGAGGCAAGGAAGCATTTTCCCTGACTGCCTTTGAACAGTGCATGGCCCTGTTGATGTCTTGATTTCAGATTTCTGCCCTCCAGATATGTGAGAGAATAAATTTCTGTTGTTTTATGCCACTAAGCTTGTGCTAGTCTTTATAGCAGCCCCAGGAACTAATATAGTAACCATACAAATATATGAAGCCAAGGGATTTTCAGAATTTTTCCCTTACGTTATAAAATATATTATTAATAATTAATATACTTTCACAGATCTCCCATGGTGGTTCGAACAATTAACTATTCAGATTACAGTCATTATGAATAGCACAAAGAAAAAAATGTGCTATCAAAAATGAAAAGTCATAACAATAAGACAAGAAGAATGAATCTATTGTTTAGTTAGTGCTACACAAGATGTTACTTTTATAAGAACTACAAGAAAATCTTTAGTTGATTTAAATTTACTTCCTAAATAAACATGTCTTTTAAATACAGAATTGAGGAACAGGGGATTATTGACATACTGGTAATGTATTTACTTTTCAACCTCGGAACCAAAAATAATATTTAAAGTTTGTTAAAAATAAAGCATTAAAATTCATAATTAATATGAAACACAAATATGTGAAGCAAAAACATGTCAAATTTGACAATTATTCAATAAACTCAGAGTAAAACATGAAACTCAGTAATTAATGCTGCCAGGAATATATGGTTACTTTGGTAGCCCAAATCATTCAAATTCATTATTTACTTGAACTATGTGTCTTTTCT
The DNA here is from genome assembly GCA_008086735.1 of Cheirogaleus medius. Taxonomy (NCBI): domain Eukaryota; kingdom Metazoa; phylum Chordata; class Mammalia; order Primates; family Cheirogaleidae; genus Cheirogaleus; species Cheirogaleus medius. Next base: position 61,187,148 of record VBSM01000529.1, read on the forward strand.
GACTTCTTCTAATTTTTTATATTGATTCATTATTTTTTTTCCATTTTAACATAAGCAGTAATATCCTTCCATCTTCCAAATCTTTGTTAAATGTCACAGATGGGAGTTTATCAGCTACTCACTAAGGCAGCCTTAGAACAGTGCCACGCTCTGAGTTCTATCATGTTTCAGGGTGTTCCATGCTATGCAAAGGGCAAGAAACAACAAACTCTATATGTACAAGAGGACTAAGTTAGTGGATAATCTTCATTTTCATGCAGTGTGAACATTTTTAAAAAGACAATTCAAAATCATTTTTAAAAATTTGCATTTAAAAAACCTTGTTAACATTATTTTTTGGATAACGTATGTACCTCAGAATGATGGTTAATTTTAGGTGTCAACTCGACTGGACTAAGCGTACCTAGAGAGCTGGTAAAACACTGTTTCTGGGTGTGTCTGGTGGGGGGTTTCCCTGATAGTGACCTCCAGGGATAGACAGACCCAGAAATGAAGGCTGAGTGAACGAATGAATGGATTACTTTTGTTTTTATATAGCAATATATTGGGCTACATTTTTTACTTTGATTTGGTTCAAATTCATTTAATGAATAGCTAAATGAAAACAGGTTTCTGGTATTTTTTAATTAAACTATAACTATGGAGGTAATTTTTCTAAAAATCAATATAATACAATGCCCCAAGGTAATGACTTTGATTTGCTGATATTTTAGATTGTAAGCTTAAAAAATAGCTAATGCAACCCTTAATTTCTTCAGCCAGGCAGGAAGGTAATTTTTATTCCTGGTAACTTTAAAAACAACACAAACAATAATACCTTATGCTCCTAAACAAAGAAGATAAGCTTTCATCTTAGGTGTGGAAAAATTCTTTGGAGGCTAAAAGCTTTGGCAGGCCTCAGGTCAGGTGCAGAGTGGGGTAACTCTTTTAAATATGCTGGCCCCTTTTTCGTGGACTTAAGAAATGGCTAGTCTCCTCTCTGCCTTCCTGCCCCCAACACCCCCGCCATCCCATCCCCCTGTGATTGCCACCACTCTTCCGGGGATCTGGAAGATCTCCTACCTCCCCTTCTCCATCTATCAGGTCCTGGGGTTCCTGTTGCCATCCATCTATACTCCCCCTTTATTCACTCCACAGTGCCCTGTCTGGCCCCTGCAGCCAGGTGCTGGTGCACTGGAGTGAAGCTTTCAGACCTTAGGACCACACCTGGCTGGAGGGACGCACATCACCCCTCTCAGACCTAAGGTGGGATCCGCAAGTGGCTCTGGATGAATCCATGGTTTGAACCAGATGGAGACAGGTTCTAGATGAGCTGCTTATTTGCTCTCTGAAATATGAAGCTGCAATCCACGGAAAGCAGGAGTGTCCAAAGAACTTAAGAAATTTCTCAAACAGTGAGCACAATTTCCTAAAATTCTGCTGAGCTTATTGGAAATGTGTATAAGCCTGCCTTAAACCATTTGGAACATGCCATTCCCATCTCCTAAATAGGTTTTTAACTCAATTTTCACATTAGAATATATAATATTCTATAGGAAAAAGGCAGCCTTGCCAATACAATTTCAAGGTGACTGCGTCTTTTATGTAACATATGTCTAATGCCCTGGGTATAATAACTACCACTGTGTAACATCCCCTAAATTTCCATGGGTAATTAATTGATAACTGCTCTGTGGATGTTATATAAACCCTTTATTAAAACACATAATTCAATAAAGAGAGATTTAAATCCGAATCACAGTGAAGGACAGCATTTGGGCTTCTCTACCTGTGTGCGCAGCTAAATTGGGGCCAACAGGTTGAGGCCATTGCCCTCTTCAAGGATGGGGTAGTCAGTCCTGGGGAAAAGAAAGACACTGGACATCAGTCCTTTTATGTAACAACTTCAAATTAAACTGTAAAAAGCACAGCTAGCCGGGAGGCCTGTCCTCTGGCTGGGGTTAGCCTCTGCAGTTGGCACTTGGAACTTTCTGTAATGAAAGACAAATTAGCACACTGCACATACAAACAGGGGAATCGATGAAACCAAAAAAGAAGCTGTCACAGGAAAATAAAGATTAAATGGGAGATAAAGAATGATGTCCTCAAATATTGGAAATACTCCTCACCCTGGCGAAGGCTCCTTTGTATTGTTTTGCAGACCGTAATTTTGATGTTTCATAAAAATTTAAGTGGAGATTTTCTTTCTGTGGTAGACATAAATCTCCTGGAGGAAAGATTTTATATGTAATTCCAGTTTTGCAGTGCTAAGAAAACAAAGAACAGGTGAAGATTTTACTGCAGGTAATTCTGTAAATTATTAAAGACAAAACCTCCCACAGCCATGCCGTAAACACACTCTCTATCAAAAGCTAAAATAGCAAATCAACAGTGCCTGTTTTAGGTATTGTAAGATACAATACTCAAATCCTAAACTGAAAATAAAACTACCTATAAATATTTACTGGTGAGATGACTCTGTGATAATAAATAGCTCTTTCAAGCCAATGCAGAAAATATCAAAATACTGAAATGTACCTGTGACTGAATATGTAAAATAAGTGCAATCTATTATAACATATGCAGCACATACCAATGTGTATGCTAAGGCTTTGTTGAAAACTGCATCTTTGGGATTTTAAATTATTTAAGGGGCATAAAACAGTTCATTACAAATCTGTTTTTAAGAAAGTACAGAATTAGATGTATAATGGGGTTCATTCATAAAGTTTAGGAGGAAAATAAAAAACTTTTGTTTTAAATATGGCATGTGGGCAGCTCAAGGAAGTCCTTATGTGTGAGGAACAATATATACACTTGGCAGTTTGCTAACTTCCACCTTTCCAAAGAAAGCAAAAAAAAAGAAAAAAAAATTGGCATGAAGAAATATTGCTTGAAAGAAATAGTAAGGCCCTGTGATTGATTGGTTGATCAACATCTTTATCTTTTGACACAAAAATTCATTGTAGTAGATTGTTTATTTCTCTTGATTTTTAGAGAGCAGTAAAAGGAATTGATGTTGGAGGCTCATTTTATTGCTGGAAATAGTTTAATTCTGAGAGTGTGCATCCTACTTTGGTGAAGAACCTCCTGATAACTTTCTATCAAAATGAAGCCATTAAGCCCATGGTAATGTTTATACATCTTACAAGATTGGTGCAGAATTCTGGATAAAGCGGGCAGACACTGAGAGAGATTAAAAGAGATACAAGTGAAGGCAGAGTAACAGGGAGAAGACAGGCAGAGAGGTAGAGGAGGAGAAAGGGAGAGCAGCAGAGGCAATCGAGGCAAAGAGATAGGGCTAGAGGGAAACAGGGAATGCAAAAATCTTCCTGGTGAGCTACGGAGGGACTATTGTTGTTTTCAAGGTTAATTTAACAATTCTTGCCAAGGTAGCATGAATTTAATGTGATTGGTGGGCTGATTCCCATTTTCGGTTATCATATGATTATGAATATATTTTATGGGCAATTTGTTAGGTCAGGCTGTTCCTCACCATTCTTCATCTTTGCCTTCATCTGCACAGCAGAAGATTTGAAAAGAAAATGAAAAATGAAAAAGAAGCTCATTCTGCATCCCCCTGCCACCCAGCCTCAGAATCAAGCACATTACTCCCCGGTTTACCTTAAAGCCCAGACAGAGGCTGCCACTCATTACTGTGAAATCTATCTAATGCCTGGCTCACGTGGTCGGGCCCCTGGGAGTCTCATCAGACCTGGCAGTCCTGGCGTTTGAAGACAGCTCAGCAGCTCTTTCTGGCAGGGATCCCATGGAGCCTGGTGCCAGCTTGAGTCAATGTGTTGGTGGTTTTGTCCAATCCAGGGTTACGTCCAGAGCATCCTAATCAGGATGCTTCCCCCCTCATTCTTTTTTCCCCATTATATGACAACACACAGGTTAAATTAAAAGGCCAAGAGGAAGTCCCACAGGCTGCCCCGGACAATCCATGTGGAGCTGGACCTAGAGCATGCCACCGAGTAGCTAGCGTTGCACTGAAATTGAATTGCGTTTCACCCCACTTTAGAGGTGGTTTAGAGCCTAGAAATAGGAATGCTACACTATATACCATCTTTCTGGGTATTCCCTGATTCCATGAATGTGTTCATAAATTCCAGGTGGCTCTCCCAAAGCCAACTCAAACTCTTGCTAAAATCTCAGAGTACATTAGTGCTAAGACCAGGGGGGCACAGACTATGTACACAGAGTTAAGTAGACCCAATTTCATTAAGAGAAGGTTAGTCTGTCTGCTCCAGAGTTCCCATAAAGACAATGCTGTTTAACTCCATCCTCAGACAAATCTTACCGGAGGATTGATTTTATTTGCTTTTTCTCATGCAGATTTTACTGTTTTGTGAAGATTCTACTTCTTTATGTGGGAAAGACATTTGAGAACTTTCTCATGCTCCCATCTAAAAAAATGGTTTTTAGCCACCAACTTAATCCAACCTGTGACCTCTCTGTCAACTCCCTACATTCCTCCTTGAAACCTGCATTCTAGAAATTTCTCTTAAACTTAACATTTTAAGTTAATTTACCTGTGTTAGTGCCAGTCTGTCTGCAAAGCCTCTCCTCTTGGCCTGGCTGGACATGCCTATTCATCTTTGAAGACCTAGATTCAATTTCACCTTCTCCTAACATCTGTTCTAACTAGGCCTCCCCCTCTCCTCATTGTCTGGCAGCATAGATACTTCTACCTCCTATAGACTTCCATCCTAGGACAGAACTCTTGACTTTCTAAGGCACTGACTATATCTTAAAAGTGTCCACATTCCTAGGGACCAGGACTAGGTGTTCAGTAAAATGAATGAATGAATAAATGAGTGAATGAAAATAGTGGAAAGAGCTTAGACTTAGACTCAGTAAGATCTGTGTGGGAAAATCTAATTTTATTACTTATTTGCCATGAGATTTTGGGCAAGTTACTTAATCTTTCTTAGTTTTACTATAGGTATTTGTGAAATGGGGCTAATAATATCTGCTTCCTAGGGTTCTTGTAAAGCTTAATAAAATAAATATATCATGTGTCAGGCATATAAGAAGTACTAAATATAGTCTTCCTTCCCCTGTGAATACATAAATGTGTGAATTTGTGTTTGTATGACAAAAACTGAAATAACCAAGGTCAGTAGAAGCTTCTATACACCTGGCAGTTCGACCTTTTCTAGAAATCTTCCCTGTGTCTTCTCTTTCTACACACCATGGGTTTTTTTCTCATGATTATGGGCAATATTTGTCTAATTGAATACATTCTTAGAGATTTAGTGACTTATCTATAATGCTTGAAGCAACTCTGATTGGTTTTCCCATTTGCTAAAATGGTCAGCTAAGAACCAATGTATTTAACAATCTACAGTCATTTATTTCAAAGATATTTAATTAGTATGTTTTTAATTTTATAAATTAAAATTAAAATTTTCTTGTGACTTCCACAACTTATTCTATCATATGTGGCTTCTGCTGATGTTCAGTATTTGACAGTATTTAGAATGTAATAATAATAATAAGAAGAAAAAATAATCAGTAATACATAAGATGAAGCTGGAGAGGAAGGGTTTTAAAAGCAACAATAAAAAAAAGACTCTGAATTTTTAAAAACGTTTCATTCAACAACTAAAACATCCAAACTATCTGAGAGATTTAATGGCTCATCTTACAGCTGCTGAGAAGAAAGAAATAATCTATTCATATGTGGCCCTGAATACAGAATAATAAAGACACAAAGCTTTGCAGTATTTCAAGCATCTTTAGTTTGTGTTCTAGAAGATAGAAATGGGGCTTTACATTGTTCATCTAAAATGGGAAATATTGGAAAATGAGAGCCTGAATAATAATAATTAATAATAAATTCTTGCAATTACAAAGCATTTTTCATCCCAGCATTTTTAGGAGTTTAGTATTTTTCCCAAAGGCACTGTTTAATGCTCCTCTCACGCAATTGACTTATGGCGTACTGACATGGAGACTCAAAGGCAAAGTAGCACTTAACATTGAAAGATTGAGCCACTGCAACAAGACCAAACACAAAGCTCATCCTAGTAAACCTTGCTTTTTTTCTTTAAAAAATATTGTTTTTTAGAAGCTAATAAAGCCATCTGAAGCTGTTAGCCTCGTCCTACAGTCATTGCTCTGTAACTCAGACTAGCCCTTTTTGTTGCCATGATAGGTCAAATTAATTCTTCATTTTTATGCACAATCATGGCCCTTTCTTTGCTGGCCCACTGGGACATATATTAATCATTTTTTAATAGTCCATTAGGTATAGTCGTATCCTGTGGCAACCAGGTCTCTCTATTAATTTCAAAGTCTTTAGCTTTATGCAGCATATCCAATAATACATTTCTCCATCTGCTTATGTAAAAAGTGAGCTTGGAGATAATGGTCAAAACAGTGCTTTATAAGTTTTCATTAGATCACATGCTTTTTTAGGGGTGGAGGGCAATACCCTAAATTATGTGAGTTAACAATACACAATATAATAAGATCATTATTACAAGTAAATGCCAGTAGATTATTCAAAGCATAGTTGCTAGTTCAACATCTATGTAACAAAGTACGAATGAATATGCATACATTACATTCCTGTTTAGACCTCCATAAAAGCTGTTTCTAATAAATAACAGTCTTATTGCATCTAGACAGCTCCCTTTTTCAGAAACCTGATGCCTGGAATGAATAATGCCTAATATTTACAAATGGGATATAGTATATACTGAATTTGGGCATAGTAGTAACAATCTGGTTCTAAAGAAAATTGGCATTTATTGAACAACACCATGTCTGGCACATTATCTTAGGTAATTGTCACAACGAGAGGTAGAGATTATTTTCAAATTTAGAAATGAGAAACCTGAACTTCAGAGAGGCAAATGATCTAAATGACTAAATTATGTGCCCAGGGTTATTCAGTTAATAAATTAAGACAAGCTGAAATTTTACTTCGTGGTGAATGAATTTCCTAAAAGTAATATAATCTAAAAGAAATAAAATTTAAACTGTAACTCACATATTAAAATACTTTAGATTAGAGCCTTATTATACAGCAAGTAGTCTGCAATCTCCCAAAGTGGCAGAGATTGTGTCCATTTCATTTATCATTGAATCCACCATGCCTACCCAGTGTCTGATACAGAGCAGGTGAATAAATATGCATAGAATAAATGAAGGAATGAAAACCATCCTTTACGTACATGCCTGCCACCTTATAAATGACCACACATATAGACGTTTCTTAGGTTGAACTATGTCTTGATTTTATCCTCTAGGGAGAAATAAAGCTCATTTATTATGTTAGAAATATCAGAACAAATCAATCTTCAGAAATTACATGAAATATTGTTGCTCTCTTTGAGAATGCTCAACATGTTTCTGATGAATTGCACACTTTTACAATTTTGATTTCATGAATTCAGCAGATATTACTTTGTTGCTATGCTGAATGGTAGATACATAAAAATTAATAAGGTAGTGACTCCATTCTCAGTAACTGGCATGACATAATGGAAAACAATAAGATCCGAAAAAAAGGAACATAGATACCTGTGACCTTGGGCATATTATTAATACTTAGCTTATTTGAACTCAGTTTTCTGATTTCTTTTATTGACCATGTACTTTCTGTATGTTTTAGGAGTGTCTCTTGTAAATAGCATATTGCTAGATTTTGTTTTAATCCAATATAATAATATTTTTCTTTAATTTGAAGAGCTTGAGCAATTTATATTGATATATTTGAATTGCTTCTTATTTTGTGCCTTCTATTTGTCCCTCTTTTCTGTTACTTTTTTCCTACTCCTTTTTTGCCTTACTTTGCATTGGATGAGTTTCCAACACTCCCTACCCCAATCTTTGCCCTCTGCTGCAGTTTGAATGTGTCCCCCGAAGTTCACGTGTTAAATACTTAATTCCTATGAGGAGATCACTTGGAAACCATGGTGGATCACCACCACGTGCTCAGTTGCCCAGGGAGCCCAGATCTTGAGAAATGTTATCTTTCACAGGTGCAGATGTACAAAAAGAACACCTCTTCATTTATTAAGTTTCAGTGTTAGTGCGCAAGTGTGGAGGCAGATTTCCCAAACAAAAAATTGGCATAAATTAATTGGAACTCTCTAAAGGTCTCTACACAATTTATGCCTCCAATATTGGAAATGGTGTGAAGATGAAATACATGGTATAACGAACTGCTTAGCAGGTTTCTAGGTATTCCTTAATCAGGTCAACTTGATACCTGAAGTTATCACAGGCCCATCCCTTGTCAAGTTGGCACCTGTACACACTCCTTAAACCATCCTTAATTTCCAAATGAAGACAATAACAAGGTAATATTTCTGCCTAACATGATGCAACTAGCCTGCGATTTTAATTTTGTGTCGTTTTGTTTTTTGAGACAAGGTCTCAGTGTGTTGCCCAGCCTGGTCTTGAACTCCTGGGCTCAGGTGATCCTCCCAGGTAGCTGGGACTGCAGGCACGTGCCATAGCACCTGGCTTTATTTTCCAGACTTCAGATGTTAAGGATTTTAGCCTTAAAACAGATTTAATTCTGCATATGGGAAGCATCTCTCATGAGCTGGGAATTCACCCACTAGGGGCTCTCTGGTTCTAGGGGAGGCTTCATGATTTAAGTTTTCCACTCCGGGGCCTCCCAACAGCTTTCTCTGGGACAGCAGGCAGCATCGGCCAGTCCCTGAGGTCTGCCTTTCTCCCCACAGGAGTTTCTGAAGGAAGGGACGTTGATGAAAGTAAAGAGGAGAAACAGACGCCCCCCAGCACCGTTTCTGGTAAGTGCCCAGCTCACACGTGCTGGTGTGGTGACGTAGTAGCTAATCGGCTCTGGGTCCACATCCACGAGCGCGCCCCGTTTCAGACAGTTACTGAGCACCCCGATTGCGCTGGGTCCTGGCATGCTCTGCTGGGGGAAAGGAGGTGCTACTCTTGGTTCTCACTGTTCCAGGACTGAGATGCATCATCCTGTGAGCCCTCACCACACGCCTGGGGGGCATCGGCCTGTGTGCAGAGGGTCACCTGGGGGGCGTGGCCCGTGTGCAGAGGGCTCACGTGGCTGTTGGTCTGTGTGCAGAGGGATCACGTGGGGGGCGTCCGCCCATGTGCAGAGGACATTCTTTCTCAGCATCCATAACTAGGTAAGGGTGGGGATGTCCTGCACTTCGAGGCAAGGAAGCTGAGGAAAGGGCCTGTCTGTAGTCACAAGGCTGGTATGTAACAGGGTCAGGACTTACAGCCCTGAGGATGACATTGTCTTTTCAAGCTGGAAACCTTTGAGCTAAACAGAAACATTCCTGAGGAGGTGAAGTGACTTTCACTCCACTTCTCTCTGCCCTACACGGTGGGAGAGCCTCAGGTGTTCATTCAACAAACATTAATTGAGCACCTACTCCGTGCAGGGCGCTGGAGGCGCAGCAGCCATAGTGATATGTGTTGATACATTTCCCTTTTTGATTTATCTTTTATGAATACACTTTGCTCATAACTGTTAGGACCATGTGACTGTATTTAGCATACCTGAGTGACTGTGCTTGCAAAATGATGCATGTCATTATTGCTTCTTTACTGTGTACACACTGACCTATGAAGTGTTTTGTTGTGTTTTTATGTGTTTCTCAAATAAAATCCCCTTTTTAAAATGTAAAACAAACAAACAAACAAAAACCCACTTAATTCCCAATGCAACAGTACTGAGAAGTGAAACCTTTAAGAGATGATTAGATGATGAAGGCTCTAACTTCATAAATGGATTAATGTCGGTTATCTTGAGAAGAGGGTTTGTTATAAAAGCCAGTCTGGCTCCCTTCTGCTCTCTCACCCCACCCCACTTTCCTGCACACATTGTGCTCTCTCTTCCTGTGAGGCCTTCCGCCACCCTGAGATGACACAAGTCCCTGGCCAGGTGCGGGGGCCCTTTGACCTTGAACTTCTCAGGCTCCAGAACTGTAAGAAATGAATCCCTGTTCTTTATAAATTACCCAGTCTCAGGTATTCTGTTATAGGAGCACAGAATGGACTAAGATACCCTCTCTACCTTCTTGAGAAATTATGTATTTTATACTTATTCCTTTAGTGGTTTCATAATTATGTTAACATGAATACTTAACTAAGTCCAAAGTTATTCATGTTTTGCTCATTACTTTTGCAATAAAAGGACCTTAAATGACTTATCAACTCCCTCTCAACTTAATGGTTAATTTTATGTTAATTTTTGACCGAGTGCCTAGATTAAACATTGGTCCTAGGTGCGTCTCTGTGGGTGACTCTGGATAAAGATTAGCATTTGAATCAGTGGATTCAGTAAAGTGGATTGCCCATTCCCCTCCCCCAACTTGGTTGGGCTACATCCAATCCATTGAGGGCCTGAATAGAACAACAGGCAGAGGAAGGAGGAATTCATTCCTTTTTTCTTATCTCACTGCTTGGGCTGGGACATCTCTCTTGTTCTCCTATCCTTGGACTGTGATTTACATTATCGGTTCCTCTGGTTCTCAGGCCTTCAAACTCAGACTGAATTACAGCAAGTTTTTAAATAACATCATTTTGTTCAACAGTGTTTCATTATAACATTGATAACAAAAATAATCCATTCCGGGCCAGGACCATTGTCTGTGTGGAGTTTGCACTTTCTCTCCACGTCTTTTGGGTTTTCTCTGAGTATTCCAGTTTCCCCCCACATCCCAAAGGTATGTATATTAGATACACTGGCTTTTCTAAATTGTCCCAGTAAGAGCGCATGTGGATGTGTGTGTGAGTTTGCCCTGTGATGGAATGACGGTGTGTCCAATGTTGGTTCTCAATTTGTGCCCTGAGCTCATGGGATAGGCTCTGGCCACCTCATCCTTGAACTGGAATAATTGGTAAATGATAATCTTGCTTGTTTTTATTAATCTTTCTTGAATGCATGTCTAGCTCACATTTATTTCAATGTTTAGTATTAGAAGTGTTTGGTCTTTATTTAGAAGTCTGGTGATGCTTTTGTGACCAGAAATATGCCATAGTAACTTAGCTCCTGTTTATATCAATTAGCCTATGGTAAAATTAGTTTCACATAATGTTGCAGTTTCCAATAACCTATCAACAACATTAAGTGAGCACTTACTGTGTGCTACTGGTTTTCTGTAGTTTCTAGCTTGCATATGGCAGATCATGGGACTTCTTGGCCTCCATAATTATGGAGGCTATAATTATTAGCCTCTCATAATTATGAGAGTCAATTCCTCATTATATGTAGATCTCCTGAGTAATATACCAACTTACATGCCTTTGTTTTGAAATATTTTAGACCTAGCTTATTCCTTAATACCCTCACCATCAGCAAATTAGTAATTATAATTGTTTTTTATATTATTGTATTAGCCTGGGCTCCCTAGGTAGCAGAGCCTGAGACAAAGTTTACAAACAAGTAACGTAGTTTGTCTGGGGATATGTTAACTGAAGAATGGTGCAGTGAAATAGAGAAGAAGATAGAGCCAGTACAAAGGTGGATTGTTAGATTAACTCCCAGTAGAGGTGACTGGTTTGCAATTTTTTAGGACCATAGAATAAGCCTTATCAAATGAGTCTCACATTTTTTTTATTGTTATAAGTGAGGGTGCTATTGACATGTGGTAGGTAGAAGCCAAAAATGCTGCTAAACACCTCACAATAAACAAGACAATCCTCCACAAGAAATAATTTTTTACCTCAAAAATCAATAGTCCTGAGGTTGAGAAACCACAGTCTACACAAAATCTTATAAATAAATGTTCTTGGTAGCCTTATTCATAGTAGTCCCAAATTGAAAAATCTCAAACATCCATCAACAGGTAACTAACTGGGTAAGCAAATTGTAGCATAGTCATACAATGGAATAGTATCAGCAATAAGAAGAAGCCAGCTACTAAAATAAGCCAAAATATAGATGGATTTTAAAAACATCTTACCGTGAAAGAAGCAAGGCATAAAAAAACCTTTCTGTTTAATTCTGTTTATTTGAATGTTCAGGAAAGACAAACAGAGATCAGTGGCTTCCTGGATCTGCAAATAGAGGGCAGCAATTAGTTGCAGAGGGGCAGGAGGGAATTTTTTGGAATGATAGAAATGCTTCATACCTTGATTGTGGTGGTAGATACGCTGGAGTATACTTTGTGAAAAGGGTCAAAAATTCTGGTTATCCTTTGTGGCATTAATTGCTTTCTAGTCATGAGTTGAGCAAGTGTGAAAATTGCCAGGGCAGGAAGTGAAAGGTGCAGGGCTGTCAGGCTGTAGCTATGTGAAATTGAGTGAAGTCTGCATACAGTTGGTTGGTGCGGCTGTAGCTGGAATCAAAGGTATGGCAAAGAGAATTTGAAGAAGCACACGAGAAATGTACAATTCAACGGTCAATATTCACTTATATGTTTATGTATTTATAATATGTAGTATTTACCAATAAAATTTTTAGTATTTCTTCATGATTCTTGGATTATTTCCTCTTAAAATTTCCAGAATTGGTGAAGCAACATAACTGATCAGATGTAGGAAGTCCAAAAAATCCCGAACAGGAAATTATAAGAATATCATGCCTAGATAAATCCTTTGTAGAAGAAGATCCTTTGCAATTTCCCTTAGTAAAGATCTTTTTTTGTGTGTGATAAAGAAATACCAGTTTTAATTTTTCTGAGAATGTCTATTTTTCCCCTCCACCGTGTTCTTGAAAGATTGCTTCCGTATTCCAACATAGATAAAACTTTATGCCGAAAGTTATTTTCTCTCAAAATATTAATGATATTATTAATATTTTACTGTCTCTGACTACTGTTAGTGATATAGAGCTGTCAGCTATCAATTTAATTGCCTTGGGTCTTTGTAGATAAGCTGTTATTTTTTTCTGGCTGCATTTAAGTTCTTCTTTTTTACTTTGTATCTTACAGTTTCATTTTTATTTTTCTAGGTGTCACATCCTTATAATTTTCTGTTTGGGGTTTTTGGCTTTCTGCATCTGATTATCAGTATTGCTTCATCAATTCTGGAAATTTCCCAGCCATTATTTCTTTGAATGTTGTCTCTTTCCCATTTCTCTATTAATTCTATCTGGAACTTTGATTAAATTGTCTCATTCTTATTTTTGTCCATCTATGTCCATATTTTCTATTTCTTTGCCCCCTTAAGTACATTCTTGATTGTTTTAAAAAAATTTATCTTCCAGTTTACCAATTCTCTCTTCAGTTGTATCTGTTCTACTCTTTAATCCACCTGTTGATTTCTTTACCTTAAATAATTCTATTTTTCTTTTATAGTCGTTCTATTTTGATTCTTTTTCAAATATGGTTGGTTATTCTTCATCATCTCTCATTCACTGATAATGTTTTCATGCTTTTCTTTTTTTATTTAAACAAATCAATGTCATTCATTGTATATTCTGTTAATGGCTCAATTTTGAAGTTCTTATGGATATATCTTATTTATTGTTTCTCCTGATTCTCATTTATAGTCCCTTCTCTTCAGGTATGGTTTTGTGATATTTTTATTGTGGGTGGTGTATTCTTCATATATGTTATAGATTCTGTGCTATTCTCCAAGGATAAGTTTGAATTTTAATTCCTTTAGAGGATTTATATCTGCTTTTGGCAGTTATCTGTTAACATTACTAACTCTAGAACTTTAAATTAAGTTATGCATTTCTATATTTTATGATCATATATGTAACACAAATTTAGACTACTAACCTCTATGTGGGCCAGTTGCATTTACAAATTGCAAGGAGAAATTTTTGATATCAACCACTCACAACTCAGATTATGTTATGAAATTCTCTTTGCTGGTCACTACTATATAGCATATTTTATTTCAAGTTTACTCTTACATTTAGGGTAGAAACCTTTGAGATTCCATTCAATGCAAGTATCTTTTACTAGATTCTCTACCTTGGACCACCTTGGATTTTATCTTCTACCTGCTGCTTGTACTACGTCTGTCAAATATGAAGCCCAAGATTTCCAAGGCTTGGCAGAAACTCTCAGAGCAAAAGCCAAATTTGGAATCTCTTTCACTCCACGGTTCTGTTACTTTGTTTTTATTTCTACAGATTCCTTGTTATCGTGTCTGCTCAACAATACAATTAAAAATTCTTTTATATTTTATCTAGCATGCTGGTTCTTTCAATTAGGAAAATTTAGGAATCAAAAATATAGTATTCATAATATTGGAAATAGTTTTTGCCTCCTGTTTTTTCTCCCTAAATTTATCTTTTAATCATTTTAATCATTTAAACTCAACGTAAGCACCCTCATTCTCCTCTTTCTGATTTCCCTTTTTCTCCAGGTTGTTATTCTTTTTTTCTCCTTCTTTTATTTTCTTGCTTTTACTACCCTTTCCCTTCCCTAGTAAAATGAAAATTGGAGAGAGTAAAGTACCTACAATTTACACTTCTTGGTGATAGATTGATTTATTACATTTTAATGTCATTTTAATCTTTCAGTCACTTACCTTTTACATATCTTTTTCTGTTATATAAAAAGAGGACTTTTTACCCTTTTGTTTGCTGACATTTGAAATTCTTTTAATAGGGGACAAATTACTTTTGGGCATAAATACTACTGAATCTCATTTGCTACAAGTCTGTGCTGATGGCAAATGTAATTTAATAGTCTAGCTATAATAATAGCTCCCTTCTATTGAACACCTGGTATTTGTCAGGCACCATGTTAAGTGCTTTATATACATGATCTCCAATCTTCACACCCACCTGGTAAGGTGAATATTATTGCCTTTATTCCATTAATGAGGAAAACAGAGACTCCCGTGGGTGAGGCAATTTATCCAGGTTTACACAGTGAGTAAGTAAAAATCTTATTCTGGCTTGTCTGGTCCCCAAATCTGTCTTCTCTTTCCACCATCCTACACTGTTTCTCTTGAGTAGCTGAACTTCCAAAAACTAGCTCATGATGACTCTCTCCCTTTGGATGACTGCTAGCTTTTATTGGACAAAAGTGAGAAAGTTTAGATATAATTGTGCTTCTGGAAGACTTATTTCCAGTTTCTGGGTAGAGGTTGGAGGTTTTCAGATGGGGCCACTGGGTCATATATTTTCACTTCCTGCACATATTTCTTCTAACACCGGAAGCCTATCTGACAAATTCTGTTTCCAGACTTCCCCAAACCCAAACTTTACTTCTGCTTTTGCCATAGGACTGTCTGAATCATAATTTTAATTTCTAGAACATTTGATATTACTTCAGTTAGTGTTGATGATATAATTGAATTAGGCCATAATTGGCTCCTTTACTGACATTCTAGAATATATCCCTAATGCCTCATATAGTTCAAGCTCTGGTAGTAAAGTTTCTGACAATAAAGTATGCTGTTTGAGTATATCCTCTTCATTAACAGAGATTTTACTCTACTTACCTAACAAAATACTTTTTGGATGAAAGGCAAGGTGGACCTGCCTTATGCTGAAATTTGTATGTTCACTCCAGAGTGGTTCTGGAGCACTGCTTTTTAAACTCAGTCACTGCCTCATGCTCTCTTTTCCCTTTAGGTAAATGAGAACAATGCCTTGTCTCCAAACTCCCAGATGAGGAGAGTGTTAAGTGGGTAGATGGGAAAGCCAATTAAATGCTTTGAATTCCTAAGACAAACTATTATAAGTCAAGCTATCATAATTATAAAGGAGTTTATTGCATTTTACAAAGAACAAATTTAAATAAAGAGTAGTAATTGTGTTTACCATGTAGAGTTTATATAAATACAGTATTAAACTCTTTGTATATTAACATCTGTATACTATAAAACACTGTAAGGTTGCAGCGTCTATGTTTTAATGTGTAAAATAGCATCTTCTAAGCTGCTTATCTGATGAGCTATTTTAGTACCATGTGAGGAAGAATTGTAAAAGAATCAAAGGTGAGAAATTTTGGAATTGGGTGACAGGAGAGTATCCTCTGGGTGGCTATAAATGTGTCCCATTGTGTTCTAAGCAATCACAGGCAGAAGTAATGGCCTAACTCTCAGGACAAGTAATGATTATCCACAATGGCAAACTTGGCTTTGCAGTGTTGTCATTGTCCAAGAGGTATGCTAATAATTAATTTGGAAAGAATTAATGATATATCTATTCCATGCTCGGAGCTGGGCGTTCAAAGATAATTAAGTTGTAGTTGTTGCCGTGGGAGAGATATGACACCAAATCACAACAAAGTGGGGGGAAGCGTGTCATGAAATAGTGGACACATCAGACTCATGAGAGGGAGGAAGGGAAAATTCTATCTAGAGGTATTAGGGAAGGTGAGTGCAGATTACTAGGAGTATAAATTACTGTAATACTAAATAAAATCCACTGCTCTTTGGATGTTGTACAATTTGGTGCAGCACCTAGCAATAAATCCACATTTAAATTTCCTTAGTTTCAATTTAGGGAAAACAAAGCAAGCAAATCCAACTACAACCAAAAATCCATAAAAATTCAAACCCAACATGCATGTGTGGAGGGTAGAGGAAAATTCAGTTTTCTGCCCCAGTCCTCCCCCCTCTAGCCCCCAAGCCTCTCGAATAGGAGCTTAATCTGCATAACAAAGTTGAAATGTGTCACTTTTTCTCTAAACACAGACTCAGTAACTGAAATGTAAAACGAAGCATCTCTGGCATTTGATGCTTTATCGGCATACGTTCTCTGCTGTGTTTCCACAAGGCAGCTCCTCTCATAAGGAGGCATCCACCCACGTCCAGGGAAACAGGGAGCTCATGGCTGTTCACACACCTTCCTGAAGGATGTCTCTTCCTTTCCATTCCCTCTCTCAGTTCTGTTTAGTCGTACACTTTCCCCACAACCAGACTTCTCCAATTGGTGGATCGTATGAGCTTTTCACTATTTTAGTGTCTGGCAGGAAATGCACTGAGCTGGACTTTATGGGAAGTCTGGTCAAAGATGCCTTCTTCAGTGTAGAGATATTTCAAAGAAGGATTGAAGCTGCTAATTTTAGCCCATGCCCAAGGGAGCAGGTTTGCACGGCCCGGGGTGATGGCTTTAGATGTGTGTTTGTGAAGTAGAAGGCGATGGTGCTGTTTGTGGTGTGAGTGCCAGGGTTCTGCCCCACTTCTTGTCACCCGTGGTGGCTGCTGCGCTCCCCTAGATAAAATTGACGTAACATCTTGTATTTCTGGCTGGAGTAGACCTGGAACAGGAAAGGACATTCCAGGATGTAAATAAAGGAACACTTATCTGAAATTTATTTTCAGAGGGATCCTTGAGACAGTTCAATGCTTGTCTCTAGAGTGCCGGTGTCTTCTTTCAGCAAGGGCTGGGTGTTTGGATGAACTTTAAAACTTCCTGAGTTTTGATGTGGTGCTGAAACAGAAGCTTTGATGCTTCAAGCTGCTGACTGCAAAGGAAATGCAGGGTTTAAAGCTTATCAGCAGATGTACCGAACACACAACATCCAGGAACTTTTCCCTCCGTAGCAGAAACACTGGGGATTGCATAGTTTCCATGATAACAAAGGACGGGCTCAATGTGGTACACAGAGCACCCAAGAGCTGGTCCAGATTCCCTGACCTGCCCCAGCGCCCTGCGTTCCCCTGTTCCTACTCTCAGGTTTCCACCATGCTGACTCAAAGCAGCCATGGGGGAACATTTTGTTTCTAGGCTTTGTCCCTTTGATATTTCTTACAAAGATGCTCCCCACTCTCCCAGTGTATTGGTTTCCTATGGCTGCTATAACAAGTCCAACAAACTGGGTGGCTTAAAACATCAGAAATTTACTGTTTTACAGTTCTGGAGGCTAGAAGTCCAAGATCAAAGTGTCTGCTGAGCTTTGCTCCCTCTGAAACTGATAGGCAAATCCTTCCTTGTTTTTTTTCTAGCTTCTGGAAGTTGCTGGCAATTTTGGGCATTCCTTGGTTTGTAACTGCATCACTCCAATCCTCTGTCTTCACCTGGCATTTTCCTTGTGTGTCTTCACATCATCTTCCCTCTGTGTGTGTCTGTCTGTGTGTCCAAATTTCATCTTTATAAGGATACCAGCACATTGGATAAAGGTTCATTCTAATGGTCTCATTTTAACTTGATTATGTCTATAAAGACTCATTACCAAATAAGATCAAATTCTGAGGTATTGGAGGCTAGGATTTCAACGTATCTTTTTTAGGAGAACACAATTCAACTCATAACACCTGGCTAGTATCCTCTTTGAGGACTCAGCTTCCAAGCAATTTTTCTGTGCCTTAAAATGGAATTAAATATCCTTCTTGTGAATTTCTTTAGCACTTGGTATATACCCCTATAATGAGACTATGTATTGGATTTCCTGCTTAATTGTTTGTCTTCCACAATAAATTGTAAACTTCTTGAAGCCAACGACTGTGCTTTGTATCTCTAATGGTTAACACAATGTAGGGAACACTCACTGAACTCACAACAACAAGTTATGAAGTGAGAAAAAAACATTTCCACACATGTGATTTGCAAAATGTTGAGCATTTGCAGGAATAGTTTTATATGAAATAGGAAAACAGCCTACCAATTTACTAAATAGATTATTTGATCTGAAAATGACTAAATGTCTATACTTTGCCTTGGTAAGGAGAATTTGCAATGAGTTAAAATCAAATTGGAAAAGTCAGAGGAGTGTTTGAGCCTTATTGCAGCCTCTTTTATAGAAGATGAATTGGACAGGGCTCTGGGACAAGTGTCTCTGTAATAATGGGGTGTGTGGGAATGAATGCTGTTGAGGTGATTAGAGCATAGGGCGGCTAGTCTAAACAGCCGGCTTCTATTCCTGACTCACCCTGGATTCATTGTGACCTCCAGCAAATCACTTACTGTCTGAGGCTCTTTTAAGTGAGCTTTAAAATAAGGATGGCAATTGTGACCATGTAAACATATGGAATGTGAATAAGGACTAATTTTTAGGATAAGGATTTAAAGAGATTTTCATGAAAGCTATTATTTACTTTGAACATTGTGAACATTATGAACTAGCAAGCTGGCCATGTTAGCTACAACGAAAAAAATATATATATAAACTAATTTGAATGAGTAGACTCAACTTCTGTAAGTTTGGAAGCAAATATCTTTTTTCTCTGGTAAATAAAGCCAGATGTATTAGAAGGCAGACTGCTCTGTAAAACGAAATTATGATTCATCTCAACCTTTTTTTTTTCCTTGATACATTTTGTTTCTTTCCACAGAGAGTTAATTGGAAAGCTGATCCTTGGAGCCAGGTTGGATGCCAACCAAAATAGCAGAAGTGGAGAGTTTAAGGGAAGTAGAGTTGACTTTCTCAGTCCCTGGAGGATTTTTAACAGAGAAAATAGAACTAGAGCCTGCACTCTATTATCTGCATGAATTTCAGAGGAAAGTGGCAGAAGCAGCTCTAGAGTTTCTGTTTGTGGGGCTTAGCTGTTGCAGTATTATTGGAATGGGTGCTGGTGGCAAATATTCTTGAAGTTGTGCTTGCACTGCAAATTATATTAAATTATAAAATTAGAGTTAGATATGTCAAAGGATGGTGGGACAGAACAGACAGGATTATCGAAATGCTCCTAAAGCCTCCAATTTCCCCCTTAGACACCTTATGGCTGCCAGAGGGTACCAGGGCTATGGAAGCAAATATGTGGAGCAGAAACACAACTATAGACATGGATACATCTCACTTGAGAATGGTGCTCACTCCTTTATTTTGGAGCATTTATTCTGAAGGAAATAAATAATACATTTGGATTCCTTCAATCAGGTTTCTGATTTTCTCTGAAACTGTGAGTCTGGTCAATGGATGTAGATGTTGACCAACCAGTATTTTCTCTACAGTGTGTTACATGGTATGGGGCTATTCAAAAAAGGGAAGGGTAGAAAAATATGAGACACCATCTCTGCTGCCAAACTGTTCATGGTTTGGTTAGTGAGGCCAGCTGTGATAGAAACAACTGGAGGATAATTCAGGAAATGTAAATTCAGTGATATATTAGAAGAAGGTAATAAATGTTGTAGCTAGTTATGAAAGGACAGACCTTTGGGGATAGAAATATTTTTAAAAATTATGGAAACTATCCAGATTTCCATTGGACCTTGAGATAGACTTACGTTGGCAGAGAGGCGAGGTCGGCCAGAAATGGCAAATACGTGTATTTGCATACTTGCTATCTCTTTCTTTGTCCATGGCAGACGCAGACGTTGTTAATCAATCACCCCATGGCAGATTTTTTTCCTTAGAGAACCATCCATGTCCTGTTTTCTTGAATATACTTAAGTAATTGTTTTATTTCCCTATCAAACTACAGACTCCTCTAGTGTTCGGGTTAAGCTTTATCTCTGTACCTACTGAGTTTGGCACATAGAAGAGGTTCTTTGTGGCAACCATAGAGGTACACTGCTGGATCTTGCTTCAACAAGGAACTTCCCATTCAGCTGTAAGGAATGCAGTCAGTGGATAGTGTCCAGTGGCAGTGTCTTGGGGATCTGCTGCTGTGGCCTTTGAGTGGAGGCCATACTCTTCCAAGCAGCTTGTAGCCAATAGCAGAGCATGATGGGAGAACTAGAGTGTGACCATTTCTGCTGTATGTGGGACACCTCAAAAGGGTAGTTTTTGCTCTGGGGCTCCCCACTGGGCCAGCTGAGTTTTCATCAGGTCTACACTGCAGTCTGAGAGGCTCCCAGCTCTGCTTCCTCTCACTATGTATTTCTCAGCTGTAGTCCTAACTGGGTTCCAGTGTCTGCTCCCAGGAGGACTTGGCATCAACTCAGCAAGAGTGTATGGGATTGAATTGAGTTGGTGGTAAGTTTTCACTGGATCATCCATTCCGTGTTGCCCACTTCCAGGTTGGGCCTTCATTCCTTCATTCTACAAACATTCCAAGCACTAACAAAGATGTGAGCTCTGAGATAGACGTTGGAAATTCAAAGATGAATAAGGCTGATCCCTATCTTTGACAAGACAGACTCGTAGACATGTATGTAGAAACTGAGACTGCTGCCGGGCACAGGTTGGGCCACCTGCCACCTGAGAGCCAGACACGAGAGGCAAGTGTTGGGGAAGGAAATGTGGTTTATTCAAGTGCTGGCAGCCTGAGGAGAGGGCAGACTATTGTCTCAAAGACCATCTCATCTCCTCTGCTTCCAAGCAACTTATAAAGGGAAGGGGTAAAGAGGGTTGGTGGCAGAAAGCAAGCTCTGTGCAAGTCAACGGGGCTTGCTGGATGGTTTTCAGCAAACAATAGGTCGTCTGGTGGATCTTGTCATCAGCAGTCTGCGCTTGGCCTTTCCAGACTCTTTGATCTGTTTTTCCTCAAGGTCGTTTTCTAATCTTGTGCCCCGCAGCTGTGTAAGCAAGCAGCAGGTTTTCTATACTTGTAAGACAGAGCAAATGGAAAGCACACTGGAACAAAATGGCTTCCCTTCAGCTAGCCTAGCCTAACAGTCGGAGTGGTCCTTGGGGTATGCTTACAAGACTTAAAAAATGAGCAACTTGTTCATGGCTGTTCTCTTAAGTGACCAGCTGAGTTCTGAATCCAAAAAGGAGTTTAGGTCCCCAAGTATGAATCCTTTCTACACTGCCTTTCTGCCTGTAACATTTGCAGTAAAATCCATGCAGTTCGATGCACTAGCGTTCACATCGCTTTGTCCTAGTTTGGTATTCTCATAGTTCAGCATTAGTGTTCTTTGGAGCACTCATCTCTCAGATGTGCTGCATGGAAGGAACATATTAAATATATTAAAACAGGTTTCTTGGCTGGAGTTTGGGGAGACAAAGTGTCTTTTTTTTTTTCTTTGAGCCAGGGTCTTACTCTGTCGCCCAGGCTGGAGTGCGGTGGCAGAATCATAGCTCACTGCAGACTTGAACTCCTGGGCTCAAGCCATCCTTCTGCCCCAGCCTCCCGAGTAGCTGGGACTACACGCATGTGCCACCATATCCAGCTAATTTTTCTATATTTTGTACAGTTGGGGTCTTGTTATATTGCTCAGGCTGGTCTCAAACTCCTGGCCTCAAGCAATCCTCCTGCCTTTGTCTTTCCAGGTGCTATGATTACAGGTCAGGAGCCACAGCGCACCAACCTGGAGTCTTTTATATGCTGAGGTACATTGTGCATTTGCATGAACAGGTCAGGATAAAGTTAACATTTTTTGAACTTACATGGCTTAGGCATTGCTTTACAGAACACCTTTGAGGAATGCTATTTTACCCAGTTAAATCAAATGATGGCATATTATTTGCTACAACATCCATTCAACCTTTTGTTTCTGCTAGTCCTTGCAGCCTTGTAAAGGAGGCACTGTTCTCAACCCCATTTTTCAGTGAGGAACCTGAGGCACAGAGGGTTGAGTGTTTTACCCTAAGCTGCACAGATGGGCAGTGGACCCATTGCCCTGCCCCATTGCCCTGCGCTCTCCTGCCTCCCAGGTGTTTGATGTGTTGAGACCAGTGAGCCTGCCCCCCAATTCCCTAAGGACACAGAGGAATGCATACCAAAGAATAAACTGCCCTGCTCATCCACAGGGACTGTGGGTTTTGTGTAATTCAGTGAGACATATCCACAAAGACCGAAAAAGAAGTTGGTTTGGATGATGTTTGGTGGGAGAGATGAGCAGGCCAAGCATTAATTCTCCTTAATGCAGATCTGATAAAGAGGGGTTCACTTTTTAGAGGGCATATCTGGGGCTGATTCTCCCTTTTTTCTGATGTCCCTTCACTGGTACTCCTTTTTGTTTTTAAAAGCCTCAGCACCCTGCCCCCAAAACCCAAAACACACGATCAGATAGAAGCGGATGGAGTAAGAGCAAGGGCTGTACAATCAGACACCTGGATTTACATCTTCCCTGTATCACTTGCCAATTGTTCGAGTTACTTAATCTTTCTAAGCCTCAGTTTTCACTTGATTAACATGGGGTGGTAAAAAATGTCTACATCATAAGCTTATTGTAACGATTCAAGAAAATAATGTATGTAAAGTACTTAGTACATAGTGGACACTTAATAAATGGTCTTGGCTGTAAAGTCTTATCTCTCTAGCTGTTTCTGAAGTTAAATAGTGACATCCTAAACTGAATTTCCTTCCAAATGCGTAGGGGCAAAAAAAATCTAATTTCAGACACCATGCAAGTAGCAGGAAAACGAGTGCATGTTTTGAAAGGGGGATGGTGGCTCTTAGATTTTTCCCTTCAATGATACGGCCTAAATGCAGGATTACTGTATATCACTCTCACCTGGAAAAAAGACTCCATCTTTGGTTTATTTTGTGATGACTTCAGGTATTGCGGTACCAGGTAATCTTCATATGCTTAGTGGGTTTGTTGGCCACTGGCCTGTGTTTTCTACCGTCTCCTCAATACCTTGCTGATAATTTGAGTCTTTGAAGAGGCAGACAATGAGGGTTTTAGTTGGCTCTAATGTCTATTCTGTGGCTTTATTTGCCTCTTTCCCAGAGATTGAGCATTTGTGTCTACGGGCATAAGATCGATTACTGCATTGTGCAGCGGAAATGAAAGGGAAACATTCTTTCTTTCCTCTCTAGCTCTGCCTGGCATTGGCTGTGGCCCCTCGCTCAGCAAACGGCCCCGGCAGAGCGGCCACACGGCCCGAGCACATGGACTCGGCGACTGTAATTGCACACTTATCTCTGAGACAAAAAATAAATGAAGTTGCTATCTAATTTATTCAGATGGCTCTCAAAATGCAGCATTTCATGTACTGATTTGATTTCTAGGAAGTAGAAAGTAACTATGAATGGCTTTGTTAGGAAAATTACTTCAGCACGAAATGAGGCTGCTTTTTTTCCCAGCTACAGTAACTAATAGCTTAAGATATAAGATAAAAATAACGTATTTTGTAATTAATATTTTAATTTACTAAGAAGGAAGCTAAATGGTGACTAGACTTCTCTTCCCCTTGATAATAATGAACCCAGGCAATTTCAAATGAAGAAGAGCAGCCAGGAGTTTAATACCTTTGATTAAGAACATGTTTCCACAGTGGCTATTATGTTCCTATTTAAAAGAGCAAAACAAAACTCATGCTTATTTTATTTTGGAACTGCAGGGGGTCTTATGGCATCAAAAGAAGATGAGAAAATGTTTAAAGGTAATTAAAGGCAATTTGCTGCATGAGGCCTTTTCCTCCTCCTTTTTCTTCTTCCCCTCTTTCTCCCCACAATACTTGCTAATTACCACTTCAGTGACCAGAGATTTTCTTTTTTTCCTGAAGTAACTTGCCTACCTGGCTGTTGCTCACACTTATAATTGACTGCATAAATCAATGGATCTCCATTAGTTCATTTAAAAAACAGAACACTTATAAAACTCTCTGTCTTATCATTCTGGCTGGTTAGATGTTAGAAAAGCTACAGGCAAGAAGCAAGGCAAGAAGCTTGAGTACAAACTGTGTACCAGGTGCTTAACACATGCCAATTCATTTCATCTCCGAAAGAATGCCACGAAGTCCCTGTGTTAGAACTGGAAACAGGAGCAGCTTGCTTAAGGTCCTACTGCTTGGGGTGACATTAGAACTCCAAGCTTTGTTTTCACTTTACTACCGCTTTTGGTTCAGCTTTCTCTGTCTCTTTATTCATTTTAAAACTTTCCATTTAGAATTTTCATTCCTTTTATTTGAATGCCCCTGGCATGCATTTAAGCTTATAACACTTAGGTTGCAAAAAGCGGACTTGGCGACTCTCAGAAAAGGCATTGTGAAAAGTCATTCACAGCAGCTTCCCCGGGGGATGGAGAAAACTCAGTCACCTCAGGGACATTTTTAGCTAAAGTTAGCTAAAATAACAGAACTCAGGGTAGGAACTGAGCTCTGAAAATGGAAAGTGTTTTAATTCAACATCATGTTTTCAACTCAAAATTGATAATAAATGGCATCACATTCTCAGATAAAATGACCTCCTGGGAAAAGGAGTGGTTCAGAAACTTTTGACCTCAAAGTTTACACAGGTTTTCTTTAAACTCAGGTGGATTGAACAGTGTGGACCAAAGTGTCACATGCTGAGTAAGTGTAGGAAAAATGATACTGAATTAAACAAAGGATTAAGTTGTGTGTTATGGTAGGGAAACCCACAACGGCCGTATGTTTAGAATAGGGGGGTCTTACCGCTGGTTTAGAGAAGGGGCAACACACCAGATATAGGGTGCAGAACCATGGTTGTGCATTAATTCTTCTGCTCGATAGAATATAGGAAAAAAAACGGGGGGAAAACTGATTCTGATCAAATACCTGAACATCAGAGAAGTAAGAATTAGTTTGAGTCCCCGTTCCAGGTTTGCTTTCCATTAAACTCCCCACCGTCCCCAAACACAGCACATACACACTCCCAACCAATGTGTGCCCAGTGTTTGGGTTTTTAAGATTTTCTATTTTTGTTTTTATAGCTTTGATTTTCAACTTCATTTTGCATGCAGAAACAGCCAAATATTTGCATGTGAAGCACATTTGCTCCAAGTTCTAAAGAGAATTTAAAACAGAATATTAGAGACAAAGAAAGGCTTTGGAGAGTAGCACAGAGGGGGGATTGGTGGAATCCCTGGAATGTCCAGATTCCAAGGATAAGGAGGCAGAGCATAACTTTTAGCCTGAACATCCTCAAAGAGGGAGAAAGCTGAGTAAACTAGATTCAAGCTCTGTTTTTCTACCATCCTTCATTCTGTGTCCTGGAGGTGTTTTAAATCTTTAGAATCCTGTAAAATATTTTATATCTTAGGAACTCTACTCAGTTCCTGATCAAAGTTGGTGCAATCCTATTTTAAGAAAATTTTCAAGAACCTGGGATTAGTCGGAGTTGAAGGCAAATCTGTAGGAGATGAAGGTAAATCTGTAGGTAAATCTGTTGAATGATAAACTGCAAATGAAATAGACAATTGTATGTTTGGGTTAATTTTGAAATCAGATGCATCCTAAGTATGACATGGTTTTGGATAAAAGTGTCCTTTATGCAGAGAGGTGGGTCCAGTCTGGCAGACTGCATATTTTCTGTGCCTCCAGCCCCATCTCCTGTGATCTCCTCTCTCCTCACTTGGATTCAGCCACACTGGCTGCCTGCCTGCTCCTCCAACATGCCAGGCTCCTCCCCGCCCAGCCCTGGCACAGGTGGTGTCCTCAGCCTGGGACACTTCCCCTGGATCTCTCCAGCTTCCTTTTGGGGTTAATGTCCACTCCTCTGTCAGATGACTAATTAAATGTTTCTTGTTTTGTTCTCATACCACGTTATATAGCCCATATAACCATAATTGAAAATCCCTTGTGTAATTCTTGCTTTAATATCAGTGTTTTTCTATAGATGGAAGAGTCATAGGATAGAAGCTGTAATTATGTTGTTTACCACTGTATGGTAGTTGTAAGCCATATTCAGCCCTTGATAAGTCATTGTATAAATGAAGGTATGACCAGTACTGGGACTTCAAAAATAAGATGAGTATTTAACTACCTGAGGCAACAGAAGTAGAAGTCACATCTAAGTACTGAGGATGAACTAGCCCTAGGATTCTAAATGATAAAAATAGACGAACATGGATGTTGAACATACATTGAGCAGTGAGGAATGTTGGAGAGACAGAAAACAAGAAACATTGACTATGTGATATTTAGACAGAAGACAAAGACTAAGGTTTACCTGGGATCACGACGTGCAGGTAATAGAAGCAGACTGGTGGGCGGAATCAGTTTAATGGTACCTTATTGAAAGTCCCTAGTATCAAACATGCTATTCATGGTAACCTCAAGTCTGTCAGTAATTTCTTGACCTTCTGACAAAGGCTAGAAGCTATGGATTCATTGTTATCTATTCACACACATAGAGTACAATATTTCTCATCCTTTTGGGTTTCTCTGATACTTGACATTCTACAACTTTCTCTGGGACACTTGCTCCAAGTGATGTGCCCTTCCTCCATAACCCCATGGTGCCCTCTATCTATCATTATATATATTTACCTATTTGTTTCTTCTATTAGATTGCAAGCTTCTGAATGGTAGTGATTTTCTCATTTGCTTATAAATTTCCATGACTAGTCTCAAGGCCTAGCATTATACACCTGAAAAATGTTTAGCAAATTTTAATTGAACTCATTTTAATTAAATATTTCTTTGATTTTACCAAGTAAATACATTGGTTGTGGAATGGCTAAATGTATATTTATGTATGGGGAGCCTAGCACAGCAGGTAATATAGTTAAAACTTAATACATTTTGTTTGACCATTTTTAGTCATACTTTGGTAGATTGATTACAAAAACCACCCCTATTGTTCAAATCTCCCGATTTCATGTTCTCTGCAATGTCATTTTGTAGCATCTCCATCAAGAGATGGAATCTCTTTACCCAATCCTGAACCTTGGCTGTCCTTAACATTTATATTAGCCAATGGAATGTGACAGAAATGATGGTGTGCCCGTTCAAAGCCTAGACCTTTAAAATTCTGCTCAGTTGCTTTGTGAACAAGTTTAAAAGCCATTCCAGCTGAGGTCATCCTAGACCAACCAGATCCTAGCTGACCTGGTCCTGCCTGTAGGTGCATTGATTGAGTGCAGCTAAGACCAGAACACTCAGTTATGCCCAGCCCAAACTGCTGACCTACAGAGTGGTGAGCTAAATAAATGATTGTTGCTGTTTTGAGCCATTACAATTTGGAGTTATGATCCAGCAAAAGTTAATTGTTTACTGATATGTTATATTTAATTTGCTAAGTTAAAGTAGCTGATAATGTGCATTTTGCCAGAAAGAAAGGGGGTGAGATCTAACCCAAGCATAGGTCATTCATTGGAGAGTCCTACATAGAACAATCTGTGTAGTAAAGGAATTAAGACATTAGATAATTTTGAATATTTCTTTGAATGACAAAGGAAAATACCTTCTTTAGGAAATAAACAGAGGCTAATAAATAGGCAGACCCCATGTGGCATTTCATGAAGAGCGCAGGCTTTCTCAAAATTGGAGGTAATTCCAGGGGGGAAATCAAACATAAAGGTGAACTGACTTGATGGCTTAATATACAACAAAGTAAGTTTGTTATACAGTGGCTGGGAGGAGTCTGCACAAGTTAGTGACACTTACAGTCTATCAATATTTGAGAAGAATAAACATCATAAACAAATAATTATAAGCCATGGGATAAAAATCAGGAGTAATTTTAAGACAAGAGAATTAATGCCTATAAGGATGAAGAACATAAATATTCCTTCTGTTACAGAGTGTGGAAGTATGAATTTAATTTTTATTGTCACGACTTTTTGGTTTTAAGAAAGTCAGTGAACCTCAGATTCTTTGAGTGGAAATTGGGTTACTATAACTCTATTTTGCAGAGAAAATCATATAAGACTATGGACAGAAAAGCATTTAATTAATTGTAGAGAACTAGAACAATGGCTCTTATTATCTAAGGTTGTTACTAGAAATGACTAGTTAATATTTAATGATCAACTCACAGACAGTTACATGGAAGATTTTTTCCATCCGTGGCTTCTGTCATTCATGTCAGCCTCCCCTGTTGTCCTTCCCCTCACCTCTCCCCAGAACAACCTTGCTTACTGCAGACAGTGGCAAAGCCTTCTTTTTGCTGAGGTTGGAATGTTCACTCACCCTGAGAATCAGGGTGATGATACAGTTTCACCTGCTTGTGAATGTTCCTGCTTGTGTATTCCTGTGACATGCTCTAGGCCATTGCCGAGCAAAGTTGTGTTAGAGAACAGATGTGCCCAGTGCTATTTTGTTACCCTAACTTTTGGAATTAGGAATTTAAAAAAAAAATTGGGGGCCAAGAAGGCATGATAATATTTTGAAACTCTCCTGTATTTTTAATTCCCAGTAGTCCCCGCCCATGGAATCATGGCATCTATTGCTTCGGGGAGAGGGCAGAACCCAGCCAACAACAAAGGAGGCAATGTTCCATTTTTGAATTCCAAACATGCTCTTGAAG
The DNA here is from genome assembly GCA_008086735.1 of Cheirogaleus medius. NCBI lineage: Eukaryota > Metazoa > Chordata > Mammalia > Primates > Cheirogaleidae > Cheirogaleus > Cheirogaleus medius. The sequence goes on from VBSM01000529.1 coordinate 61,215,990, forward strand.
CTAATTTCAGAGACAGTAGTAGTGCAAAGCCAAGGCATTCATTCGCAATACTTAGGATTGTTGAAAGAGAAATTGGAAGCTTTCCTTTAAATATTAACTATTCCCTTAAAATATTAAGAGGTTAGAGGACTGAAGAAAGAAAGATTTACTATAAGCCACAGAATAGAGAATATGTAGGGTGTGACAAAAAGATAATTTTCCAATATACCAGAAAGAAGAAAAGTGATGGGGGAGGAGCCCTGGAGAGAAAAGGGGAGAGGACCGCAAGATGACTGCGCCCTGAATTGGGCTAGTTCCTGGGCCTGGGCTGGGTAGAGACCCCAGATGATTTTGGAGATCACTGAGTAGAGGGGGTAGGGTTTGCACACCTCACCTGGAACTCTGGATGGAAATGATCGCCGCAGTGGAGCAGAGATTGTGGTGCTACGTGTATAAGATGACGAGGCCTGAGACAGCCTCCTGCCGCCACCCCCCAGTCTCCTTTGGATCCAGAGAGGAGATCCAAGAAAGTTCCCAACATCTTTCAGATTGAGGATACATGAGATGGTATTTGAGAGTTGGAAGTCAGCATGTCTGCCAGGAGGCTGCCACAGCTTCAACAGGAAATGGCCTACTGGCTGGCCAAGGCAGGGGCTGTGTGGCGGGTGTGGCTCAGTCTCAGAATGTCAGCTGTGCATGCTGAAGCTGCTGAGAGAGCTTCCACCCCTGTCGTGGCCACGCAAGGAGATCCCAGCACGGATCAGCACCATATGCTTTAGTGCAGGAGTGGGGGATGGCCACTGCTCTGACACCGAGCAAGCTCTGGCTGTCCCTTCTCTAATGACTGGACAATTCACAAGCCCCAAGGGATAGGAGAATTATGTTGGGGGAAAACCATGAATTTGACTACCCAAAGCAATTAAGTGTTTTTTAAAAAAGAGTCTACATTCACTTAAAATAGCAAGATCTAGTTTTTGCTTCTGCCATCAATGGAAACGAGGGTGCATGAGTATGATGAGTCCAGAAACGTATCTTAGTTTATAAGGTTTTGACCCACAATCATTATTCAAAGGTATGTTTGGGACTTTTGCCAGTTTGGCCCCCTGATGTGTGTTAACCCCTTCTTTCAATGTGCACCATCTAAAGTCACTCTCTGCATTGTGTTATGTAAGTACATGCTTATCTCCCCGACTTGATTATAAACTTTATGGTGATAAGGACCATATCTCATTCCTTTTTATATTCCCAGTGGCTGGTACAGGGTCTGGCACATAGTTATCTTTCAAGAAATGTCTGTTGAATGAATCTATGATGGCAAACCGATTGGGTAAATTGTGAATATTTTCTTTAAAAACTATCTGTAGAATGCTAGAAAATCTGATGATTCTTGAACTCAGTTATCAGAATCAACTGATCATTTTGTCTGTGCTATGGAGACATATCCCAATTATTGATAGCTGTGGAATACCTACTGTGGGCATCACCGTAAATACCTTTCTTATATATATTCGTTAATACTTCCAAGAATCCTATAATGCTGGTCTTGTTGCCTTCATTTTAGAGATTAAGAGATAGAAACCTGAAGAGGATAAGAAACTGATCCAAGATTCCAGAGTCACTCAGTGGACAAGCCAGGATTTGTGTCTGGCTCTAGCCTACGTTACCAGCTAGTAAGTGCTGCATCGGCTTCTGAATGTATATGAGAGTGTCCTCATATGAAAGTGGTCAGAATATTTGTGTTAGACAACAGTGAGAGGATAGCGTTGCTGTGTAGGGTGCATGTTGTTTCATAAATATGTATACTTAAAGCATTGTTTTAGGAAGTCCATAAAGTGTTTCACTAAATGGCAAGACTTCTCCCCAGCAATGTAGAGAGGATGACATTTATAATGTTTCTTTGCAACAAAAAGTACTACCAGGAACTTGTCAGTGTTGGCTTATTGGTTCTTTCAGGTGTGGGAGGTCCTGGTGAGGCCAGACAGGGGCTGGAGACTACTCTGTGGTTCCTTTGGGACTTCTTCATGTCAGGAGGCCTGGAAAGTAGCTCTTGACTCCTATACCAACCACAATTCTGGAAAGATCCCCAGCTTTCTGTTCGTTGAATAGGTCCTTTTGGAAGGAGAAAGAAAGAACAAGGAACCCATGAAGGTGGAACTGCAGTGCTGGGCTGCCTGTCCCTGCCCCAGTCCCCTGCAGGTATGTATGTATCATCAGTGGAGGCTGGTGCCTATGTGGGAAGAAGCACTTGGACCATGTGACTTCTTCACTCTTTATCAGAGTATGGAGTGCAGAATGCAGTGACAATTTCTTCTGGGATAAAGCCAGGTCCAGGTGTCATTTTGAGGGACTGTTCTTGCATTGTGTGTTTTGAGTCTGACTGGGAAAGCCAATGGTTGGCAGAGGCCTGGGAACCCCTGTAATATGAAACTACAGCAGGGGCCACAGGGACTATAGGGACCTTTGACACATTTTTGATATGACTCTGGAAAAGAAAACTGGCTCTTTGGACTTACCCCAGTGCAAAGGAGACAAATAGTCTCTAATATTTGGGGGTTACTTCAGCATGGCTTTAGCCTGTGCTCTGCCAATAGGCACCAGTATGTCTTTAGTTGACTTTTATGCGGGTGGGTTGGTCTCTGCCTGTGCCATATTTGGCTGTTTCATATCTTGAATGTCACCCCTGGCCTTAGTAGAAAGAATGACGCCAAAATAGAACTAGTTCTATGAGAATGTAATGAAACACAGTCTTTGTTTCACTTAAATTTTTTTTTCATAATGTTTCTAGTTTTACTGTAGGAAGGTAATAAACATCAAAGCGGACATAGTCCATGATCCTTTTCCAGAGATATGACCAGACAAGCCTTCCTTCATTGGGCTGCTGGGGAAAGTACCTTCCCAGAAGGGGACAGGAACATTAAACCATGTGTCAGTCATTCTGTAGGAATGGAAATGTTGGTTTCTCTGGTTGTAATAATTTAAAGATCAAATGTTGAACAGGTAACTGCAAGAAGGCTGGGATTTGTTTCCTAAATCACAGAATCTTGTTTCCGCTTCTTATCCTGTATCCTTCTCCTTTGGAAAGCCAGAGATCTTGTCCAGCATGCCATTGTGTGGAATTGTGTCAGTGAGTCTGTGGGCCTCCAGATAAATCACATCAAGTAGAGACTGACTTCATAAGCCAATCCCCCATCTGGCCTCAGTGCCCAGGAAAAAGAATGTACTTTGTTACATGTGATTGGAAGCTTCCAAATTGGTCTTGGCTATTTTCTATTACTTAGGTCCTTCTAACTTTCCCTTAGCTATTGCGGGAAAGTTGCCTTTGCTAGGCTCACCAGCATCTAGTGCCCTGAAACTTTTTCAGAGGGAATACTTTCTAATCATTTTCAATTGTGTGAAGGTTTGGGACCTGACTTCTGGTCACCTGTAATACTCAGTGCCATGACTGCCTTTTATTTTCCTGCCTACTTGTCACATCCTACTTGTAGGAACATAATATCTGTGGCTCACAGGATCCCAAACCTAAGCACGTGATGGATATACTGGCGATAACGAATCCACATCTCTGTGTAGTTTTTAGTTTAGTGCTCTTTGATTGATTTGTGCTAAGGGTTAAGCAGCTAATTGAATAGCTGCTAAGGCTTGGATTCCTCATTGTAATGCTTTTCCTGGGTGTTTGTATTTACATTTTCTTGATCTGCTGATGGTCAGATGGGCTATTATCATAGACAAAGGAAAGCAACGCAAAGCAAAGCAAAACAAAACAAAACAAAAAACTGCGTAAGCTAAGAATATACAGTCTATTAAACATGTCATGACTGAAGAGGGCTGTGTGTCTCTGTTGTTCTCGCTCTCTTTTGCATCTCACATGCAGAATGTTTAATCATACTCTTTAGTTCCCAGCAGGAAAATTAGCATCTGTCCAGTGCAAAGACCTTCTGTTATTCATTTGTTTGAACTCAATTACCTTTTATCTTTACCCCACCCATTCCCTTCTGGAACATTAATTTGGGAATCTTACCTATGTCCTGGGATTCTGGGCCATTAAAAATGAGACTGTCCATATAAGATAGTCTGAATGGGCCTCAGCAAATTCTTAGATCATTCAGGTATTTTACTAAAAGGTGTTAGTTCTGTTACCATAGGCAAGTAGCACATTTTGCTTACCTGCTCCCAGTGATGGACATAGTTGCTTACAATGGCCTCTTCCCCAGTCACAACTCATGTTGCAATCGACTATCCTAGGGAAATATGTTTACCCATTCACTGATTTTTTTTTTCTTTAATGTGTCTTTCTTATTTTTCTGGACAACTTATTTTTACACAAAAATTTATAAGATAAATTTTAGTTTTTGCTTCAATTCTTTTTTACTCCTTAAAAAATATCCTGTAGTATTTTACATAATTCTACATAGTAGAAAGGCTACTTATAGATTAGTCATGCTCTTTGCTCATAATCGATTTGTTTTCTCTCATTGTTTAAATTTACAATTATCGTAGTCTTCTACTGTGCTTACTGGGTGACCTACATGTTTCAGATCATAACTCAGTTTGCATTTTTGTCATGGTAACAGTACCATTTTTATAAGAATTCAAAATGTAAATTCAAAAAATCCAATGCTACAACAAGCAGTCAGAAAAAATCTGTAGAAGGGTTTAGGTACCGTCAAAAAAATTCTATGAGTAACAGAGATAGAATTGGCTGCAAGACATGTTTTTCACGTATTTTTCTTTGTCCTAAGGAACTCATCTGTTAGGTATGCCATGTGGCTAACCCTGTGATTCAATATTTTCCTAGTCTCTAGACTACTAAGTTAACACCAAACTGAAAATAACCAATGTAGCTCTAGTCATTAAAATCAAAATTCTTCACAATGCTATTTTGGAGAAGAATCCATGAAACTGTGAGACTGTGCTACAACCAAAGCTGTCTTCTGAGCTAAGCTGCCAGAGGTAAGTTACAGTGTGCAGGGTGTCATATGACCTTCAACAACTCTGACTGTGGCAGACTGTATTAGGACTATGTGACTGGCCAACACAACCATATATAGACTGAGCAGTGATCTATGAAGGGGCCTCCTAGGAGAACGTGGCTCCAAAGAGTTGTGACAATTGGAAAATGATTAACTGAACCAATTAGATCATCTGTTTGGGGACTTGTGAAATGTACAGGGAGACAGTAGTAGAATAGGAAGAAATAGCTGATAGAGAAATAAAGTAGCTGAAGCAGGGAATAATAGGTTGATTGAATTTCTGTGATATCCTAAAAGAGACCCCAGTTTTCTTTAGATCTATTTTTATATTGAGATAGTTATGTATGCATGATTCTGTTTCTAGAATATAAATTATAAAAAAAACACACAACACAATTCAAATAAAAGCATATAGGAAGCTTCAAACCAAAGTTGAAAGTGATAATGAGAACAAAGTGGAATCCAATTTTAGTAAATTTTATTGTAAGTGTAAGTAAGTAAAGAAATTATTCCACCAATGAAAATATATTAGAGCTCTGAGTGGCTATAAAGGGAATGACATATTAAACTTATTGCATCCATGTGTTAAAAATGGAAGTAATGATTCACAACTGATTTTTCCAATATGATATTTACTGAACTCTGCACTTGGGACACTATAATATGCTAATAGAAGGTAAGGATATTTCCCAAGGTAAAAAGCTCAAAAGTGGTGGAAATATGTGTCACAGGCAGTAGTACTTACCAAATATCCATGCACTCTACTATACTGTACAACTTTCCTTGTGGTTAGGTTATATGATGAGTTCTGGCCAATGGCCTGTGGATGGATGTGACATGTGTCACCTCCAGACTATGATACTTATGATCAGTTGTTAGTTTTTTCTGTTTTCTCTTTGCCTGTCCTGAAGACCCCAGAAGCCATGTGTTGAGATGGTAGAGCCACAAAATAGAACCTGGAAGGATCCATAATTTACCGCTTGGAAGTGAGCTTCCTTGGAGAGTATGTAGACTTGGAGGGGGTTTGGTGAGTGGGCAATAAACTTTTATGTATAGGATGACTAAGATTCTTGTGGTTGGTGTTACTGCCAGAGTCAAACTGGGTGGGATTTGAAATCTGACCAATTTATTATACTAGAAATATTATATTCTTCTCACCACATCATATTGCTTTAAACAAAATAGATGATTTTGAGACAGATGAGTCTTAGCTTTGTCATCTCAAAAAAATGGGAAAAATAAACTCCAGTCTGTAGGAGTACTATGAATGCCTAAATGAGATAATTTTTAAAATGTAAGTTTTATTTTTATTGATAAGTATTTTATATTTATTTTATTGATCTATGGTAAGGTCAATAGATCAGTAGATGATTGCCATTGAAAAGATAGTTTGTTATTCACAGTTCCCAAGAGAACACTACATGCCACACCATGTGGGGCCAAACAGAGATGTAAGTTAGGTGCCTGAGGCAGTGAGAGGAAAACATGGGCAGAAGTCTTTATTCTAATTTCTGTGAGAAGGAAGGGACAGGGCAGGGTAAACAGGCTTATGATTGGCTAGTTTGAATAAATTCAGTGGGCTCTGATTTGTAGGAACTTCTTTAGTTGCCTGGTACCTTGTCCCGGAGTGAAGAGGGCAGTGGGATAGTGGCTGGTTTGCCCAATAAAGGAACTGGTTGGGGCATTGGGCTGTGGATTGGCTGATTTGCATATGAAAGGCACACACATAGGCACACTGTCTCTAGAAATTGGTTAGCCCTGGGAGGGACAGTCTCTTCAGGGTGAGCAAGGCCCCAGATGCCAAAGCATCAGAAAAAAAAGAGACATGCTTAATACAAGAATATATAGGAAAAGTATGTAAGTGAGGGTCTGGCCCAGAGTAGGCATGGAAATTAATTTAAAAACAAGTTGAAAGGGAGCAAGTTGGAAGCCTAGCAGACCAGTTAATAGGCATTTAAGGGTGCACTCTCAATGTATTCTCTATAATGCAAAGAAATTCCTCTAAAATGCATTTTGGATTATGTCACTTCTTTCTCTTTCTTTTTTTTTTTTAAGAGATGGGATGTCTTGCTCCGTCACAAAGGTTGGAGTGCAATGGCATGATCATAGCTTACTGTAGCCTCCAACTCCTGGGCTTAGGTGATCCTCCTGCCTCAGCCTCCTGAGTAGCTGGGACTACAAGCACATGCCATCATGCCTTGTTAATTTTTACATTTTTTGTAGAGATGGATCTCTCTTTGTTGCCCAGGCTGACCTGGAACTCTTGGCCTAAAGGGATCCTCCCAGCTTGGCCTCCCAACATGTTGGGATCACAGGTGTGAGCCACTGTGTCCTGCCCACTTCTCCTTTTTAAAACTAAGTTAATGGATGCTCTTCTCCCCATTTGGGTCATTCTAGCCTCCACACTGATCAGAAAAAATCCTGCTGTTTTTCTACGTCTCAGCAAATGACATTTCCTCGAGGAGAACTCCCTTGGTTCCACCTACCCACCCTCATCCTGTTCCCCCAGCCCCTATTAGGTCTCATTAAGGGCCTCTATACACCCTCACATCATTATTTACATCACTCATACTGTTTACACCACTTCGATGCTTGTTTTTCTGCACACCTATTTTAGCCAGGAAGTAGCATAAAGATAGATTTTGAGAACTTCCTTCTCCTACACAGACTCATTTCTATAATAGCAGCTCTTTCTGTACCTATAGTTCTCCTTTGTAGCACTGACAAGTGTTTTGGTAATGACTTATTCAGTGTTTGCTTTTGTCTTCTGCTGTTGGCTTCAAAAAGTTCTATCTTGTTGATTGCTGGAATTCTAGCACCATGATGTATAGTACATGCTCAGTGCATGTTTGTGGAATGATTGACAGGCAGGACTTGAATCTGTCTTGTTCTTCATAATGCTGGTGCTTTTAAAGCAGTGGCCTGGGCCATTACAGATGCTCAGTGAAGATTATTCGAATAAAAGCGAGTGCAGCTTCTCATAAAAATCTTCTAACATGCATAATATTATAAGTATTTTTAAAGGTAAGCAAGTAGATACTTAGGAGATGCAGAGCACCCAAGGTGCTCTGCAAGACAGAGGCAGAAACCAAATTCTTCTGACTCCAGTGCTTGTTTCTTGTTCGCAAAATGCCCAGTCTTAATGAGCAGGCTTATTTGACAGGCATCGTGTAGTTTAGTGATTGTCAAGCTTTAATGTGCATATGAGACACCTGGGAATTTTGACTAATGCAGATTATGAGTCAACAGTCTGGGGTGGGGTCTGCCATTCTGCATTTCTAACAAATTCTCAGATGATACCTGTGCTACACTTTCAGTAACAAAGATGATGACAGCCCACAGATTACTTTTCCTATCATATATACCTGTAGCTTCAACAGAGAAATAAAATAGAAATAAAGAAGAACATTAACCAGTATAAAGACTTCTTATTAAGGGAGGGAGTATTCAAGCAAAATTAGTTATCCAAACTGATCAAATCCAATAGATAATTGTTCAATTCTCTATTTCATTTTGCTTCTGGGAGAAAAGAGTCTACAAGTCTGAAACCAAGCTTTGCTTTTGTTTTATCATCAGTAAGAAGTTGAAAACAACATATTTTCAGGCAAAATGAACTATATAGTTTGTAACAGACATCTTTCTTGATGGTACAGTTGCGTTATCATAGGATGGATTCCCTGAGAAACACTCTGAGACCAGGATTTGTCTGTGGGAGGTTTACCTGGGAATGAGGGAAGCAAGATGGATACAGGGAGAAGTTGATCTGCAATTGCAATTGCAGCAGAGCTTCAGCTGACCCTATGGGGAGTTCTGGAACTGAGACAGCCCTCAGAATTGTCCCAAATCAAGGCAAACAGACAAGGTCTTTATACTCTTACACTGACCAGTCATTGGGTGCAGACTGCCACCTCCGGGAGGGGCGTAACTTGGACGGGCCACTTTGACCAAGGGTGGTTCACAGAGAGGGACTTGGCAGTGAGCCAGCCAGCAGCTCTTACTCCCAGAAGCTGGGGGAATGGGAGCCTCAGCAAGGTATCTGGATGGCTCCACAGCATCTCTTACACACATTGTTCCTAGAACTCAGGCTATTCTAAAAATATCTTCAGCACTATCTCTGAGTTTTGTAAACTTTGGCTCTGTAGATTCCCCAGAGAAACAGAGTAGGCTTTTTGATGCAAAAAGAGCTGAAAGGCATTAGAAAACAAGGCGGGGCAGGGAGAATGAGGTAGAAAGACAGCAGTATTCTACCACCTCAGAACTATGGCTGGCCCTATCCAGAGCCCTCTGAAATAATTACAAATGCTAAAATTTCATTCAACTCACAATGTGTCCATTGAATCCATTCACATATCCTCTCCTTATACTTTTCTAGCTTTATCATTCTCACTTTCTCCATTATAGAATGCAGGGTTTCGAATAGAGGATCTATAAAATCCCAGACAGTTTTAATAAAATTCTGATTATATAACTCTTTCTCCTTCTAAATCCCTGCCCTTATCAACTGGCTCAGAGAACAGAAATTTGACCTGATCCAAATATGGTTTTTTGCCCACAAACATCTATTCCAAGAATCAAGAAATACCTAAAAGGGAAAAGGAAGAATTGGAATTAATGTGGGTCTTTTTACATTTAAAATTAAAAAATTAAATGAAAGAATATTTTAATTTTATAGGTATTACAGAAAATTTAGAATATAGAGAAAATAACAAAAATGACTATCTTAACAAATATGTTAATATTTAATTGTACTTCTATTTTCTACTTTTTATATATAATTGTAATCATATAGTTATGCAAGTTTGCAGCCTATTCTTTTCATTTAACATTGACTATCCAAAACATTCCCACATGTATTAAATATTTTTTGTAATATTTAAATATCTTTATACCATGTCACACAGAAAATAAGTTAGAATTTACTTCATGCTTCTAATTTGGGAATTTTTTCTTATTTCTGTTTAAAACAATTTTTTTTGTTGAAGAGATACAGCTTTGTCCCCAACTTTTTCCTGAAATTTGCATATGTCTTAGGATAGAATCTCAGAAGTGGGAAAAGAAGCAGGTTTCAAGGTCAAGGGAAAGCAATTGAGATGATCAGAGTAACAGAAGAAACGAAGCCTAGAAAGATATCGTTTTATCGGCAGGGCTGCCTTGTTCTCTACGTCTGTTTGAGGATGACATTTATTAATGACAAGACCACAGCCTGACTCTTTTAGAGAGGGTCCAAGATTGCTAGTAAACATTATAAAAAAAATTAATAGAGGAAAAAAGAAGGAAGAAAGAAAGGGAGGAAGAAAGTGCAAAGGAATGAACTAACCTGAATTATTTCTACACATTTACGTGTCTTGTAAATTAATCTTCTATTTTCTCCTTTAAATGACACTTACCTCATGTGGGGAGAACATAATCCAACAATATTACTTTATATTCTACTTTTGCAAAAGTCTTTGTGTAATGAACAAGGAGGCAGGTTATGGAAGTCATTCTACACCCCAGGCAGAATATTATTATTCTAATATGTGGTTTGGAACTGGGGTGTGAAATTCTCCTTCGTTGGAGACAGAGGAGAATGGAATGCTATTTCTCATTTGGGAACACAATTATAGGAGAAGAATGACCAACTTTTCAAAGCAAAACTTCTTCCACTACTAAAAATTAAAAAAAAAAACCTAAAAGGGCAAACTTTTAGATTTAATTTTATATTTTTTAAATCAAAACTCCTTCATGTTCTACTAAACTTTCTTTTTTTTCAGAATACCTATGTCCCTATTTCTCAGTTCCCAGTTTCTTTTCCTCTTTGTTTCTATTTGGCAAGGGTGACTAGTTAACCTTTGAAAAAGAGCCTAGGAAAGTTTCCAAGGTGCCTAGCTGTAGATAATTTCATGGATTCCCTCTGCCTAACTGGTATAAATAACAGGTTAAATCCAGAGCCACTGGGTAATGCCTAATTGCTTTTTGGCATAGTCCAACCAAAATGTAAGCACTACTAGCTGGATTTGGACGTGATATTCATGGATGAACTATTTTTTCTTCATAAATGTTCTCAGTGCAGGTCAGTGCAAGTCAGCTTAGAGAAGTAAAATCAGTATCAGAAGAAAAATATATATGGTGGTTAATTATTGCTGCTAGTAATCATCCAACCATCGACTCTGTCACACCATTGCTCTTAGCGGGATAGTAAGCTTAGGTGGGCTAAGAAAAGCAGAGAGCATGATTGTGAATTTTTTTTCAGCAGCTGCAGATAACTTTCTTTGTGTTGAGCACTTAATCTGTGAGAGTTTCAGTTTATAACTCTGTAAAAATGAGTACAGTACAGCAATACTTACCTGACCTCTGAAGTGATTTGGTGGAGTACTAGTAAAAATTATGGAAAACAAATATCAAGTGCTAGACAAACATTTAAGGATAACTTTATCCTATTTAATGGTTTCGAGTCCTGGACTTTTCTTTACTTTCTGAATGACCTTTTTCCTTCTCTGCACACAAAATACAGTGCCTCAGCAAGACTAGCTGAACATCTGTGTTAGAAATACCTGCTCCTCTTCTTTGATGCTCTCAGTCTGCAGCCTATAACATGCCTGTGAATGATCTAATTCACTATTACAAAACTCTCAGGAGCTTACGTTTTCAATAGAGCAAGTAGTACAGACACAACTACCCTCAGACTTTGCTACCCATATAAATAAATCTGGAAAAAAAAATACTCAATACTGGTAACAGCACATTTTAAATCATTTTGATTCTAGAAAATGCTTGTTTCTGAAGCTATCATTGATTCATTCATCCAACAATGATATATATTAAGCTTACTCTTTGTATTGCCTGCTTTTCAGTTTTGGGAATTAAGGATCTAACAGTAAAGAAGTGAGTTCTTTGTACTTAGTTGGGAGACATACACATAAACAAGTAAACAAATTATACAACAATGTCAAAAGACTCGTAAGTACTAAAAAGATAGTAAAATGGGATGGTAAAGTAGGAGACCCTGTGAAAGGGAGAGATACTTAGATTGAGTGGAGAAGGAAGGCTTTTTGAGTGGTGGCAGCCGCTCTAAGAACTGAATTATAAGAAAACATAAGCTGTCAGATGAGAAATTTTCATGTGCTGCCGCCACCACATGTATCCACCCCATGAACTCTTCCCCCTCCCTGTGGCTATTGATGAGCTCTCCCTGCCTGCCTCCCTCACTTGTCAACTGGATTCCATCCTCTCTTTCCTACTCAAGGGGATTGGATGGCAATTATTTCCTTGCTCTACTGCAAAACCAAATTTTCACATGCTAATAGTTCATTCCCATTGGCACCTAAGCACATTGTAATATTTTTTTATCTTGAAAAATACTCTTAACTCTACAACCCTCTCCCATTACCACCTCAATTATCCACTCCCCCTCCCCCTTTTTTGGGAAGTTTCCCTGTTTGTGTTTACATTCTGTTTTGGAGCCACTCCAATCAAGCTTTTACCCTCATTACTCATTATCAGCTCTTACCAAAGTCACTGATAACCACAATGTTGACAAAGATGGTGGCCTGTTATCTAAACCTGAGCTATCAGCGGTGGTTAACAGAGTTGATCACCCTCCTTGAAACATCTGTTTCAACCTAAAATATAGGATACCATGTTGCAGGGAATCTCGGCCACCTCACTGCCTGCTCCTTCTCATGACCTCAGACAGCTTCCTTTCATTTTCTCCAGAAGTCAGAGTTCTCTGTGACTCGGCCCGCACACTTTTACTCTTCTCCAACTCTATTCCACTGCTTAGGTGATTTCATGGATTTAAATCCCCTCTCTATATTGCTGACTCCCCAATCTCTCTCTCCAGCTTGGAGGCCCGAATCTTTTATCTAAATGCTTGCCTGATACGTCCAAATGCAAGTCTAATAGTATCTCAACATGTCCAAAAATATCCCTGCAACTTTAGAAAATAATTTGCCTTTTTTACCAAAAGGAGAAATATAAGAGAAAAAAACAATTTTGTGGGAGAAATTGAAACATTCAGTTTTGGATCACTGTCTCCAGGGTCTTTGGCATGTTGGGCAAAATTTCAAGACTATTAAGGCCAGAATTAAAGAGTTAGGGAAACACTTCTGATTTTCAGAGCCTTACAGCTGTCAGAGATATGGGTTTTGTTTTTCCCCTGGCCATCTAGCAGTGTGATCTTGGGAATCTAGAAAAGAACAAAAGCATTCTGGGGTGTGTCTATGAGTATGTGTGTGTGTCTGTATTCCATTTTTAAACAGCTTCTATCATTTGAGGAAGGCAATATATGATGAATAGGTCTACCTAGCCTATTTAGCTATTTATGGGATAGCAAGCAAGCATTTATATCATTTAAGAAATATTAAATTACTTAAGAAGTATTTCTTGAGCTCCAAATAATCACCAACATTGTGATAGGTATTGAAAATATCAAATACTATGATGTCATATCTGACATTAAAAAGCTTACAGTCTCTGAGAAGACTTATAAAGCAAATAGTGTCGACATGCAATCCTGTTAAAAAAAGAAATAAAAATAAAGCAAATAGTGTTATACACAGAATTTACAGTAGTAGGTGTTTACCAAGCGTGATTAGATATAAATAAGTTTGAGCCCTAAATAATAATAATATTATTACAGGAGTCTATGATCTGACATTACTTGAAGGATGTAAAATTTGCTATTGTAAGTCAGTTTAACTAAAACATCTCCTAAAATAATTCAACAGAGACAAAAACTGATATGACAAATTTAGATATTCTCTTAATTCATTATAAAAATGAAATTGCTTTTTATTGGTTACGTTGATACCGAATATAATATTCAATTTGAAAATGTCAGGGGAAATTCAGAAAATCAAACTTGTAAGGTATACATACCATGTAATTCTAATTAGAGAATTGTTTTGTATTCTATTTCTATTTAATGCAAACCAAAACAAAGAACATTAACAGTTTTCTGCATGAAGAGATGTAAGGTAAATAAAGAAATGAGAACTTTATACATAGGTGAGCTTACTCCTTTTAATTATAATTTTTAAAGGAAAGAGCCAATTAGAGTGCATTAAGCTTAGAAAAACTGAAACACTTGGATACCACACTCGTGTTTTCTTTGACGTTTCAAGTCCCCCAAGTTTATGAGCCTAGAACAAACACAATTAAAGTCATTGGAGAGAAACACTTAAGGAGTTATTTTGAGATGAACACAACTTTTAATAAGTCAAAGTTTGATATATTAAGGAAACTTAGCTTATAGAGACATGTGGTTTTAAGAGGATGAATATGCGGAATGAGGAAATGTGAGGCTAGAAAAGGCTGTGGCCGTTGACCAGCGTGTGCATTACTCCCATCATCCTTGACACAGGGCTCATGGTTTATATTTACAAAGACCTGGTCACTTGGCTAAATGGAGAATCGCCTGCTAAACCATGTACACTGTCTCACTGCTTGTCTGGTGGATTCCTTCAAGTGTTTGTTTTTTGGGAGCAACATGCCTTCCTTTCCCCTCTTTCTGTTACTTGTGGGTTTGCAAACAATACTGAGCTCTCCTAGAAATAGTTTCTGGAAATGGTTTCTGTACCTCTGAGCCAACAACAAGGATTCTCAACTTTCTCCACTTTCTTGTGTGATAAATGTCTCCCTGGGTTCTCCTTAGAGACTTCCCATCTCTGGTGCTCTCCTGACAGCCCTCTTGACATCTGCTTCAAGCCACTGCTTCCTATCTCAGGAGGAAAGCGGGGCAGTTTGATTTGTAAAAGGGTGCTTTTCACTGTAGCCAGAGGTTTTTTTTTTTTTTGGTGGCTTTTGTATACAGTCTTACCTGTCTCTGGAAATGTGATCTGCATGATGGATGTGAACGAATGAGTTCAGGGATCTGTTCTTTCTTCTCTTTGGCTCATCAGTTTTTCCACAGCTTTGATTTCTACAAAGCTGACACTTTCAGTGGAAAGGAAGAAGTGGGTCCCAAGTTGTCGCTGGCTGGAAGCCTGTAGTGGGGCCAAATGTTCCAGTAGATGTTGGAAATATGTAATATAAGCGGACACCATTGTCCTCTAAGGGTTAGGCTTTTATTGAATTGCCATTTGTCTCCCACTGTCCCTATCTCATCTCTGTCTAAACCTCTGTTTCTGAAATAGTGTCCTTCCTCTCTTTTGTCCCAGAGAGCTGCAGTCAAACATCGTGAAAAATCATTGGAAGCTAAAAATGCCTTTAACGGAGAGGGCTCATCAGCAGGGATCCAGGATTTCAAATCTTTGCCAGGAAATGGCTTCAGATGCTTGGAGCCTGAAGATGGAAAATCCTAAGCCTTGGTGTTGCTTCAGGTTCCAGCAAATAGGAACAGAGTTCCCATAAAACTGAGCTGAGGTCACTGGAAGAGTGCAAAGGGTTAAACTGACATGACCGGAATTGGACAGTGTGCACGGCTAGTCCCATCTCAGAAATGAGGTCATTAACAAGTCCCACTCCAAGTCTCTCCTTCATCCTTGTGACTTTCGGTGCTTTAATAGTACATTATCTTTCCTTCTCTCAATTTCCACGTGTGTGTGTGTGTGTGTGTGTGTGTGTGTCAGTGTCAGTGAAGCGATTCAGAGAAAACACTGAGCTCCCACTGTAAAAAAACAAAACAGCAGTGCTCAGTGTCGATGAGGGCTTGCTCCCGCCAGGCACAGGAGCTGGTGACATTATGGAGCTTGTTAACTTCAAATCTTCTTCATTTTACATTTTTTTGTGATACATTTTACAGACACCAACCTCAGGGAGAGAAGGGCCAGTTGCTTCTTTATTACACTGTGGAAGAGCCACATTAGCGTTCCAGTCTATATATTATGAAATTAAGTGGATACCCTTGGGGTTAATTCCTTGTTGTAATTGTAATGAAAAGAAACAATTTCTAACCCTCCATTTAAGATCTATAACTATTAAAATCCACTAGTCTTAGTGACTCCTGGGGCCAGTCGAGTGCTTCAGTGTGTATGAAAAGGGCACTCCTACAGTGTCCAATATCAGTAATTTAAAAAATAACCACCTCCAAGGGGGAAAACTAACAAATGAGTTTTCCATTTAGCCCCTCCCTGCTGTTTACCCGTGGTGTGTTATATTCATCAACTCTGTGCAGTCATATGCATATTAAAACTACGGGCCTGGGTTCTAGGATTTTGGTTGGATCAGAGGAAGGGAAGAGTACAGTGTGATGCTCTTTAGGATGAAGTATAGAGTGAATCATCTTAAAGAATGAAGTTGAAAGAACTGGGAAAAAGGACCATGTTAAAGGAAACCAATGTGTTACCTGCTCCTCTGTCACCTCCAGAGCCTCTTCTGTTTATCTTAGAGTGGTTTTCACACGTGCTTTCAATTGCAAATGATACATATTTTGCTTTCTAATATCTAGCCTGCAATAATTCTGTTTATTGTTAGCGGCGAAAAAATGTACATTGTGCATATGACATCTGATTTAATTTCTTCATTACAGCTATTATGGCCATTAAAATACCAAATTTACGAGCGTATTATCATCTGACACAGTGTAAATCACTGGTTGGTACATGCACAGGGGATGATGACAATAATTCAAATAAA
Source organism: Cheirogaleus medius (assembly GCA_008086735.1). Classification (NCBI taxonomy): domain Eukaryota; kingdom Metazoa; phylum Chordata; class Mammalia; order Primates; family Cheirogaleidae; genus Cheirogaleus; species Cheirogaleus medius. The sequence goes on from VBSM01000529.1 coordinate 61,232,495, forward strand.
AGAAAGGGACGTTTCAGTTTATAATTGAGTTGGTGTGTGAAAAAGACTTTGTGAGGCTTCTAAGATTTCTGGTGGGAGTTCTTTTTAATAAATGTATTTGTTCAGTTGTGGCTGACACGATCATAGCTCTTTTATTTCTCTCCTTTCACTCATCATAGTATGAACTGCTTCAGAAGAAAGGAAAAGCAGTTGCATGCTTGACAGAAAAAGAGCAAGCTAAGAAATAATTGTTGTATTAAAAAAATTTCCATTCTATTGCCTCAGGAAATATGATAAAAGGTTCTATTTAGAGACTCTTTTTTTTTTTTATAATGCATCACATTGTATGTCATAACTTATTGGGAAAAAGTTTTATTTTGGGTGAATAGTTCCTGTTAATTCATGCAGCATAGCTCCTGGTGACTTTATGTATGTGTGTGTATATCAGAATGCTCGTGAAAAGCCATTATTCCTCTGCTGTTCTTGTGCCATTTGCTAATTTGAGCACTCCCAAATTTGACTCCTATGTAGTAATTTCAGAATGCTAGCAGACATGCTTGTATCCAAACCAGGAAGATGGTTGGAGTGAAATTAACAGGCCTATCTGAAGTCAGTTCCCAGCTTCCTTGGTCCACTCAAGGCAAACATTTCTCCAGTTTCATAGCTGAGTTTCCCACTCATCTCTAACTGGCCACTTTGGAGACCAGAAGATTCTGAAATACTCACACATGACTATGGCAGTAGAGGGGAGAATTGTTTTGTGTTGAAGACAACTTGGGACTATCTAACTCCTGATATAATTTTTTTATATTTAACTTTTCATTTTGAAATAATTTTAGACTTATAGAAGATTTTCAAAATCTGTATAGGCAGTTTGCATATACCCTTCACCCAGCTTCCCCTAATTTTAACAAATTACATAACTATAGTACAATGATCAAAACGAGAAAATTAAACTTGCTACAATATTATTAAATGAATTATAGTTTATCCAAATTTCTTCAAATTCCAGATTATTCAAATTTTGCCAGCTTTTTCTTTAATGCCTTTTTCTTCTGTTCCAGGATCCAATCCAGGAATCCACGTTGCATTTAGTGTTATTTCTTCTAAGTCTCCTCTAATCTGTGATATATCCTCAGTTGTTCCTAGTCTTAGTCTCTCAACTTTGGTTTGTCTAATATTTTCTCCAATTTTAATTATTGGATTAAAATTATGCATTTTTAGCAAGAATATTAACAGATGTGAAGCTGTGTCCTCTGTGCGTCACAAGCGGAGTACAGTGTACATGCTGGAGGTGAGTCTGAGTATTAGTGATGTCGACATGATCACTTGGTTAAGGTAGTGTCTGCTGGGTTTCTCTATTGTGAAGTTACTATTTTTCCTGATCTAGTAGTTTTAATATTCAAAACAATAAGGCCTTTCCAAGAAGATATGTATTTGTCTGTGTATTTCAAGGAGGAAAAAGCAATAGACATCTTTCTCTCTAAGTTTTGCTGTTAAGTAAGTCTGAACTTATTATATTTTTTCTACAAACAATCTTCATTTTGCCATTAGTTAGTATTGAAGGTGTTTGTCTTAGCTTGGGCTATAATAAAGTATAGGTTGGGTGGCTTAGAAACAACAGAAATTTATTTTTCAAGTTCTGGAGGCTGGAAGTCTGAAATCAGCATACCAGTGTGGTTGGGTTTGGTGAGACCCCTTTCCTGCCTGCAGACTGCTCACCTCCTCATACCATCATGTTGAGGGTTAGCATTTCAAAATATGCATTTTAGAGAGACACAAACATTCAATCCACTGCAATGCTCAAATAGTTGAAATAAAATCATCTTTGGTGCTGTGATCCTATAACCGTAACTGTAATATTGGACCATGAGAACAATGTAAGCTTCCGGTTTAGGTTCATAGGCACCTGGGTCCGTGGCAGATATTGGCATTAATTGCTGGGTCAGGCAGAGAAGTGAAATTTGGAATACAATTTGAACTGTGTTCTTGTGATCACTTTTTTTCTCTGTAGAAAACTTGAAATTTAATTTTAAAAAGAGACAGTTTTACCTTTGATGTTTCCATTTTCTCTTTAAAAATTTTTTTAAAAATTTGAATAGATTTGGGGGGTACCAGTGGTTTTTTGTTATATGGATGAATTGCATAGTGGAGAAGTCTAGGCTTTTCATATATCTGTCACTTGAATAGTGTACATTGTACCCAAAAGGTAATTTTTCATCCCATACCTCCTACTCTCTGTCCCCTTCTGAGTCTCTAGTGTCCATTAAATCACTCTATATGAACATGCATACCTATTGCTTAGCTCCCACTTGTAAGTGAGAACATGTGGTATTTGTTTTTTTGTTCCTAGGTTACTTCACTTAGAATAATGGCCTCCAGTTCCATCCAAGTTGCTGCAAAAGACATTATTTCATTCTTTTCGATGGCTGAGTAGTATTCCATGATATATACCACATTTTTTTAATCCACTCATCCATTGGTGTGAGCACTTAGGTTGGTTCCATACCTTTGCAGTTGTGAATTTTGCTACAATAAACATATCAGTACAGGTGTCTTTTTTATAAAATGATTCCTTTTCCTTTGGGTAGATATCCAGTAGTGGGATTGCTGGATTGAATGGTAGATCTACTTTTAGTTCTTTGAGAAAGTGTTGTACTAATTTACATCCCCACCAATAGTGTGTAAGTGTTCCCTTTTCACCACGTCTATGCCAGCATCTATTATTTTTTGACATTTTGATAATGGCCATTCTGACAGGGATAAGGTAGTATCTCACTGAGGATTTAATTTGCATTTTCTTAATGATCAGCGATATTGAACATTTTTCATATGTTTGTTGGGTCATTTGCTTCTCTGTCCAAGTTTTTATAGAAACTCATAGAAATGCTCTCAAATAAGGTTACAACCACAAGATCACATAGTTAATACAACTAAAGTTACATTTATCTATCAGGATGAGGAAAAATTTTCTTCTTTTTGGATTAGACCACTGAAAAATCATGATTTTCCCCAATGTTTCCTATTTCTGCTGGGTTGTATATTCTTTGCCTATTTGGCACCATTGACATCATCAAGGCCAGCAATCAATCAAATCCATCCAACCACTGAACAAAGATCCTTTGGAGAGCGGCTAACAGGTTATGAGTCAGATTATTCTTGCCTCTGATATTCTGCCAGATCCACTGCATAGGAGACTTTAGGTATGTAAAGGCTGCCTTTCTTTCATTCGTGATCCCTTTATTCAGAGCATAATATTTCTGACGTGTACTTTAGCTATTGGAAATTGTCTCAGCTTCCAAAAACTAGGGCTACAAAGTTCTGCAATTTTTATGACTGCTTCCTGTTCCTCAGTGCTCTTTTATAAAAAAGTCTTTAGATCTTCTTAAATGAAACTTTTGATAAATGTACTTTTATATTGAAGTTTAATCACTAACGTGTATTTTAGATTAATCCCTCCTCCCCTTTTCAGGTATTCATGGCTTTTGGAAGGATATTATCGCTTATGAGGTTTTTAAAGTTGAGCCTACTTCAGGATTCCTTTTTCCTGATTAAGGAGTCCAGGTGAATAGTAAGTCATATTCAGAGTTTATGACTAGTGATTATCTTGAACAGTGTTGCAAATAACACATGTTAATCCAAGCAGAATTACATTTGACCTTTGAACAACGCGCGGGTCAGGATGCTGACACCTGTGCAGTCAAAGACTCATGTATAAGTTTTTACTCTCCCAAAAGTGACCTATTAATAGCCTACAGTTGACTGCAAGCCTTACTGATAACAATCAATTAACACATATTTTGTACGTTATATGTATTATGATATATACTACATTCTTATAATAAATTTAGCTAGAGAAAAGAAAATGTTATTAAGAAAATCATAAGAAAGAGAAACATATTTACTATTCATTAGGTGGAAGTTACAAAGGATCATTATAAAGGTCTTCATCCTTGTCATCTTCAAGTTGAGTAGGCTAAGGAGGAGGAGAGAGAGGAGGGGTTGGTATTGCTCTTTCAAGGGTGGCAGAGGAAGAGGTGGAGGACGTGGAAGGGGAGGCAGCAGAGGCCAGCACACTTGGTGTAACTGCTTTTATTTAAAAAAATCTGTGTATAAGTGGACTTGTGTAGTTCAAACTTACGTTGTGCAGGGGGCCAACTATACTCTTTCCTGTAATTCTTGAGTAGTTTGATTTCTCTTATTGATGGTCATCAAGTTTTCTCAGAAATGCTATTGTCTAAGTAATTCTATGGATTTATAGACAATTTAAGAGAATAAAAGGTCTCAGAAAGGAATATTACTGGCTAAGTATAAATTGAGAAATTTAGGACTTTTCAATTTGTGTTATAATCTCTGTTAGAGCTTATAAATTAGAACATATCTTCTGGACTTGTCTCTGAACACAACTTGTTTGACCTTTAAATTGGCCACTCCATTCAACAAAACCAAGTATTTGATGATTATGCTTTTCTAGATTGGCCAACTATGTGAAATAAGATTTTGCCCACTGTACATCAGACGCTGGCCACCAAATCTATAAAATTGGGAGAGCCGAATCCTTTTCCTATGGAAAAGTATCTGCATTAGTCAGGGCTCTCCAGAAAAACAGAACTAAAAGGAGATATATATAAAGAGCTGTATTATAAGGAATTGGTTCACATACTTACAGAGGCCGGCAAGTCTCAAAATCTGCAGAGTGATTTGGCAAGCTGAAGAGGTAAGAGAGCCAGTGGTTTAGTTCCAATCTGAGCCTGAAGGCCTGAGAACCAGGGGAGCTGATGTTGTATTTCTAGTCTGATGGATGGCAGAATCAAGACCCAGGAAGAGCTGATGTTTTACTTTGAGGCCAAAGGCAAGAAAAAAGCCAATATCCTAGTTCAGAGGCTGTCAGGCAGGGAGACTTCTCTGTTAACTGGGGGAGGGTCAGCCTTTTTGTTTTATTCAGGCCTTCAACTGGTTGGATGAGGCCCACCCTTATTATGGATAGCAATCTTCTTCACTCAGTCTACTAATACAAAGATTAATCTAATCCAAAAATACCCTCACAGAAACATCCAGAATAATGTCAGCTCAAGTATCTGGGCATCCTGTGGTCCAGTTAAGTTGACATTGACATATAAAAGTAGCCACCAGAGTTTCCAAAAGGGTGGAATATTTTAAAGTGCTTAAAAACATTACATTTTACCAATTATGAACTCAATCCCATTAGTCTGTTTGAGGTACTCCTTTTTTTTTTTTTAATGTTAGAATATATGATACGGTCAGAGCACATCAGTAGTTGAAGAGTCAATGAAGGGCAAGATATCTGCTTCCTTGCTCTACGCAAATCTCAAAGGCTAATGCAAGCATTGCTCTGCTTTACGAAAATCCCGAGGCAGGGTATCTGGAAATCTACAGTCTATGATACTTCCTAGTTTATACCTCCTTCCCAGGGTGTTCCTGTATTCTTAATGCACCACGTTTGTGTTGTAGCTCTCTCTGTTGCCTGGACGTCTTCTTGTGTCCAGCTTGTGAGAGATGCCCTAGGCATCTTCTCTACAGTCACACAGCCTTTCCTTGTGATTCTATCAGCTCATTGTCGCTGCTTCATTGTCATTCTGTTGGCCTCTGAGGAGAGGACCCCATGGATCCTCTACCTAAATGCTGCAGAAATGATGATTGGAGGGAGAAGTGTCAGTGAGTCATTGTGGAAAATGATTTTTCTGTAAGTAATAAGGAGAAGTGTGTTGTTGAAGATTATAAACCCAACCATAGCATCAAGACCTCGACTATTTAAAGTATACATGGCAGTTTTCAAAAGAAGAGATAAACTCAGTGGGATTCCTGGTTGTTATGCATTCAATTTTAAATGGGTTTCTGAGGAGAAAAAATACTATTTGTTTATTTTAAAGTTTAAGGTGCTAAGGAAAAGAAATTTTATTTGTGAATGCTCAAACTTCTGAATATTTTGCCTATATTTTCTACATTTTACTTCTATTACCCTTGTTGATCAACTTATCTTCTCCCTTAGAGTTCTTATTTTAAAGCATTAAAAACCATATTCCCACAATCCTACCACTTAAACACAATTAACTTCTGTTTATAATCCTAGATAAAACTTATTTGTATTATGTATATTTCTACATAGCTGCAGTAAAAGATCATATATTTTTAACATATCAATTATTAATATTTGGCCCCATTGAAAGAAAGTCTTCCTTCTTCTTCTTTTGGAAAAAACTTCTGTTCCATTTCTAATCTTTATCCAACATCAGCCCTGATTATATGGTAAAACTGGTGTGTATGATAAGCAAACGGTTTCTCAGTTTCTTCCACTATTTCAACAAATATAAAGTGATGAATCTGTTGTTATAGAGGCAATCAAAATACTTTGCCAGACTCATTCAAATAAGAAGATTGTGGAGATGAGCAGAGTGATAGGCTTATAAAATATTATATATATGAATATATATAATATAAAATATATATTTTAAAATATACTCTTGTGGAAAATAAGTCCGTTGCTGTGGTACCTTTTCATTCAGCCTTTTGGAGGGGCTATTTTAATTCTATTTGAATAAAAATTAAGTCTTTTAGAATTGTCTTTTAGTAAGAAATATGGCAAATTCTGTGTCTATTTTTAAGACAGTACAGTTTGCATGACAATCATTAAACTTCCCAGGCCCAGTGATGCTTGCGTGTTTAGTGAAGAAAGAGAGATCTGTTAATGCTTCTAAATTGGCAAGTATATTTTAAGTAAAACAAATTTTGATTTTAGAATTTGGTGCCGGAAGATATCATTGAAGGTGAAAACATATGACCAAGACTGATGTCTGGTTCAAGGTCCTAAAGTTTTAAAATCCTAATACTTCCTGCATAAACTGAGCACTGAGAGGAAAAATGAAGGAATTATCCTTTCTTGATACGCTAGAGTACTGCACTATCAAGTGCATTATGGTGGTTTTATACCTTCTCAAGAGGATCATTAGTCTTTTTCTCTACCACCATTTTTATGTTTTTTAATGTACATCAGTGTGGAAGGAATATCTAACTAACCTATTTATAAGGATCTTAAAAGATTGTTTTTCCTCTTTAAATTATAAAAAATGAATCTTCCCATAGCTTTATTGCTGGATGTGTTTTCAAGATTTTTATTTTTTTCTTTTGTGAAACATTTATTTTCTCTTAAAAAAATTAGCCATTTTATTTGTACTTTCTCATTGAGGAAAAAGGACCAATGTTAAGAGTCAATTGAGAGGAGAGCAAGCTCTCAAATTATATCTTATCTCCAGATACAATGAATTTAACCTTAAACCTACCTACAAAGTCCAGTACCAACTATAATAGGAGTTTCTGATTCACAACTGAAAGCGACTCTCCATAGCTACAATGTAAGAGAATTTCTAAAAAGGTTGAGAAGTTCTAAATTGGCAGTAAACCAATCATGTGAAAGACTTATTCCCTTTCTAATTCTGCCTAAAATGTTTATTTTACTCTCATAATATAATCACATTGTATCCTCTAAGAAATTAACTTTCTGCTGTTAATTTTTTGAGAGTTACTATGTTATCAAGTGATGGATAATGTGAAAATATACATACCTGCTAGGATGGTCAAGTTATGCTGTAATAACAAACAACCCAAATTCTGACTGGCTAAATCCATCAAAGTCTATTTGTCTTCCAATGCAGGGCAGCAGAGAGCTCTGCTCATTGAAGTTACTCAGGGACCTAGGATATGGAGGGTCTATCTCAACTATGTTTTTACTACTACTGTGGCATGGGAAAGGGAATACATACAGTAAATTTGCCACTAGCTATTAAATCTTGCATCTGAAAGTGATGCATTTTACTTCTCACATTTCACTGGACAGGGCAAGTCATAAGATTATGCCTAACTTCAAAGGAGACAGGAAAGCAAGAAATATGATGAGTAGTATTACTGACTATGATCATGTAATATCTATATGTGTGTGTGTATGAGTGTGAATCTGTGATAGAAAACAATCTGGCTTGGGTAAGATAGAGCTAAGATTGTGATGGAAATAAACTGCAGACAAATTCCATGGTCTGTAGAGATGAAATATTTTTAAACAATTTTAGATTTACAGAAAAGTATGAAGATATTACTGAGAATTCCCATATACTCCACACCTAGTTTCCCCTATTATTATATCTAATATTTGTATGACAATTAATAATCAAATATTAAGACATTATTTTTAACTAAGTTCCCTACTTTATTCAGATTTTCTTAGTTTTAACCTAATATGCTTTTTCTGTTCCTAAATCCTACCCAGGATACCACATTACACTCAGTGTTGACATCTCCTTAGCCTCCTCTTGGCTATGAGAGCCTCTCATATTTTGCTTGTTTTTGATGACCTTGATGGTTTTGAGGAATACTAATCAGGTGTTTTAGGGAATGTTCTTCAAATGGATTTTGTCCGATGCTTTGCTAATGATTAAACCAGAGTTATGGGTTTTGGGGAGGAAGACCACAGAGGTAAGGTGCCATTTTAATTACATAATATCCATGGTATATGATATCAGTGATTTCTCACTACTGTTATTGACCTTGATCAGCTGGCTGAGGTAGTGTTTGTTAAGTTTCTACACTGTAAATTTTCTCTTTTTTCTGCCTTTCCATACTGTACTTCAGAAGGAATTACTATGAGCAGTCTACACTTGTGGAGTGGGGAGTTATACTTCATTTTCTTGAGGAGGTTGTATCTGCATAAAATTATTTGGAATTCTTTTGCATAAAAGATTTGGGACTTTTCTCCAATTTTTTAATTTATTCAATCATTTATTTATAGTAATATGGACTCATGCATATTTACTTCATGGTTTGCATTATAATCCAATGATACTTAAATTCCCCACCCCCAAATTATTCTACCTTTGACAATCGGGAACTCCCTTGGTTTGTGTACAGGAGTTCAAGACCGGCCTTGGCAACATAGCAAGACTCCTATCTCTACAACAAATTTAAAAAAGTATTAGCTGGGCATGGCATTGTGCATCCATAGTCCCAGATACTGGGGAGGCTGAGGCAGGAGGAGCCCAAGAGTTGGAGGTTGCAGTGAGCTATGATAACATCACTACACTCTAGTCTGGGCAACAGAGAGAGACCCTAACTTAAAAAAAAAAAAAAAGAAGATACTACTATCATTTTTTTCTTTGTATCTCCTTACTTTCTAGTAGACTTACAGAGATTAATCCTCTAGAAAGTTGAGTTCTCATTCCAAATGTTTCCTCTGTTAAGATAATTTTGATAATTTCATATTTCCCTTCCCATTTTGTTGTCTGGTATTTACTTTCTAAGAAATACAGGAAAATGTCAAAATGCCTGTCAGATAAGTTGATCATCTAAAACAGGCACTAACTTGAAGAACAGTGAACAATAAAAATCCTTTTTCTACAAGAGATTACCGTTTCCAAAAGGGAAAAGATGTGCAGTGCTTAGTTAGGTTGGCTAAATCAGTCGTTTCTGCTCGAGACTATCTGCTAGTAACTGTAGTTGTAGGAATAACAACCCAATGGCTCCTCCAAGGTTGTGCATATCTCAGGAAAAGGGAACCTAATCTACATTAAGATATTAAGTGCACTGATGATTTTTTTCCCCAATATATCATGGTATTTTTCTTTTAATTTAGCTTCTATATCAGGTACCTCAGTAGTGCAATTAGATTATTCATACTAATGATAAGCATTTTTATATTTGCTCTGGAAGGGTAAGGTTTTTAAAAAATCATTCCACCATTTTCCTCATATGATTCTAGTGGAGTGCAATCTCAATCTCTCTCTCTTTCTGTCTCTCTCTTTCTGGTTCTCTTTGTTACAAAGAAACTAATTGCTAGAGCTGTTCATAAATGAAAGGGTCTTTATTAAGTATGCACTTCAATTGTGATTAGTTTCGTTGCCATATCATGGACTGTCACTATCAGCTTTGGTCATAAAGCCTTTGGATAACTGGTAGACAGTAATCACCACCAATCTGGACTAGATGTTTTAATTGTCAGTTCAGGCCTAGAGAACTCCAACTTGCTTTCCATCTGCCATCAGATATCCTTAGGCATGGGAATATCACTGCTATTGGAATACATAATTTCTTGTGCAAAAATATTAGAAGTATACCAAAGGGGCATGAGATAAAGTGACTCATATTTTAACTGAGATAAGGGACATTGAATGGACACAGTGAGGAATGGTCAAAAACAGTTGGGTTCCTTGTTTACAGGCGAAATAGTTCAGAACTACTTCACACTGGAGAGTACTGTTGGAATTCGGTGAGATGGGACAAGGGCCAGGAATAGACTCTCAGGCCTGCAAGCAAACATTTCTGGAGAGATTTATTCTTCCATGTGTGCTATAGAAAAGCAAAGTGAATGTGGCAGAACGTGCAATATCAGTTGGTTTCCTCCATTGCTGAATCCCACATCATTAAGGGCCTCGAAAATGAAACAGCATTTTAAATTGGTTGCTAAGTTGTGCTTGGAGCCAGCGCAGAGAACAAAGGTTTTGGGCAAATGTGTTCTTGGCGGCATATGCTGCCTTGTAAGAGGGTTGATGTTTTCTAAACCAGATAAAAATTCTCTGTGGCCACCTGTGCCATATGCCATTCCCAATCCCTTCAGCTCCAGGACCGCTTTAGCCGCTACAAAAGACCTCTTTACTACCATTGGAATTCAAAAGACTTGAAAGGCCTCCAGGAGGCACTGTAGAGAATCTGCAGTTAGAATTAAACACCTTTTAGTTGAGGAGAACCAGTTTCACACTGGTCTCTGAACTTGGAAATCTTAGCATTTTCCCCCGGGAGATGGGGTGTTGAAATCAGATTGCTGAAGCTGTGTTACATGAATGAGAGCTTAAAAAAAGATTAAAGAAGTTTAAGGCAAAGTTCAGATATATCTTTACTATCTTCCTCAGCACATTGACACAAAGGATTAAATACAGTTTAACAGAAAAGTGGAAAAAATGATTTTAATAGAATATGGTCAGAATTTGGGATCTCAAGGATTTTTATCTATATTCCTGAAAGTAGAATATTCTCACATAAAATTGAGAAGTCATTGAAGTTATATTCTTCTATAATGACATTCAGAAAAATCCCTATTTATTTTGACCTGAGAGAAGGAGTTAGAAAAAAAACAAATCTCTCCTAGGAACCAATATTTTATTTCATTTTCTTCTTGACTCACAATCACACCTGATTTATTGTTATATTTACCAGGTGGCTGAGGTTGTTAAAGACCCTGAACTGTGATTGAAGTATCTTTATAATAAATGCAAACTTTATATAAGATAAATATTTCTAACTGATACTAGTACAACTGGGCTGGAAAAAAACTACTGGAAGGTAAAACCAACCCTTATAATGCCTTATATATGTACCATCAAGGATTTAAATGAGTTTGCTTTCCTGGCACTTACTTTTCAAAATTAAATTAAGACCAAGATGACGCTTTAAGACATTGTACTTTGACGGTACTTGGTAGAGGGAAAAAGGGTCCCCCAAGTGCCTAATGTGAAGAGCCCCATGAGATTCTGAGAAATATACTTTTTGAATACTTCAACTTACTAGTGTCTTTTTAGTACTCAATTAGCATAATTTGACACAATTATAGGCATAAACATTTTATAGGCACTTGGTAGCAAGAGTGTGAAGAAAGTGTTGATCTCCATCAGCTTATATTTGCAACACTCACCTAGTTCTAGCATGACACTTGAATGAGCAGTGAAATATGCTCCATACTATTAATAAAATTCAAAGCGTATTTCATCTTGACACCATATCACAAGTTTGACACTGCGGTTCCTCTCTGAGGAATTTTGAGTCATGGAGACATCCCCTTGCTGCATCCCCATCTCAACTAGATGATAATTTGATTCAGACTATTTCAATACATGCCAATATGTACATCTCCCCTGCAAAGTGGAGGCATACACACAGAGAAACGAAGGTAGAACTGGCAGGTCAACATCATTTTTGTGAAGTGGTACCTCAGCAGTTTTAAAAAATACTTATGTATGACTTAATTTTACCAGTTCTCCTTTTCTCATACATTATCAATAGGACCTTCAAGAGTATGAAATTGAATGAAACAAAGAAATTATTAATTTTAACTGTCTTGGTTAAGGTTTTATTTTTAATGAATTGCTTTTTAAAATGTCAATAATGGAGGAGGTGGTTTAAATAGCTTCCAAATCCAACAGCGTGGAGATTTATTGACCTTGATAACTTCATAAAGTGATTTGTTGTTTTCTAAACAGCTAGATTTCTTTTTGACTGTGTACTACCTAAAATACGTGAAGAGGAAAAAATGAGTGATAGATACAAGAAGTATGGGATAAAGAAACTCAAATATTAAGAAAAAGGGGATAAAACTGGTGAGATGTGACCTTTCTTCAACTGTATTTTCCCTCACTGTTAATCATTACTTTCAGCTTCTCCAGAATTGAGATGAAGTTCATTTGGTTTGGAATCATTTTATCTGTGATTTAGAAGCTCTGATTAAAATATATGCCTAATAAAAATAATCTGATTCATCTTAATACTATTGAAAATGGAAAAAAATTCCCATCTCAATTAACTGTGCTTTGGGTCAACATAATTAACTATACTAGTCATTTTAATTTTTAATGATAGTTTCTGATATTTATATTCACTTTTAGAAATTGGTTTTAAGAGATATATTTTCTTAAATCTCCTATGTACAAGCATTTTGCCAGGACCAGGGTATTTTTCTTCCTAATTTCAAATTTATATCACTCAATCTGATATTTATAATAATAGTATTGTGGTAGAGATTGTTTTATTTAGTACCTCTAAAAGTAAGAAGGGTAAGTTAGCATGAATAGCATTTTCTCATATCTGTATAATTATGTACAATTTTTGAAGTACTTTGGCATATTATTTCAGTTGATATTCACAATAACTCTATAAGTAGAACACATCACAGAATAAATAAAAATATTTTTTAATAATCAAAAACTAAAATATGCTCTTGTAATTTGGACTCTGTTATTGACTTGCATCACATGCATGTACCTTCTAAGGTGGACACAGTTATTATCCCCATTTTACAGACAAAAATCCTGAGGCTTGGAGTAGTTGGGTAACTTGATTAAGATCATGAAGTGGTGAGTGTCACAGTTTGAATTTGAGCTGAAGTCTCTCTTATCCCAGAGTTCAGGATTTCAACCTTTAACCTGTCACCTTTGAGAGCAACTCACCCAACTCTTTCATTTTTTAGATAAACTAAGTCCTAGAGGAGCAAAGCGTTTGGGACCAAATTTCCGGGGCATTTAGTGGCAAAACGAGGGCTTGCGCCTTGATGTTAGATATCTGACAGTACTGAATTTCTGTGGCTACACTGTTCTCTCAATTGTACAACTCTATACGTGGATCACTGCATAGGTGAAGTAGTTACTTAACTCAAATGTGTTTGATAATTAATGGTAACTAGAGGTGATTTCTTACCTGTGTTTCATGAATGAGATATTTCAGAGCTGACACCAGTGATTTATTCTGTAGCTCAGATAGGATTTGAGCCTGCAGTGATCACTAAGTTGTATGGATCAAATCATACTTTCTAAATGCCATTTCCCTTGATGTGCTATCCCTTTACCTACACTGATCAATGGGCTTCTGGGTATAAAGGCAGGATTGGAAGTGGTTTCTTTGATTTCTCTTGATGATTTCAAAGGCATGAAAGGATACCACCCCTTTTGTGGGCCCCCGGGCTAAGGGTGAGAGGATGGCGTACATTGTGATAGCCAGCCAAGGCCAATCCTGCCCTTTCTTTGCTGTTCCTTGAATGAGATTTTGAAACAGAAAGAGACAAAGAGGAAAGGACACACTGTAGAACAATATAGCTTTTAACATCCATGTCACACTTTAGGAAGATCACAGTGGAGCTAAAGCTGAGGGAGGAATAGCGACAATGGCCCTTTAAGAGTGAAAGGTAACAAAAGTAGAGAATAAGGAAGGGAGGACTGCAAAGGGTGAAGAGATGCCAACACGATTACATAGTTCAGTGGGGTCCTCCAAATGATTTTTTTCCCATCTCTAATTTTATTTTTTTTGTATTTTTTTTTTTATTATTGAAGAGACAAGTGACAGCACAGAACTGGTTTTGGGCATTCATTGCCTCATAATGAGCTCATTCTCAAATGGGCTAGGATGATTTTTGCAACTAAAAAGTTTATATCAATGACTTTAAAATAGATGGTGGACAAGAATTACTTACAGTGTTAGTGGTTCTTAACTATTGATTGATTAATTGGAGTCCATTTTGAAATTCTTATTAGAGCATGGACATTTTCCCTGTGAAAATGAAGATATGCCCATACCCTCAATTTATTAAAACACATGATCTCAGATTTATGGGAACCCCAAAGGTGGTCCTTGAACTCCGGGTTAAAGAATGCTTGGTTTAGACAGTCACACCAGACTTCATAGAGAGAGTAGAGAAAGGGTGGGAAGAGAGATAAGTTTTAGATAGGTAGAAAGATTAAATGTGAGCCTTGTAGAAAGTACTCAATACTATTGGTGAAATAGAATGGATGATTGAGCTTACGGGTTTTTCCTCCTGCTCTCAGGCTCTCTCCCTCTTTATTGTTCCACTACTTAAAGATTTCGTCACCTTGGAAAAGATTTGTGCCCTTCCCCACACACTCTTTCTTTTCCTTTCCCTATTCACCCCTGAAGATCAAAACTCTGCTAGGAACTAGCAGTCAGACTGGAAATGCCTTGGATCCTAATAGCTACTTATGTCAGCTGTGGCAATAAAATGGTTACAGCAACCCTGTGTTTCTGGGAAATGTGTACTCAGCTTTCACTGAACAGCCCATCTTTTAGGCCAGTGCTTCTGGAACTTTAATGTGCGTGTGTCTCCCCTGGGGATCTTAGTAAAATGAAGATTCTGGTTGTGTAAGTCTGGGGTGAGTTGGGGTCTGCATTTCTAACAAGTTCCCAGGTGATGCTGCCGCTGCTGTTCCACAGACCACGCTGTGAACGACAAGGTTATGTTTTCTGAGGAAGCTAGCACAGTTATCTTCATAGTTGTGGGTTAAATTTGTTTTTGTATGTCAAATAATCTAAGTTTACTTTCCCAGAAAATGCTAATTTCTAAATATGATCCCATAAAAGAAGATTTTGAGGCACACAAGGAAGTTGAAATTATTTCATTTTTGAAAAATTTAAATTTTTCAGAAGAGTGAAAATTAACTCTTTAATTTAATGAAGGCTGATATATATAATAACAGATCCTGTAGCACAGCCTGGGGAATAAAAAATAGCAAAGATAACTACCTCCTCTCCCTATAAATGTCAGCTAGAAATAACTAGAGAAGCTTATCCTATTTACATAACAATACATCATTTATAGATATGTAGTTGCATATAAAGGCTTAGTAAATTTTATACTAAAATGGAAACGATTTCCTCATACTCATTTCAAGTACTAGAATAAAATAAATTACTAAGTCTCATTGGTTTTAATGCATTGGTTTTAATCTTTTCATATTTAACATACCTGAATTGGAACATGGCTACATTCAATTGGAGGTTTACAATTGCTGTTGACCAGATGGCCGCTGTAAGGAAGGTGTCATTGTGTGTGCAGTGTGAGCTTAATTGTCATTCTCAGGGGCATCACTGGACAATGGCAACCTCTTGACATTTCAGTCAGAAACCATCAGGGCTATCTGAGAAAGGAATAGGAGTGAAGAATGGGTGTCAGCAGCTTGAAAGAAAATCCTGGGGACAATTTTTCTTAAAATGCTGCATCACCAGTGCTCTTGATGGCAAAGTGGTTGATATGATGTCTCTATGGCACAGGAAAGTTGGATTCTACATGTCCAGAGGTTTTTAAGCTACTAATACTGATATATTTTGCTTATATTTTCCTTTTATTAATAACTTATGAACAAGAGTAATGATAAAAATCCATGTGTAAATGAATCTGAAAGAGTGCTTTTACTAAGTATAAAATAAAACTACTAAGTAGTAAGAAAGCACCACTAGGAAATCAAAACACCATGCTGGTGCATCTTACAATTAATGGCAACTTAATTTGATGAAATATTTCAGTTTAAAATTTGTATGTTGGAGGAATAAAGTTATCCCAAATCATCTTCAAACTCTTGGATTATGTACTTTAAAAAATGCAGTGGCTAAAAGGTTAAGTTCACCCACCATCTATTGTTTTATCTACTTTATCAAAATGGAATTTTGCCTGATGAGGAACTGATCTTACACTTTAGCTTAAACTGAACCAAGGTTCATTTAGCTGAACCTTGTTCAGTTCCTACTCAGGTATGGGGAACACCTGGTCAACCTCTTAACAATTCTATACATACTTGAAAAACTGTAATGTATAAATTCCATGATTTTCTATTTTCCAGAGAAAATAAACTTAAATCCTTTGATGTGTCCAAAAACAGTAAACTTGCAATCCTGTAACAACTTCTGTTATATCAACTACCATTTCTTAAGTTTTTTGGCTGTTCAACTACCATTCCCTTTTCTGAACAGTTCCCTGATTTCTTTCTGAAGAATGACCTCTCTCCACTCTGTGCAGTCTTGCTGGGGCTGTAAATCAAGATTTCTGCACTCCCTTAGCCCCAAAATGGGCAGGTTTCCCAGACAAAGCCACATTCTTTTTTTTAGGGAACTCTGAAGCTAGAGCCAAGTGTTGCAAGAATGAAAAGCATAGTTGAGTTTACTCACTCCTGTGTAGTGTCCTGGAGAGATGGTCAAAGTGGTCCTGTGGCCCGGATGTCCAAAACTGGCCTGGTTCCTGATTTGATGCTGAGTTGCCTCTAAGACTTGCTTGTGGCCTCTGTTCCATTTTGAGCTCACTAAGATTGCTCTAATAAATTCCCTTTTTTAAGTTAACAAGAATTAGCTTCTGACACTTACAATCAAGGAAGCCTAATGAGTACAAGGACAAAATATGTAGGGGGAGCTCCAAGACTCCAGCATTCAGCCTAATTCACCAGGCCCATCAGGGTCTTGTTGCACGAACTGTAGGGAGGGTGGAGAAACTCTTTTAGAGTTCGAGCATCTCACTATACACCACATGAAAAGGGTTCAAACTTCTCCATTAGTCTCAGATGTATGTAGAATAAAACTAAAAAGTCTCTGCATACTTTTTTTACTTTTACTTTGGATTTCCCAAAGCCTATTAGTCAATGTGATGAGGTTTGGTTTTGACGCAAATTATATCTCCAAATAGAATTTCGAAATGCAATTTTTACATCTAATCCTTCTGTCCATAATTAAAAGTAATTGAGTCCATTTTTTGATGGATCGCCAAATGTAGTGTATGAAAAATATCTGAAAAGGGAAAGCCATTAAAAGTCTGCTTGATTCTATTTGAATGTCTCTTCACACAAGAAAAGAAAACAAACTGTTTTTTCTTTTGTGCTATGATGGTTCCATTGATTAATTATAACATTTTGCTAATTTTTCGCAAGCCAAACTGTGGTTCCTTTGGAAACTCATTACCCTGTTGCTGCTGTGCCAGATTTTAGAAACTACTGACTATTTAAATGCAAGGAAATACATTGGCAAAAGACAAAAAACAAAACAAATACAAAACAATTACAGAAAGCAACTCATGGCTCTCTGAGTTACCTCCCTTGGAAACATATACTCTGGAAGATCTAAGATGCCTTTTCATGTTGTCCTCACTTCTTACCTGCCACTTCCAGTGGGCTCCGACTGGCTTCTACTCTGCCACTTCCGGCTCACAGG
Source organism: Cheirogaleus medius (assembly GCA_008086735.1). Classification (NCBI taxonomy): domain Eukaryota; kingdom Metazoa; phylum Chordata; class Mammalia; order Primates; family Cheirogaleidae; genus Cheirogaleus; species Cheirogaleus medius. The sequence continues at coordinate 61,250,219 of VBSM01000529.1, forward strand.
AAACTTTCCTGCGTGTATTTGGGAAGAAGTTAAAAGTTTGAGCTCCAGAATCATTCTTGTGTGTAAATACTAGATCTACTAATGAAGTAATCGTGGGCAAATTATGTCTCAAAAGTTGAAATTCTCCATGGATAAAACAGATTTAACCAGAATAGTCATCTTCTGATGACTGGGAGTTATCTCGTAGGAGATAACTAATGTAACGCTTAGCATGGTATCTGGCACCACATTAGACCCTTGATATCTATAATTTGTTGTCTTTAACATTTTAATGTTATGCAGAGGACAAATGCAAATACATAATAAAGGTAGAATTTTGAACGAATCAGATAGTGTGTTGGGCAGTGGATTGCAGGGGAGAGGATGCAAAGCATCGAGGCTGGTGGGTTTCTTTTGCAGTAGATCTGACATGATATTCACAGGGTCAGATATGGCCAGTGGAAAGTAATGGTACAAAAGAAGAGACAAAGAATTAATGGAAAGAGCTTGTCGATAATTAGATGAGGGTTTCAAGGGGATGAGTCATTCCTGAGTGATTGAGAATGAGGAAGTCAGGAAGGGAATTAGATGTAGGGAGAAAGAAAAGACATTTTGTTGAGTGTAGTAGAGGCATTCAAATGGAAATGTCCAGCCAAGAGGTGGGAAGCTTGGGAAGGGTTGAGATGAAATTTATGTTAAGTCTTTTGTATGAGTAAACAGATCATACCATCTTTTTATGTTCTATGAGATATATCAGAAAGTTGTGAGGAAGCAGCAGCTTGGAAAACACATAGCCTTATTGAGCCTCAGTTTCCCACTCTGTAAACCTGATGTTGAACGATCCTTATGGTCCATATCCCAAATGAAAATGGAGATGCAAAGTATGAACTTAACGATTAGCCTCATTGAAGTGAGAGTTAAAGCATCCAAGTTCATATTATACCGTTTTTTTTTTAACACAGTTTCTTCTAAAATTTTTTATTTTTGTTCTGGATGTTTCGGATGTTAAGATCCTTTTGGAAGAAAGCAGACAGCACGTTCAAAAGCAAGAAAACCTATCTCCTTCCTCTCTCTACAGGCTACAAGATTGGATGCAGGGCACATAGATGTAACCAAAGAAATTGGCAAACAATAAATGCATAGTCCAACAGCCTAGGGGTTTTCTATGACAAACATAATAATATACAAAATAATATTAACTTCAAAGGAAAAACATACAAGGGGATTATTTGTCTATATGAGAAGTTGAAACCAAATACATAACATAAAACCTCTACAATTTATATGAGTGTGTAAACCATTCTCAATGATATAGAAGTATGATGATTAAGCATGTAAATTTGGATGGCAAACACAGACTCTGATTGTGCTCACCTAATTGTCCATTATATACACTATTTACTGATTTGCACGCTCAACTAAAAAGGCTCAAATATTATCTAAGTGTCACTTAAATGTCCATGGTTTGTAAGAGTAGAGTTGTTCAAAATAAAAAGGTTCACTTCTTTAGTAGGCATGCCACTTTACCCTGCTTATATTTTAATGCAGCAAAGTACCTACAATGTATTACTTTTAAACCTCTTAATGCCTTTAATTCTATACAGCTGTTTGCTACTTTTTTTTTTACCTGCTAAAGTTAAAATTCATTTTATTTTATTTTATTTTGCTGATAATGGGTGTGCTGTACCATATTAAATCATTGCATCCATTCTTGTTTCACAGGCTGTGGAGTTTGCTGTACCTTTTGAACTCAATTATACTTTAATAGTGTGCTTTACCTCTGGATATCTCAATTTATAAAATCACATCTCTCTATAGTGGAGCATTTGAAAATTTGAGGAATAGTTGTATGTTAAAGGTTGGATTTGAAAATTTATACCCTTTCCCCAATTTTCATTGTCAAATATTTATTTTGTTATCTGATATTTTCTTTGATTCTGAGGTCATCTGGGGCTGGGTGCATGGTTTTTGACAGAAAATTTTGGTTGAAGAAATATATACCAGAATGCTCTTGTGATTAGTTGTATGAGTACAAGAAAGAGAAAAAACCTGGAAAGAGGTATAAATTAGTGTTGTCTTTGGAATTTTAAACAAGGAGACATTTCCTCTTCTTTTCCTTTTGCTGTGCCCACTTGAAGTATTTCTTTGGGGCTTTTGTACCTACACCCACATAGATGTTGACAGCACAGCAATTAAGAGCTCAGCCCTGGACTCAAGACTTTGGATTCAAGTAGCAGTGATATGCTAATCACTAGTGAGGGGACATCGAGTACATTTTATAATATGTGTAAACTTCAGATTTTTTTATTAAATAGCAATTCTATGATGGGTTTTTAGTATTTATGGTATAATGCATATAAAACACTTAGAGATAGTAAACATAAGTTTGTTACTATTATAATTTTTAATTATTATGGCTACATAATAGTTGTATATCTTTATATGGTACATGCAATGTTTTGATATAGGCATAAAATGTGAATTAATCAAATCCGGGTAATTGGGATATCTTTAGGCATTTATCATTTCTTTGTTTTAGGAACATTCCAATTCTACTCTTTTGGTTATTTTAAAGTATACCCTAACTTACTATTGATTATAGTCACTTTGTTGTGCTATCACATATTGTTCATTCTATTTATTTAACTATATTTTTGCACCTGTTAATCAGCCCTACTTTATACCCCACCCCATGTTACCCTTCCCAGTCTCTGGTAACCATCATTCTACTCTCTGTTTCCATGAGATCAATTGTTTTTAATATTTAGCTTCCACATATGAGTGAGCTAAGTAGGATAGGTATTAGTTCTTCTTTGAATGCTTGGTAGAATTCAGCAGTGAAGCCACGGGGCCTGGCCTTTTCTTCAATGGAAGACTTTTTACTACTGCTTCTATCTTGTTACTTGTTATTGATTTATTTGGATTTTAGATTTCTTCCTGGTTCAATCTTATAGGTTGCAAGTGTCTAGGAATTTATCCATTTTTTCTAGATTTTCCAATTTACTGGCATATAATTTCCCATAGTAGTCTCTAATTGTCATAAGTCTCATAATAGTCTCTAAAATGATCCTTTGGATTTTTGCAGTATCAGTTGTAATGTCTCCTTTTTCATCTCTGATTTTATTTATTTGGATCTTCTCTCTTTTTTTTCTTAGTCTGGCTAAATGTGTGTCAATTTTGTTTATCTTTGCAAAAAAACAACTTTCTATTTTGTTGACTTTTGTTTTGTTTGAATTTCATTTTGTTCTGCTCCGATTTTCATTATTTCTTTTCTTCTACTAATGGTTTGGTTTGCTCTTTGAGATGCATTATTAGGTTATTTGAAGCTTTTCTAGTTTTTTGATGTAGGCACTTATTGCTATAAACTTTCCTCTTATTATTGCTTTTACTGTATCTCATAGGGTTTGATATGTTGTGTTTTCATTTTCATTTATTTCAAGAAATTTTAAAATTTGCTGTGTTGTTATTTGATTTCTGGTCATTTTGTGGTCCTCTTTTTCTTTCTTCCTATCTTCCTTTGTTAAATCTGATTTTCTCTGGTAATGTGTTTTAATTTCTTGCTTTTTATTTTTTGTGTATCTATTGTAGGTTTTTTGAATTGAGGTTACCGTTGTGTGTTACCAGTGAGTTGTATACCTTCAGATGAGTTTTCATTGTTCATTAATATCCTTTTCTTTCCTATTGAAGAATTTCTTTTAACATTTTTTGTAGGACAGGTCTTGTGTTGATGAAATCTCTCAGCTTTTGTTTGTCTGGGAAGATCTTTATTTCTCCTTCATGTTTGAAGGGCATTTTTGCAGGATAGAATATTCCAGGGTTAAGGTCTTTTTCCTTCAACACTTTGAATATGTCATGTTACTGTCTCCTGGTCTGTAAGGTTTCCACTAAGAAGTCTGCTGCCAGGTATATTGGAGCTCCTTTAGATATTATTATTTTTCTTTTTTCTTGCTTCCTTTAGGACCTTTCTTTATCTGTGACTTTTGGCAGCTTGATTATTAAATGCTTTGAGGTAGCTTTGTTTGGGTTAAATCTCCTTGGTGTTCTATGATCTTTTTGTATCTGAATATTGATATCTTTCTCTAGATTTGTAAAGTTATTATTTCTTTGAATAAACTTTCTATCCCAATCTCTCTCTCTACCTCCTCTTGAAGGTCAATAATTTTTAGATTTGTCCTTTTTCTAGATCTTTTGGGCATCTTTCATTTTATTTATTCTTTTTTCTCTTCCTTCTGACTGTATATTTTCAAATAGCCTGTCTTCAAGCTCACTAATTCTTTCTTCTGTTTGATCAATTCTGCTACTGACAGACTCTGATGCATTTCTCAGTTTGTCCATTAAATTCTTTAGTTCTAGAATTTCTGCTTTTTAAAAAATTATTATTTCAATCCATTTGTTAAATTTCTCTGATAGGCTTCTGAATTCCTTCTCCATGTTGTCTTGAAGTTCACTGAGCTTCTTTAGGACAGCTATTTTGAATTATTTGTCTGAAAAGTCACATATCTCTATCACTCCACTATTGGTCACTGGTATGATTTAGTTTGTTTGATGAGGTCATGTTTTGCTAGGTGTTCTTGATGCTCATGGATGTTCTTCACTGTCTGGGCATTAAAGAGTTAAGTATTTATTTTAATTTTCACAGTTTGGCCTTGTTTGAACCTTCCTTCTTGAGAAGGCGTTCCAGATATTCAATGGGAATTAAATGTTGTGATCTATGTCTTTGGTCGCTGCAGCCATAATAGCACTAGGGGTGCCCAAGCCCAGTAATGCTGTGACTCTTGCAGACTCCTGGTGGTACTGCCTTGGTGGACTTGGGTCAGATATAGGAGAATTCGCTGGATTATCAGGCAAAGTCTCTCACTCTTTTCTTTTACTCTCTGTGCTGGGCTGCTGGAGTTGGGGGAGGTGTGCTGTGGGCACTCACTTATGGCCACCAGTGCCAGATCACACCTGAAGCCAGCCCAATCTCACCCAAAGCCCATGGTGACTATTGCCTGGCTACTTCTGATGTTTATTCAACACCCAACGTCTATTTAGTCACCAGGTAGTGAATCCTACCAGGACGGGTCCTTCCCTTCAGTGCAGCAGGTTTCTTTCTGGCTCAGGGTGGGTCCAGAAATGCCATCCAGGAACTAAGGCCTGGACTCAAGGGCTTCAGGAGTCTGTTTGGTACTTAATTTTACTGTGTCTGAGGTAGTACCCAAGTTGTAAAATAAAGTCTTCTGAGCTCTTTCCTTTCTTTTCCCCAAGTAGAAGAAGACGCTCCCTAAGCCACACTGCCTGGAGTTGGGGGAGGGTGGACAGAGGCACTGGCCTGGCCACAGTGTCTCACTGCAGTGCCTGCTGGTGTCTCACTGGGTCATGTGCACCACAAGTCCACTGGCTCTAAGCTAACACAGCCACAAAAATTGCCCAAGGACTGTAGGCTTTGTGGCCCAATTGCCTTACAGATTTTGTTTAGGCCCCAGTCTGCTTTTTGTCAGCCAGTAGTGGGGCTAGCTGGAACTCTGGTTTTGGGAGGAAGATTTCCCTCTGGCCAAGCTAGTATAAATGCTCCCTCTGTGGACAGTGGCAGAATTCTGCCCTGTGCTGTGTTTCCTTATGGCAGGGTGGCCCTAAGTTCCAATGCAAGGTCCCACAATCACTTCACCCTCCCTTCCCTCAGCACACAGATTCTCTCTCCACAAGGCCTGCTGGCATGGTACTGCCGGGGGTGGGGGAGGGGTGGTGTAGGCAATGCAAGATTGTCTTTTCTGCTCTCTTCAGTGCCTCTTTCCTTGATATAATGTTAAAACGAGATAGTATAATCTCACACCTGATTTTTGATTCTTCTGAAGGTGCTTACTTATGTGCATAGCTGTTGAATTTGGTGTTCATGTAGAGGGATGATCATGCGAGGTTTCTATTCAGCCATCTTGCTCTTCCACCTCATGTGCTATTATAATTTGTAGAGTTTCCATTTCTCCGTATGTATGTCTGTTTCATTAGAATTTTTACTGGCTCTGACACATGGTAGCTTTCCATTCAAAGACCAAACTCTTCTGAGTTTCTTTTCATAGCTCTTATTGAGAAAGTCTTCAAAACATTCAAAAACATGTTTTGAAAATAGATATGCACACACACAAAAGAAAGACGACTAATACATACTACTGGGGAGTCTAAGTGGCAGACTAATGGTTCATTCTCATAAGAATATTTATCAGGTACTCTATTAGTCAGGGTTCTTCAGAGAGGCAGAATTAATAGGGTATCTATACGTATATAAGAGGAGATTTATTGTGGGAATTGGCTCATGCCATTAGGGAGACCAAGAAGTCTCCCATATGCTGTCTGCAAGCTGGAGAACCAGGAAAGCTGGTGTGTAATGCAGTCCTAGTTCAAAGTCCTAGAACCAGGAGCTCTGATGTCCAAGGGCAAAAGAAGATGGATATCTCCGCTCAAGAAGAGAGAGTTTTCCCTTTCTCTGACTTTTTGTTCTATTTGGGCCTTCAATGCATTGGGTAATGCCTGACCACATTAGTGAGGGCTAATCTTCTTTACTCAGTCTACTGATTCAAATGCTAATCTCTTCTGGAAACATCCTCACAGACAGAACTGGAAATAATGTTTTACTAGCTATCTGGGTATCCCTGAAACCCAGTCAAGTTGACACATAAAATTAGCTGTCATAGCTGCTTTTCATGAAATACATGTTTTAAATCTTATAATAATTTTCAAGGTGAGTATTATTATTCCCATTTTATTGATGAGAAAACTAAGACTCACTGAGATCAAATATCTTTCCCAAAGTTAGAAAGCTAAAAATTGTGCATTCTGAAATTTATTGCTGGTACAGAGTCTGGATTTTTTTTTTTTTTTTTGAGACTGATTCTTGCTCTGTCATCTGGGCTAGAGTACAGTGGCATCATCATAGCTCACAGCAACCTCAAACTCCTAGGCTCAAGTGACTCTCCTGCCTCAGTCTCCTGAGTAGCTGGGACTATAGCTAGTCCACCACCATGCCCGGCTAATTTTTCTATTTTTTGTAGAGACAGGTTCTTACTCTTGCTCAGGCTGGTCTTGAACTCTTGGCCTCAAGCAATCCTCCTGCCTACACCTCCCAAAGGGCTAGGATTACAGGTATGAGCCATCACATCTGGCCTTTGGATTTTTATATTACATGAAGATGCTTTCTTAGTTGCACTGAAAAAAAGCACAACTCTTTTTGAATTGAAAGGAACAAAACCACCAAGAATAACTATGCATTCCATTTCTTTTTGACAATAACTCTAGGTTAAATATTTATCAGTTCAACCTATTGTGAAACACAAGTCAAATGAGGTACACGTCAAAGCAATTCTTCATTAATTTTGAGAATACAAACATTATGCTGAGGGGGGAAAAGCCACCTTTTTCAAAATTTAACTACTTCCTTTAAGTCACACTGGATTTTTCTTCTTTAGCTTTCTTTATTCACTTGCTAAATTATTATTAGATTGACTATCATTCAAATAAATAAATACACCTATTTATTTCCATTAACTTGCCAACATGTAAAGAGGCTAGGAGATTGATTTACTTCAGGAATCAATTTAGAGGTAATCCTTCCATATCTAGTACAATTTTTGATTCTTCTAGAGTCTCTGTCACGCCAATAATCTCAGTTTTGTTTTGCTAGCCTTGAAATTCCTCCCCAATCAGCTCTGTAGACATGAACTAGATATATTTCTATTTTTTTTTTGTTGTGTTAGCAAAACAATTGTTGATGAAAGGCAAAGCAGAAAATATAATGACAAGAAATTGCTCAACTTTAATCAGACTTTTATCTATATGGTATTTAGAAAAGTAGAAAAAATACAGTAAAGTCAATAGCAAAGTCTCTCAAGGTAAGTTTGATTGTCCAAAGAGCGATAGTAAATATATACATTATAGAGATATATATGGAGACAGGGAGAGATAAGGATGGAGAAAGGGAAGGAAGAGGGAGAGAGGAGAGAGAGATTGAAGGGGAGAGAGAGAGAGAGAGAGAGGTATAGATATGGAGCAGGAGGGAGAGAAAATATAAAATGAAGAACTATGTCCTAGAAGCTGTATTTTATTTGCAGAAGTGCACCCTACCTTTATTACTAATTTATGTGCTGGGACATCACAGCATAAAACTGCATGTGCTTGCAAATGGACTACTTCAGCAACATAATATCACATAGGTATTTCATTTGATTTGTGAGTTTTAAAAAATCATATTCAGTACCACAGATGTTAGAAGACTTCATCAAAAAATGGTATCTTTTAAAATTTGAAAACATCAACCCTGCCAATTTACTCATTACTATTAACAAGATCAAATCATAGCAATATCCAACTCAGCAGGCATTTATTTATTGTTATTAAAAATGTCTGGCACTGCAGAAGAAAATAAAAGAATTGTGAAAAGAGCAATAAAAATAGCAACAGCTCACTGGGAACCTACTATGTGCCAGTGTTTTACAAACATTGTCCTTCTTAAATACAACAGTTCTGCAATGAAGGATTTTTTTGTTTGTTTGTTTGTTTTGTTTTTTTAACATGCAAAGAAACTGAGACTTAGAGACCTTAAGCCACTTTTTTTATATATAGTGAATAAGCTCCCAAGAAATAGCTTGGAGTCTTTCCTGTCTGGCTTAACAGACTTTGCTTCTTTTCCTTCTACACTGAGCTGTTGCACCTAAAATAAAATTGTGTGTGTGTGTGTGCGTGTATATATATATATAATATATAAATATAAAATAAATTACTGTATATATAAAACCATATCCATATCTATATATATACTTACCTATACCTGTACCTATATATACATATGTTATCTCTTTCTCTTTCTATATCTATATCTTTATCTGTGAATTAATTATATTATAACAAAATAATTTTAAAATTAGGGTATTATATGAACAAATAAAGTACATTCTGAATTGAGTAGAATGTTAGAAGTGGTCAAGAAGGAAGACTATTAAGGATGTCTTCATCCAAACTTATCTTCAGAGGTACTTTCAAGTGCCTGTAGCCTGTCAGATAATTTAAGAGTTTATGATTTGGGGCAGCGCTCCTCTTAGGGGTCTGCCCAGCATGAAAATAAAAGAAAATCTTGAGTCTCTTCAGTGGAAATTCTACCCCAAGTTGGCCTTGAAAAGTGAGTGGGCAAGCTGAGGAGAACAATCACCTCCAAGTGAGCTAGAGTCCTGAGGTGTTTTGGTTCCTTGTGGAAACGAAAAGGTGGCATCTTAACAGATATTCTTGAATTGTTTTTCAGAAACCCCCACCACACAGAAAATGTAGATAAGGGGGAACTGAGGAATTGAACTCTGGCCACCATTCTTCATCCTAAATTTCCCCCTGAGGGGCCTGTCACACCCGCCTTAACACGTCTTTCCACTAATCCAAGAATCTCTGAATCCACCTGTGCTCCTCTCACTTGAGGATATCCCACCTTTTTGGGCCAGGCCAATGTATAACCTCCATGTATTGATTTATAGTTTTGCCTGTCTGGAATGTACCCTGCCTTTAAAAACTCTGGCTTGTAAACTAAAGTAAAATCTTAAGCCCCCATCTGACTGAATGGACCCCCTCTTGGCCAAGGGGACCGCAGAAATATCCTAAAGTTGAGTTGCTGGCCATGAGAAGGGAGGTCAGACATGCCTCATCATGCCCCCTCCCTTCTTGAAGATACCTTTTCTATCTCATTAACAGGCCTAAAGCCATGCAAAACAAAGGTTAAATCACACCTGCAGGTCCTCAATTTACTTAGCAGATCCCTTGAGTCTGGTTGTATGTCCAGTAGCTTGTCTCTGATTCACAGACTTCCTTATCTTAGTTTAAAACATTCCAAGCCTTTAGGCAAAACTTCATTTCTTTAACCAATTACAAATCAAAGAAGCTTTACAACTACCTATAACCCGTAACCTGTAACCTGTAGGACTGTAAGCTTTGAGATGTCCCACCGCTTTGGGCCAAACCAATGTACACCACCCATGTATTGATTTATGACTTCACGTGTAATTTCTGTCTCCCTGAAATGTATAAAATTAAACTGCAACCCAGCCACAGCAAGTCCACTTAGTCAAGGCTTCTTGGGTGTGGCTCTGTTCCATGGTCCTCAAACTTGGCTCAGAATAAACCTCTTTAAATTAAAAAAAAAAAACAACAAAAAAAACCCTGGCTTGTGAGCCATTGGGGAATTTAGGGCTTAAGTGTTAGCTGCTTTTTCTCCTTGTGTGCTGCCCTGCAATAAAGATACCTCTTTCTTCCTCTGCAACTCTAGGCTTCAGTGTGTAGCTTTACCGTGCCGGGCGAGTGCTCCCCAGTTTGGTTCGGTAACATTTAGAAATACACAAAATGGTTGTACAGAATTTACTGAATGTCTAACAGGCCAGTCTGACAACGTAGAATAGAATTGTGACAACTTTAGACATCTAATGTACAATACGAGGACTAAAGTTAACAAAATCCTATTGTATTAGTGATTTTTATTAAGTAAGTAGAATTTAGCTGTTCTTGTCACCAAAAAAAAGTAACTATGTGAGATGATAGATGTGTTGATCTGCTTCACTATAGTAACCATTTACTATCTATTATATATACGTATCCCATAATATCATGTTGTAAACCTCAAATATACACAATAAAATTTATTTTTAATAAAAGAACTCAGCATGGTTAGGTTAGGAATTTCTTACTATGCTGAATTATGTGCAGGGTGGAGAGATTGAAATCCCAGTATTTTTAAATGAGTTCACATGTACTGATTCAGTGGAATTATACTGAGGGGTCTTAAGAGTGCTCAAAAATGAGATTGCTGAGCAATTTTCAGTGGTTTTATTATTAAGAAATACTGGAGACTAGGAATTGGCAAACTGGAGATAAGCAAGTATAATTCTGAGTTTTGAAAAAGGGAAAGAAATATTTTGCAAAGTAGAGGCTGACAAGCTCTATTTATCTCTTACAAGACTAGAATGAACTAGAGGAGAGTGGTTTCACACCTCTGTAAGGGGAAGTGATGGGCACTAAGTCCCAGAATGGACTCACTAAGATCAAAGCATGTGAGAATAATGTATTTCATTTTTGAATGGCATTGATTCAGACCAGACCAATGGGGTGACATTTCATTTCATGGAGTTGCATGATCATTTTACATCTGCCCTGTCTGCAGATATGCAATATTCCATCCCCATTCCTCACTCTCTCTGGATGACCACACATTTTTTTTCCACTGAGAAAATATAAGCGACCAGAGGGAACTTCTGTATGCTTTCTCCACCCAAATTTCCCTCTTCATGCATCTGTGCCCACTCAGTCTGCCTTTCCTCCTGTCCCGGGGGTGAGCTGTCCTGCTCCAGTTTAAATCCTGCACCTCCCCTCGTGACTTGCAGCCTGTTGCCTCTTGGTTTTTCAAAGCCAGAGCACCAGCAAGTGTACCTTCTTTCTCTGGTGACATCAACTTCTTCTCTGTTGGATCATACCTGCCAACACGTAGATGTGTTATAGTATTTCCTATCTTTAAAAACAAATAAAACCAAAAACCAAACAAATGAAGCCAAAAACTAGACAAATAAAACCCTCCTTTGTTTGTCAATATCCTTCAAATGATTTCATTTCTCTGATTCCCTTTGGATGAAAACTCCTTGAAAGTGTTGCTTGTATTTTCTGTCTCTCATCCTCCTCTTCATGTTTTCTCTTGAACCTACTTGTTTCAAGTTTTGGTGGCCTCTGTCTTATGAAGGTGCTCTTGTTAGAGATTTTGACTTAATTCAACTGGGGTGGGTCCTGTTATTTTTTTATAAGCTGTCCAATTGATTATAAGGTGTGGCCAGGCAGAGAACTGGCCTAAACCTTCCAAGTGAGGATGAGATTCCACCATAGTGCTGGATACCCCTGAAACCCTGCCTGGATATCTAGTTGGTTTCTTTCTTTGGCAGTTCTGTGGATAAAATAGGGTGGTTATTTTGAATTATTCTTTGTAACAGTTACTTCAGTGTCCCCTCAAATAAAGCTTGCAATGCATTTTAAAATAAGATCATGATTTACAAAAAATAGTTTCATTCATGAACTTTCTGAAACATAGCGATTGCATTAATCCAGGAACATAATTATTTCTGTCTTTTGTTGATGCTTGGATGCCTTTAAAAACTAATAATGATAAAGAATAGGGGACATAGCATGTCATTATAATAATTTTATTTTGTCTTGTGTCAAACATCTTCTCTCAAGTATTTTCAAGTATTTTACATCTTTGTAGGACAATTCTTGACATGTTGCATTTTTTTAATTGAAATATTTGCCCAGACTACTAAAAATTCATAGGTCTCCTTAAGCTGAGGGTTCCTTTGCTTGTGTGCAGAAAAACCTTTGAGGAGTTTTTTTTTTTTTTTTTTTTTTGAGTGTTATGTATTGAAAATGTTAATAGTGGGTGAATTTTCTATCTGTCCATCTCTGGGTCTGTCATCTACTTCTACAGTGCTTATCACCATATCATCTATTTGCTACATATTTTCTCAAGATACATAGTTCATACTTTTCTCCATATTTATGGCACATAATGATTTTTGATGTTTGTTTGTTCATATTTCTCTTTTGAGAAAGAGCAAGATAATATCAGTGCACGGTAATGGAAAGAATGAAAGAAATAGTTCACTTTTCAACATCCCATAAAAAATTTGAAGATCAAATCAGCAGTTGAATAATCTGAGAACTACAAGCAGTCATAGGAGTGAGAAGAGATCAGAAGTGATACTAAACTTGGTTTCTAGTCCTAGGTTGGCCACTAATTATCTAAATGACCTTGAATGAGTCTCTAACTGTTCCCAGCCTCAATTTCTCCCACTCTAAGGGAGTCTAACTTTTGTTACACAAAAATGCTTGAGATTGTATAGCTTTGTATAGTTATACCTGGGAAAATAGTAATCTATTCCTTAATAAGGATTTTACTCTTTAATAAAAAAATGGGAATAATGTTATGTTAGCTGTGAATAAACCCTGTTTTAGTAAATGCTAAAATAAATTAATTTTGTAATTTTTCTTTATGAAAATTGCCAGAGAAATTAGATCTGTCTTTGAGCACAAACATGAGAGTCAAAAGAACAGTAAATGCAATTTCAATTTCATTCATCTCTTTTCAGAGACTGGAGACAAACTTGGACCTCTTCCAAAAGACCAAAGTAAACAGAGAGGAAATTTTGGAAGATTGAATCAGAGCCAGAATAAACTAGGATTTCTAATGTTTAGGATGAATATTGCAAAGGGATCCAAAAAGTGGTTTAAGGAGATATATTTAGATCTAAAAACCAGGCCAAGTTGCTTTAATTAATAATTTTAAGATTTAGGAAATTAATTTGTATCAATATTAATCTGTTTGAGAAACTACTAAAGATATACAGAAAGGGCACTTTGATTAATGACACTTTTTTTTATGCCTACAGTATCATTGCCTATTTTAATTTAATGAAAAAGAAATTCAAATTAACTTCATGAGATTGTTTAGTATATTAATATCAGGTTTGTATTTAAAAGAACTTTATGGTTGTTTTGGTTTTTGGAACTCTGCCATAGCATGGCCAATGTCACCAATCTTTTTTTCTTTTTCTTTTTTTGGTTGAGTCAATTAACATCAGACATCAAGACCTAGTTTAATAGTATGTTGACCCCATTGATCATTATTTCCTTTTAATTGGTTTAAATGCCTTTGCTGCAACTCATATTATATTTTCTAAAATTCTGTTAAAAAGTAGAATTGCTTCTATTTCATTGAATGAAAGAGCCAGCCTTCATTCTTTGAATCAAAAGTGACCCTAATTATTCAGGTTAGCTTTATGACTTGTTTCTGGACAGATTTACTTAGTCATTTCATGTTCACAACAACATGTTTCCCACCTTGTAAAGTCTAGGCAATTGACTAATGATCCCAATATTATATAAAGAATTAATGAGTTGTTACCAATTTCAGAGAATCACAGATGGGTGGAATACTGCACTTGGATGATATCTCAGCTGATACATAATGTGATTTAGTAAGAATTATTTTTTCTCTTGATTTTAAGAAAAAATGATAGAAACTCTTGAATGAATAAGATCCTAAGCAGCAATAGAAAATACCTCTGATTTTAATGCCTTAGCATGTTTGGGGCATTCTATAGAGACTCTAGCACAATATGATTTGAATTCTGGAGTTACTGAAAAGTTACAGAACTATTTTCAAATCTTTCTACTATTCATCTAGTTAGAGAGAACTAATCACATAATTTAAGTGGATGAAAATTACTAAGATATTAGAGTTGTCATTTCTAAACATTTATTGAACATTTTAAGGCTTCGTGTTTATTTATAATTATTTATAATTACCATGGTAACATATTACATATTATTCTTTAGTGTAATGTAGCCTATTTTATAGATGTAAATGTAAACCTCACTCATTTATACAATAAATACTGAGTGCTCACTATGGTGAGGTGCTTTTCCGAATGATGAATATTTTTATTCTCTTTCTATTCTTACCTTTGCTAAGTATAAAACTTATATTTTACTCTTCAATACTATCCATTAAATGGTTTTGATTTTATGCTAGCATGAAAAATAAACACATTAGGAGATTTTTTTTTTCAAGATATGTTTTCATTTTTTTAACTTGTACTTTGAACAATGTATTGGATCATCAGTTTTGTTTGGGGGTCCGTAGAATTCTGTCAAACTAGCCCGTTTCATTGATTTCATATGCAGCATTGCTCATATGGACACACAAGTGTAAGGGCTTTGCAAAGCTCACCTGGAAGCTGCTTCCTTCTTCCATGTTAGAGCTCATATCTTGTCCTTTGTAAGGGCTTTCATTAGCAACTGAAAATTAAATTAAAATGTGGAGTAAAAAATGTATTTGGAGCAAAGCAATGTTCATGAATTTGTTTGCCTCATATAGGTATGCCTGTATAATTGGCAGTGTTCGTGACTTAGAATCATATAGCTAGAAACTAAGGACTAATACAAACACAAAATTCCCATGCTGGATATGGCCATGGCAAATCCACACCAATATTTGGTCTCATTTGTTAGTTAAGAGTATGCAGTTAAATGTGCTTAGGACAACAGCATTCAGATTTGTAGTAACACAGACCTGTGTTCGAATTCTGACTTTATCAGCCATGTGAACTAGGATGTTACTTAACTTCTCTAAACCACAGAAAATATCAGTAAAAAGGATATGATAGTTTCACCATCATATACTTATCAAGGATTAAATGGAACACTGAAAACAAAGTGTTTATCACAGGTTTCATCTGTGGTTTTAAAATTTATTGGTCAAATTCAATCTTCATAGGCATGTATTCATGAACGTAACTGCCAAATCTTTATTTGGCACCTTTTATATAAAAGACTCTCTTCCATGTGTTGGAGGTATAAAGTCGAGCACCATTTGGTGGGAGGGAGAAGAGATAAACCAATAGTTATGGTAGAATGTAATATACAGGAATCATACTGAGTTTCATTACATGCATATAGTTCAATTTATGGGAAAGACAGTATTTTTTTTTCTTTTAAAACACTTTTCTTGGTAAAGCCATGCAAATCTTTGTTTTACACTATAATATGTACAAAGATGATAGCAAAGAGATTAAAAGCAGAGCTCTGGAATTAGACTGCCTGGATTTTAGTTATGGCTCTATCACTCACTAGCTGTGTGACCTGAGGCTATTTACCTTTCTCTGTCATTGTTTTCTCAACTGATAAAAGGGGATAATATATTACTTGTTTCTTAAAATTATTGTAAGGTCTAAAAGTTAAAATATACATGAAATTCTTGGAGCAGTTTCTGGCAGGTAGTGAACGCTCAGTAAATGTTAGCTATTACAGAATTATACATCATGAACTATTTGAATATCGTTAAAGACTCTGTGTGTGTGTGTGTGCATGTGTGTGTGTGTGTCAGAGCTCAGAACTACAAATTGCTATATCAGGCAACATATTAGCATTATATATTCTATACATTTGTCTTTACCAGTTTTAATAATATATCCGATAACTATCTATGTTCAGTAATATTACATTTAGTCATAGTGATAATAGTGTCAGGTATAAATGGCACAATTAAAAACACTACAGGAGCTACGTTGCTTAGAAAGTTGCAATGCAAATATGCCTTCCTGAGAGCCTTGCAAATGCAGAATGAGAAAGAATGAGGGTATCTTATTTTATTCCCTGGTGGGAATCTATCCACATCAAATATACTACATGATTCTGCATGTAGCACCATCTGCTGGGACCCCCTGCCTCATTTTCTAGGCCTTTTAGAGAAGGAAATTGATGGACATTGATTTCATTTTTTAAGGAGTCAATACAAGTGTAAAAGGAGAAGCATTTCATGTGATTCTTAGAGATACTTTGGAATATGTCTAGTTTAAGAGAACTAATATTAACATTAACTTGGAGTTCAGTTTACAAATCATTGTCAAATAATATTTCTATTACACCTGAAAAAATGTTTCAAAATGATATTTATTAAGTTTATTTGAGGACTATGAAATTAATTTGTTGATTCATTCATTGAAAAGTCATATATTAGGCGCTCATGATATATTACACACTGTACTAGGCACTGGCATAAAAAGATTGATTACATTTCTCTGACCTCAGGGGCTGGCAGCCTAAAAGGGGAGAAAGGGAAATAAAATAACTTTTAAACAATAGACACTATGATAGATTTGTACAGAGGGGTTTAGAGGACAGAAAAGACACTGATTACAGGCAGATTAAGACTGAGGTGGCTGTTACCAAAGACTTCCAAGACTTGAATTTTGAAGGGCTGGCCCGAGTCAGTGGTGGGTGCATGTGCCGGGCAGTGTGGCGTGGGCGAGTGTTAGGAGAAGGGGCAGTGTATCAGGAGGAGGAGAACAGCTTGCGTGCAAGGACAAAGGTGTAAAAAAGCATGAACAGCAAGTGTTTCATGTGGATGGAGCACAAGGATCAGTGAGTTTGCAGAGACAGTCCATTGCCCACTCCCAGGCAGCAAAAAATTGGGTGCAAGGCAAGGCTGGAGAACAGTATTGAGGGAGTCCCAGATAAGGGTGGGAAAGTCCCTTGCTCATGGGCCACAGGATAGAGAGCAAAAAACAGGGATTAGAGACCATACTTAGGACAGAACAAGCAGTCGAAAGCCAGCATATCTGACAGCTGAGGAGGCAGCCAGGTAGTGTTCAGATAAGAGCCAGGGACAGAGGAGAAACAAGGGTCTTGTCATGAGAGCTGAGGCTCAAAGCTGTGACCGACCGACTGGGGTGTGATGTGGAGCTTGGAGGCATTTCCTGAGCAGCCGGAACATAGCAGCAGCAGATTTTTATAGGGCACTTGCAACCTCCTGAATGGGTGGGAAGGGAGCTGTTAAGGGCACTGATCTGGCTCAGGCAGAGGGCCTTGAACTATGCTGACAAGTTTGAGCTGTATCCCAAAAGCTTTGGGGAGTCGTCGCGGGGTTTTAAGCAGGGCAATGGCATGATCAGATTTGCGTTTTAAAAAGATCTTGTTGGCTGCTGTGAACGGATGCATTGGAAGTTCGTGAGTCTGAAAGCACAAAGATCAGCTAGGAATTTCTACAGAGGGGGGAGGAAGGGAGGATGCAACAAAAAAAGAAAATTACAGACCAATATCTCTCATGAATATAGATGCAAAAATCCTCAACAAAATTTTAGCAAATAGAATTCAGCAGCACATCAAAAAAATAATTCACTATGACCAAGTGGGCTTTATTTCAGGGATGCAAGGCTGGTTCAACATATGCAAGTCTATAAATGCAATTCACCTCATAAATAAAAACAAGAACAAAGACCATATGATTCTGTCAATGGATGCAGAAAAAGCATTTGACAAAGTCCAACACACCTTTATGATAAAAACTCTTAACAAAATAGGCATAGGCAGCTATACCTTAAATTTATCAAATCCATTTAGGACAAACCCACTGCCAATATCATTCTGAATGGGGAAAAATTGAAACCATTCCCTCTTCGAACCAGAACTAGACAAGGATGCCCACTATCGCCTCTTCTATTCAACGTAGTGCTCAAAGTCCTAGCTATAGCAATCAGGCAAGAGAAGGGTATTTAGGGCATCCAAGTGGAGGCAGATGAGATCAAACTCTCACTCTTCACCAATGATATGATACTATACCTAGAAACCCCCATGGATTCATCTAAGAGACTCCTAGATTTGATAAATTAATTTGGTAAAGTTTCAGGTTACAAAATCAATATATACAAATCAGAAGCATTCATATATGCCAAGAACCATCAAGCAGAAACTCAAATCAAAAATGCAATACCTTTTACTATAGCCCCAAAGAAATTAAATATCTAGGAGCATATTTAACAAAAGATACGAAAGACTTATACAAGGAGAACTATGAATTGCTAAAAAAGGAAATTGTAGAAGATGTAAACAGATGGAAAAATCTACCTTGTTCATGGATTGGTAGAATCAATATTGTTAAAATGTCAGTATTACCTAAAGTGATCTACAGAATTAATGCAATCCCCATCAAAGTACCACCATCATTCTTTACAGATCTAGAAAAAATAATTCTTCACTTTGTATGGAACCAGAAAAAACCTCGTATAGCCAAAGCAATCTTAAGTAAAAAGAACAAACTGGGAGGCATCAGTCTTCCTGACTTCAAGCTGTACTATAAAGCAATAATAGTTAAATCAGCCTGTAATTGGTACAAGAACAGAAGCATCGAGATTTGCAATAGAACTGAGATTCCGGAGATGAAAACATCTGCATACGGTAACCCAATCTTTGATAAAGTGGACAAAAATATACAATGGGGAAAAGAATCTCTCTTCAATAAATGATGCTGGGAAAACTGGATAGCTACGAATGAATCAGGATCCCTACCTCTTACCTCTCTTAAAAATCCACTCAAGATGGATTACAGATTAAACCTAAGGCATGAAACCTTAAGAATCCTAGAAGAAGATGTTGGGAAAACCCTATCAGACATTGGCCTAGGCAAAGAATTCTTGAGGAAGACCCCCAAGGCAATCACCATAGCATCAAAAATAAACAAATGGGATCTGATCAAATTAAAAAGCTTCTGCACAGCCAAGGAAACTATCATTAGAGCAAATAGACAACCCACAGAATGGGAGAAAATATTTGCTCTCTACACTCCTGATAAAGGTCTGATAACAAGAATCTATCTTGAACTCAAAAGAATTAACAAGGAAAAATCAAACAACCCCATCAAGAAATGGGCAATGGAAAAGAACAGAAAATTCTCCAAAGAAGACAGAATAATGGCCTGCAAACATATAAAAAAATGCTCAATATCTCTAATCATTAGAGAAATGCAAATCAAAACCACAATGAGATACCACCTAACCCCAGTGAGAATGGCCTGTATCAAGAAATTCCAAAACAACAAATGCTGGCGGGGATGCAGAGAGGCAGGAACACTCTTACACTGCCGGTGGGACTGCAAATTAGTGCAACCTTTGTGGAAAAGAATTTGGAGATACCTCAAACAGCTAAAAATAGAAATACCATTGGACCCAGCAATAGCATTGTTAGGCATCTACCCAAAAGAGAATAAGACATTCTATTATAAAGACATATGCACTTGAATGTTTATGGCAGCACAATTCACTATTGCACGGTCATGGAAACAA
>VBSM01000529.1:61269955-61337197 GCA_008086735.1 Cheirogaleus medius
AGAGGGACTGGGAGGAGCTGTTCTGGGGAGACCTGCGTGGTGGAAAGGAGAAGATCTGCTGAGAGGAAGAGGACAAGAGAAGGAGCAGAGCCTGGGAATCGTCTGATGTGTCTGAATCAGGGACCTGGCTACAGTAGCCGTCGTGCTATTCCCTGCTGCAGAGAGCCCCAGCGGAGGTGCGGGAAGGAAAAAAGTCAACTTCAAGGGTGGGAGTGTTGAATTTGAGGATCCCGCTGAAAAGCTAGGTGGAGACAACCCGAAATCTGTTGCACAGAGGTCTAAAACTTAGAAAAAAAAAGAACTGAGTTGAGCAAACAGATCCAGGGTTCATAATTGTTTAGATGGAAATTGAAACGGATGGATTTGAATGCAGTGTGTAGAGCAGAAAGAGAAGAGCCCCGGCACACACTGACATTTAGGAGAGACTGGAGGAAAAGGATCCAGGCCACTGAGATACAACGGCCAGAAAGGGAGAGAGGAAATGAAGAGACAGAGATGATAGAGAAGCCACTGAGGAAATAGTTTCATGACAAAGGGAGTGCTGCCCAGGGTCACGCGTGATAAGGAATGCTGCTATAAATGTGAAGGGCAAAACAATTGCACTGACTTTGCCAGACGCTTTACATATGTTAGTTCTTTTAATCTTCATAACAACCCTCCGGGTTGGCTGCTCTTATTATCCCTGTGTTCCAGAGGAGGCTGGAGGGAGGTTAAGTGACCTGTCTCACATTATAAAATAAATATTCGAGCCTATACGAATTCAGACACATCACAACCAGCTCTGTCAATGCTGTAGAACTCAGAAAACAAAACGTAAAGCTAAATTGCATTGAGCTGGGAAAGGCCAGGGGAATTAGGAAGTAGAAATGAGTGAAAAAATGAGAGAATATTTTCGTAAACAGGAGAGGCCCTGGCTAGACAGGGGATGGAGGTGCGGAGTAGGGATGGGGGGAGGGGGGAGAACGGAGGAGGTAGAGGTAGGTGGAGCCAAGAATTGTTTTTTAGAGATTGGAAAGACTTGAGATTATTTATACATTGAATTAGTAGAGAGGGTAAGGGTGTCGATAAAGGATGACATGAGTAAGTACTTGGAGACCTCAGCAGGGGTTAGGATCAAGAATATTGGTAAGACATTAATGTTGAACATGTATTTGTTGAACACACATTATATAGTTGGCCCCATACATGTGCCGGAGATACAAGTTGTATAATATATGGTAATTATCCTCAAAGAGCTGAGAGTTGAGTTGGAAGCAGACTTTACAACACCATTTCATATGCTGTTAAGAAGGGGGTGGTTGAGGGGATGGGAGTGAGAAGTTTGGGAGTGAAGGCTTAGCTCCTACCACAGTAGTCCATGGTTTCTCCTCCAATCACACTGGCCTCTTTTTAATTTCCTATCAGGACAAACTCCTTCTAGTCCCAGAGATTCACACACCTGATCCCTCCCCATCCTCAAGCTTTGGTCATAATGTTACCTCTACAGAGATGCCTTCCCTGGTCCCCTTGCCTAAAGTTATGCTTTTACTTCCTCATGCTTTGTTCTCTCTCATACCACCCATTGACTTCCTTTGTGCTTGTTTTTCCAATTTATGCTTATCTTCTTTATTTGTGCATTTGTTTATTGTGTGCCTTCTGCAATGTGAGCTCCATGAGCACAGGCAGCATCTTGTTCACCACTGTTTCTCCAGTGCATAAACACACCTGGTACATAGGTGATCGTCAGTATGCTTTTGAGTGAATGATGAATAGAAGAAATAATATTTGGGCACTGTAAGAGGAATCCGTGAACTATACAAACAAACTGGAGGTCATTTTAGGTAAGTGGGAAAGAATGGCACATGCCTGTAGTCCCAGTTACTTGGAAGGCTGAGGTGGGAGGATTGCCTGAGCCCAGGCATTTAAGGCTGCTGCAGTGAGCTATGATGGTGCCACTGCTCTCCAGTCTGGGCGACAGAATGAGACCTTGTCTCAAAAAAAAAAAAAAAAAAAAATAAAGTAGCGGTCAGTAGCTTGATATGTTTATGCCATACCATGAAATGGATGAAATGGCTGAGTAGTAGTGGCAGTAAGGCTGAAGGGGGCAAGGGGAGAAGTTGGCAAGAGTTGGTACATTGGGCTGTATAAAGAAAGGTCTTATATGCCAAGTCAAGGATTCTACTGAAACGGACAGTCTGTTGAAAAACTAAATATTGTGGAAATAAGATCTTAAAAATTTCTGTATGAATTTAGCTTTTATCATTTATGCCTAAATTTTGAATAGAAAATCTTCTGTTTATTGAGTCTCTCTTGATGTAATTATGATCATATAATATAAACTAGTCACCTAAATCTTTCATCAAAAATTTAACTTCTGTGAAAAAAATCGAGGATTCCTGCTTAGTGTGTATCACATGCTTTCTTGTGATCGCTGCCTAGTAATTCAGTAGCCAGGGAATAAAGGACTTTGTCATTATATGAAGACATCAATATTCATTAAAACAGTTGGGCTGGCCTTTGTAGGTATGATAATGGAAATCTGCAAACTTGTTTAGCCAAAGATCAAACAACCTAATTAAATGTTAGTAATAATAATAACCTCATTTTTTGTGAGGGCGGGGGAGGTAAGAAATGGCAAATGGTAGGAATATAGCACAAAAAGAAAGCAAGCAACAGTCACTGGGAAGCCTATCTTTGTTTTTTATTAATCACTGGATTAGGGAAATGACATTTACTGAGGAAAATAACAGATCATTTAATGGAATTGCCAAAGGTCTTTTGAACCTCCAGAGAATTGAAGAAATGAGCTAAATGATCAGAACTAATGTTGGGAGCTGGGACTGTAATACATGCTAACATTTTTGCTAATTTGATAAGTTATGTGAGCTTCTAAACAATATAATGAGAGCAAGGAAAAGACCATAATGGGGAAAATGTTGTATTTTACATCAACATTTGGTGCTTTCATCATCTGAGGTTATGTCCATGAGATGATAATATTGTCTTGATGGGAACTTTGGTAGGATAGATATCACTAAGTATATGTAAGGAGGGAATTTTAATTTACTCCTTAAATTCAGTCACTTGCCTAGAAACACATCACTTGATGAAAGCATAATCTTAGAACTTGTGTAATTACTAACCAAAATAAAATCAAGAGCACAAGTACCTTTTCAACTTTCTAGCACACTTATATAATAAATATATTCACCTTCATTCTATTTTTGAGGTGTAGGTCAGCTTAATTCTTTGCATTTGCTTGGAAACATACAGCTGTTTAAAATCTGTATTCTTGTCCTGGGTTATCTACTCAAGTGTGGGGATCTACTTGTGTTGAGCTGAAGGTGGCAGATATCTTAGCACTTGGGATATCTTTCGTTTATTCAGAATGGTTAATAAAACTAGACCATCACTGCCTGCGTATGTCTTTTCATGTCATAGGAAAGGTTGAGGAAACTCCTCATGGCCATTGCTCCCTGAACACCTGGGAGACAAACCCTATTGGATAAAGATGGTGAATTTTCTGCTTCTATTCCTGGAAGAATGATCATACTTCCATTTCAGATGTCAACAAACTATGGACGATGGACTAAATCTGGTCTGCTATGTTTTTGAAAATCATGTTTTATTGGATCACTGCCATATCTCTTCATTTATGGTGACTCAAGTATGGCTATTTACATCCTGTGAAGGTAGAACTGAGTATTTGCTACCTTGCAAAGTCTGAAGTGTTTCATATTTGGCCTTTACAGAAAAAAAAAATTGCTGACTCCTGCTCTAGGGTAAGATTTTTTTTTAATTTTAATTTTAATTTATTTATTTATTTATTTTTTATTTTTTTATTTTTTATTTCATTATATTGTGGGGGTACAAATATTGTTAGGATTACATACATTGCCCCTGCCAACCCTCCCACCCCCCGTGCTAGCGCTCCAAGCATGTCAACCCCCTGGAGGTTCATGTCACACTTCTAGGGTAAGATTTTCCTAAATATTTACATATGACAATAGTTAAAGGGGATTTCAATGGGTGGGATTAGTAAAAGATCAAATAGTTAGAGAAACACTGGTTAAACAAATTTAACATTTTCATTATGCAAGATTTCTCAGAATGATTAATATACAAATGCACATTTTGACCATTGTGGGAAATATTGCATTAGTATTTTCCCAAATTATTAATATTTGACCATCAACTCTTTTTTTTGAGGACTATGTGTGACATTAGTAATTTTCAAAACACTTTAAAAAATGCTCAAATATATGTTTTTTCATGATTTTCTATTTCCAAATTCTGCTTTACTGCTTGAGAGGACTGTCAATTCCCTCTTTTCTCCATAGTTTTTGTATTGTAAGAATTATTTAACTTAATATAATGTATGCCTTGATCCTACTATTTCAACAAGATTCCAGTATGGATTATTTTGATGTCTGACCTCCTTTGAAAGGAATTTTTTAAACTCTTTTGAACAATTTTAAACTTACCTTGAACAAAGTGTATATTGAACAGTTATGTAACTGCATCATTTTTTTCTTACACCACTGCACTTAGGAAATATTTGAAAGCCAGCTGTATAAATTAGCTGCCCTGGAAAATTACATGTGCACCTAGCATCTCCTTCACAGTGGACAGTCCAAGTTAACAACTTATCTTTCCTTATGTGGAAGTAATTATTTACAAAAGAAGAAATGCACGTGGACAATATAGCAGTGTTATTTTTCCCTTTAACTGTAAGAGTTAACTTAGATCAATAAAAAGTAGTGATTGAAGATTGTATTTATCTATTTCAATTAAGCTGATAAAAAATTGGGGGCTTGTTCTTGTTTCTGTTTTCTTTAGTCATATTTTACAATACATGGTCTTTCAGAGCAGAGGATATACAGAGTGAACATACTTAATTTGAAAATCCAAAATCTGCAATGCTCCGAACTCTAAACCTTTTGAACACTGACATAATACTACAAGTGGAAAATTTCATACATTACCTCACATGATGGTTTGCAGTCAAAATGAAGGTATGCAACAAACAGTTAATTCAGCATCCCCAAAGGAAAAAAGAGGCTCCCAGCTCCTTTCAGCTAGGATATATCTTTAAAGTGCATGCTCAGATTCCCCTATGCAAGCACGCCCATAGAATGTAGTCAAAAGGCACGATGACAACAAGATTTTGTTATTCCTTGACAACTGTCCTGTCCATCCTTCAGTCAAAATTCTTATCCACCTGTCTCTGGAGATGGGGCGCACTGTATGGGAGAAGGACACATTTGTGACTCTGGCTTGAGCGAGGCAAATGCATTTCATGTAACCAAAATGTTTGTACCCCCATAATATCCTGAATTAAAAAAAAATAAATAAAATTCTTATCCAAAATAAAGTTTATGCTATGTATTTTACCCTAAATGTGACTTCATTGATTCAGCCATGTGACCAGAGTATCCTTAGACCAATAAAGAGCAAATATTAAAACACTTTCTTGAACAGCATGCCAGCAGCAGTGAACAGACGTGTGGGTGTAGATTTCCTAAAGGAGTTTATCATGAAGGCTGCAATATATGCTGTTGCCAACACTTACGACGGGCTAAAGACACAGTCGTGCATGCCTGACACAACCTCTGGCCTGAGACTATGTTCAGTGATGATGATGAACAAAGTGGTGGCTTTAAAGGATTTCATATGCAAGTGAGGTACAAATGATGTCTGACCTCCTAATGTATGCAAAAAATATATCTTCAGAGTCCTCTGTAAGCTACAAGTGGGTATCAAAAAAGTTTTTAGCATTGATAGTTAGGCTTTAGTTGTTCAGAAATAGCTGAAATGGTTCTGAATCAGGGTAATTGTGACAATAGTGATGATGAAAGTGATGCTGTTAACACTGCAGAAAACGTCCCTATAGACGATATGGTGAAATTGTGTGATAGGCTTAGTGAAGGACGAGGGCAACATGCATTAATAACAGAACAAGAAATCATGTCAGTTTATAAAACCAAAGAGAGACTTCTAAGACAAAAAAATGTCGTTAATGAGGCAGATGACTCTGGAGAAAACATTTTCTAAAAAGCCATCGCACAGAATGCCTCCTCATACCTAGAGCACCCACTTCCTGGTTCCCCAAATGCTTCTGATGTTCCTTAATACCTAAAAAAATAAAACACTGTACATTAACCTTTTAATCAAAACACAGCATCACAGGTGGAGACTGAAGGCCTGCTATTGTTGCTGTTGTTTAACAGCTGATGTAGGTATCTGGTGATGCTATTGTGCTGCTTAGTTACTTTGAACACATTATTTTTTCACTGTATTAATGGTATGCCATATTTTTTACCGTTAAGTACTTATGTGTGAATAAGTGTAAGTAAATGATTACTTATTGCATATATTCAGGGTCTGGAATGATGATGATGCCAAGCAACCACAGACTGTCCACAGGGGTGGCTGATGAGTCAACGCACACAAATTTTGTTTGATGCACAAAATTTTAAAAAATATTATATAAAATTACCTTTGGGCTACATGTATAACATGTATATGGAACATAAATGAATTTCCTGCTTAGACTTGGGTCTCATCTCCAAGATATCTCATTTCATAGATGCAAATATTCCAAAATCTGAAAAAAATCTGAATTCTGAAACACTTCTGGTCCCAAGCATTTTGGATAAAGGATGCTCAACCTGTAGCATGAATTGAAGGCTCACACTGGGTCCCCTCAAGTGGAGACAATGGCATGAGCATGAAGTGGTAAAGAAGAGTAGTAGGTGTAGGTTACATAGATGATGCAGTTAAATAGAATTTTATTCTTAATATTTACTCTTACCATAGCAGTTATACTGTATTATTCATGCCTGTTCACATCCACATCTGCTAGCAGACTGTATTCCTCTACTGTCATATCTACGACACCTAGTATAGTGATGAGAGGATCATAGATGTTCAATAACTATTTGATGTCTTTGAGAGTCTTACATATATCATAATTAAGGAATGCATTGACATTTTTATTCAGGCTGTAATTCTTCACCTCACGGTAACTCCTCTTTAAGTCTCAAATTATCTTCTAGTTGACCAATTCTTGGGTGGCTCCAATCTGATTTACTTGTCTTCAGTGCAGCATTTGACTTTTCTGTGTCATCATTTTTTTTCTTGATTTTCTTGATACCACCATGATCATTCTTATTAGTTCTTTTCAAGGATGACTTACCCCTTAACTGTAGCTGTTCTATACAGTTCTAACCCAAATCTTGTCTTTACTCATTCTTTGCTATTCCTGGATTTTTTATTAAAACCCATGATGTTACCACCTGTTTTATGATATCAATCTGTTCAACCTAAATTCTTACCATGAATCTTGTGCTCAGCTATCTCCTGACTGTCTTCTCCTGGAATACCAAAGAAACAAAGAACCTCAAACTCCTAACAACTTGTACACTTCAATCATCATTTTTCCATCCAAATCTGTACACCCTTCTCCATTTGCCTATGTAGATTAATGAAGTCAAGATCCATTTTCTTCCCACTTTTGCTGCCACAGTTCATATTTTCAGTCTTTCTTTCTTGCTTGCTACCACAGTGGCAACTCAAACTCCTGGAGCCCATCTTCTCCCTATCTTCAAAGTAACATTTCAAAACACAGATTCATTCTTTCCAAAACACAGAGCTCTTCAATGGCTCTCTACTACCTATAGGTAAAGCTAACATCTTTGCCACATTATGCAAAGTCATTTGTGATCAATGAATGGTGCTTCCAAGAGTTGTGCAGGGCAATCTCTGTGGCTGTTGGTAGTGGCCTTGCCTTAGACATATAAGTCTTGGAAAGAGACTGCTTGTGTTTAGATTCTGGCTCCACTACTCATTAGCTGTTTGACTTTCACTAAGTTACTTCATTTTCATCTTCCTTAATTTCTTTGTTTATAAAATAGGGATAATAATAAACTCACACAAGAGTTTTAGTAAAGATTAAATCTTATAATTTGTAGAAAGCTCTTTATAACTCTTATAACTATAGCTCTTTGCAAAACAACATGATTGCTAAGCAAATGTTACATACTATTAATATTATTAGCTCCGTACTCTCATTAAACTTTGTATGCCTTATTATATCATTTATCCTCACATATCCATATCATTTATATATGCTTATCCAGGTAATAAGCACTTGGAGGACAGAATAGGCTAATGGTATAGAGCACATGTTTGGGCATTAGAAAGATCTGGATTCATATCTTGGACCCTTCATTCCGACACTTAATACCTTATGTTTGAAATAGTCAGAATAATACAGTATTTCCTTCATAGAGTTGTGTGAGAATTAAATGTAATAATATGTCAAGCAATTATTATAGTATTTAATAAACATAGTAATTACTTCAAACAGTACCTATTATTATTATTATTTCTGCATCAAGAGTGCTTTACACATAAACAATTTAATGACTGCTAGGCAATTTGCCAGGTTTTAATTTGGAGAAAACTAGCCTAGTTTAAGAAAACTTAGAGGGGTTGTGTCTTTTTGTCTTAATAATAGTAATCTGCAGGATCTTATGGGCTCCAATATAAAACCATTATGAAACACAATCAATTAGAATGAGCTCAAGATCTTAAAATATAGGGTAATCATATTCATTTCTCTATCACCTAATTCTAGTTCAATCTCTACCTTTGAGTTACTTAGTCTAAAATTTATAATTTAATTTGCTCAGCTTTCCCATATCATGAGAATATTTTGATTGAAAAATGATTTTTAATTTATAATTAAATTAAATAAAACTATTGAAAATCATAATTTTATTTAATTTTTGAATTAAAGTTGACATTGTAGTTGATGGGCTTTATCAATTTATTTGCGTGAGTTATTTATTAATGTCTGTTTCATAAACTGGACTATAATTTCCATGAGGGCAGAGACTTCATATATTTGTATTGTATACTTGGTACACAATAGGATCTCACTAACATTTTTTGAATGAATGAATTTCAGTTACCTTTTGTAACTCCTTTAATTGATCTAAATAAGGTACATATTTGAAATTAATGCTATATAGGTAAGTGTATCTATATATATTGCTTTGATTTTGTGATCACTATAAACCAGTAGTCACCAAACTATGGCTTGTAGGCAAAATCTGGCTCATTGCCTATTTTTGTAAGGCCTGAGAGTTAAAATGGGTTGGTTGTTTTTAAAGATTTGAAAAAAAATCAAAAGGAGAGTATTTTTTGTTCATGATATGTGAAAATTATAAAAATTCAAATTTTAGTGTCCATAAATAGTTTTATTGGAACACAGCCATGTTCATTCATTTCAGTATCATCTATGACTGATTTTTTCCTAAAGGCAGAGTTTCATAGTTGCAACAAAAACTGTAGGATGCACAAAGGCTGAAATATTGATTATCTGTCCTTTTACAAAAAGTTTGCAGACACCTTTTCTAAATAAAACAAATGAAAAAGAGATACTATGTCCTTAAACTTGCTTTTGCTTTTGAAAGAATCAAGATGAATGACCACATGCATATTTTAGTCCTCTATTTAACTATAAATTATATTTAGATAATTTACTATCAATCATGATTCTAAAGTTATAAGCTATACAATTTTTAAGCCTAATCTCCCTACAAGAAAATGAGCCAGTCTTAGATTAAATATATATGTTGCTCAATGTCAAATTAATTCTTATTTCAAAACTTTGTGTTTCCACTTGCTTTCATTTATATATCCTTAAAGATGACTCATGTATGTGTATAGCTATGAGTTTTTTGGAGGGCAAAACACTTAAAACCTAAATTCTGTATTTATTTATTTAGAGACAGGGTCTTGCTCTGTTGCCCGGGGTAGACTGCAGTGGTGTCATCATAGCTCACTGCAACCTTTTACTAAGAAAAAATTCCTGGTCTCAAGTGATCCTCCTGTCTCA
This sequence comes from Cheirogaleus medius, assembly GCA_008086735.1. NCBI lineage: Eukaryota > Metazoa > Chordata > Mammalia > Primates > Cheirogaleidae > Cheirogaleus > Cheirogaleus medius. Next base: position 61,279,842 of record VBSM01000529.1, read on the forward strand.
GCCTCCCAAGTAGCTGGAGCTACAGGCACACACCACCATGCTGGGCTAAAAAACTTAAATTCTATATTCAGACTTTTAGAGGTATGATTATTTTACTAATTTCAGAAATATTCTTTTTTTTGTTCTATTGTATTCCTCTTCTCTCCTCCCTATTTCTGCTCTCAAGCTTTAGGTCCATAGTTGCCACAATTTGAAAAAGAAAAAAACTCTGGGTAATGATAATGATAATGATAATAATAATGATCTTTTATATTTTATAGTATATTATATACTTTAAATTTTGTTTTGAAAAGCTTTCACATATATTATGGAAATCTACTAAACTTATTTTAAAACCTTTTGTGTTTCACTCTTGGAATTGGCATTAGGGCAGCTATAATAGAAATGAATTTATCACTCTATTGTTTTTGTCTAGGTTATTAATTCCTATGCTAATAGGAACTGTTGACATAAACATACAAACCAAAGATGAAAAGCTTTTCCTTAATTTTAGTAGTTGAGAGCAACACCATAGATAATTGGAATCAGATTTTTAAAAACTTTTGTAAAGAAATTCATCAAATTCCATATGGTCATTTTCCCTTTTTTATTTGGAGTAAATAGGCACATAGAAACTATGGTTAAACTTGTCGTGACATTTGTTGGTAGTTCTAGCCATATGCAATTTCTCATTTGCTGAGAAATCTCACTTCCACGATTTTTTTTCTCTCCCTAATAGGATCTGTGTTAAAATGGGTCTACGCTAAAATGCTATAACAAAGAGAATCCAGACTAGTGGTTTAAAATGATAGAATTGTCTGTTTCTCCTACAATAATCCATCTTTAAGTGATCCAAAGCTGATAGGAAGATGTTGTCCTCCTCAACAGATAGCCATTTTCTCTGCATCCACAGTGGCTGCTCCAGTTGCCGTCGTCTTCCAACCAGAGAGAACAAAGGACATACATCCTTTTTTTACACAAAAGGCCTCAAACTGGGATGTGTATCACTTCTGATCTCATCCAATTACTTAGATTCTAGGCATATGAACATACTACTCAAAGGTAGGTAAACCACAGCCAGAAAGGCATCTGTTAAGCTTACCTCAGTCCTACTGTCAAAAAAGGAGAGAGTGGCTATCGATAGATAACTAATAACCTTTATTACAGAAATGGTGCTGCCAGTTTTATCTATCTTGATTGATCAATATAAATAGACACAAATATAGACATTTCTTCCTTTTACTAAGAGAAAATCTATAGAGATATAAATTTACTCAGATTGACTTTATTTTCTTATATCAATACCTCCACAATATTGCATACAAACTACTGAATATCCCTAAACACACTTTCTATAGCTGTTATGTGACCATTTCTTAACTTTGAACCATTTCTCATGAAACTGATTTGAATAGACAACACCCCAAACTAGAAAGGATCCACGACTTTAGGCCAGCTCCTTGGGCCCACAGATATGTAAGAGGAAAGCTATAGAGTGCAGTCTATTATGTAAAAAAAGAGTTGGAAATGCTCAAAGCCAAAAAAATTGGAAAAAATGATAGATATTAATAATATATTGCTAAGTTTAATATAACTGAATTCAACACAGTTAATTTTATATTATAAACAAACTAGTTTGAAATTGATTTGATAGAGGGATGAAGATTCTATAAAGGGTTAGTGACTGTTAATTCTATTGGGTTTAGTTTCAAATGTTATTTAAAGACTTGCTTGCAATATTTAGGAAATGTAAGATACTGTATGCCCAATTAACACACATTTTAGGTGGAATTTCAGTAATTTTCATGAATAAACTCAGTAGAACTCATTAATTTCTAAATTTTAAGTGATTTGCACTGGCTCTGCCTCTTTCTTGGATGAATAGTTCCTCTAGTAAGTACCCTAATATTAGACTGTCTCTTGAATTTTTAAACTGACTTATTAAAAGAAAAGGCTTGAGTGAGAAAAATCAGACAATTACAAAGCCATCCTTTCCACTTACTATTAAGCTAACAATGTAAGCCCAATATTTAATGTTATTAACAATGCCCAAAGTCAAAGGTTTGTGATTAAATGAAGGATACAAAAGGACTGCCATATTTAAAACATCATTTAATTTTTGTAGAAGAATGCAAATCAAAGACCAGAATTAAAGCCCAAGAGAAAATTTTATTTAAGCATATTTGAATTTCTATTGAGTTCCGTTTAACCCTGAGGTTTTTTTTCTCCCCTTCTGATAAACTTTTGCCCTCTAGCCTGCTGTGAAAAGAACAATGAAGCAGCCACCGATGCTACCTAAATTCTGTAAGTGACTCTTCCTGAGTCATTATCCTTCAGCTTCCATAAGTAGCATGAAAAATCTCCTTTCTACTTCTCCCACCAGGAATCTGGTGGAAAGCATTGCACTCATTGTCTTGTAGAGCGGAAATCAAGAAACACAGGGCCCATCTGTGTACATCTTGCATGTTGAATGGAAAACATCACCACCATTATAAATGAATGAGAATCTTTTATCTGACCAAGGCGCTTTCTCCTACAATGTGAGTAACGTGGCAAAGATCTGAGACTTCCATAAAACAACTGCCCTGAGTCTGGCCTCCTCTAGTGTTAAAGAAGAATGGGAATCTGGAAATTTTTCAGGGACATACTTAGGCCATGAATCTGCTGCTGGGCTGGTGAAACCTTTGTGCTTTAAGTTTTTAGCTTTTCATCAAAAGAAGAAAGGCAACGGAAGAGATCCAAAGTAGCAATTTAAGTTTCAGGACTGAAGATTTGATACTGGTTTTCTATCTCTCCCCCTCCTAGTTTTGTCAAGAAGCCAAACTCCCATTTTCATATGTTGTTCCCTGCTTCTTTGTCAACTCTTTAGCCTGTGAATCCAGAGTAGATTTTCATCTCCGAGCCAGGCTTAAAATCCCAGGAACCTCAGCAATTCTAAAGGTGATACTACCATTATTCAAACCCTGCATACTGCTTTCTGATAAGCCTGTCCTCTCCTTAGGAAATCCAGGGCTTTGCTAGACACTATTGGCCTTTGATTTCTAGAATAGTCATTTGTTAGCATATAGAGTCATTCATTACTTGATCAGAATCAGAAGGTTATGAATCCAAAACAAAAAGTGGAGGAGGAATACATATATTAAACCTGCTTCCTAGCAAAGGTTCATGCTTTATAGATGAAATAGGTGGATATCTTCTGTGGAAAATACTTTCCAACTTCATCTTATGTCTTCCATCCACCTGCCTGCCTTTTTTATTTATTTATTTTTTAAATTTATTATTTATTTATTTTTGAGACAGAGTCTCACTCTGCTGCCTGGGCTAGAGTGCCGTGGCATCAGCCTAGCTCACACGAACCTCAAACTCCTGAGGAGCTCAAGGAATCCTTCTGCCTCAGCCTCCCGAGTAGCTGGGACTATAGGCATGCACCATCATGCCCGGCTAATTTTTTCTATATATTTTTAGTTGGCCAATTAATTTCCCTCTATTTTTAGTAGAGATGGGGTCTCACTCTTGCTCTGGCTGGTCTCAAACTCCTGAGCTTAAACCATCCTCCTGCCTCAGCATCCCAGAGTGCTTGCCTGCCTTTTTAAAATTAACCAAATGACCATTCCTGACCATTGCTCTTTTTACTATGTTTACCTACTCTGGACCATCTTTTTCCCCTGTTGGAATCAATTCTTACAACTACCACTTAATTAACACACGGTAAGCTCCTCTATAAAAATATGTACTTACTAAATTATCCACAGGCATTTTGTCCTGTAAACCTTCCAGGTAGTTAAGGGTCTCTAGTATCCATCACTTAGGAGACAGTAGAGTTAATTACAATTGCACGTCATCTGTGGTGTTGCTCTATCATAAATAGTTATTTATTCACATTCATGCTATAAATTTCTGTAGATAAGCTCTTGTTTTTCTTTCCTGAAAGAAAGGCCCATACTCTCTGGTATTTCTCTTCTCATTTTCTATATTTCCTACTATCTCCATCTTTCTCTGATTTCTAATTGTGATAGAAATGAAAAGATAAAAAAGCTCTTTGAATAAGTCTATTAATTTACTGGCATTTTTCCCCCTTTAGCAGTGGGTCATGCTAAATATTGACTTATAGAAAGCAACTGTAACTGCATCTGTAACTGTTTTTACCATAATTTTTGTCTCAGAAATTGCAGCTTCCATAAAAGTCAATTATTAAATGGCAGAACTTGAAACAATGTTGCTTAATTAGACAATGTGGTACTGATTGACTTGGTTTTCTGATACCAATATTTCTCTCAGATAAAGATGCACAGACACCAATGAATATCCCTAACCATTCTTTATATAGGCTCAGTGTAGCAGTACCATAAGCAAATATAACATAATTGGCATTTGGCATGAGGTCTTTGTGATCTGTAACTCCCTTGTTGCAGAAGTTTGGTCTCAGCATCATTCCACTGTGATGTTTTCTTTCTTTTCTTAACTTTCAAGGGGTGAGTAACCCCAAATTAAATGGCAGTGCCCAAGGATAGAGTAACTAAAAAGAGGAAGGAGATATCCATGTAGCCAACTCTGTAAGTATGAAACTATATCAAATATTGAAGTAGATATTCCTGTTGTCCACATTATTCCTATCAAAGCCACCCTTCTTGCTCAAAGACAGATTTTTTGGTTGCAAATATTAACTTGCTCTGGAAAGTCTAATAAAGGGCCTGAATGAGTATCTTGTGAAACAAAACATGTTCTTCTTCTGTTGAAAAACCAAACCAGTAATGATTTATCCCATTCTTTAACTACTAATATAAAACATTGCATTTGAATTTTAAGGTTGGTTACAGGAGCATCTGTGCATTTTTAGTGCAGGGAATAGATATTTTATATCAAAATAAATTACATTAACATGGAAGACAAACACCCTATTAAAAATTTTAAAGTATTGTTAAAATTGCAGTATTTTAATTAAATAAAAAGTAGCAGATGAAGCAATAATGTGCTAACGGTATATTGGCAAAAGTATGGTTTGTGAGTTTTTTTCTTTGTGTGAAATAAAAAAATCCTGACATTTATAATTCATTTTCTCATGGACTCACTTCCAACTTACTTCTAAGTAAAGCAAAAGCTATATATGAAACAGTTCAGAATAAGAATGTAGAATTCTGTTGAAAAATTAAATGTCTCTCTTGTAAGCTAATAAGTTTGCCATGTCATTAGGTTAAAAATGAATACTATGTATACAATATGTATTTATAGACTGATTTCCAAGCAAGAATCCCAAGATAAATCATATGGACATAATTAAAACATGCATTTCTCAGAGTATACCTGAGAAAATTAAAATCTATTAAAGTTATTGAAGTTTTAAAGTCTCCTATATCCCAGGAGAAAAAACTTCATGGTGGTAAATCTTTTAATACAGTGTTATGAGGGAAATATATATTGATAATATCTACTTGATATCAGAAACTTTCCACAAAGAATTTTATTAAACCAAGTGGGTAATGAGAAAGAGAGTTTGGAAATCATATATGCCTCCCGACTCTTAAAGCAGTCGATAAAACATATATGAACACAGGATAAGTGAGGTTTGGCCTGTTTTCACTACCATTACTTTCACTTGGTAGGAGGTTCATGTATAATAAAGGTATTACAGGGATATTGGCGGGTTGAAGAAAAATACCTGAAAAGTTCCCAATGAATAAACTCCATTTTCTATAAAAAATAAGGGATGTGTATGAATGAAATAAATGGTTTGCCCTGGAAGTTTAACGAATATTGTGCTTTTGAAGTCCCAGAAAATGCATTTTAATTTCTCCTTAACAGGTTTTTCTGAAAATATGCAAAAATTTGTAAATACCTTAATTTAAAAAATGCATTATAGCTAGAAATGTTTGTTGTCTTTGTTGAGGGTGATAGATACTTACACAAGTGGTATTTTTTTCTCATAGACAAGTGAGTGGTGTGGCTGAGTTTGGAGAGTTCTGTTATGTTCCACAAATAATTATATGAGTAAAATGAAAAATGATGCTTCCCTCAGATGCACATTTATTATTTATTGTGTATCAAGATCATTGTCCCCCTTGCCAAGAATGCATGGTCATACTCTTGTTGACACATAGTCATGGCCATTAGTATATGAAATCATTGAATGAAAATCACTCTTCAGTCATGGAAGTTCTATTTCATCACCCTTCCTTAATACTATAAGAGATACTCCTCAAATCAGACACTTTATATTGATATAACTTGCCAGACATCCTTTTATTTTCAAGAATTTATTTATTTGTGTTAGGCTTCTTCAGGCAGTAAATCTCAAAACATAGAAAGGAATCGTTCTTCTTTATGGTATTCAGCAAAAGCACTAAATTTGGGATTTGGTAATCTGAATTAGTGACCCACAATTGCCCACTAATCCTGTGTGATGTTAGACAAACTACTTAATCGCTAGATCTGGGGTTCCTTGTCTTTCAAGTAGACTTGTAATTTACCTTACAGAGTTGTTGTGAATGAGGACGTGCATATTAGAGCATTTTGCAAACTGAAAGGGGCTATTCGAATGTGAAATATTTTAAGTGTCTTGGTTGTGAACATATGGAAGATCCCCAATGTTTATGGGGAAAAGTGTTGACTTCTCTGAGATAAGGATATGTTGAGAAGGGAATGTGTGGCTGTGCCAGTTCTGTAACTGGAAACTTGGGTTGTGAGCCAAGACTTCTGCCTACAGGGATGACAAATATGAAAGTAGCAAGAGGCTAGAGAAAGACAAAATAGAGTAACAAGATTTTTTTTTTATGGTGCTAGAATATAATTTTTTTGGGAATTAGATCTATTTTCTCTCTACTCTACCTATGCTGTACTCTCATAGAGCAGGTACTTATAAAAATGGGCTAAATGATGAGGATCTTATTCTGGACCATGACAATTTAAAACAAACATGGGCAAGTTGGAGAGATTTCTAAGGAAAGCCATAAGTATAATTAAAGGGTTTGGGGATAGGACCTGGAGGAAAAGGTTCTGGGATTATTCAGTTCGCTAAGGACAAGGTTAAATGTGGAAATGTGGGAATGTGTAATACACTAAGGATAAAAGAACATCTGTTTTCTGTGTCTAAGAAAAATCCAAAAGGAACTGGGCTTAAGCTATAGGATAACAAATTTAAATTAGCAACAAGAAAGAATTTCCTGACACTGAAGGTTGTTGGGCATATAAGGACTTGCCAGAATCTCCTTTGCATATTTTGAAAAGGGGTTTAAATGGAATGGTGTAGGTGTTGACCTTCCTGAATGTAAGACAATGGATCAAATAACTTTTAAATAACATTTATAATTCCCTTGATTAGTATTGTTACTCTGGCAAAATAAAAGATAACTTGTCAAAAATTGTCCAAAATAAAAAGGCTCTTAACTATTTGCATGGAAGAAAGAGAAAACACATTTGATACTAGCTATCCTATGTTTTATTATTGTGCAATAACTAAGTTATTGCTTGGAACATTTTAGAATATTTCAAAAAAGATCTAATAGAAGACTCTTTAGAAATTCTCTATTTTCTTAGAAATTCTCTACTTCTGAACTCTGTCAACCCTGGAATGGAGTGGAATAGGACATACAAAGTGTGGGAAAGGCTTGTAGCTATTCATCAAATACTTCTTATTTTTACTGTGCTAGACTATTTTTCCCACCTCCCTTGTACTGATGTGTAGCAATGTGTTTGAGTTGCAGCCAGTGGAATGTGAAAGCAGTAGATGTGGTGTGTGCCATTTCTGGGCCAACGCTTTCCAGAAAAACATATGCCCACCTCCACAGCTTCACTTTCCACCTACTATAAGCAGACCATGAAGAGGTACTAGAGATGGCTGAGCCACAAGTTGGAAGGGACCTGAGTCCCTGAGTTACTAGGTGGAGGGTCACATGTGTGTCAGCTTCTTATGTGAGTGAGAAAGAAATTCCTATAAATATTTTATTTGAATGATTCTATAATACATTTTTGAGATTTGTTTCTTTTGCAACCTTGTCTGAGACTTTGAGCAGCCAGGCCTATCTTATTCTATTTATTTTTTCTCAGATCTTGGTCAAATACTTTTCTTCTTTAGGGTTTTCTTTCATAAAAATGGTAGAACTATGAACTCACCTTTTTTTTTATTGAAATGATGAATGGCATTGCCTCTTGAAAGTTAGTTTTATTATTTAAAGAATGAAAAGATTTTTCTAGTGATTGAATAATAATATTAGGATGTACTTGTTATAATCTGAAGATTTATAACCCATTTTTACTTCATCTTTTTTTAAAAAGGAAAGCTTTAAAATATAGGAAGAGGGCCAAAGATTTACTACAAAGAATTGTTTGCAAATGATATTTTCAAACAACCTTTGTTAAAAAATGGTGTTTTTCACCAGTATGATTTTCTTCAGTATGATTAATAAATTATTCATAAAAACTATGTTTACATTCCATCTTATCTTAGTCAGTTTGGGCTGCTATAACAAAATGCCTTGGACTGGGTAATTTGTAAACAACAGAAATTTACTTTTCACAGTTTTAGAGGCTGGGAAGTTCAAGATCAAGGTGGCAGCAGATTTGATGTGAGATTATTGCTAAGGAGATAATTCTTGGGACTTAGTCATTAACTAGTCTCCTTTGTCCTCCTTGATTCCATTCCATGTGGCTACTCTATCTGTGCCAGTTGTTTCATGGGCATGTGTCTTGGGTCCAGAAAGAACAATGCAGGCATCTATGGGTGGAATTGAGCAAGGGTATCACTGCCATTGGAAAAGCCATTTAATGTGGTCAAGTAGGTCAAAAGTAGAATATTCAGATGCACATAGGCTTGTCTATTATTGCCCAGATTTGAGATATCTTTGGCTGGATCCTACATAGAGACTGATCTAGATTCTAGATCAAGGTGACATTTAGAGTTCCCTGCTTGCACACTCCTGGCTGTGTCCAATCTAAAACTTCCTAATCACTTAGTTTGATTTCTCTCCTGCAAGTGAGTTAAGATATATTCAGTCATTTATTCAGGTAACTCATTTAGGGAGGTGAGGAGAGATAGTGACATTAGTTAATCACAGAATTATAAAGTTAGAAGGGATTTGGGGGGATCACCTAATTCAGTGTCCTTGTAATACAAGCAAGGAAACTGAAATGTAGACAGTCAATGGCTTAATGTGGCCCATAGCAACTGCTGCATGTGGACTTTCCTCCTGTGCATGGGCCCTGGGGTTTGGTTCTGGCTCTAACCAGGCCCTGTGCTTGGTCTGGAAAAATTATACCCTGATGAGAGAAACTGCTATAAGGGGAGAGAAGGAAGATGATGGGGAGAAGCTGGAACAAAGTTTCAGAATTTTAATGCTAAGAGGAATATTAGAGATTATCTCATCACCTGTCTTATCATATAGTCAATAAAACTGAGTCCTGGATAAGTTGAGTGGCTTTTGACGTCACACAGAACTGGGGCTAGGAATTTGGTTCTTTATTATAAGTCATTCTTGTATAATCCTTCACTATACAAGAACCATAATATGTAGATTTTTTGAGCACATACTTTGTGTCTGGCATTGTGCTAATGCATATATTCTATGTTACACAATATATATCATATAGCATTCAAACTCCTAAGGCTGTCCCCACTTTTTAGCTGAGTAAACTTAGGCTCAGAGAGTTTAAGTAACTTTCTTAACATCACATAATTAGTAAACAACAGAACCAGGATTCCAATGCGGGTCGTGTCAAGAAACTGAAGTGTCTGCGATTTTAACCTTCTTGACAACTAACAAGTCAGCTTATTGCTTCATGGATGCTGGCAGAAGACTTGAGATTCCTGAGTCAGAGACTTAACTTTATTGCTCATATTGATAATAGTATAAGTTTGGGGTAGTTTCCCAAGCTCCAGTTCCTACACAGTGGGAAGAGGGCCAGGGGTCGCCTGCACACACAGTGAGCTGTGCTGCATGAGAAGACCCCTGAGCTCGGGAGGCACAGATCTTTTATAGTGGACAGTCAGGATGGCTACTTTTTGCTCTGGAAGGAGAGACTATGGCTTCCCTGGCTGTTTGCTATTTAAACATCCTTGAAAAGACAGTTCGGAACAAAGCCAGTTGGTGCCACTGCTCACGAGACATGCAGAAACATGAAAGACCTGTGGAAAACTGCCTCCCAACATATTCTGACTGTAAAACTCATATTATCAAACACTCACACACTGAGTTAGTAGCAGTGCAGCTGGCAGGAAAACATGATGTTGTAATGGTTTGCTGTTGAAACGGAAGCATTTCAACAATACAAATTGCTGCCATTGAAATGCCCATCGGTAGTCAGCCCATTGCATCCCGAGTGAGGTGCATAGAGAGCCGCAGATGTATAATTGGGGATGATTTTCTAAAAGTTCTCTTGTCTTTAGGCATTTTTTCCCCTTACTTAGAAGCTTACTTGGAGGAAGGAAGAAATCGAAGTAATTCTAAGCACACTTTGAAGAGAACAGGGTCTCTAGGCTTTACATAGTCATTGAAAACCAGTCTTCACAGGTGTCGCTGATGTTGACTGGGTCTGTACACAATCTAAAAAGATGTGGTAGCTACCAAGGTGGAAAGAGCCGGCCCTTTGATGTTTGGTCTCCCAAGTTGGAATAAATTTTGCTTCCTTGCTGGTGCCCTTGGATAAATTTCAGCCCCAATCTCTGAGAATTTCATTAGCAATAGAGTGAGAGCACCTCTTCTCAGACTCATAGGACGGTACCTGGCAAATAACAAGCAATCAGTTAACATTAGCTATTATTATTAAAAGTGGTAGAAATCTGGCATGGATAAAAGTAATACTAAAAGACACTTTAATGCCTGGAAACCCCATAAGAAACATCACTTTGAGCTGAAAGTCAATACAAGGAGGAATTTTAAATTGACAAGGTAAATTTTTATTATTTAAAAATGTGGAAATAATATTTGTGATGGCAATGTTAATGCTGCTGTCTTGAAATCCCAGAATGAAACTCAACTGCCTTCATTTATGCATTCCAAAAAATAAATAAAAAGGGAACCCTTTTATTAAGCCTCCACTTAGTCCATCTTAAAGCACCTTTCAGTCAAAGAACAGCTTCTCATTAAGGGAAAAATGATTATTAACATCCTCATTTTGCTTCCTCTCGTGAATTATTTGCATTCAGAAATGTGCATGGCATTAGTTTCAGGGTAAATGCAAATATGACAGCGGGATTTCTCTCCAAGCTCTTTTTTATTATTAGCTCTTTTTATGTACTCCATTTATTATTCCTTTATAATTTTTCACATTGTATTAAAATGTTAGATTTCTTAAAATAATAATATTTCTTTCATTCGGTAATTGTCTCAGCCCTGTCTACAACAGTCTACATCACAGAGTGCCCATCTATAATTTGCACTGGCTTATAATGACTGTTCATCTTTGCTTAGGGGAGGCCCGGGAATTAGCTCTCCTGGTAACTGAATCCTCTCTCTCCCACCGAGAATGTGATTACTCCAGGTGAGGTTCACGGGCTTGCAAAAGAGGGCAGTGGTGTGAGGAAGGCTTCTGCTGTGAGTGCTGGTGGTATATTTACAGTCTGGGGCTTGAAGATAAATTAAGATTTTTTTCCCCTCGTCAGCTTTGAGCAGCGTCCATCTTCAGTGCTTTGTAAATACAGTAGCCTCACACTACATTTTTCTCTCAAATGTTGTAAAGTCATTGTGTGAGAAATGTTGGTTTGCTGCGTCCAGCGTCCTCCTTACGAGGAGTGAGGGAGTTGGGAGGCTGAGGCTTCTTAGTCAGAGTAGTGGGCACAGCGTGGCTGGAGTGGACTCAGGGAACCAGGGGCACACTTTCCAAGAGGGTCTGCTCTCATAAACGGATTATAATTGCTTTGCTTTTCCGTGGTCATGAAAAAAAGGTAATAGATCTGACTAATAAAACCAAACTAATAAAATCATTTGATCATTTTGATTCACTGCACTTCACTGTACCAAGCTTCCCCGTTGACTCACAGATTGTTACTGTCAAATCTTTTACATTTGTTTCTTTTGGATATGACTTAACGTCTCTTTCTCTCTCCCCTTGTTACTGTCCATCATTTCTCTTCTTCCTTCCAGGGAGCAGGGGAATGATCAATGATCAAGGCTCAAAGTGAGCCATCCAGTAGATCATATAGATGTGCTTGTTTTTAAAACGGCATAGCACGCGACGCGTGGATACTTTGATAAGGCTTTTACGGTGGGATCTGCTTGTTGGCGTTTTATGAGCTCTGGGATATAGCCGTTTGCTCTCATACTTTTGTTGTGTGTTTATGTAAATGTCTCCTTCAGCAGGGTATGAGATGGGAGGGAACTGACTTTAGCATGAACTGGAAGATAGTAACAGGAGCAAGTGTCCAACTCAGAGTTTGGCTAGTGCAGGCCTGGGCTTAGACCAATTTTCCCACATATTTTATAATGCTCTCCTTGCCTCAATGTTATTAAAAAGCCTCTAGTGAACAGTGGGTTAGCATAGACCAGCTGCTTTTGCTGGGTGTAAAAGGTGGGATACAGAGTTTCTCACAATGCTAACGGGGCTGCTGGGCAACATAGGCCTTTTAGCCTGAAGCAGATAATGTTAATTTTGTGTTGTTACTCTGAGCCTGGCACTTTGCTAAGTGCCATACATACATTATTTCATTACTTTTTCACAACAGTGCTGTGAGGTAATTCCTATGTTACCTAAATTTATAGAAAAGGAGAACGAAAATCAAAGAGGTTAAATCAGAACTTTCCAACATAGAACGCCTGGAGTATTGTATCTCTGTGGCACGCTGAAGGAAGTGGATGAGTATGGCTGGCATTAGAGGAAATTAACCAAAGGTCCTAGTTAGGCCAGCCTTTGGGCAAACCATTCACGGCATAACAACATGCTTATGATGGGAATTTGCAAGCCACCATTATTGGTGGGACCTTTCCTTCTCTTTTTTTAGGGGACTATTTATATCTCTTCTTTCTGGAATCACCAATTCATATACCTGGCCTTTTTTAGCTTTAAAGAGAAATTCATTTTTTGACTATTGATTTGTAAAACTGATTTAGAGTACAGAGAGATAGCCAAGATCTCAGGCTCTGGAGTCAGACTTTCTGGGTTCATGTACTGGTACTGCCCATGTTATGTCATTTGTTAACTGTGACTACTGGCAAGTTACCTAGCCACATTTCCCTTAGTGAAATGACAATTATAACAGAACCAATCCCGTAGGGTTGTTAGGAAATAGGACCCAGGAGACATTGAGCACAGTGCCCGTTAACATCGAAGCACATTCAATGTTAACTACTGTATCATGGATATTAGCACTTTGTTATATAATGAAAGTATTTTTCCAATATACGTCCTTCTTGTCAACTTTATTTGTGAGGTTTTTGATATACATAAATTTTGCTGACGAATGACTTTAAAATAAAATCATAAAAGTTAAAGGTAAGAATTAAAAATGCTTTAAGAGCATACTAGAGGCTTGGAAGGGTAGGGGGTAGGGTGGGATAGGGAGACATTTGTTAAAGGCTACAAAATTATAGCTAGATAAGAAGAATAACACTGTGGGGGATGACTATAGCTAACAATCATATATTATAATATATAGTTTCAAATAGCTAAAAGGAGGATATTGAATGTTCCCAACACAAAGAAATGGTAAATATTTGAGATGATGGTTATGCTAATTACTCTTATCTGATCACTATACATTGTACAGACCAAAGCATCACTATGTACTCCATAAATATGTGTAATTATTATGTGTCAGTTAAAATATTTTAAAAAAATGCTAGTTTAAAAACAGGTGTGCAGTTAATAGCAGTGATAAAATACATGTGAGAAAAATACATGTGATTTCTTCAGGCTTTTTCCCCTACCCATGTTCCTTCTTTTGACAGGGTAAAATGGAGAAAGCATTTCCTTCTCCAAGGAATTGTAGGGCTCGGGAATGTTTGAGATGATGCCCTTACTGTGCAGCACCACCATTGCTGTGATGTGCTCAGGGTCATCATTCAAACGCTCGGGCAATTGTATTATTTTAGGAACTCTGGAGCACAGGGGCTATAGCAACTATTTAACTGCCAACCAGGCGGTCACCCCAAGGGGACTGGACCACCAGATTGAGAGATGGTTCCACTGTTAAAGAATGTTCACTGTATCAGTGTTAGGTGTATTATGCGACTGACAGGCTAATACAATTCCCCATCCACAGAGAGTTGGTAAGAAAAATGCACTCTAAATGGAGCCAGTAAGAATCATCATTCAGCCAGAAGATAAATGGCCATGACTTCTTTAACCTAAAGTGATGGTCTCTTTCTGATTTCTATGTTTATTTCTTGGAAAGATAATCACTCATTTAAAAACATAGACTTGACAAAGTCTTCCTATTGTTTTACAAACTGTACTAGATATGATCATTTTCCTATTTGTGTTGTCAGGTATATGACCAACCTCACCTTTCTCAAAGGAAAAGTTGAGAGGTCTAGATTTAAAAAAGAAAGAAAGACATCACCAATGAAAAGCATAGATACCTTAGATTTCTGAGAGCAGTGATCATGTTGGTTTGAATCTTAGTAAAATAGTTTATTCTGTAGGGACCTCAGGGAGCTTAAAAAGGTTCATATTGTGCCAATATTCACCAAGGTACAGATGATTTGTATTACTGAAAATTATACATGCCAATAAAGACAAATATATGTGCCCAAATTTTACATGCCCATAAAGAAAATTACAACATGGGACAGTTTTTAAACATGTTCAGGATAACTAAATGTATTCTACCAATAAATACAGTTAATCAATGTTTGGAAGCCCAGGAGGTTGTCCCTACATTCTCAATTCTTTAGGTGATTCTGACATCCATTGCTCAAACTCCAGGCCAAAAACTCCTTCAGGTCTCATGGATCTGCCAGGCAGGAACTGGCAAAGATTTCCCCATTTTGTTACAGCCTGGCTGGGGACTAGCGTTAAAATCTATACAGATGAACATACAAATAAATTTACCATCCATATCAAAAAGAGGTGGCTATTAACAGCGTAATTTTGGTCCCCAGGTGATCCCTTTCTTAAACTTGTCATGATAATGTGGCTGGTGTTGAGGAGAATGGTTGGCTAATGGTACAATAAAATACATTCATTGATATATTAAGAAGTTAAGAGAATGTTATAATTGTTGAAATAACTCAATAAGCATCCATCTGGATTGGTATTAGTGCTTGCTGGTTTGTGCCCATGTAAGTTAAATATAAACAGATCATTCAACCACTAAAAGCTTAATAGGAGTGGCATATACATGAATAGATTGACAGATACACAGACAAATGCCAACACTAATGAAAAAAGTAAACTGAACAAATATTTGCATAATGTACCATTGTTTGTATAATGCTTAGAAAGTGAAATCTGAAACATGAGATGTGTCTATTAGAATCTCTGCTCTTCAGGGAGAAATTATCTTATTTATTCCAGTTACTCATGGAGTACTTTCTAAGAAGATAGTCTCTCTGCTCCAAAATAAATTTTTATATTTTAAGGGGGTATTATGGCATCTGGATGATAGTAGATGCTCAGTAAGTTTTTGCAGAAGGAAGGAAGGAAAGGTAAGTTAAGTTTGAAAGGAGAGTTTGAGGAGTGTGTGTTGAGATTTAGAGCTTAGGAAAAGTGGATGATTTGATTCAAGGTCCTTAGAAAATATCTTTGTTAAATAAAACAAACAGAAAACACAAGCAGAACCTTATAGAGATGAGAGATGAATAACATCTTTCAGCTTGTATTTGGCAAACCTAATAATAATTAATTATTAATTGTATTAGATGGAAAATAACAACGGAACTGCTTATCCTCTTTTTAAAGTTAAGTTTTTCCCAACTTTTATTCTCACTGTTTTGGAATGGAGGAAACTTTACTTAGGATGATATAGGAGCAATCTGGAGACCTTTGGCTCGCCCTGTCTGATGTCATGCCTATAGAAAAACCTATTGGAAAGAGCCATAGAAAGTGAGAACCATTAATTTTCTCCTGTCAGATTTTATTTTTGTCATGATGTGTAAGACCTTTGTTCCAAACCAGAGAGATCCTGCACTGCCAGGTTGGGGGAGTGTGCATTCCAGTAGGACTCTGCTCAAAAGAAAGTGTGGCCAATCGTAATGCCAGGGTTGTCTTTATTGTGATGTTGGGACATTCAACCTGGCCAGGCTGTGAGAGCACCACACTGTTTGAGCTGAGCCCCTTTCAACTCCGCTGCACCCCCCGGACGGGCATGGTCAGAAATAAAGTGGAGTAAACCACCATGACAACTTGGAAGAAACAAAGAAGGAAATCACAAATACAAGCCAACGACCC
Organism: Cheirogaleus medius; assembly: GCA_008086735.1. Taxonomy (NCBI): domain Eukaryota; kingdom Metazoa; phylum Chordata; class Mammalia; order Primates; family Cheirogaleidae; genus Cheirogaleus; species Cheirogaleus medius. Next base: position 61,296,135 of record VBSM01000529.1, read on the forward strand.
GGCAATTTGATTACAAAGAAATGAACAAACAACAAAATTCCATTCCTTGAAGTGGGTGTTTTGAAAATCATATATTTTGTGATCTGATTTTTCCCTTTCTGCTACCTAGGAGGTTAAGTTTTCAGTATTCTGAAATGAGCTAAAGCCTAATAAGTGGCAAGCCCTTCCATACACAACCTGCTCTAATAAAGAGAGCGTGGTCTTTAGAATCAGACCTGTTTAAATGGTAGCTTTGTTCTTTACCAGCAATGTGATCTTGTGCAAGTTACTTAACCTTTTGGAGTCTCACTATCCTTTTCTGTAAGTGGAGATAATGAGATCTATCCAATGGGATTATTGTGAGGATTTGATGTTATAAAATCACCTAGCACTGTTGTCTGAGAAATGGTAGTTTCCCTGCAAGTAAAGAAAGTGGGGAGTAAGAAGAACCCACTTCTGAGAGAGAAACCCATTAAAATTTCCATGCATTTTTATACTTCAGCGATGCTCAATAATAAACCAAATCTGGAGATTTAGCCAAAGGACATAATCATGATATGGTACAAATATTTATCTAAAAGAATGTCACTTGTAGTTTTGTTCATGATGGAGAAAATTAGCAATCATCTACATGTTCAACATGGGATTGCTTAAACAGATTATAGCAAATCCATTTGATGTAATACTAAGCAGCCATTAAAAGTATCTTAGAGCTGGATACTTAAAGTCGTGGAAAATGTTTACAGTATTTCACTGAAAAAAAAATTGCCTAATTGCATTAGTAGAGGATTGTGGCTTTAAAATTGAAAATTATATAAGAATTAAAATCATAGAAAGTAATGCATTTACATCTATTGTTTCTTTGCAGTGCTATTCTGGGTAATTTTGGGGGTAAATTTTAGTGTTTCCTGATTTTTCAACAGTAGTCAGAATTTAACTTAATTTTGTAAGAATAAAAATATATTTTTAAAGTTATTATAGGCTTATACTTTAAATAATAGGATAATTGATTGGTGGCAAAGGTTTTTAAATCACAGGATCAGAAGATGAGAAATAGCGGAATAATTTTTGGGTGGATTACTTTTCTGCATCTGTCTCAAAAAAGCAGGTAAATTTGTATAGTTGCTGATTCCTATTGATGTCTGGCTTATTTCTGATTTATATAGATATTTTATATTATTTTTATATTAATTAATATTTCATATTATATATTTGTTATGAAAGCATATTTTTATATTATATAGTATGTAATATATTATTTTTATAATATAAAATATGTATTCTATTACACCTTCAACAACCACAAGCATTTTTGTTTATATTATCATTAATTCTTTTAAATGGATTAAGATAAGAAGTTTAGATAGAACACTTGGTTTTCATTTGGTCATTTATATAGAAAGACATTTTGTTATTTGAGAATGTTAAGAAAATAGATATTGCTTTTATTTAGAAAACTAAATATATATGAAATCTAGCACAGAGCTAAATAATTAATTTTGAATTTTGAAAAAATAAGAATGGTTTTTAAAATGCATTAATTCATCTATTCAATTTATTCTTTCATTAATTATATCTTTCTTCTATTCAATGTAATTGGAGTTCAAAATAAAATATATAATAGAGCATTTACAATATAGATCTAAATGTAATGAAAATAAGATAGGAACAACAATAGTCTCACTATTCTTTGGTTTCATTTTAGACTAATCAAATCACACAACTAAAAAAAAAAAACTAGCTATGGATTTGCTTAAAACTGACTCCAGTAATAGCTTATAATAGGCCTTGTAAGGAAAATAACCCAGTAGTTCCATTGGGATAGTTACTAATTTGGAGAATCTAGGGAATCAGATTCCATTATGACAGTAAAGTTATAAAGTCTCGAGGCTGGAGTTAGCTGATATATAGCATTATTTGTTGGTATTATGGGGTTAATATGGTAGATACTTTGCCAAAAAAAATTATCTCCACAAGCTGTTGAATCAATAAAGTTTTTTTTCCCCCTAGGCAGTCTCATGACTTATTTCTGCAAAATCACTTTTATTAACTATGGAGTAGATCTGATTTGTCCACTTGGAAGAGTAAGGATAGACAAACATTTTGAAATTTTGATGTCAGCCTTGGGAGTAAAGATAGTGAAGCACGTACAGAATGTGGATGTAGCCCCCAGTCTCTAACGATGTCATCCTCTGATAACGGATACAAAAACAGAATTAATGGGTGACACAACTGTAGACTGCATTTGACTTCAATTGTCATAGATATGCTGATATCAGGAGTTTAGTGGACCATTAAATATATTTTAAACTTTATTAAATTCTACATATACTATATACACATATATGCATGTATACAATAAATTATAACCTTTATTGAAATTTAAAGTTTATTTCTTTTGAATTTTAAAAGCAAAACATATATATTTGAGAGAAATGGAAAAATACAATATAATATAAAAAAGAATAATAGAAAGAGGAGAAAGTCATGTAAAGGCAGTCTCTGTTAACATTTTGGCATGTTTCCTTAATCAATAAGTATTTCTATTTCTCCCTAACTTTGCTTTTCTGTCTTGCTCTTTTTCTCTAAACAAAAACAAACAAATAAATAGATTCACACACATACACTTATCAAATTCATATGAAAATTTTAAATAATTCAGATTATCCTACATAAAATTGTAATTCCTTCTTTATATCTACATAATATTGTATCCCATAATCCATTACATCATATAATATCATCTCATACTTTTGGACGCTTATATCATTTTCAACTAGGCATTTTAAATGGCTGAATAATATTCCATTATTTGAATAAAGTATAATTTAGTTAACTATTTATTATAGTCTGATAATCAGGTTTTACTTATATAATACTCTGATGAATACATTTTGCCTAAATCTTTGTCTATTTCTGATGATTGCTGTGTCAAATTTTTATATTTATATAAACTGGTTTAAATACATTTTTAGGGTCTAAATTAATCTCTTCCAATGAGGCAGGACTAACAGGTGGCCATGTGTGAATCATCGTTAAATGTACCTTAAGTAGTATGAGAATGCTTCTTCATTCGTTTAAGTGTATGTTGAGTGCCAACTGTGTGTTAGTACTGCTCTAGGTGCTAGAGAGCCACCCGCTTTCACTACCAGTTTATACTGACACCACTGAAACTGCTCTTATCGGGGGGTCACTGCTAACATATATATTCCAAAATCAAATGGTCCGTTTTATTCTTTTATCTTGATTGATTCATTAGCACCACTTGCTGCAATTGCTTAACTAAAGGATTGCATTCTTTTCTTTATACTTGAGACACCACCTTTTCTTGGTTCCCTCTCATTTAACTGACTGCTCTTTCTTTACTTCTCTTCCTTTTCCTGCCCTACACATACTCCAGTGACCCAGAGCTCACTCCTCAAGTGTCTCTTCTCTGCGGTACTCACAACCGAATGGGCTCATGTACCCATAGCTTCAAATTTTGTCTATTCCCTGGTAAGAGGCAAATTTATTTTTCTATCTCTGGCTTTTCCTTAAACTCCAGAGTTATAAGCACAACTGTTAACTTGGCCTCACCACTTCAATATCTATTAGGAATTTCAAACTTATGATGTCCAGAACTGAAATATTGATTTCATGTTCTCCTGCTAACAAAACAAACAAATAAAGAAACAACCCTGCCTCTGAAGTTGTTCCCCCTCTTCCTCAATAATGGCAACTCCATTCACCTAATTTCTCTGTCCAAAACCTTGGAGCCACTGTATCTTTTATTTTATTCAATAAATAATTATTGAGTGGCCTTGATACTCCAGGCTTTATGTTGGTGTAGGGATCTATCAGTGGGACACATACATACCGAGTCATGATGGAGTTTACATTCTCATGAACTTGATTTTTGTCTCTCTCAGTCCCCATCATTCCATCAGCAAATTCTCTTGATTCTACTTCCATAATATATATGTATCTGGCCACTTTCCATAATCTCTATCCTTTTCCATCTAGTCAAATTATCGTCATCTCTCTCTTGTACTGCTACATTAGCCTTCTAACTAGTCTTCTTTGCTTCTGTGTTTCCTCTAGTAAAGTTTCTTGTCCATACAGCACCCAGAATGATCCTTTTAAAACTGAAGTCAGATCATGTCACTCTTCAATTTAAAATACTTCACATTTCAAAATAAAATATGAAGCCCTTACCATGAACTTCTAGACCCGTAGTAGGAACTCAACAAATATTTGGGAAGAAAGGCTAGATGAAAGGGTGAAAGGATACAATTTATAGGCCTATATACACTGGCCCCAAAATAACAATTTCAAAGCCAAAATCAAGCTCATTATTATGGTTGTTTATGGCGGAGAAGGTGGATTGTACTGACAGAACTTTGAATATCTGATTGACAAATAATCTAATATTTGATATTAAGACTGATCTGGTTAGACACGACCATGACAAAGGAAGAGGAAAAAAATCCCAAACTGAATCTTTTCACTAGGAAGGAGAGTGATTTGACATAAAGGCTTTATTCTGAGCCTTTTACCATTCTCTTTTATGTGTCATTGAAGAGCTACAAATTCAGATGCTCAAGCTATGATTCAATCTATCCATATAAAATTCTTGATTTATTTGAATCATATGTATCTATTGACCAGTAGTTACGCGTATCAGTCACTTGCACCCACCTCATCTGTTATCGTTAACAGAAATTGGTTGACGAAGCTTGGCAAGCTACCCAGACTTTAATCCAAAAGTGGAAACAAGGAAAAAAAAATCAATTCTTTTTGGTTTATATGTGTGAAATTAAAACACTTCTAGTTAAAAAACTATGCCTGAGCTAAAAGAACTAAGTTTGCTTATCATTTTTTAAATAGAAACATTTGTTACAACTTTCCTGTTAATGTGTTGATCAGTAGCAAATTTCACTTAGTGGTATACAATATTAATTTCAATAGCTAGCTCAGTGGCTTGCCTTACTAAGGGGCTATTTGCTGCTTTCTTTCTTTTAAAAAATGTGAGCAATTATTTGTGCTTACGAGAGCGATGGGAGCAACCACACACTAAAAATAGAAATTATGAAATTAGGCACAGGCAAATTACAGAGCAGGGACAAGTTCATGAACATTTCCTCTGACTGGCCTGCTGCTGACCTCCCACTTGAAGTGGACAGGCTATTTACTTGAATGGATGACGTATTGGAGAACCTCCTTCGCTCACCCGATTCCATGTCTCTCTAGCTCAAAATGCCAATTGAGGGCTTAGTTTGATGCTATATTTTGGTTCTGGAGACAAACCTATTAGAGCCATAGCTGAGAGTAGAAAATGCATTATGTCAGGGCCACCTGTTAAATTTGAGCCATAACCTTTGGACTGGGTAACAATTTTGTGGTTTTTAATTCTAGTTTCATGTTTTTGAACTTCATGCTGCTTCTGTGCAAAGTTACTCTCAATCGATATATTTAAAGAAGGAAAATGTTTTGATTCAGAGAGGTGCTATTTGTTATTACTACCAAAAATACATATATCCATTCCCCCCTAAAATATATTCAACAACAACAACAAAAATGACCTAATTCATCTTTGGAGGAGAGAAAGAGAAAAAAATAATACATCAGGGGAAAGGCTCTAAGCAAAATTACATTTAGTGATCAGATTCTCTGTTTTCTTGGCTGCTGTTGCTAAGGCATCTGTGATTATTATCCTTTTTGTATCAGGATGAATACATGGAAGCAAACAGAGCTTGCACTTAGCAAAATGAAATATAAGAATCGTTTGGGTGTAGGTGGAAAGGAAATGATAGAGTTCAGAAGAACAGATGTTCTAAGAGTTATTAAAACTTTTCAAAATGAAATTTCATACCCTGTCTCTAATTACTGCATTGCTCTTCTTGTATCCTGATGAGTCAAACCTGTTAAAATTCTTGAAGAGAGCCAAAAGAGATGACATATAGAGGCCAGAGCAACTTTAGCCATACCACTGATGACTTTTACCACACCACTGACAACTTTTAGTTCAAAACATTTTGACCCTCTCTTCAGCTAATCATTTGCAATGCCATAGCGTTCCCCACAAAAATGCCAGAAAAGAGCACTTCTGGCTGCATGTTTTGCATTCTTCAAGTACATTGTTAGAATTTCTTTCCTTAAAATCTCTCTGCTACATCATCATGCTCAAAATAAGTGCTCTTTGATTTGCTCAACTTTGTGTTTGCAATACCCTAAAACTCAGATTCCATTTTGTTCTGCAGTGCCAAGTTATCTGAGCATGCATTTCTTTCCATGCAAAATTAGACTTTCTGCACTCAGATTGGGAGCTAAATGCTTCATATTTATTATCTTTAAGGTGCTGTGTTAATGAAAGAATTTTAATCATTGACATTGCTCTGTGAATTATGTATTACAAAAACCCCTGCTGGTGAGTTAGACAAAATTAACCTACAGTAAGGGGCATTAAAAAAAAATCACAGCTAATTAGTAAGCCAACAGGAACAAAGAGAATGTAAAACAAAGATGTTGAGAACAAGACATTTAGGTAAGAACTGCTGCCTTCGTTTCAGACGTGGCTTTCTTTCATTTGGGCTACATTTGCAATACTGCCTGCCATTGCTGGAATCTTCCTCCAATCTGATATGTTCCATTAGACTTGAGCATTTTTATGTTTTGTAATTAGTTTTCTAAGCTACAGTCTCTTCACTCTTTCAAACTGTGGAAATCCAAAGGCTCATAATAGAAAATGGAAGATATTTTTAAATGCTTTCAAATTATTTCCCAGGCGATCTATATTAGAGATGTAAAGCAATTCGCGGGGATTATAATGGGAAATGATTTCTATCGCTTTTTTCCCCTTGAATCACTCTGTATGCTCATCATATATCCCGTATCCATTCCTGTATTTTAAAGTAGCAGAGCTTTGTCCAGGCTCCCTTCCCGATGCCGATGCAATTCCATGTGGAGCAGACAAAGGCAGGCCTGGGTTTAAATCACAGGCCAGTTCCCTCCTTAGCTCCTCCTCACGCTGACATCCCAGGGCCATGCATCACTCTGCTGGTGCAGGAGCTGGGAGGAGACAATTGACCCTGAGAGGCTGCTGGAGAGGTGCTCATGCTGGGCCCCATTTGCTCATAATTGCTCTTTCTAAGTTATAGGTGGAGATAAAGCAACCAAAATGGGACAAGCAGAGGCAAGAGACAACACTAATGTCTATTTCAGTTTTTCCCTGCTCAACAGAGGCCCGGAGCATTAAAAAGGATAAGACAGTTCTTTGACCTTTCGTTTTCTTCTGGATTATTTCTTTTTATTTTTTTTTTCCATGTTAAAATCTCTCTCCTTACCTAACAATAGCCAAGGCCATTGTCTTTACAATGAGAATCTCATTTGCTGTTCTTTACGGAAAGCCTCATTAGTCTTTCATCTTCTGTCCTCCTAGCTTACTGTTGGAGTAATCTCCAATTCTTGGGTGATTTAAAACAAAAGCAAACTGAGTAAATCTGTACAAATCTTGCCTATTTTAGGCAAAAGGAAATGGTCAGAGCATCCACATCAAGGAGAGATTTCTATTTTAAAAGGGACATAATGTGCAGAATGATACAGGACGTCAGCAAAAGGAAGTGAGCACTTCATGTGGGAATTTTGGCTCCTGTACATTCAACTTCAAGTAGCAGGCATCTCTTTCATGCTATTCTTTACTGCTTTTGCTGGGCTTAGAGAACTTAAAGGATTGTTCTACGTTTCAATTCAGATGAGTATCTCCTTTATTAGAAGCTCAGTGAAAACAGGTCGCAATCCTAGAATAAGTTAGAACGTTCTTGAGTTTAAGAGTTCTCTTTCCTCACTTTCTACTTCGTTCTTCATGGTTAGAAGAGGAAGCCCCAGGAACCTATCTGTTCCTCCTGTTCCTCCTACTGCCTTTCCACCAGCATCTGCTTGCATCTGCCCTACTCTTGTTCCTGTTTACATCGTCACACAGGCCCCCCCCCCAGGCACCAGGTCTCCCCTTTTCTACCACACTAGAATCCCCACGAGGCTTACCGGTATTCTACCTTCCTCCAAACTCCTGGCATCCTTTCAATGGGACTTCTCTTCCACTATTAGCAAAATATCCCATCCTCTCAACTCTGTCTCTAAATGTTCCCTTCATGGTTTCATTTGGATGTGAATCTGCGTCTTCTCTGAGGACTTAGTCCTTATATCCTTCTCACGTGGTGGTGCCTGCAGCCGCCCCACAGCCTCGCCTCACCGGCCTGGGGCAGAACAGGAGCTCTTGCTTCTCTGGCCCCTTCCAGATCAGCCTCCTTCCCCTCCACTCTAAAAAAAAAACAAAACCCAAGTGTGATGATCTCAGTTTGCCAGCTGCTCCCCCATTGTTGCTGACAGATACGACCTCTCGATGGCTCTCCCTCTGTCCTATGCCTTTGGCTCCTAGCTCATTGCTGCTCTAGCGAGTGTGACATCTGACTTCATTTGTAGTGATTTCAATATGCACAGAGTTGACCTTGCTAACACTTGGCTCCTTAGCTCCTTGACCTCCTCTCTGCTAAGAATCTTTACAGTCACTCTTTCCCTCCTGCGGTCGCACCCTTAGAGGCAGCTCTGATCAGCAATCACAGTATGTCCCCAGAACCTGAATTTCTTGCCTCATGTTCTCTGAATGCTAACCCTCCATCTTTCCAAATCTCTCTCCCTCTCTCTCTCTCTCTCTCTCTCTCTCTCTCTCTTTCTCTCTCTCTCCATCCTAAATCATTTTTTGGCACCACAGTGACCTCTAATCTATTGGGAGGATTAATTTACACTCTCCCCACCAACCCAACATCCTCCCTGACTTCCTTAAACAACCTGAATTCCTTTGTCACTCAATTATCATAATCACGCCTCTCAGAGTCCTTGAACCTCCACCCCACTCTTGCTTTTGTTGTATTTATTTGAAAAAGTCCATACTTTGATTGTATCCAAACTTTTGCCTACTTTATGCTTGAAACCATACAGCTGTATAAGATTAGAGACAAACTAAATCACATACGATGGTTTCACTTCAAATTCATAACCAAAAACATGAAAGTGGGTTTCTCCTGCTGCTGAGCAATGGCATTATTCTAGTGCATTCACTCCCCCACTTTCCTGAGCAGTTCATACTTTCTTCTTTTCTATTCAATTTCATGCATAATGTATTAAAACATATCAGACTCTTGGACAGTACATAAACATGCTATACTCTTTAAAGCTTTTTGGACAGCTCTACCACCTTATAGCTGTGTGATCTTGGGCAAGGTGCTTCACTTCTCTGTACCTCAATTTCCTCATCTATAAGATGAATATGTTATACCTATAATATTGGATTTTTGTGAGGATTAATTGAAAATCTATAATCTATTAAGTCCTGAGCATACCATCTAATACATAATTGGGGGCTCAAAAATATTGGATCATATTATTACTACATTTCATTTTAGGGGCCAGGAATTTCATTTTCCTGCTTCTATAAATTCCTACACATCTTTAAAGCCCGGGACATAAATTTACCTTTATGATGAATTTATCATGCCTTCTATATTGTCATAGTTTCCTGTGCAAGTCTATTGTAGTAGTCATTACACTGCATTATAATCGTTTCTTATATATCTGCCTTCTCACCGAAAGTATCTCTTCCTTGATAACACTTCATGTATTATTTCAATTTGTCTCTGGATGCTCTAGCTTAGTGATTGGCAAAAAATACATGTTACTTGTGTGAATAAAAGTGTTAGTTAATATTTTTGGTAAAATATGACACCTCTCCTACATTTAAGCTATATTGCCAAAAATTGTTCTCAAATAACAAATTGCTTTTTGTGAAGAATTATTTGAAAACAGAGACCATAGTATAATTTGAATCCTGTTCAACATTCATATGTAAAAAAGTTACATTTAATTAGTCCAGAGAATTGAATGGGTATTACTGATTGAATATGTAGTCCAGTATCAGTGCTGAGGCTAGACCTGGGACACTGTTAAACATGACCCTGCTGTCTGTCACAAGGCCCTGTCAGACTAGCCTTGTCTTGGATCTTTGTGTGCTGATATGTCTTTCAGAGTTCAGCTGTTCCCATCGTTTATTCTGCTACAATTTGGTACACAAAGGTATAAATTGCTTTCCAGGGTACACTTATCTTCAGACTTCAGTGTGAGAGGCGTCTGTCTGTCTTCCCATGAGGGGTTCCATGGTATTCTTTTCTTGAAAAACTCTCTTTCAAAGTTGTCCAGAATCATAAGATGCTAGAAAATTAAAGGTTTGGTTTGAAACTGGCTGCAAAAAAGGACTATCCTGCTGTGATTCTTTCTGATGCATTTGTCCTATAAATTATTATATTTACCTTTAAAGAAGATTACTCAACAGAAAGTATATAAACAGATATTATTGTATGCGTTTTGCTGATGATATATGAAAAAAAAGGAGTAAGTTGTATGCCCTCATGTAAAAGTATGCCAGCCTCAGATCTGGGGATAGTTATTCTAAATCCTTAACAATATTTCCCTTGCTGTTTGAATTTTCATCACTGCGCCTTGACTCATGCAACAAAGAACTATTATTTCAAGTTTGGACATATCACTTTTTTAAGGGAAGGTGGGAGAACAATGAACAAACTGTCTGTAGATGTTGTCACTTATAAACAGTTTTGCTGAGGGCATTACAAGGTGTAAAGAACCGTCAGCTGAAAGAAGATCTATTGGTTTCCTGGCTTTCCTGCATCTGGGACAGAACTGAGCGGCCGGTTGAAACTTCAGACCAAGCAAAATTGTATTAGATTTTTCATAGTAAGCTCACACCCCTTCCCCTTCTGAATGGAGAACCCCTTGCCCCATCCTGCTCCACACCCAGCCTTACGGAGCCTCTCAAATTCTCTTAGGGCACTTTTAAAAGAATTATACAAAGAAATATTATATGTGTAAAAATGCCATGCGAATATCCACCTTCATTTTGGAACTTAAATATCCAAGGAAAGCTCCTGCATAGGTTTGAGTCTGCAGTAAGTTTTAAGAAACTGACTTGTATTTCTGGTTGATCAGCTAATCTATCATAGAATAGTAAAAACAGGTAAAGTACTAGTAATTCTTTAACAAGGTAGTCTTTGTTACTTGTAAACAACTATCTTCTCCCTCGAAACTGCAGTTTCTGTACGATGAACTACAGGATAACAAAAAGGCTGCTAACACTGGACAACAGAAGCCCAGGGCTACATAGCACAGGTTTCAAACCAGTTATCTTTCCACTCATAATGAGAATAATATTATTAGTAACCCCTACTACTTACCAACTGATTTCTAAGTGTCACCTCTTTTACTAAACAATTAAATACACATATTTATCTTATTCAATATTTCTAAGAACCTGGTAAGGTTGCTCTATTATTATCACTTTACAGAAGTGGAAATTAAAACTCACAGAAGTTCAGTCATTCCCTAAAGTCACTTAGAGAGTAAAGAAGTGTGATCTTGACCCAAAAGCCTGTATTTGCACCATCTTTTTTCATTCCTACTTCCCAATTCTATATTAGTTTCTGTCTTCCTACTTCTCAAATCTACAGATTACAAATCTGTTCCCCAAACTACAGATTAGATGTGCTCCATGGCCAGGAAACAGACTTAGAAAGTCCAAATAGCAGGTACAGTCATGATTATGGTAAATTTTAAAGTCAGCAAACATTTAAACTGAACAAATATAGATTGCATACTGATCCTAAGCCCAGCGATGTGCTAACTCTGCATGAGAATAAGCGCTTGGAGTTGAAGAAGTTTGGATCATTCCATTCCAATTCTCATTCCTCTGCCTAAGAGCCAAGAATTCAGCTCCCCTCCCATCTCCAGCCACCCACGAGTATGTTTTCCATCACCAAAGTCCAAGCATTCATCTGGGTAGGAGACTATCATTCCAGTTTGCTCTGGGTAACACCCATTGTTCTGGCGTATTATTAATAGCATTCACCAGCACTCTCAAAAGTATCTTGGTTTGGACAATAAATGGTAAAGAACTTTCCTCACACATTATCTTGTCCCTGGAAAACCATTTGAGAAAGAACATGAGAAAAAATGAGAAAGAAACTATGGGGGTTTTTATGACACATGGAGTCACCAAGCAGTCTACATTGCAGGGTTGTCTTCCACCCCTTTGATATCTCTCTCCCAGGAGCTTGCCCTTTTGGCTGGTAAGTGGGGGCCAAAGGAAATTGCATACCTTTTGGCTTTCAAAGCTTTTCTGGGAGAGTTATTTCCTAAGGTGGGGTCTTTTGATTAAATGAAGTTCAAAGCACAGTTTCTGATGAACCATTCAGGACTCAAAATCGATGCCAAACCCCTTTTTTGAATTTGAAACTTTGGAAGCATCTGTGCTCTTAGAACCAAGCAAGCAACTAGACATTCCACTCCTCCAGCACAGCAGCTGACACCGCAGTTGGGAGCACACATCCTGCCTTGGCCTCCTGTGCTGGGCAGCAGTGTCAGATGGAAACACTTGTGGGCTTTCTAGACACCTTCATCCTTCCCTTCCTCACTCCGCTCTCTGCCCCGAGTTCTTCATAAAACTCCGAGAGAGTTTGAAAGAGACGAGCAACTTATTCCTCAATTCAGAATGAATATGGGATTTTCATATATAAAAGAGACTGAATGAATTAAAACTTAATTTAGTTTGTGAAATTCAAAAATAGTCGTGGTGCTGCCAAAATGCCACCTTTATTGGAAGCTTAGGTTGAAATGTCAGGATTCTATTTGCAGTCCGGGTAAATATTTTGAATTGTAACTAAGTCACCTCCATGACTGTTTTAATGTGTTTTCATAGAGCCTGGCAAAATTATATAAATAAAACGTCTTCAGATTTTCATCTTTGCTCAGCTGTGTTGCAAAGGGGTCATCGGCCCCTACTGCAAGCGCTATGGAAAAACACAGCTTAGCTGACAAATTAGTAGTATTTGGTGCTAATATTACTAATTCAACATTTGGAAGGGTTGCTCACTGGGGAAAAATAACATGTTCTATAAGCCACAGGAGAAACTAGGGAGATAGTTAATGGGTGTTGGCTCCGCTGCACAGAACGCTCACAATACTCTTCAAACGGCTGCTGATTTCCTGCCAATAGATGTGGAAGTAATTGTCAACAAGATTTATTGTTACTTTCACATCTACACAGTGAGAGAGGAAAGGTTGAAAGAGTTCTGTGAAGTTCAGTACCGACTTCTACTGAACCATAGCAACGCACCCTGATTATCGCTAATGTGTGTTACAGAAGGAATTTTGCATCATTTGAAGCCTTAAAGTCATTCTTCTTGTCAGGAGCAAATTCCCCCACCATCCTCAGTAATTTCTCCTAAGATCAATGAGCTGAGTGTCGGTTTGTTTTTTTGCATGGCGAAACAGTTGTTTTGCACGTGGTGAAGCAGAGTTCTTCAGCTGCAGAATCAGGAGTCGGGTTTAGAGTGTGACCAACTAACCCCAGCCTGCGGAAGAAACAGAAAAACCTAACTTGAAAAAGAGAAGGGAGATTTTATTTTTGAAAGGAAATGGCTTTGCTTGCTAATTTGGAAGATATCATCGAAGGAATGTATAATACTTGATTAAGAATATTCAGGAGTGTGTATAGTAACATTTTTTTTTCTACTTCAACTCTGTTGTTGGGATACCTGGTTTGTATGGATTTATGAAGGAGTTTCTCTTTCTTCTAATGGCATCTAGCTGTTAGAGGAGTGAAATTAAAATGATGAGCTTCACTCTCCTGTGATTTGGATACATTTTTCTAAGAATGAGAGCAAACATGGGCATTGAGAAATACTTGTGCAGAGTGTAGGCTCCTCAAACCACGCATACAATTAAACTCATGCTCACCACTAACACACACAGAAGATTATCTCTTCCTTGAATTTCAGGATGGCATTTCCAGGCACAAGGAGCACCTGTCAGTAGAATTTCTCCCTGTAATGAAGGCCATCTGGACAGGAGACAGAAGTAGGGTGTGAGGACTCTGGTAAGTGGAGAGAGAGCCCCTAGTATTGATGGAGGCAGCAACTGCTCTGAGAACTCTTAACAACTGTGGGGAAACAAATACATTGGACAAGGAGTCATTTATCTAAGCAGTATTTACACAGGCAGCAGGCATCTGAAAAGGAATGGATTTGGATTATGAAACTTCTTTTTCCCTGATGCGAAAAATAGGCGTGATGCAGGAAATCTGAAACCTCCTGGCATTCCGCCTTGTCATTTGAACATTTACCATGGTGATGGTTTTCATACCATTGAGTGCTTACCCACTGATTACTTTGCAGAGAGGGAGGAGAATAGATATAAAAGGACCTATCATTTGAAATCCCACCCTTCAAAATTTAGATAAAAGTGGGGCAGAAAAGGTATTGACGAGTAATGTCATGTCAGTAATGGTAGATGTCAGGGTAAAACACAGAACTTGCTGTACTGAAGGGATGAAGTGGCCTATTCAGCTTTGTATTTGGCATCTTAGGGTGGCACAAAGAAGTATTTCCTGGGAGGCCATGGTGATTTTACATGACACGAACCTTGAAATGATATGGATGTGAAACTCTGTGAGGATTAGTCACTAGGAATTCATGAACACTTTTGTCTTTTGTATGTTTTTTTGCTTTCAGAGTTCCATACTTTTACTAGAAGGTATTCATTCATTTATTTAACAAATATTTGTTAAGTGTCTACTCTGTGCCAAGTCCATTGCTCTTGGCACTGGGGATCCAGCAGGAAGGAAATCAGATAAAAATCTCCTCCCACCTTGGGCTTATATTCCAAAGGAAAGATTGTCATAACAAAAAGATTAAAATAAATGGTAGTAAGTGAGCTCTGGGTAAAACAAAGCCAGGAAGGAAGCATTTGGGGTGTGGGGAGAGGGAGATTTCAGCCTTAAATGGGGTGGTCAGACAAGGCCTCATCAAAGATGGCATTTGAGTGAAGCCCTAAAGAAAGTGAGGGGTCAGCCCTGTAGCATCTGGGAGAAGAATGTTCCAGGCTGAGGGAAGAGGAAGTGCAAAGGCCCCAGGAAGGAGCAGCCCTGGTATTGCAAGGAACAGCAAGGAGGCCACCACGCTGTGCAGAAAGCAGGAAAGTAGCAGTCGAGTATGGCAGAGAGAGCTGGGGCTCAGACTGTGTCGCAGCTTGCTGGCCATTTTAAGGACACTGGCTTTTGCTCTCTGAGTGAGATGGGAAGTCACCGAGAGGTTTTAAGAAAAGAGAGGATTTGTTTTAAACAATTCACTTACTGTGTTGAAAAAAATACTGTATGGAGCCAAGACTGGAAGTAGAACAGCCAAATAGGAGGCCACTGAAATAATGCAGGCAAGAGGGAACTTAGGCCAGAATGTCAGCAGTGGTGAAAAGTGGATGGATTCTGGGAATATTTTTAAAAGTAATGGACCAATAAGATTTGCTGATTTATTGGAGATATGGTGAATTATCCTTACGTTATTCTTTTACAGCTTCTGGAACTATACACACAAAATTTTGCATTTGTTGGAGAAGCACAAGTTCACCTTATCTATACTTTTCTTGATGTTTAAAACTTTGATCGTATTTTTCACCAAGACCTTTCTAGACAGAAGACTTTGAACACTGTTATTCATATAGGAACCCTTTATCCCCACAGTCATTCTGCCTGCCCTCTTCTTGACCTCCTCCAAGTTCATTAGGGGGACATTTAGGTGGGTGCAGTGTTTCATGGAAGCAATACTATGGCTTGGTATGCAAATCAATATTACATTTGTTCAGAAAAAAGTGTGTTACTGTTCTACCCTCATTCCATGTTCCCTTATTCCTGTAATGTTGTAAACAATGTATGCAAATATACTACTAATCAGTCAGTCCCAGTTTGAATGTGCTTTATTTACTTACTGGATAATGTGGCCACTTCTAATCATCAGGATTCCTTCAATAATTCCAATAATGGTAATTTAAAATAATATTTAACAAGACTTATTTGTAGCAAGAAATTATTTGAGCAGATTACGTTTATTTTCTCATTTAATCTTCGCAGCCATTCTCTGAAGTAAGCACCAATGAGGAAACTGAGCTTTGAAGAAATTAGGTGCCTTAGCTAAGGTCATATAGAGAGTAAGTTTCGGCTCTGGGATCTGCAACTAATTCTGTATCTACTACTTTCCTGTGTTTGGCATCCTTGGTGTGTTGGTTAATTTTATGTGTCAACGTGGAGGGTACTTTTAATGAGATTAACATTTAAACCTGTGAACTTTGAGTAAGCAAAATAATGTGGGTGGGCCTCATTCAATCAGTTGATGGCCTGAATAGAACAAAAAGACAGGCCAGGCCTCCCCAAGCAAGAGAGCATTCTCAGTACCTTGCCTTTGGACTTCAACCACACCATTGGCTCTCCAGGGTCTCCACTTCCCAGCCCACACTACAGATTTTGGGGTTACCAGCCTCCATAATCATGTGAACCAATTCCTTATATTAAATATTACATTTTTATATAAATAAAGTGGATATACATACACACACACGTACACATCCTATTGGTTCTGTTTTATGGAGACCCCTGACTAATACACTTAGAGTTTAAAAAAAATTTTGCCGGATAAGGCTTAACTTCTAAAGTACAGTCATCACCAGAAATTCAGTTGAAGACGATTTAAGTCTAAAAGCATTTTATAAGGGATGTGCTGGGATAGAGGCTTTCTGGCCACATAAGAACAATATGTAGCCTCATCTCCATCACTAGTGTCCCTGTGCTAATTTGGTTCCAAATGATCAAGCTCTTACATCGAGTGCTACACCATTTTCCTCCTTTCTAATGAGGATCAACCTGTGTGTAACTACATTATTAATTAAAAGCAACCCTTTCATTCCCTTTTTCTGCTTAATAATCTAGTATAGGATTCCCTCTTTAAAAATTGAATCGATAGAACACTTTACAATAGTTTTTTTCGAATAATAATAAAAGCATGGTTAATTCACTATTCTGAAAGTGTTCTATAATGCTCTAACTAGAACATTTAAATAATAGTTTCTAATCAGTATTGGATATAAAATTGAAAAATTTCTCTTTGCAAAGTTTTTAGAACAAGAACCATCAAAATCAAACCAATCCCCCCACTCCCTCCCCCCCCCCCCCCCCCGCCCCGGGGGAGAAATTATCCTTTCCACAGACAGGCATCTATACTGTTGCATCCTACCCACCATTTCTAAAAAAAAAAGTTGCTAGTGAAGATTTTCAAGGCAGATGTCCTTCAGAGATGACTAACACTGGATATTCTCAATAGAGATCCGCAGCAAGTATTGGGATGAGAAAAATTAGTAGAAAGAGTATGAGAAAATGATGAGATTCTGTACTTTTAAAAAAAGATTACATTATAATTATCATTTTTATTTGTACAACTATACAAACATAAAAAAGACATTTTTCTTAATTACAGTTTAGTTCAATTTTTAAAAAGGTGAGTGAAATCATTGAAGTCTATGAGTAAATTAAATTTAATATCATTTACCAAATATATAAGGAGTAAATATAATTTACTACAACAAAGTAAAACAACTATTATAGTCTTGAGGTTGATGATATACGACACTGCAGCTTAATAAGTCAGAATGTTACAGGAGAATTGTCATATAAACATATAGTTAGAATTTAATTTCATAATGACAAGACACAGATTAAATATAAAACTAATGAAAAAGGACTTTGAACCCAAGCTAGCATTAATTATAGCCTTACAGTCTTGAGGTATCAGACTGGCATGCATTTTCTACCCTTCCTTTTGATTCTTGTAACAAGATGTTGAAGGTCAGTTAAGTGTTCTGCATTCTTAAAGTATTTTGGTCAATATAGTCTTTCATTCTCTCAAATTTACTGTTATTGGAACCAATTATCTCTAGTTTCAACTCAACTCAATGAAAAATATTTGGATCTTGTTATTTTTAATTACTACAAGAGGCCCTGGCCTCGTGTATCAGGCAGAGTAAGATGCAGAGGAGAGAGCAAGGAGCTTACAAACAAATTACTTAGGTTATTTCTTTGTTTTGTAACTTCTCCATAACTTCCTACTTATTTAACCTTTGTCCATCTAACCTACTTAAGCTTTTTTTTTAATATGTAAAGGATGCTGAGATAATTAAATAAGATAATTTATGTTGGGATAAAGTGTCAGAAAAATGGCAAAGATTCAAGAATAATTTAGCTTGTAAACTGGTGGGCATTACTACAAACCACAACCTAAGGGCCAGATCTGGCCTACTGCCCAAGTTTGTAGGCAGAGTTTTATTGGAATACAACCACACCCTTTAATTTATGTATTGCCTATGGCTGCTTTCATACTACAAATGCAGGCTTGAGTAGTTGTGACAGAGACTGCATGATCTGCAAAGGCTAAAATATTTACTATTTGACCTTTTGCTGAAAGTTTGCCAGTCCCTGCACAAACCAATCATTATGTAAATAGTTGGTATTTCCTTTCCAATTCATTTGAAGATTTCACAAAGTTGGAAATAGAGACTGATATTTGAGAGAAATTCTGGTCCTGTTTCTATAAAAACTTCAGGGAAATAAAGATAAAACAATGACAATCAATAACAAACTAAGAGCCCCTGCCCCCAAACTCTATGGCAGACTACAATGCTATGTTGCTAGATGCAAGGGAATACAAAGCCCACTAAGTTTGGAGCTTGCTGTTAAATTTGGCATCTGTAATTTTCAAGTGTTTCAAAATGCAACAAAGTGCTTTCTTCCATAGTGATATATATTCATCTTTTTGTCTGAACTGCATGGGGAGTATTAATTAAGGTACTTTTCTGCACAAATTTGTTCCTCGGGGAGCAAGTGAATACTCTCCCAATCACTTCACTGTCTTGAGACTTAAAAAGTAAGCAGATGAACGTAAGGGTCAATGACCCATTTCATTAGATTTAAATCTGTTCTTTTTCTGTACCTCAGACCAAAATTTTTTTTCTATTTTTTTCTTAATCTACCATAGCCACAGTACAGAACAGCAGTTAAGTGCACAGACTTTGCAAAGACTGATGCTCTTGGTTTCAAATCCTGCCTGGGCCACACACTAGCTGTGTGACCTTGGGAAGTCACTGAAACTCTTTCATCCCCAGTGCCCTCATTCAC
This sequence comes from Cheirogaleus medius, assembly GCA_008086735.1. Lineage (NCBI taxonomy): Eukaryota > Metazoa > Chordata > Mammalia > Primates > Cheirogaleidae > Cheirogaleus > Cheirogaleus medius. The sequence continues at coordinate 61,315,204 of VBSM01000529.1, forward strand.
CACTGAGAATAATGATGGTACCTTCCTTGTACGGTTTGTTGAAAGGATTACATGAGATAATATACATAATGCATGTAAAGTACTTTGAACAGCATTTGGCCCAATAGAAAACACCAAAATGCAATTTGCTGTTATTATCATCGCTATTATCATAGCTTTCTTTAGGAGATGTTTATTCCAATGCTTGAGACATTTCAAGTTGTGTTTTAGGTAAAATATTGCTTATACTTCTAGTAAGAGAAAAACATTACTATACTTCTATCAATTGATATCATTATTTCTAATTCAATTAAATGCATATCTGTACAACAGCTATTATTTACCTAATACTATACCAGATTGCTGGCAATAAAAAAATGACACTATTCCTACTTTCAAATAATTTACAGTCTAGATGAAGAGATGAAATACCCACATATGAAACCATTAGAGATGCGGTAGCATCATCCTCATTATCTCTTCATTCAACTTCTATTTATTGATCACTTATTCTTGTCAGATTTTATATTTGCTGTTTTACAAACATTATCTTAGCGCATCCTTACATACTAATCTTGTAATAAAATATCCATGTTTAACATACGAAGCACATAAAGAAATTACAGCTCAGAGAAGCTATATGACTTGCCCAAGGTCATATATACAATAATACTCTGTCCCTATAGCCACCAAAAAATATGATTTTGAAAATTATTCCTCTCCAGATATCTTAGCTATGTTTTAAAACAGAATGTTAATTTTATTTTAAAGATAGCTCCTGTTTGTTTGAGCGCAGGTGAGGAATATTGGAAAATGTCAATGACTTATAATTTGCCTCTTGACACAGGCTTATTAAATTGAATATAGTCATATTAAAAAAAGTGATATGAGCTAATGATATGGACTACATGCTTTGGAAATTAAAAATAAGAATATGACAAGTTGGAAAATATCGTTGGGCAGACTTTGTGGAGGTTTCAGTAATGATTTTTGACGATCGTTTTAATTCAGCACTATTCCTTTTTTGTGTTCAGAGATCTTCTCTTGGAGATCAGTTATACATTTATTTATTAAATATTTTATTTATTTTTAATTTTACATTGAAAAATTATAGTTGTATATATTTATAGGTTACAAAGTGATGTTATGATTTATGAGTACAATGTGAAATAATGAAATCAAGCTAATTAACATATCTATCACCTCAAATACTTATCATTTTTTGTGGTAAGAATATTTGAAGTTTATTCTCTTAGTGGTTTTAAAAATGTACAATACATGATAATTAACTATCTTCACTATGCTATGTGATATATCTCAAAAAATACCAAACACCCAACTTATTCCTCTCGTCTAACTGAGGCTTTGTACCCCTTGACTGTCGTCTCCCCACTCCTTCCACCTCCAGCTTCTGGTAACCACCATTCTAACTCTGCTTCTGTGAGCTCGATTATTTTAGATCCCACATATAAGTGAGAACATGCAGTATTTGCCTTTTTGTTCCTGGCTTATTTCACTTGGCATAATGTTTTCCAGTTTAATCCATGTTGTTGCAAATGACAGAATTAATTTCTTTTTTAAGGCTGAATAGTATTTCATTGTGTATAAATACTGCATTTTCTTCATCCATTCATATGTTGATGGAGTGCATAGATTGATTACATAACTTGGCTATTGTGAATAGTGCTGCAGTAAACATGGGTGCAGATATCTCCTTGACATACTGATTTCAAATATTTTGGGTAAATACCCAGAAGTAGGATTGCTGGGTCATATGGTAATTCTATTTTTAGTTTTTTGAGGAACCTCCATACAGTTTTCCATAGTGGCTGTACTAATTTACATTCCTACCAAATAGCATACAAGGGTTCCCTTGTACATTTGTTCCCAAATACCTTTAAATATACCCTAAAGAGCTTGTAAATGTCCTATGTGGATATATTTTGCTTTATATAAAAGATGTATTTTTAAAATAAATTGAAACATGATCTCTTGGCATGTAGTGGGTGCTTATTAAATACTAACTAATAAAAAAATGAATGAATGTATTTACATTGAATTTACACTGTATTTTCAGAGCTGTTTTATTTTCATTTCTGATAGATATTTAATTAGTTGTATCCACACTACTCTAATGTGAATTATTTCTGTTCCAACAGACTCTATAGCAAGTAGTGTTAAGTGAATACACAGTTAAATGTCTGAGAACCCACTAGTCAAAGAACTCCAAAGTACATCCTTTTGAAAAATAAATACTCCTATAATATAAGAAAAAAGCAAACCCAAACCCCACTTTGATTATCTATCTAATCTCTAGCTTCAGTGTTTTTATGTATTTTATTTTCTTAAAATATGTTTTCTAGAATATTAGAGATAAGATTCAGCTAACGTGTTATTAAAATGGAGAAAAACAAAAAGGGATATTTATATGTGTGCTTGCAAGCACAATTTTCTCTGCTGTGAAAGACGTGTGTGGGGAAAGAAGATGTGGGATTTTAAGAGATCTACATGCATTTTTGTAATTTTATTGAGGATATATAAAATGGAGGCCAATATTATCAACTGTTCCTTCTCCAAGTGAACTTTGAGATCCACCTGCATGGGGATCATCTGGTATGTCTATTAAAATGCAGCTTCCTAGGTCCAATCCCAGACATATTAAATCAAAATACCTGGGGGTAGGCTTCAGAACATATATTTTTTTTTTTTTTTTGAGACAGAGTCTCACTTTGTTGCCCAGGCTAGAGTGAGTGCCATGGCGTCAGCCTAGCTCACAGCAACCTCAAACTCCTGGGCTCAAGCGATCCTTCTGCCTCAGTCTCCCAAGTAGCTGGGACTACAGGCATGCGCCACCATGCCTGGCTAATTTTTTCTGTATATATTTTTAGTTGGTCAATTAATTTCTTTCTATTTTTTTAGTAGAGACAGGGTCTTGCTCAGGCTGGTTTTGAACTCCTGACCTTGAGCCATCCGCCCGCCTTGGCCTCCTAGAGTGCTAGGATTACAGGCGTGAGCCATCGCGCCCGGCCAGAACATATATTTTTGACAGACATGCCAGGATATTTTTATACACATTAAGAACCACTTCTTCAGTCCCAAAGAAGCCTGAAAAATATTAGCCAAACTCATTAAATATTCTAAAACTGATATTTGAATTATATATTTACTAATATGAAATCTATAGTATATAAAAATGTATATCCAGAACATCAGAAATCCTTCCCAATTAAAAGTTTGACACTTTTAATAGAATATAGACATTTGGTAACCAATGAATAACCTAGTTGGGATGGCAATGTAATGGTTAACATTTATCTCTGAAATTAAAAATATTGTCAAGTTGCAATTTGCACATCTTTACCAATTCTGGGGTGAAGAATGAGATGTTTAATTTAGGCAAATGATAAGATGTGCAGTCCTAACTCCTATGTTCTTTCGAAAAGCTCCTATTATTTAAAATCAAATATATTTGGCTTCTGCCCAATATCTTTATGGTTACTATGTAACATTTTAAAGATTAAAAATTGTTTTAGTGCTACACATAAGATCATAGGTCAGAGTTAGAATGCAGTATTATTTAAGTCCTGTCTTTGGTGACTCAGTTTTTTTTACCACTGATACTTGATATAAATTTTGGTTACCTTCAAAAAGCAAAAGAGCAAATGATGATTTTGTTTATGATGTTAATGTCTGTAAGTATTGAGTGCTTATGGAGCATCAAGCTTTTTGTTTTGCATATTGTGTTATTTATGAGTATTTTTCTAGTGAATGCTCAAAATCAGCTTCAAGTTGGTATCATTACTATGATTTTACAGAGGAAGTGATGACTATCTAGAGAGGTTAAGTAACTTGCTTTGTGTCACACAGATAGTTAGCAGCAGGGCTGGAGAATGAACTCGGGAAATTCTGAGTTCAGAGTCTGGGAGCATCTTACCATATCTGATAACTTAGTTATAATTTAGTAACATGGGTAGTGGCATGAGACTTTAATGAGACAAAGTAAAAAAAAAAAAAATCTATCTCCCCTTGTGCTTAATCCCTTTTTATACTATTTTTACTTTCTTAGCCTATGGGATTATTAGTCTTATGGGCTAACCTGAGAACTTGTCATGTTTGACTTGCGTATTTGGTGTCTAGCATGCCTGGGGTTTTCAGACATGCAATGGTGCATTTCTGTCATCTAGAGCTATTTTAAGGACGAATCAAAGACTAGGGCATTGACATTCATCAGGGCAAGCTGAGTAGACTATAAATGACTTTTAGGTCTGGGGTAGATTCTGGAGTCTATATACGCTAAAACAGTTCCTGAATTTTGTGGCACTATGCCTAGTTCCTGTCATTCCTGCCTTGAACAACCACAGTATCCTATTTTTGTCACAATGTTGAGAGGGGAAAAATCTCTTTTTCTTAGTAGTGAAGTTTTAAACCAAGTACTTGAGTAATAATCCTGACATTTTTTCCAACTAGAATGAAAAACTGACTGAACCTCAAGAGACTGAGAAGCCAATTTGAGAAAGGAAGGTTAGAGGAGAGAAGCCGAGAAATTCATGATTTTTGAAATGAAAAGAATCAGGATAGGCAAACAGAATAACTCTCCACTCTAATGAGTATGTAAACTAGAATGAGTTTAAGATAATTACAATTAACATTAATATCATTGAATAATAAAGAGAAGAATAATAGGTAAAATAATATTTATTGACTGAACAAGTGAAAAAATGTCAAGATTATTACTCATGTACTTGGTTTAAAACTTCACTCCTAAGAAAAAAAGATTTTTTAGAGTGTGTTGTTTGAAAGGGTATTAAAAACAACAGAAACAAAAATAAAAACAAACTTCAAGACAAGACCTGAGGGTAGATTTTCTGAACTATGGCATTGGGTAAAATGTGGTAGAAGCTTTTAGTGACCTATGTGTTATAGGGTTTGAGCATCAACAGAAATTGTGTTTGTGGCTTTCCAATGTCATGCAACCATTAAACCCAAGGTGTCAATTTCTAGGACTAATTTCTGATCACCAGAGAACACAAACTCTCTGGACTAAAACTCAGCAAAGACAAAGTCTGTCCTTTGGAAGATCATGTAAGCCTTTACACTGCAACAAACATTCCAGCGAGGCAGATACATTCCAACCAACTTCTCAGATTGAGTAGTAAATTGAGGTTCAGGATTATAGTTTTCTGAAAAACCAGGCATGCCTTGTTCTTGAGGCTCCAGTGGAATTATACCTTACAGATCTTTTAAAACAGTAGCTACCAATGACTTTCACCCACTACTCAAGGGGCTTGATCTGGAGGAACAGTGCTAAATTAACAAGATGTTTTCTAGGGAAATTTATTGTTCTGGATCTATCTTTTTGTAATTCTTTGGCCAACATTATCTTCACTTGTAAGTGAATTTACAGAGTCATGAATGTAAAATTGATTATTCATGGAGAAGAAAAAGTGTGTTTTCTTTTTAAATAAATATCTAAAGCTTGTACTGTAAGTAGAATTTCTACTTTCTAGAAAGATTTGTTACCATTTTTAAAAAATCCGAAATCATCTATTTATATTTATTTTAATTCTATTTTGACCCTAGGTATAGCAATTGTATTTAATGCTAGGAAGGAATTATCATATTAAATTGGGGAATTTGTCATTTGAAACAGATCCGGATAATATAGGTGCAACATATTTTGCAAAAAGGTAAATGTACACAAGGGCTTCTGGATGATTATATACACATTTCTCTAAGTTCCCTCTCAAAAGCCCAGTAAAAGAAAAGAAAAAAATTTAAAAGAAAACACATGAGAAATATACAGGAGAGAAGGCAATAGTAGATAATGGGTTTGGGAGATATAGAGGACTGAATCTGATTTAGGCAATGTGAGAAAGGTATAAACTAAGCACTTGTAGAAGAGGGTACTGAAGAAAAGGGATTAAATTTACTCTATGAAATTCCAGAAAGAAGGCACCAGCCACCTTGGGTGGCATGAAAAAGGCCTGGAATGAACACGAGGAATCTACATGCAGTACAGTTAAACTCCCTGGTTCACCTTTTCAATGGCTCAGCCTGATAACTCTGATTTCTCACTTTCAGCCCCACTCTTCTGACCCCTCCCTTCATTGGGCCAATCTGTAACCGTCTTCAGGACTAGAAATTCAACTTCTTTATCAATTGAACTAGAAGGCACTCCAGATGGAGCTGGGGTCAGGTTCAGTGCTGAAAATAGAATGACTGATTGGATTGACATCTCCATATTGAAAGGTAGGATAGTCAGCTCTCTATCTCCTCTTCCAGAATGCAGAGAGTTGGGGGGTGCTTTTTCCCCACTCCTTTCCTTTTACTCTCTCTCTCAACCCCAGGTAGGAAGCTGAGGAGCTTTTCCCTGAAAAAAACAGAATGGCCCTAAAGGGATTAAAAAAAACTTTAAATCTTGTCATTGATGGAACCTTCCACAAAAAACTTTGCTTGTCACTCAATCACCCTACAATAAGGTTCAACAGTTAACAAGTCCAACACTTATAGATAGAACTTCCATAGCTGTTTTAAATACTTTATTCTTAAACATATTAAAATTGACAGGTATGGTCAACAGCTAATGAAGGAAAGCCTTCAACATGAAAGAGAAAAGACCAAAATATTCTGAAAAATGGAAATTCTTAGGAAACAAAAACAATAAAGGAAGCAGAGGAACACTTTGAGGAAGTCTCCATCATAATATTCTCCAAGATATACCGAAGAACAAAGACTAATTAATGAATAAATAGAAAATCTGAATAGATCAATAGCAAATAAGTAGATTGAATCAGCAATAAAAAGTCTCCCATCAAAGAAATGCTCAAGACCAGATGGTTTCACTGCTGAATTCTTCCAAACATGTCAAGAACTAACACGAATCCTTCTCAAACTCTTCCAAAAAACTGAAGAAGGAATCTTCCAAACTCATTTTATGAGGTTAGCATTACCAAATAACAAAGCCAAACAAGGACACTAGAAGAAAAGAAAATTTCAGAATAATATCACTATAAAAATAGATGCAAAAATGCTCTAGAAAACACTAGCAAACCAAATTCAATATCACATTAAAAGGATCATTCACCATGACCAAATGGAGTTAATCTTAGGGATGCAAGGATGGTTCAACATGTGTAAATCAGTAGATGTGATGCATCACATTAACAGAATAAAGGGAAAAAACCCACAATATTATCATTTCAATTGATGCAGAAAAATTATTTGACAAAATACAACATCCTTTCATGATAATAAAAAAAAAACTCTCAAAAAATTAGGTATAGAAGGACTATACCTCAATACAAAAAGGCCATATGTGACAAACCCACAGCTCACATCATACTGAACAGGGAAAAATTGAAAGCTTTCTCTTTAAGATCTGGAATAAGACAAGAATACCCGCATTCTCCGCTTTTATTCAATATAGTGCTGGAAATCCTAGACACAGCAATTAGGCAAGAGAAAAAAATAAAAGGCATCCAAATTGGAAAGGAAGAAGTTAAAGTGCCTTTGTTTTGGGAAGACAGAATCTTATGTATAGAAAACCCTAAAGATTCCACCCAAATCTGTTAGAACTAATAAATTTAATAAACTTTCAGGTTGTAAAGTCAACATATAAAAATCAGAATGTTTCTATGCACTAACAAAAACTATGTGAAAAAAATCCCATTCACAATAGCTACAAAAAATAATAAAATACTTAGGAATAAATTTAACCATGGACATGAAAGATCTATACACTGAAAAGCATAATAGACCAATGAAAGAAATAGAAGAATATAGAAATAAATGGAAAGATATCTTGTGTTCATGGATCAGAAGAATTAATATTGTTAAAATGTCCATACTACCCAAGCTAACTACAGATTCAATGCAATCTCTATAAAAATATCAATGACATTCTTCACAGAAATATTAATAAAATAAACAATCCTGAAATTTGTGTGGAACTACAAAAAATCATGAAGAAATCTTGAGCAAAAGCAGCAAAGCTGGAGGCATAAAGACTATCTGATTCCAAAATATACTACAAAGCTATTGTAATAAAAAAAGCATAGTACTTACATAAAAGCAGACACATAGACCAGTGGGATAGAATAAAGAACCCAGAAATAAACCCATGCGTTTACAGTCAATTGATTTTTGACAAAGGTGCCAAGAAAACACAATGAGGAAAGAGCAGTCTGTGTCAATAAATAGTGTTTGGACAAATAATGAAATTAGACTCATCTCATACCATAATACAAAAATCAACTCAAAATGGTTTAAAAATTTAAATGTAAGACTCAACATTATGAACATATTAGAAGAAAACATAGGAGGAAAGCTCCATGACATTGGTCTTGGCAATGATTTTTTTAGATATGAATCCCAAAGCACAGGCCACAAAAGCAAAAATAGATGAATGACATCTAACTAAAAAGCTCTGCACAGCCATGGAAACAATCAACAGAGTAAAGAGACAACCTACAAAATGGGAGAAAATACTTGCAAACCACAAATCTGATAAGGGGTCAATATCCAAAATATATAAGGAATTCAAACAACTCAACAGTAAGAAATAAACTGATTAAACAATGGGCAAAGAATCTGAATAGATGTTTATCAAAAGAAGACATACAAATGGCCAATAAGTATATGAAAAAATCCTCAACATTACTAATCATCAGAGAAATACAAATTAAAACCACAATGAATTATAACCTCATACCTGTTAAAATGGTTATTATAAAAAAGATGAAAGAAAAGAAGTGTTGGAGAGGATTTAGAGAAAAGGGAGCTCTTGTACACTGTTGGTAGAAATGCATATTGGCACAGCCATTAACAAAAACTGTATGGAGATTCCTCAGAAAATGAAAAATATAATTACCATGTGATTCAGAAACAATAAAAGAAAAGGAAAAAGGTTTTTGATATAAACAATTAAAATAAAAATGTAATAGGCTATATAGATAAAGTCAAGGACATCTCTCTAGAATTAGAACAAAAAGATTGAGATGGACAATAGAAGAGAGAGGGTTAAAAAAAAACTAAGACAATTAAAATTTTCTTCAATTATGCAGATCCTACAAGTAGTTTCAGAAAGAGAGAAAATAGAAAGAAAGAAATTATCAAAAAACTTATACAAAGACAACTTTCACTACTTTTAAAGATATGTCTCCATGTCGAAAGGGTCTACCAAGTGTGCCCAGCAATGACGATAAATAAATTTATGAGGATATGAATATTACTTAGGATACAGCTTTGTCTGCTGTTACAAAGGCCAAATGAATAGTGGCTGAAATAAGATGAAAGTTTATTTCTCTCTCATATATCATCTCTCTCGTGTATTGTATTACTTTATGGTAATACAATAATTACTATATGGTAATAATTACTTTATGGTAATACAATACACGAGAGAGCTCCTTTTATCTTGTTGCTCTGCCATTTTTTATAACACGGCTCTCTCTTGGTTTGAGATTGCTGCTTTGTTTCTCCCATCACATCCATGTTACAGCCAGCAGGAAGGGGAGAAAGGGAAAGTGAGCCATCTCCCTTTCTTTTTAGGGCTTGCTCCAAAAGCTAAACATAATTTCTTCTCACATTCAGTTGGTCACATGCTCACCCCAGCTATGTGGGAAGCTGAGAATTGTAGTCTTTAGTTTGGGCTGCTATATGCTTAGTTAAATCTTGGATCTCTTATCACAAAAGAAAGAAGGGAAGATGCTGGATATTGGGGAGATGTTAGCAGCTTCTGCCATATCTAGAGATAAAGAAAAGAAGCTAGAATCTCATGTAGAGATACCAACAAATAAACAACAACTAATTACAAATAAAGGATTAGGGAAAAATTGTATTTGATTCCTCAATAACAATATTTTATGCTATTATAGAAGGCAATGGAATAATCCTTTCAATGTATGGAAGGAAAATAATTTCCATTTTGTATAAAGAGAAATAAACTAATAACCAAGTGTGGGGTTGAAATAAAGACATTTTCAAATCTGTAAATTCTCAGAAACAAGTTTTCCTTCCGTGTATTATTTCCTAGAAATACACTAAGGACTGTGCTTCAGCACAGTGATAGACTAAAATTTAAAAAAGGAAGTCATCGGATTTCAAAAGCAAGGAAATTCAACACAGGAGACTTACAAAGTGAAATCTCAGTTGAACAGGAACTCTGGAGAGAAGTAAGTCCAGATTGGAGCAGGTATGAGGATAGGATTTTATTTTAAGCCTTGGGTGGATAGAACTCGAGTTATAATGTAAAAGGAGTTTTTACTACCTATGGGAATGGAGAGTTCTTAAGGCTGAGAGTTGGAACTTTGAGCAAGAAAGTGGTTTGGCGGGAATGAGAATGGAGTTAGAACACGTCTAGATTCTTCAAGGACACAGTACTTCATTGGAAGGGAGATGGGAAGAGAGCAGGAAGACAGAAACCTCAGCAAGGCTGAGTGAAAAATGTAAAGCAGAGAGGATTTTTTTTGGAATTCCAGAAAGAGATATTAGCATTAGGTAGAGCAGTAGAAGAGTCAGAATTTTGTTTGTTTAGGCAAAGAAGGGCCTTAACTATCCCATAATTTCCCTCAAGTGGAGGGTAGCGCAGAACAGTCCACATTTTCCATGCTTCCCTTTGGGGGATGCTGTCCAGCACTACCTTTGCTTAAGATTTAGTCAGCAGGGGAATGCCCTGAGTCCCTGGAGTGAATGGCTCAGCTCTCCAGGAGCAATTACGGCACTTACCTTCACAAAGAGAACAGACCCCACATCGAGTCTGAGAGAATGTGTGTGTGTGTGTGTGTGTGTGTGTGTAATGTGCATGTGCATAGTTTTGGGACCATAAACATTGGTTAATGAATGAGAAGGAGCATAGAAGAAATGCTAAAGAGAAGGATCTAGAAAGATATACTGGGTATGAGAGAAAATAGATGACGTTGGCAGGGCAACATGTCCAGTTTTTAATATTTTTTAATTTTACAATAAAGTATGATTATGATGTTGCATTTTTACAACATTAGGCAAAAAGAGAACACTGTTATTGCTTGACATTTGACCCAAGAACTGAATAAAATTAAGCTCAGACCTGCCTAGATTCAACTCTTCAGAAGATAATTTTCCATTCCTTTTACATGTATGCTTAATTAGTTGAGAAAGTGTTTCTATTTCAATGTGGATTAGTGGTTTGTAAAAGATGACATAAATTATCCTTCATAGGATTTAAGAAAGACAATGTTCAAAGATGGAAAGAAAAGTTTTGTTCCAGGTATAAAACATAGTCCATAAAAAGCTGGAATATAAGCCAGAAAAATATTGACCTGAGCATCAAAAAAATAAGATTCTTTGGAAAGGTTAAAGACCAAGAGGCAGTATTAGGACTGTCTACTAAAGCACACAATTTATCAACGAGAGGTTGGAGAGAATAGAATTTCAGCTAACAACTCATAGCCTGGGCTAAGATCCTAATCATATATGCCAGAATGTGGGAAGAAAAAAAAGTAATTATAGAGTTTTCCTCTCAGTGGAGACTAAGGAACCCTAAGGATTTTATGAGAAGTCTACTTTAGTGAGATATTTTTTTTCGGACTAAAAAGCTTTCAACTCAAATCCTGTTGAGATTTGTTCATTGGTAGTTGTTAAGCTTTCAATATATTTTGACAATAGAATATAATAATAATTATTGTATTGTATGTTCCTGTAGCATCCTCAACCAGGATATGCAGAGAGTAGGGAAGAGAAGCAATCATTTTGTGTATTTTATTAACTCATTCATTATGCGAGGTGACATTGTTTATATCAAGATTGTATAATAGTCTGTTCTAAAGTGTGAATTTTTTTCATAAAACAGCATGAGTGTATCATGCCAAAGTAATATGAATGTGAAAGAATATCCATCATAGAATAATAAAGGAAGGATAAAATCATTTTACAAAATGAGACACAAAATGCATTTGCTGAAGTAGCTGCCAGTGGGCTGTCTGTTAAAAGAACTAATACTGTACGTAGGAGCCTGGTTAGAGACACTTGTATAATAGTAAAGGTGGCATTTCAGCCTTGTGGGTGGTATGCCACAGGCACTACAGCATGCATGGAGAAGTACACTTTTGAATATATTAGCTCTGCCTCTAGTTTTGGATTCTAATTCTAGCTTTTTCACTGTGCCATCCTGATCATCCCTTACGCTACTTCTCTGGGCTAGAATGAGCCAGAGTTTCTTCATCTGTGAAAGGAGGGGTTGGATAAAATCTTCTCCCAGTTTCAAAATATCATCATATTATGGTTTGAACTAGAGGAGAGGCACAGTTAATAACTACAGCTCTGAGGATTGACTGCTGCTGCTGATCAATTTCGAGAGGTCAGTCTCTAGCTAACAGGAAACTCTATGGAAAACGCTTACAAATGGTTGTGTATAGGATTTCTGAGAAGGAAAAAGTGACTCACGGTGTCTCTCACTGCTGACTATGTGGAGATAATGGGGAGGATTTGAATCAATCGGCTAACCTTGGCAGAGTTCTACTGCGAGGAGGTCATTCAGAAAGCTCTTCCTGGATTAAAGAAACAGGAAGGAGGGGATCTTGTGGTGAAGGAAGCTGAGTGAGGGAGAGAGAAACAGAGTGCAAAGCGTGTGCACATGTGTATGTATGTATGTCCACATGCAGGCAGCCATGTTCCTGTGTACATGTGTGCATTCCATGTCCCCATTGAGAGAGAAAGACATTTAAGTAATCTATGGTTCCTTTGCTTTCCTAATATTGCTTAGAAGTTTCACTTGAATATTAAAAATTGAAAAAAGTTTAAGATTTCTTTCTGGTGAAGCAGAGATGGAGATAAAAGTTTCCTGTTGATTTCAGGCTATTGTTATCATTTCAGGATCTTAAAATCCTGGGTTTTAAGAATAAAGTTTTAAATCTGTAAACCTTTATAAAAAGTTATGTTTCTGTATTCTTTCTATTGCATTGGCCAGGTAAAATACAAAATTAAAATAATGATATAGAAAAATATCTTTTAAAAATTATAGCGTATAAAAATGGGCCAAATCAGGTGGAAAATGTAACTCCTGGGAAATGAATTGGTAAGAGATACACTGAATTTGAGGTTATATGAGTAAGTTTGAAGGAAGAGGTAGAGAGTTTGGGTTAATCACATAGACTTTGGAATCATATAGATATAGTTTGAAATCTCTTACTACCTCCTTACCAAGTGTTTGACCTTGAGCTATTAAAGTTTTAAGCCATAATTCTCTGATATGGAAAAAGAAGATTATATTTCCTATCGCCTAATGTTGTGAAAATTGAAAGAGTTTGTGTATGGAATACTCTTAACACAATGCCTGGAATATAGTGCCTGATAAATGGTCATTACGAACTTTTAACACTTATTATCACAAGCAGATGCTCAAGAAGCATTTGTTTTATTAATATTTCCTATAGTCATAGGTTCAAGAAACCAAAAATGTCATGTTTGTTATTGGCAAGACTAACTGCAACTTCATAAAAGTTATTAGTCCGTTACTAACCCGCCAATGAACACATCATCATGCTTTCTTCTGTTGAGTTGTCTGGGAGTGAAAATACTTTGTACTTAAGAAAGCTGCTAAAAGTTATAGAATGCGGAAGTGCAAGGAGAGGTCACAGTGGGGAGGCTTTGACAAGGAGCAGGCCTGGGTGGGAGGTGGGTGTCTCAAGAGGTAGTGGAAGCAGAGATTTGGGAGTATGTAAACATGATCCATTACACAACACCAGCTCAACACCAACTCATTCTTTCTCCTTCCTTCCTTCCTTGCTTCCTCCCTTCCTCCCTCCCTTCCTTCCTTCATCATGTCCTTTCTTGCCCCTTCCTTCCTTTCTCACCTCCTTTTCAGCCTCCCTCCCTTCCTTCTCCTCCCCTCTCCTCCACCTTTCCCTTCTCTTCTACCTCCTTTCTTTTCCATCCCCCCTGCCCCATTCCCTTTACTCTTGTCTTTAGGAGGTGATTTCAGTTGGGAAGTGACAAGAAAAACAGGCTGAGTATGTCTTACGTGGTGGAGGCATTTTCAAGATCTATGTGCGTTTTCAAAGTGTTTTCTGTGAAACTTTAGGTTTCTATGAGATGCTTCTACAGTTTTCACATTTACTTTAAAAATAATCTTCATTTATTTTAAAAGCTGTAACCAAAACTAAACAAAAACAAAAGCAAAAACAAACCCCCCAAGGCCAACAACAACACCAAAATGTGATATTTGCCAATTTTTAGCCCTTTAGTGTCTATCGAGCATAACCTGTGCACTGGGTCCAACTTACTTCTGTGCAGATTTCAGGCTGTGGCTCTCTTTGTTTATTTGTGCATTATATGACCTTTCCACAAATGTGTAATTGATTAGAAAGGAGGGGGTTTTGCTCCGGTCTTTCTTTGAATTCATGCCTGCACATGTCTGCTCATGTAAAATTATACAAGTGAGTTCACCAGTTCAGCACATGTGTACTGTGCTCAATTAAATGCCAGGCGAAGCTCAGACACATCTGTTCGGCTCATGCTCTTATCATGGCTTATTAGACAATTGTGCAATAACAAGTGAACTCTACACAGTGCATCATGACCATATTGTACTAAAGATAGTGTCAGATGTTACTTGCTTAAATTAAATGTGCACATAAGTATAATTGTTAAAATTGAGGTAAAATAATTGCTGTTCAAACTAGAAATAGATCACTAATTAAAATCAGGAAGTTTCAAAGGAAAATAAAATTTTATAGTAGGTATAAAAATAATCAGGATCAGATGACACAAGTCAAGTTATACCAGCCCCAATGATAATGCTTTCTACACAAAGGCCTCATTGTGTTTGTGAAATTAAAATTTGCTAAATTCTTTGTTCTGAGTATTCCGATAAGTTCTGAGATTCTGAAATAAAATCTTGACCATAAAAATAAATCTCCAAGAATGTTAGTGCAATTTGAACTACTTAATGTTTTTGAAAAAGTGTACTTAAAAATGTAAATCTGCCCATAGAAAAGTATTTATAGCACCATTTGAAGTTATCATGTTGTAAGTAAGGGAAAAGCACAAGATATCAGGAAAATACTCATTCAACCCTATGCTATTGATTTGGTAACAGTCGTGGTAGATGAGCAAGCAATGAACTCACACTATTGCCATTATTTTAAAATACTATGTGGAAAGGACATTAAGAAGCTCCTCATGAAGAATAGTTTATCTCAAAAAGTGAAATTACATGAAACCATTACAATTTAACTGTTTCAAGTTATGAATAGTGTGCATTACACCAATTTGTTGGTTTTTGTAAGATGTGACAATACAAGTAAATATAAAGGATATATATTACTGGGTAAAATCATTTAAGCATATACAACAAAAAATGTTTAAGCTTTATGTTAATTTTTTAAATATGGCATCAAATAAATTGTAAAAAATGTATGGGTGTTGCAATCAGCATTGAGGAAGCAATGGCTGGAAAAACTATAGGAGTTGTGATTCATATAGGAGCAGTTGCCAAAATGAGTTCAAATAATTGTGGTATGTTGTGTAGACAACCACTCACTATTAAGAAGATTAATGAGCATCTTGCAGAACAGTGCTTGGTTTTGTGATAGGAATTGCCAATTTTTTAAGGTGTACTTATTTTTTTTATTTCAGCACAGAATTTTTAGCATTATTTGTGGTTATAGAGATGATAAATTCCAAAATTCACTTTTTAATTGAGGTTAGTTGGTTCTGCCAAGGCCAAGTCCTGATACAAATCTTTCAAATGAGACAAGAAATATATAATTTTTTTCTTTCTGGTAATAGCACCGTTAACAAAACCTCTCTTAAAACATAGCTGTGCTTGCTTTCATCTCTTGGTGACATTTTTAATAAGCTGAAGGAACTCAATATGATAATGCTAGCCTGCCATATTAATCACATTTATAGCTGCATATAAAGTGTTAGCAATAAAATGGAAACTTAAAGTTTGGATTCAAAATGTAGAATAAAATAAATATGATTCTTATGAGACAGTGAATATATGATAGAAATGGGTATTGAGATATATGAGATTCTTTAATGATATTATTGAATATCTCATAATATTTCAAGATATGCACATTTACATATATATCAATAAAGATTTATATTTATTGAGAAAACTGTTCATCAAATGTAATTCTGAGATATTTCTAGTTATTCAAATTGCAAATAAAAATTTTGTACTACTCTTCTTTCAGGTTTCTGAGTGTATTTAATTGAAGACTTTTGAGATTGAGAAGTGAAATGTTAAAAAATTTACCTAATCATTTGTGTGAATCAGGATTTTCTCTATCCTATACAATCAAAACAAATGCAGAAATGAATTGTATATTTACCCTGAAATCAGGTTACCACCATCAGTCACAGCACCTGGCTTCGAAGTTTCATGTACAGTCTAATAATCTTATTTTCTTATTGATTGACTTTTTGAGTAAAGATTAGGAATTCAAACTTATAAAGTAAATTCTAATTGAAATATACATTTGTGTATTTTTTATACTGTAGTGTCTACCCAAGATTTTATTTTATTTCATTTCATTTAACTTTTTTCTTTCTTTTTACTTTTTTTTTTTTTAAAGAGATAAGGTCTCACTCTGTTGCACAGGCTGGAGTGCAGTGGCATGATCACAACTCACTGTAGCCTCCAACTCTTGGGCTCAAGTGATCTTCCCTCCTCAGCCTCCCAAAGTGCTAGGATTACAGGCATGATTACACCATGCCCCACCTCTTTTCACTTTTCTGATTATGCTGTCTTCCATTTATATTCATTGAACAGCTATTATGTGCCAGTAATGTTCTAGGTTCTGAGGATTTAAGGGTGAATGAACCTGATTACATGAAGTTTATGTTCCTTTAATAACAGTATAAAATTGCTGTTAACTTTTTGAAAATGATGGCCTTATAGTTTCATTTCTACAACAAGGAAGATACAGACTGAATCTGAAAATTCTTCTTTTCCTAGAGATTCTTGGCAATAGAGCAGGCCTTCTGGAGAAATTTGGAACTGAGCAGTGAGCAGACTTTAGAATTAAGCCAGAAGGAGCATTGGATATATTTGGTTTGGAATGAGTTGCACAGAACTTAACCTTAAAAGTCTGGGGTTTACTGTAGGGGCCAGGAAAAAAAGAACAAAAAACACAAAGAAACAAAAAAGTCCAAAACACATATAATAGCTGCAGATTATAGTAGTTTAAAAGTTCTAAACATGACCTAAAAATCAATCAATATTTATTAATCATCAGTACATTCCTATCTACTCCATGAAAAATTATAAAAGAAATGTTAGATATTATCTAAATCTTTAAGACGTTTGACAGCTAACTCTAAACAAAACTAGCCGTCTAAAGATAAATCTAAAATGAGACTGAAGTAAAGCAAAAAATTATATGTTGTGCTTTTTTGTCCTTTTTTGGAGTAAAGATTCAAGGAAGGAGTGTCAAAGAAATATCTACATATCATGAAGCAGTCCAGGAACATGGCTAAGGATGGATGTAGTCAGAAACTACCATGATACAACATGATAGAGCCATAAAATAATGAAAGACTGTGTATGTGTGTATGTGTGTGTGTGTGTGTGTGTGTGTGTACTAGCATAACTTCCCTGGTCATACAACTAAAGATTGCAAACATCTAAGATAGTGATTTTTCTTGTTAAGAGTCATATAGTAAATATTTTAGGCTTTGTGAGCCATGTGATTTCTCTTGCAACTACTCAGCTGTGCCCTGGTAGCACAAAAGTAGCCATAGACAATATATAAATGAATAGGTGCGACTTATTTCAATAGAACTTTATTTATAAAGTCAAGCAGAAGGTTGGCTTTGGCTCACGGGCCATAGATTGCCATCCTCTATTCTAGGAGATGCCTCAGATGCGGACATTTCCAACATGTTGCAGGACACCTGTGAGAGTATGCAGGGGTGCCATGAGAACTGGTGGAGCACAAGGAGTGGGCTCAAGACAGAGAGGCCATTGATTTTAAGGAATGGTGACTGGAAATTAGTGGCTGGGTTCAGCATACAATCTTCCAAAATGCCAGAGTATGTCTCACTCATCAAAGGCCAGAACAGGCAGCTAATCAGAGCAAAAGGGTCCAGAGGACCAGGGTAACTGAGGTCTCCTTTAGCTACAGGGCCTTGAAGTCATGTAAGCCTGGTCATCTCTGTCTCAATACACTCCTGAGAATGAGTAATTTATGAAGAATACAAATTTATTTCTCACAGTTCTAGAGGCTGTGAAGTCCAAGATCAAGGTGTCAGCAAATTCAGTGACTGGTGAGGGCCAGGTCTCTGCTTCCAAGATGGTGCCTTTAACACTGTGTCCTCACATGGTGGAAGGTGGAAAGGCAAAAGAGGAAAGCACTGTGTAGCCTCTTTAAAAAGGCATCAATCCCATTCATGAAAGTGGAACCCTCATGACTGAATCACCCCCTACAGTCCCCACCTCTTAATACTATCACACTGAGGTTGATTGAGTTTCAACATATGAATTTTAGGAGGCACATTCAGACAGTAGCAACCTTCTGGCCATTGTATACCCAGGCATCATCTTGGCAAGAAGCAGAGGGAGAGGAGGCAATCTGAAAAACTCAGCATTTACCGAACAGACTAAGCTACCCAAATGGGCTCAGACTGAGTTTACTGGATTGCATTATATTTAGTTCCCTACTCCCAGCAGGGAGTGGGTAATGGAGAGAAGTTAGTGGCTTATGGGAAAGTTGATATAAGTAGTAGAAAAATAAAGAATTTCTTCTCTTCACATGTCTGTGTGCATGTTAGTGAACTGTTAATCTTACTAGTAGTATTTCAGTGTTGAAGAACTCTGTTCCCTTTGATAGACATGGCCATGTTGAATCTTACCCTACTGTCACTCCCAACCTTTATTTTGTTACTCTTGGAAGAAGGGGATAAAACAGGGAGGAGGATCAGGAATATCTTTTACTCACTGCAACCAGCCAACAATACTTTGATGAGCTTTTACTTTCTCTCTTTACTATTACAAATAGCTTCTTTTTAATATTCCAGATATAAAATACTAATGTTTAACCCAATTTTAAAAAACTCATATGCCTCTCTTGACTCTGATTTTGATGCTCACCTCTAGGAGATATTTAGTCCTTTCTCCCCAACCAACTCTTCTCTAACCTGTTGGCTAAGTCTTCCCTACTCTCAGCTAGTTAAGAATCACTGAACTATCCATATACTACTTAGTTAAGGGCAAGTGATACTGCATAGTGGAAAAAGAATATTTTTGTAGGAAATATACTTCTATTTCAATAAATCATTAATGTTTTTAGAAATAGGTTAATTCCTGTTATGGGTTGAATGGTGGTGCTCCCCACTGCCCAATATGTTGAAGTCCTAATTTGAAGTACCTCTAAACATGACCTTATATGGAGATAGGGTCTTTGAGGATGATCAAGTTAAGATAATACCAATAGGGTGGGTCTTAATCCAATATGACTAGTATCCTTATAGAAAGAGGATATTTGGACACAGAGATGATAGATACAGAGGGAAGACAACGTGAAGACACAGAAAACACCATCTAGAAGCGAAGAAATGCCTGAGAACAGCAGAAGCTAGGAGAGCAGCAGAGAGCAGATCCTGCCTCACAGCCCTCAGAAGGAACCAACCCTGATGATAATTAGATTTTGGACTTAACGGAGCTACAGCCATGAAACAATACATTTCCTTTTATAAGTCACTTAGTTCAATGTTTTTCATTGAACATTGTTTTCATTCAGAAGTTTAAGAGCCGAGGCTTCCAGTGCACATGTATGATTAAGGTTTCACCTTAACTCACTCACAAAATTCCTAGATAGCCCTTGCCAAACATCTTATTGAATATCCTGAACTAATTCTACATATTTATATCTACTTCTGGATAAAAATTCATTTTTAATGGCACTCTCAAGCAAGTATAAGTATACATAAGTCACAATTGAAAGTATCATCAAATGCCTCCTGCGGTTTTTCAGGGTTCTGGATCCTGGATCTGACTTTTCTATGCTGGGGCCCAAAGCCTTGGAAACATGCCTCAAAGTAATGAAGGAAACTTCCACCTCTGATACTTTTTTCCTCCCTCTATTAAATTCTTAGCATTTTTTCCCTGAAGCCGTAAAGCAAAGATTGTGTCTTCAGAGTAAAAGAGAAATACAGAGTGGGTAATTATCCTGCTAATTTTAAGGGTATAATTTTAGGCCCCAGGGCGGATACTTTTTATTGGAATTATCCAGTTAGGCTGGGTAGAGAAAGCCAAAGAAAACACAAGTGTGACAGACTTTCGTTTGGTTCCAAATCTGTGGCTTCTGCCCTTTCAGAGAGTGGTTTGAGCTTTGAAGATGAATTCCTCGCATTGCCAGGTATTCCATTAGTGGACAAGGATATTTTTGTGCTGTTCTCTAGCATGCATGCAATGGTGTTGTGTAAGCTGTACCAAAGGGAACAAGGCATGATTAAAAACATTTGTGGCTCATTGTTAAATATAGAAATCATTATAATTGGATTAATTTAGGAAATACACAGTGATGCCTGAGTTTCCCCTTGAGAGCCAAATGTACATTAAGAGCTGAATTTTCAAAAAGTACAGAGTTGACTTTCTCTCATAAAAAAATATGGATTCATAATTCAAATCCCCTTAATCCCAGGCTGCACTAAAGAAAGCATAACATCTACTTGCCACGTTGGGTGATAATTTTACTTGAGTCAAATCCGTCTTCTTTTGAAATTTTAATTTTAGATTCCTGCAGGCAAATCTAGCATTGCTCCCTGGAAATGTGGTCCTAGAGGTACAACTGGACCTTTGAAAATGCTGCTGGAAGCAGTTACATCAATCCTAGGAGAAGAAAGGAGAGTAGCTGATGCAGGAAATGTAAGTGATGGAATAGTCATATAACAAAATACTTTCAACATATCTTTTGTTATGTAATGTTACCCATGACATGCCTATCAGTAATATTGTCAGAGGCTGTAATTGAAAAGATATATTAATTATTATCAGTCACCTTCAGCACTCTTACAGCTGGTGGAGTGATGCCTTCATAAAATGATGACAGAGATGTTGACTGGTGTGCAGGAGGCTGCGGAGCTAAAATTTTTTTTTTTTGCAGCAGGTTTGGATTTAGATTGGATTTCCTTTTAGCACCATTCTTGAATTGCTGGACAGAAGAACTGCTGGAGATGAAATGTCCAGCTTTTCTCTCTTCTCCTCCCTCATTTTTCTCTGCTCTGGGAAAGAAAAATGAAGAACACATTGTGGTTAACAAGCCCAGTGGCCTGGCCTGGGGGCACCGGTGCGGGTTTTGGATCTGCAGCCAGATTTCCTCTTCAGCACTGCTTCCTCGGGCCTCCCGCCCACTCTCCCATTCTGCATGTCAGGACAAAATAAGTTGTGATCAATTAAGGCAGCTCCAAGCCTGGCCCCTCGTTTTCACTGTCTCCTCCCTTACAAACTGCAATTTTGTAAAGACAAGGAGTGGGTTGTTACAAGAAAGTAATAGATTTCCCACAAGTTGGAAAAGGCTTTTTGATATTCAGCTGCTGTTTTTAATTGAAATTGGGACGGTATGTGCAGAATAAAACTTGGTTATTTTCAACTTCATTCTTTTCCCAAGAATTTGAGATAGTCCCTGGAATTATAATAAACCATGCACCCTGTTTTAGATTAGAGTCTATTTGACAAAGATGGGGGTCAAAATATTTCTTTCCAGCCAACAGCAACAGTGGGACGTCAGTGCTGCTGTGAACATCTCCCCGGGGTATTGGAAATGATTCCAGCAGGATGGGGTGGAAAGTGAAGTGGTACTGGGAGGAAGGATCCCTGCACTGAGGAATGGGGCAATGTGGTGGGAAAAGTCTAGAACTTTCTTTTAGCAGATCCTTTCTATTTAGGTATATGTAGACTTTCTAGAACCACATTTATGCCATTATCTTCTGATTACTCCTGACAATTTTCAATTACTGAAAACACAGATGAATAGATTTGGAGATAAGTGTTCACTTTTATTGTATGAAACTAGCAAGACTGGAGGCA
>VBSM01000529.1:61337297-61373997 GCA_008086735.1 Cheirogaleus medius
GTTTTGTTTTTTTTTTTGTAGAGTTGTTAAATTTCCTAGTGAAATCTGTTGAGTATCATTAAAAATATTAATCCACTCCAATCTTTCATGTCTTCCAAAGGAATTTAAAAAGTAATTCTGTTCTTTAAAACTCCAGAACATTAAATGTTATAACTCTTATTTAAACGTGCACTGTAAAACTCAAGGAATTAAAAAATTGAGTTGCCTAAGCTATTTTGTTAAAACTCACTTCCCCACGTGAATACCTGTTCCCTCCCCCCCATAATACTATCGCCATTTATGGACTAATTTCTGCCAACACACAATTTCCCTTCAGTGTATATAACATGCCATTTGAAAAACTTGGAGTGATCAGAATTAGCTGATTATAAAGATTCATACATCTTTCACCCTCAGTTCATGGCTTTACAATGTCACTGATTTTCCATCTTCAAATTGCATTATGGTAGTTCAAAGGGGCCAAGAGAGGGTATGTATAATGGTTAACAAAATGAATTTTGAGATCTGAAGGACCAATTTAGAAATACTGGTCAGTTAATTTTAGGCAAATTGCTTACTGTCTCTCTTCCTTCATTTTCTCATCTATAAAAATGAAGATAATGATAATATCAATCTTGTCATAAGGATTAAGTGAGATATTATAAGGAAAGTGTATCACACAATAAGTACTCACTAAATGTTAAACTATTAATATGTTGGTTTATCACTAAAAAGCTGCCAGAGATTCTGTCCAAAAATAAAAATTTCTTTGTTGGACATATTATTTTATTTTCCCAGTGTAACTGATTATTTTAGAACTACCACACTAAATTATTCCACAGTTAGTCCTCATTTCTGATATTGGTGTTTTCCAATAGTAATGTAGAAATCACAATTTATCACAGCATGTATGTGCACAAAGATAATTGCATTAAAAGGGACATGAGAGGTCTGTAAGGGAATATACATAGGTAGGTTGCACATGTGTTTTTTTTTTTTAATTTGCAGATTCTAAATTCAAATTCCACAATTAGTGTCTCATGCTCTGAACTGGGTGAGCAGGGACTTTGGAGACTGTCTTGTGTCATGAGTGTGCAATAAGCTATCCTCCTGGCAGTGGGAGAGGCTCTAGGGCGGTGGAAGGTACACTGGGATTAGTCACCCTATCTAAGGGAATTTTTGGACAAGTGATTTAATCCCATGGAGCTTTAGTTTCTACATATATAGATAGGGTAATGATACAATACTTACTTCATGATGTTGTTAGAATTAAATGAGATAATATATGTAAAATTGGTCAGAACCATACTCGGCATCAATTAGAACTTATTCAATATTAATTAAATCTAATTGTAAAACTCCACTGGGTCTATTGGTGAATTGCCTTATCTAAGATTTCACCAGTGAGAAGTTAAGTGTGTGCTTAGCTTTGTGTAAATACTTTGCAGCTTTTCTTTTTTGACACTCAGACTTGACTGGTGTCATTTCTGTGGACATGGACCTGCTTTGGACAAAGGATATTCATATCTGGAGTAGCCACATAGAGAGTGCCTGTGTTAGGATTCTCTGCCACTTCCTCTGCCATTGTCAGTCTGCAGATCTGTCTGGAAGATGTGGGGAAAGAATTTTACCCAGTAGGAATTGCTCTGCCATGCTGGATGAATTAAAATACATTTAATGTAATTTAACAAATTTCATCAACTCTATGATGCCTTTGATTATAAAAAGATTTAAAAAAAAACATCTGGATTTCAGAAAATGTGCTTTGTAGAATCCATGAAATATGATAAATATCAACCTTCCAGTGTTCATTTTCTTTGGGGGCTGAAAATGCTTTGTGATTCAAGTTCCTTCTTCCCTCCTCATCACCAGCCTAATGGGCTGATTGGCACTTACAAGGATGAGAAGACTTAGGAAACAAGCTTTGACAAATATATTAGAATGCCTTTGTTGGCAGAGCCAAAAAAATTCACATCATTTCTAAGGCAGCCATTCTAATGCTACATTATTTTTTAAAAAGGTGTAATATTATGTCTTCTGTTAAATATAACCGAATGTAGCCATTTTATCGTGTTTGAGGATGGAACATAGCAGGTAATAATTGATGTTATGCATTTGATAAAAACAGACATAGTGTTTATATCTAAAATCTTTATGATCATAATGAGTTATTTTACTATATAGTTATTTTGAGTGTTATATTACTTGTTATGTTACCATTAGGATGATTCTTTTAAAATAATTTTAATGAAACATATGATGAGTTTAACATATATGTTATCTTGTAACCAATCTCAAAATATGTTTGGAAGTACATGTATTTTTAGCAGATAAGTTTGATATGGATGAAAAATGCATACATTATACAAAATCTGGGTCTTCGGTCTTACCATTGCTTATTGGCTCCAGATCTTCCAGTTCTTAATATGGGAGTTTCTTTTTACTTCTTGATGGAAATCTAAGCTGTGAATAATTTGGCCCTCAATCCCATCTAACCTGCTGCCTACATCTATAAATTTTAAGTGGCCAATGGACCTGACATATTGGCTTCACTCTGGAAAACAAATGCATAGGGAATTAATTTTTTGTAGAATTATAATTTATTAAAAATAATTGTAAGAGAAAATATATAACCATATTATCCCTTATGCTCTAGGGATATATATATACACACACATTAATATATGTATGTGCATGTGCATACATATAACAGAACTATATGTGACATCCTATCTCAAAAATTTAACAACTATTTTCAGAAAAATAAAATATTAAAAGCACTCTGATATGGATGCATGCTATAAGATGGGTGTTAATGTGTGGCATACTGAACCTGGTAGGCTTCAACTCAGAGACGTCTAGTATAAAATCCTAGTTCTACTGTGAATTAGCTATGACCTTAGACAAGTCACTTGATCTTTTCTGAATTTCAGTTTTCTCATGCATGAAAAATTAGTAAATACATTCCTTACCAATGTGTTGAGAAGTTGGTTAAGGTAAATTATGTGAAAATAATTAACTCCATGTCTCAGATAGACTAAATGATCAAAAAATTATTTTTGCTTCATTCTCTCTGCAAACCAGTATTGTGCATTGATTACCATGTAAAAGCATGAATATGCATGCAAAAATGCAAGTGCACATACTACAGTTCTCTAGTTAAAAACACCAAACGGCAATCCTGCATCCATCATATGGGCCTTCAGTGCCTCTCTCATGTTCCATGTCTCCATTGGGAGTGAGGCAGACACCCCAGATTCCTACCCATCACTCCTGCCTCACCACCAGTATCTGCTTTGAGACTCACAGATCGAGCCATGTTATGGTTTTTGTTTCTTTTTTTATTTATCCCTATAAAAAACCCCAGAATCCCAGGCCATCCCTCTTCTCCTGCACTTTAATAATCTTATATTGGTTCAGGAAATCCTGCTACAGGACCCTCTGGACATCACAGACAATTGTCTACAACATCCTCTGCATGCTCAACATCTTCCCTGAACAATCTCCCCACTTTCTTGCTCTAACTGGAAACATGAGTCTGGACATTGCTACCTCTGCAACTCTCCCTAGTGGGTGTTAATTTTTTGCCACTTCACTTACATACCCGTGCCGGAGATAGGGTAGGTGTCCATTGTGTTCCTCATTGATTGACTGTTTATAGTACATCTTTTCACCTTTCTCCATAAGTCCTCCCAGTTTTGAATAAATTGTCAACTCTCCTTTTACCACCACCCTCTTTGTTGCCATCACCACCAACCAACCCCTGGGTTACTCCCTTCATCACTTGAAGATTTTGCTGCTGGCTCATTGCTTCTCAAGACAATAGTGTCATTACTCTATGATTCACTTCCCTCCCTAGATAGCTTAAATTTCATATTTAATTGATAAAGTCATCTCCTATCATTCATTTTCAACTTTCTCACTTAATTATGAAAGTGTTGGTCCAGTAGACTTGGGGAGATGTGTTGCTCAAATCCACCTTTGAAAACCAACTTGTCCAGCAATGAGGAGTATGGTTAGTGGACAGCCTCTAGCTTTTAGCACCTCTGGGTCTGCTGTTAACTCCTTAGAGTGGTCCCAGCCAATGACTGAACAAGACACTCGCACCAAGGTGTAGCCATTTCTGCCCAATGCAGGACTTCTCTAATGGGCTTCCTCTTCCACTGGTGGAATTTGTCAGTCTGCATTACTGTCTGCTGTCTGCTGGCTACCTCTTTCTAATCTTGCTTCCTTTCCTTTCATTTCAGAGGCATATATCCTCCCCTAATAAACCCTCTTTTTTTTCTTTTTTTGAGACAGGGTCTCACTCTGTCACCTAGGCTAGAGTGTAGTGATGTCATCATAGCTCACTGCAACCTCAAACTCCTGGGCTCAAGCGATCCTCCTGCCTCAGCCTTCCAAAGTGCTAGGATTACAGGCATGAGCCACCATGCCCAGCCCAATAAATCTTTTATACTTCAAATTCCAACTCGATAGCTGGCATAGGTGGCAAAAGTACAACCCTGCCTATTTTGTACCTACATCATTGGTCTGGTCTCACTTTAAATTTATGATCAAGTCAATTAAGTTAGCTCTTCGTGCTGCCAGACAATCATCCTAAATTTTCTTAGTTTATTTACTATCTGACCCTCCTAGACCATTATTTCATATCCTCTATTTTTCTCTGACGATCTATATATTGATAACTCTCAATCTTTAGCCATCTCTAATGCCACAAAGTAGCACGTGTTCTTTGGTGTCATGCTTTTTAGAACTCAGTAATGTTTAATTCAAACTTTAATTTTTATGTTTTGTCATGATTGTTTAATAGCTTGATGAAGGTAACTGTCATTTTCAACACAATAACATAACAGTCTGGTTGAAATAAAAACTATGTTACTTAATCTAGACCGAGGGATATTGCAGAGATCCAGATTTTTGAGTATTTGAGTTAATTAAAATGATTTTCTGTAGTAGCAACTCTGATTAAAGTATAAAGTCTAAATAATTAACTTTAACTATGGAAGTTTAAACAGAAAACAATTTATGAAATTCCTTATTGTCCTATTTTCATTTATGTAATTACGACTTCTCAACTTTTATCTACAGCCCAGATTACTCTCAAATGCCTGACTCAGATTCATATATTCCTTTACCCACTAGACATCTCCATCTGGTTGTTCCTTGGCATCTCAAAGACAGAATCTACTACCACATGGCTGTAACTCCCTTTAATTTTTGTTTCAGTGAACGGTACCACCATCTACTCTGTTGCCCAAGACAGAAATTGAGTGTCATCATAGAGTGATCTCTATGTGTATAGTACTATAGATGCTAAGAGTACAAAGTTAATTAAGATACAGATCCTGTCCTTGAGTAGGTTATATCTAATAGGAGAATTTGACACAATATTATAATTTCGTTTTATTGTGGTCAGTAGTAAGAATGATATAGAAAAAAGTCCTTTTAGATTAAATTGGAAATTTATTGAAAAATTCCCTCTACTAAGTACAAAGTATGAATCTTGAAGTTGTAAAGTAGGAAAAATATATCAAGCAGAGAGAGCAATCAAAGCAAAGACACAGATGAATTACAAAGCTTAAAGACTGAAGTGTGGTTATAAGCATTTGTATAACACGGCAACATAATGTGTAAGGCAGTAAGGGTGGAACATGCAGGTGGATGGGTAGACAGGGACAAGGTCACACTGAGCCTTGCATACCATGCTAAGAAGCTGTGGGCAATAGGGAACTTTGAAAAATTTTAAATAGAGGAATACGTAGACTTGATTTTATTATAGACTCCCACTTTAGTTGTTGTAGGGAGGATGCAGCAGGAAGTAGGAGAGCATGGAGAGAGACAAATTAGAGAGCTAGTGCTTTTGTCCAGGAAAATAGGAAGGACTGACCTCAAGCAGTGATAAGAATAGAAAGCAGGTGATAGATACAAGAAATAATCAGGAGATAGAATTCGAAATATCAAGTGATTAACTACATGGTGAGTGATGAAGAGGAAAGAGTTAGAAAGACAGGTTTCTTTACTTTGGAGATTGAAGAGACTTTTACGCTAGTATGTAAAAGGAGAGTGGTCCTTCTTGGAGATAAGATGAGCCCTGGTTAGGATTTTCTGATTTAAAAATGACCGGGAGACAGCATACATCATGCATATAGCAGTCAGGTGAATATGCAAATCTGCAACTTGGAGGTAAAATCAAGGATATAGCTATGAGAATCAGCACACTAGAGGTGGTCTTCAAAATCACTCGAGTGGGTTGCCCAAGAAGAAAGGGTAAAGAGAAAGCTAATTGTCAAGAATGAAAAAATCAGGAGTTGAATAAAATAGAAGCCCATGAAGGATATAAAGAAGGAACTGTCAAGTAAATGGAGAACAGGAGAGGGAATAGAACATTTGATTACTCTTTAAGAAGCAAGTAGAGTTAAATCCCGTGAATAGGATCACTAAGATGTGGGCTGAAAGATGTCTACTGAATCTAGGATTAGACTTTATGGTAACATGGGCAAGAGTAGTTTTAAGCACGGGGGTAGAAATAGAAGCTAGATTATAATGGATTGATTACATGAAATAGTGTAGAAAAATGAATACAGACTATTCATTTAAGAGTCTTGGTTGACAAGAAATTATGTGAAAGCGAATTAGAGTTAGAGGGATTCCAATTCATGAGCATTCTATAAATGAGGACACTAAAGCTTAGAAAGGTCAGATAATTTGCCTAAGGACACCTGAATGTAACTGTTACACTCAAAGTCATAATTATTTACCTCCAATCTATTTTTGTTCTAAACCAAATAAACAATGTAATATTAATGATGCTACAAAATGATCAATAATATCACCCCCCTAATATTCTAACTTTCCCCCACTATACCACCTTTCCTTGCAGTTGCAGTTGGACCTTGTTTTAGCCGGATCATTATAGAAACAAAGGAGAGGATGGATGCCTCTTCAGTAGAGGCACTGTAGGCAGCAAAAAGGACGCAAGGGAGGGAGAGATGTTAAAGACAACGGCAGGTTTGTAGCTTGGTGGACCGGATTAATGATGATGCTATTAAAAGTAAAAGGCAGCCTCAGAAAGGAGCTACATGTTGGGAAAGGAAGGACAAAGGCGTGGGATGGAGAAGATTGTGGTAATGAATCCTTATAGTTCTGTGGCATCTGCCAATCTTCATAGTGTTAACACATACAACAACACATCTAAGAATTCTGTGACACTTGACCGATTTTTCATTAGCAAAAAGAATTTCTATATTCAGTGTTGCATCAACTAAAATATAAATGAAAAACTAAATTTTACCAGAAATTTTCTAATTTGAGAACTACTTAGCTGGTTATTGGTATCAGTAATTAGCTAAGGTTTTAAGTGGTGGATGGTCCTGGAGAGATTGTAAATGAAGTGTTTTTTGTGTACATTTATTGAAAGAGAAATTTGTGCAAAGAAATGAATGGCTTGGTTGAAACCAGTAGGTTTCGAGTTGTGTGGCGTGTAGTTTTTCAGGCAAAAAGTCTTTTTCTCTAGAGAGAGAACCATCATAGTTTAATCTACATGTTTATCAGAGTCCAACTATGATATGAAACTCCTTACTTGGAATCAGTCCACACAGCAGTTGAAAATTTGTAGACAATAATTAGAGAAGAATTACAGGTAAATGAAACCATGTAGTTTGAATCCATTATTCCATCAACAGAATTAGGAATTGATTTTAGAATTTGTACCTATTTCTTTTGAATCTTTAACCTTGAAAAATAGTTATCAATTCAAATTCATTGGTCTAAGAGTCTGAGTAGAAAGAGACAAAATAGTATACACTGCTATTAAATTAAAAATAATTTAAAAATTAATACCTCTACATCAACATCTCCATTGATACATGCTTTAGAAATCACAAACAACAAACACCTAAAAATACAGCATTAAAATTAAAACATTTGATAAAGCTATTTTTCATTATTAACTTTAATCAGGGAAATGGCAATTGAATGCATGGTCTAAACATTTCAGAAATGAGTTTGAATAAATACTAATGTTTTCCTTATGTTTATAATGGGTTTATGTATTCTGATGGCAACATCTGTATTCATGGCCTTTATTTCTACTACTCTGAAGGATTAAGGTCAAAGGTCAGAACAACTGGCAGAAATCACTTGTAAGGCAAAAGCCTGGGTTTTTAAAATTTCAACGGTGCATTTGTTCTCTTGATATTTTTCCCTAAAAATTGCCATGAGAGCTACCAGTAAAGAAAGGGTCAGTATTAATTACAGCAGGTTTAGCTTTCCTGCATATTGCATGAGACAGGAGAATAATAATAGTCTCCTACCTTCCTACTTTTGCATTATGTTAATGATCGTCAGGAAGGCGATGTGCCAGGAAGACTACACAGCCTTCGACTTCTGCCGGAGGGATCTGCCTTTTAATCCAAAATATCTATGTTTAAATTTCACCTCCCAAAAGAGACCCCATTGAGTCTGCTCTGTCTTTTGAAACACTTCGTTGTGCCAGTGAGTGAATTTTCATGCTGTGGTGCAGTCAGATGCACTCTAGTTCTACAGCAAGTGTTCCTTAAAGAGATGCTGCTGTACTTTGTTTCCTCACTGGGTATATCTTTGGCAATGGTCCAATGAGACTGAGAAAATACTCTCAAATTAGGCATGGGCTGGTGATAATTGCTAATTATTGAATGTCAATGGGTGAGAAAAGAAAAATGCATGTAATGGCGAATAGATGGTATGTGAAAGTGCCAACTACCCTGTCATAGTATTCAATCCATCGGTCTTTATAAATAAAAGGCAAATTCAATTAGGCTAAGTAGATGGTTATTTAAAAATAGCCAATAAAATATTTCTTCACAGTATAGTAAATAAGGCTTATATTTAACCACAGCTTAGTATATTCCAGTGTTAATACCAGGGTAGTTTGTTTTCATAGCTTGATCTAAACAGCACTTTATGTTGACACTTCTATTGCGTATTTAATGAACTCATATCAAATATGCATGGTGAATAAATACCATCTTCCCGGTAAAACTTTATTCCTTCCCCACTTGCTCGATCTTCTCAAGTGAAGTAACACACTTTTCACAATATATTTCTTCTCACATAAAAATGCATATGACAACATTACACCTAAATCTCATTTCACTATGTTTGCAAGACAGAAAAGAGAACTCTGGATCATTGTAAGTGCAGACTGCTGCAATTTTAAAATGTAGTTCTGGACTCTACCTCAGTTTGCCTCTGAGCAGCCAGTCTATTGAGAAGTACCGTTTGACAGAAAGGATTAAGCCTTCCTGAAAGTCCTTAATCTGCTGCTCATACGAAAAAGCACTGTGGCAATATATATGACGCCACCAGTAAGAATTGGGGCCTGCGGTGATTGCTGCTCTTAGCTTTGTATGTGTAAGAGCGTATAGAAAATGGAGCTGCGGTGTGACTCCACATTTGGGCAGAGGAGCAAGGTATCATTGATTTCTCCCAAGAACAAAGTAAAGAATATTAAAAGCCAGAAATTAGGGTGGTTGGGTGTGCCTTCCCTGTCCATGAGGTTGATACAAAATAGTATCACAAGTGACTTTGATTTCAGAGATTGGAAAGGATCGTATGATAGACAGGTCCTTAAATCTCCTGCATAACCCATTACTTCAAAGAGAAGTAAAAGCTGAAAAGTGGAAAGAGAAATGAATACATGATACATGCACAGTCAGTATATTGCCACCTCATTTCTGATAAAGTCACATTTAGATGGTGATGCTTCCATGAGTGTCACTTTTGCTGAAGGAGCAGAGGATGGCAATTTGCTCCCAAGTCTTTACAACTGCCATGTGGTTCAGCAAAACAGAGAGCAAAATAGTGATTTCTTCCTTTTTCTGCAGGTAAGTATGAAGATAGGAACTGCTACGCAGTGTTTGTCTTGCCCAGAGACAGAATGTGTGATCCGTAAGGGTTTTCCTGGTAATTAAATTTTGTAAAGGACATGAATCCCTTTATTTATACTGGGTAACTTTGAGACCAGAAATAACAAATGTTTGATTCTTTAGCTCAGTGGACTTTGAAATAAATGCTTATTTTTGTTCATCTTCAGCTTTGGGTACATTTTGAAATGCAGCTTTAAAGCTAGCCTTCCTTGTAATTCACTATGGGATGTCTTTATACACCACTGACAGTAATACAACTCATTTTGGGTGATTAACTTAACCCCCAGTATTGCAAGTGTCATGCTGCATTAGCATATCTTTCAAGGAATAGTTGCAGTGTGAGAAAATTGCCTGTAGGATTATTTGCAACTAGGAACCTGTGAAATGTAAAATAAAATTGAAGACTATAAAGTAAAACATCAAAGCTACCTAAAATATTAATAGCCAGCACTCTAAAAAGTAATTTAGAAGATTGCATGAGGTAGTGAAAATTACTAATTTAAAAACAGAGTTTAAAAAAAAAGGCAGGAGTTTAGAACAAATAACAGACAATAGAAATTCATTTTGTTCATACTATGAAAGGAGTTCAAAGGATATTGAAGTCCTATCAGTTGACAGGGTACAAAGTCCAATATTTGACCATCCTGAACTTAAAAAAAAAAAAGAAAAGAAAGCAAAATTGACATTTCCCACTTCAAAATTGAAGGGAAAATATAAGGTACCTTTAGTAAACATTGTGGTGGATCCAAAGAGCATTTTCACTTCTCCCTGGAAATTTTGTTTCATTGAAGCATTTGTTTTCAACTTGCTCTGTGGTATCTGCCTGTAGTTCAGAGGTCATTTGGCTATTTCTTAGGGATTTTCCAGGTTTCAAGCCAATTCTTGAATACTCTGTCATTCTCACTAGGGTTTTGTTTTGAGGATAAAAGTGTCAAGTGACATGGTGAATGTGCTTTCCTTAGAATGTAGAATTGGCTTTAAAGTCATAATTCATGGATTTTGGAGTCATGCACACTTGAGTTCAGACCTTTGGCCTACCCCTTACCAGCTGTGTGACCTTGGACAAGTTGCTTAACATCTCTAAGCCTTACTTTTCCCATTTGAAAATAGGTCCTAATATCTACCAGAATGAGTTGTCAAAGATTCCATGAGATAATGCTCATAAAAGGTTCAGCACATTGCTTGGTAAATAGCAACATCCAATACCTTGTAACTATTTTTATGATTCATCATTCAAGATGGTGGCTTCAGAGGCAGCCAATAAGGCCCTGCGAGATGGCATGGAGCTCCGTGCAAAGGTTGTGACGTGGCAGATGTGAGGGCCTTTTATGGTACCTTTCCACACTGGAACAAAGGTTCTCAGCTTAGATCAGCACAGCTAGGAAGGGGACTGTGGCAGAGAGGAGACGGGTGGTGAGAGAGGGGAGGAGAATGGCGCTGATTGGCTTTAGGAGTGGTCACTCAGTGTTTTCACTGGGTGGCTAAATTTGTTGTGCTTTTTTTAGGTGATGCCTACCTAATATATGTGTAAAAAACAAAAACTTGTTCTTTAAGTAAAACACATTATCTTTTTAAATAGTTCAAGATGTTTGGTGAAGAGCAAACTGTAGAGTGAGGTTAAAGCAAGACTGGAGCAAATTACATGCATATTAAAAAAGGAGAAAAAACAATAAAAAGAAGGAAGGAAAAAAAGACAGACAAAACAAAGAAAGAAATCACACATGTGAAAGGGGTTAAAAATGAATGAAAAGCAAAAACAACTCAGAATCAGGATGATGAAAAAAATGATGATGATAATAACACCATATTATCAATACTATTTTATCAATACTGATTATAGGCCAGGCTTTGTGCTAGGCATCTTAGTTATGAAATATAATCTATATTAAATATATATTTAATTCTTGAATTTTAAACAAAAGCCTCATTACTTCCATTTTAGAAATAAGAAAATAAGTTTAGGAAACTTATGTTAATTGCCCAAGATACACAGTACTTAGGAAATATGAGGAAAATATTTTTTGTACCATTGGCCTCAAATGAGATCATGCTATATGACTGGAAGTAACCAGATTATAACATAGGAAAAATCACTGTGAAAGTCTTTGTTAAAGTTGAACTTAAACCATATAAAGTCTATCAAATTATGACAGTTATTATGTTATGTATTATATTATGGCAGTTTACTGTTATAAAATATAATATATTTATCATTTTATGCATATCATATATATGATAGTAGATTTTTCCAATTATTATTATAGCACAAAGAAGATATGCCTTTAGTTTAATTATTATATATACACTCAGTATTTTTTAGTATTAACTGAGCAATCATTAGAAACATACTGCTTAACAAAACATGCTGAGGAATTAATAAGACAGAAAACTCAATACCTTTATACTTTAGTGTCAACATCTAGTCCATTGCAGATTACACTCTGTTCAGCATTATACTAGGATATTTTGGAAATAAAGGAAGGAAATATGTGATCTCTGTTGTCACAGAGCTCATAATTTAGCTAGAGATCATGAGATACAAGAAATAATATATTATAGGAACATTAAGAAAGATAATTATAATACATGATATGGATCAATCCATCCTGTAAGAATTCAGAAATAAGTCCTTGCAGCTGGAATATTTGGGAAGATTATTAATAAATATTAATAATTAATTTGTAAAAGGTCATATAAATAAAACAATACAAGTACTAAAAGGAGACACTGGGAAAATCCTTTATAATCCTGGAGATAGGAAAGACCTACACATAATTAAAACTCTAGAAGTCAAATAGAACAGATTTTGTAACACAAAAATAAAGTTTATCTGTGGAGGGAAAAATGCTTTAAGCAAGGACAGAACTCAATGGGTGAATAAATGATCAATTCAATCAGTAGATGAGACAAATGGATCAATCTCTTAACTATATAGAGAGTTCATAGAAATTATTGAGAAAGGTACAAACAACCCAAAAGAAAAATGGACACAGCATATGAACTGACAGTTCACTGAAAAGGAAATACAAATGGCTCTTAAACATATGAAGATTCGCCTAATCTCACTCATGACAAGAAAACTGTAAATTCAAACCACATTGAAATATCATTTTTCAATTATCTAAGCCAGGAGTGAAACCCAAAATAAATCACCTGAACTAGTCAGGAAGGCAGGTTCCCCAAATGAATTTTGATGTAACATTATAGAAAAAGGAGAAATGGATGCTGGATTACAAGCAGTAAAAAAAAAAAACACAAAAAATCCCCACAACTATCTAGTATAAGTGCTGAAACTATACTATATCATCATTTCATCTTGACATGAGTGTTTCTAATGAAGAGGTTATGTATTCAGGAAAAATGTGAAATATTTTTATACTCAAATATGTTTTAAGACTTTTGCTTTTCATTAAAATGGAGTAACAGGGCATGAGATTTACCCTCTCACTTGAAACAAATAAAAAAGCTGACAAAATATATTAAACCAGAGTTTTTAAGATATTGAATGTCAGAGAATGAAAGACAGTGGTCTGGAAGTCAGAAAACAAATGAGGTAAGCCCTAAAATGTCCCAGTTTTTTGCTTTAGGGGGCTTTTTCAGGCTGCAGTGCATAGAAGGGGAAGCCAGGCAGTGCCAGGAAGACTTCCCAAGTTCAGAGAAGGAGCTGAGATTTTAGGAAGACCAATGTGGGTAGAGTTTACATTTTGGAGTACTGGAAGGGAGAGAGGTGCATAAACAAAAGCAAAAACAAAACCTCTAGGTATCTGTGGGCGTCCCCCTCTAGTAATCAGCAAAGTACTGCTCAGCAAATATATCTGAGGAAACTACTGGAGGCCAGGAAAGGAACTACCTGATAGAACTAAAAGCAACAGTACTCAGAGCTCACACAAGGCTAAGAATATTGCTCATTCCCCAGCCAGACTGGAAAAATCATGTAATTTATCAGAGAATTGGGTAAATACTCAAAGGGTTTTGCCTCAGTAGAGGGAAAGAATTAGATATTGACTACTGTTTTTCTTCAGCCTAACAAATCCTAAAAGCAGGATGCAGAAGGATAAAACCATTCTCAAGTTAACAGAGTTCTAGAAAAATTCTCAAGATTTTTAGATGAATATAAAAATATCCGGCATCCAACAAGGTATGATTCACAATTTCTGGCATGCAATCAACAAAATTAACTAGAAATGAGAAGAAGAAGGAAAATGAAATTCATATTAAGGAGAAAAAGTAATCAATTGAAACTAACCCAGCTATGAAACCGATGTTAGAATTAACAGACCAGGACATTAAATAGTTATTATAACTGTACTCCATACATTCAAAAAGCTAGAGAAAAGATTGAAAATGTTACATAGAGACATGGAAGATAAAAAAGACCAAAATCAAAATTCTAAAGATGAAAACTGCAATGTCCGAGATGAAAAATGCACTGGATGCAATTAATGACAAACAAGGAATTCTATGACCAGGTCAGTTTCTATTTCAGCTTAGAGATGGAGAGACCTGGAAAGAACACTATGACAAGAAAAGCTCCAAATTAATGGCTTTTCTTGAACTTATCAGAGAATTGCCATGGGAATCCTGGGATACTGAGGCATTTGAGAGAGAAACAGGATCCAAGCATTTTCTTACCTGGGGCACATGCTACTGGCTGCTATACAGGCTGATAAGAAGATACAGTTAAAAATTGTTAACAAATTCCTAAAGGTGGAATGTACAGCTTGGCATAAAAGTGCAAAGCCTCTGGCAACTTCAGATATTATAACATTCTTATACTCTTGTGGAAAAACCTTGACCCAGAAGGCTCTAACAGGAATAATGGGGGGAAATCCTAAGATTAATTCCCTCATGGTGCTTGATGGGGTAAGAAAGAGCAGCTGCTGCCAAAACTCCACCTCAAATCATTGTTTTCTATTTCCCTTTAATATCAAAAGCCTTAATCATTGAGGGTGGGTAATGGTGGTGAAGAGTTACAAAAAATATAAAAGTTGTTTTAGGTCACTAGTGGAAACCCATTGCAATTAGGGAAATGAAATGTTTACAAAAGCACTACCATGGGGAGGAGCAAGAATAAGTTTCAGGATCAACACTGTCATAAGAAGAGAGACAAGAGCATATGTGAAGGACACTCCCCTGTTGGAATCACAGACACTGTATTAGCCTAAGATTGAGGCTTCATTAAAACAGTAGAGAATGTTCTCCTTCCTCCTCCTCCCATCAAGCTGACAGCTATTGAGTGAAGATAACAGTGGAATAGAGCTGGGAGAGCAGCAAGATACAGGATTCTCTCTGGGGAACAGTATAGTGGGAAAATACCAAAGGGAAGCAAATACTTAAAAAATCACCTTAGACAACCATCCCATGCCCTAAACCTAGGATATTACTAAAGGAATTTGAAGCTGGGTAGTGAACTGATGCTAGTCATAGCAACAACAAATCTCAAACACAGCCCAACTCCTGACTAGATTAACATAAACTCCTTGCTAATGGGCTATTGGAACAAAAGATATGTTCATCATCAAGCATAGAATTATTTACCTCAGTATCTACTGCCCTGCACAAGACATTTGGCTTTCAACAAAAATTGTATGGTATACAAAATGGCAAGGAAAAATATAAGACAAAGTAATTACTAGAAATAGACTCAGTAATGACACTGATGTTGAAACTATTTGACAGAAAATTTAAAATAACTATGATTCATACAGTAAAAGCTCTAATGGAAAAGTTAGACTGCATGCAAGATTAGATGGGTAATTTCAACAGAGAAATATAAATTAGAAATAATTAAATAAAAATTCAAGAAATAAAAAACATAGTAACATAGACCTAGAATGTCTTTTATGGGCTCATCAATAGACTTAACACAGCTACAGAAAGAATTAGTGAACTTGAAGAGTGACCAATAGATCACACAAACTACAACATAAAGAGTGGGGAAAAAAGAGAAAAACAGAACAGAGCAACTAAGAGTTGTGGGATAATATCAAATGGTTTAATACAGGCATGATCAGATTTCCCAAAGGAGAAGAGAGAGAATGGGCAGTAAGTAAACAGTTGAAGAAATAACAACTGAAAATTTTCTAAAATTATTGACAGACACTAAACCACCTAGTTCAAAAAGATCAAAGAATGCCAAGCAGGATAAATACCATAAAAACCACACCTAGAAATTTTATATTTAGACTGGAATAAATACTAAGAGATAATTTGAAGATAACCAGATGGAAAAAAGATAACATCACCTATGAAGGAATAGGATTTATCAGAAACCATGTGAGTAAGATGACAAGTGTGGGGCATCTGTAGAATGTTGAAATTAAACAAAACAAAACAAAAAACCTGTTAATCTAAAATGCTATGCCCAGTGAAAATATCCTCTAAAAGTGGAGGAAAAATAAATACTTTTTCAGACACACAAAAATGGAGGGAATTCATCTCTAGAAACCCCATTCTACAGAGCATTTTAAAGGAGAGTTTTCAGGTAGAAGTATTATGATATTAATTATAATAGAAAAAATACAGTGTTGAAAAATGAATAAATTAAGGTGAAATGAAATTTATTTTTTTCTTAGAAGTTAACAGCTCTAAAAGATATGGTTAAATAAAAAATATTAATAATAATGTGTGTTTAGAGTATGCTTTAAAAATATGACAATGGTGCAAAGGATGTGAGGGAGGAATTGGGAACATATTTATAAAATCCTCACACTACAACTGAAGTGGTATATCATTTGAAAGCAGGCTAAGATAGTTTAAAAATGTATATTGAAAACCCCTATGACAACCACTAAAATCTTCAAAGAGTATAAATAATAATTCAATATAATATGCAAAATGGAATCATAAATTTGATTGATTAACTCAATAGAAGGCAGAAAAAGCAAAAACAGGAGACAAAGAAAGATAATCCAGCCTTTTTATTCCTAGGTATTTAAGCAAAATGAAAACATATTTAAGCAAAATGAAACATAGAAAGATTTGCACGTAAGTGCTTGTTAACTGCTTTCTTTGTATTAATAATTATATATCCTGGAAGCAACCTAAATACCCACAGAAAAATGGATAAGCAAATTATGGTATATCCAGAAAATAGGATATTTTCAGCAATCAAAAGGAATGCTCTATTGATATATACAATGGTATGAATGAATCTCAAAATTATGATAATAGGTGAAAGAAGCTAGTCAAAAAGGAGCATGTTTTTATTTGTACAAAATTCTAGAAAGGAAAATTAACCTATAATGACAAAAAGTAAATTGGTGTTGCCTAGAAATAGAGGCATGGATGGGTAGGGCATGGGAGATTACAATGTGGCAAGAGAAAACATATTCAAACTTTGTTGGATATGTTTATCTTGATGTGATGGTTTCATGAGTGTGTGTGTATGTGTGTGTGTATGTGTGTGTGTAAATTACATAT
Source organism: Cheirogaleus medius (assembly GCA_008086735.1). NCBI lineage: Eukaryota > Metazoa > Chordata > Mammalia > Primates > Cheirogaleidae > Cheirogaleus > Cheirogaleus medius. The sequence goes on from VBSM01000529.1 coordinate 61,354,604, forward strand.
ATCTTGAAAGTTATCCAACTGTAGTCATTAGATATGTGCAGTTTGTTATGTGTCAATTATACCTCAATAAAGCTGTTGAGAGAATATGTTTAAGGCAAGCACTTATTATAGCACTTTTCTGGTTTGAAACAACTGTATTTTTCATTTCCTCATCACTTTACTGTGCTTCCATAAATTTGTTTTCTTACTTTTCTGATGCAGGATCAGAATATTATGCCTAACTTCACTTATACAAAAATTGTGACTCCAAAATATTAAATGATTTTTGCCACTTCGTATGTGATACTTGGTAGTATCACAAAGTTCAAAATCTGACTTTTAATTTCCATCTAGTGTTCTTCTCACAAAGTCATTCTGTGGCTGGCTGCTCATCAAATTGTTTTCTTCTTCTTCCTGGGCACACAGCTAGACTACATTTTTTATCTACCCTTGCAGTTAGATGTGGCCATGCACCTGAGTTTTAGCTAATGATATACAAGCAACACTGGTAGGCAACACCTTCAGACCTACTCCTTAAATATCTTTTGTACACGACCCCATTGTCTGGCTGAATGAGGACCCCTTAAAGAAAGAAAGGCAGAGCCACAGTATAAAAATGACTTTGTAAATTAAAATGTGGAAAGCTGCCTGCTAACCATGGATAGCAGAATTAAACTGTTGTGTAGTCATGAATTAAATTTTATTAGGGTAAGCCATGAAATTTGGCAGTTGTTTGTTACAGCATCTATATATATTATCATAACTAATATACACTATTAATTTTTACAGCATTAATGGTGGCAATAAAGGTGACCCTTAAGATGGCAGTGTCTTTCCCTGAACAATTCTTCTTTGGGCTGTTTTTATACATGTTACTCTGGTACCAGACTCACAATAGATATTTTTAACTTAATTTTTTTCTTTTTTTTTTTGTAATACAGTAACAAAAATTATACTTTTATTTGTTTCAATTAGCATTTCTTTGTGATAAAATTAAGTAAATTTGAGAAGTTTTGTCCATACAGTTGTCTCACAGTAGCTTTCTCTATTATCTGCAACAATAAGAATCATGTAACATTGTGATTGAGGGAGATAATTAGTACTGAAATAGAGTGTGTATGAGCATTTGTAGTTACTTGCAGAAAACTTATTCACACTTTTGCTCAAAATTCCATTATAGAATCCCAAATTATGTTTTCAAAAACAAATTACAAAACAAAGTATTCTTCTTTAGTGCAAAATCATCTTGTAAAAGGATTATTTTCATGAATAGTGATATTTCATTTCAATTTGTGGGTGTTATTTCTAAAGAAACTATTAAGTGGTTCTATTTCTCTACAGGATTTACAAAAACAAATGTGACTACACAAATGCAGAAGGAAAATAGCCATTTGGTTCCACAGTCCAACTAACTGGTAATTGTTAAAAAGGCAACCCATGGTGTTCTTTTTCTGGGTAGACTCGGTAACTGCAATACCACTTCCACTAGACAATCACTCCACCTCGCGTGTGGCATAACCACAGGCTCTAAATTCAACACGCACCCCAGAGGAGGAAAAAAGGAGTCTCTTATCAAATTGCAAGAAATAGCCTTTCGGGAGAAAATACTGCAATCATAGCAGAATTTCTATTTCTTTAAGAAATAAAAAAGGAATGTATATGGATAGTTGGGAGTCTGGAGTTTAGAGTGGGAGGTGTGAATGGCGACTCCAAGATGTAGAAAAGCCCTTTCTTTCCAGCAAATTGTTGAATGGAGCCTTTACTTGACAAGTACAGATGGGCTCTAAAAAACATGTGAGCTAACTCAGTTCAGAGGGTAGTGTTACCTGGGGCTATGAGCTTTACACACTGAGATCACAGATGTTCAGTGAACATTGAGATACTCTTGATGAAGCTCTGTCCTTACTACTTTGTTTATTTATTAGAGATAGCTATTCACTAGAGAATTAGACATATGTTTGATAACTGATAGACTTATTACATAAATACTAAAAATGAAATTTTTGTTCAAAGAGTGGAGAGCTTAAGAGCTCAAACAGGTTGGGAATACCCCAAAGAGAGGTTGAAGAGAAAGCCTTGAGGCAGTTCATAGGTCACAGACCTTCAGATGGGTAAGGAGTCACTGAAAACCCTCCTCTATACTTTATTCAAAATATATCAATGGACTTAATGTGAATAAGTCAACTCCATTCCTTTTTCCTGGAAGATCATAAATAGAAAATCAAACAGCTAAAATCAGAGGGCTGAAAAGGACTTAGAGAAGTCACAGAGTTCACCAGTTTGCCTCCCAGCATAGGACGGCATCTGAGTCTAACAAGGTAGGTGATGAATATTCTTAAAGGCAGCTGGAGGTTCCCACTGTTCAAATGGATGTCCAACTACTGTTTATTAAAAGAAAGAGCTTTTTTTCTCTTTTTACACTGATACCAGTGGCAAAACTCTTCTAACTTAAATACGTGTTAAATATCAGAAGCCACCCATGCTCTTACAAAGGTTTATATTTCTTGAATTTCTTACCAACACTGGATAGTGTGATTCAGAATTATGACTTTTAAATAAGTTATCTGTGGACTGATGGGACAGATTTTTAAAACCATTTTACTTTTCTCCCTGTCCACAAGCAGTTGTAGCTGGGCTATATATATTTTTTTCCTATGTCCTTTTCCTTTCTGCTAAGGTTTGGTTTTTTGTCCCCTTCAAATTTCAAGTTGAAATTTGATTCCCACTGTGGCAGCATTTGGGTCATGGGGGTGGATTATTCATGAATGGCTTTGAGTAGTCCTGGTGGTAATGTGTGAATGCTTTCTCTCTTGAGACTGGACTGGTTCTTGGGGGAATGGATTAGTTTCCCCTGAGAGTGGATTGTTATAAAGCCCTTGAGTTTGGCCCATCTTTGGAAGTGGCCACTTCCCCTTTGACATTTTCTGCCATATTTTGACACAGCACAAAAGCCCTCACCAGCAGCCAAACAGATGCAGGCATCATGCTTCTTGTACAGCCTGTAGAACAGTGAGCTAAATAAACCTCTTTTCTTTATAAATTCCCCAGCTTCAGATATTCCTTCATAGCAACACAAAACAGACTAAGATACTTTCCCTTGATCTTATTCCTGGGGTCATGATTTGGAATTAGAAAAATCTGGTATCTAGAGAACCCTAGACAAGAGTTAAGGGACTCAGAGACTAGGGTTACTTACATGATGTATTTTGAGGCCTTGGGCGATTCATTTGCCTTCTCTGAAGGAGGTTGTAAATGTCCTCAAAAATCACTTCGATTATATCAAAAGCTGTTTGTTGAATACTTTTTATGTGCCAGTCACTTTACAAACATGCTGTCATTTATTCCCACAAGAACTCTTTGAGATGTTAGATCAGTAACTTGTCCAGTGTTACCAGGTGGGCAAGTGGCAGGGTGACATACACACACTTGCTCTACTTCTCAGAGTAACGCCTACCCCACTGTTAGTCTTAGAATGGAAGGTCATTTGTTAGGAGCATCTAGGAAGATAAGTAATTTTGTCTTTGCCTAGTGTCATTTCTACCATGAATCAGAATAATCTAAAACAAAGGAACTACTTTTTCCGCTGTTCTAACCTCTCCTATACAGAAGACTATGGTCTACTGAAAACCAGATTTCTGTGGCTTCAGAAACACTAACCTATTGTCAGTGATACAAAGGCAGTTGTAGAAGGTGTTAATTGTTTTCTACCTTATTATGCTTAAATTCAGATACCTTGGCAGTCTTACTGATAACAAATATGCATTATAATCTGCTCCAAGACTATGGTCAGCATTGAACAATAGCTTAGGTGAGTGGTTCTCAATTGGGGGCAATTTCACACCCCTCTCCACCACTGAGACATTTGTCAGTGTTTGGAGACATTTTTATTGTCACATCTGTGCAGTGGGTGTTCTATTAACACCTAGGGAGCAGAAGCCAGGGATGCTGCTAAACATCTTATAATGCACAACACAGCTCCACAACAAAGAATTATCTGGTCCAAAATGTCAATAGTGCTGAGAGTGAGAAACTCTGGTTTAGTTCAAAAGCATCTTTTTAGTGCCATCTTTGAAATGAATAGGATATAATCTGTGTCCCTAAGAGTTGTCTGTCTATAGGAGGAGCAAGTAAGCGGTTTCAAGCGGATGTGGTGGAGGCTCTGATGGAGGTGTGTGTAGCAAATCACTGATGGGCCAGATGACCCCCATTGGAGAGTCAGGGAAAGTATTCTGGGAGCAATTTGGCCAAGAGGAAGGAGATGGAGGTGGGTGTAGGGGTAGTGCTGTTCCAGGCAGAGGAAATAACATACGCACAGTTCTGAAGCTGTTAAATAGCATATCAATTCAGTGTTCAGTCATTATCGAAGTTCAGAGTGAGAAGCACGGAGAACCAGAAGATAAGCGCGCAGGTACTGTCATAGGCCAGGACACAGAAGGACTATGCCACTAAGGAGAGGCTTTTGGATACTACCATTGGCATGTTATCAGATCGTAATCTTTCTGAAGTCCCTATATTTGAGAATAATCCAGGAACCAGCTAGCAGGAGCCACAAAGGCTAGAGGGGATGCTATGAAAAGGGCTGGAACCTGAGTGGTAGAGCTGCTGAAAACAACCCCACCCAGCTGTGTTCCTCTCAGTGGTTCATCCTGATGAACCATCCTGCTGCTCAGAACTGTGATCATCTCTAAGATTTAAACAGTTCTATCTGCAATTTAGATTGTGATGGCAAGACCCACTTTAATTCAGGTCGAACATTTATCTGTGATTAGGACTAGGAGATAAAGTTTTTACACAACTGAAAGAATAGCTGGAAGACATGCAAGACAATGCCTAACACTTTAGGTCTCAAACCATTCAAGAGACTACTTCTCTTTCTACCTCATCCCAATCCAGGGCAATTTTGCATTGCATCACTTACTTAATAAGCTGACAAAAGTTGCATATTGTCTCAACTGTCCTTTCTTCAATGCTAACTTGGGCTACAAAGAAAGTTCCAACTTGTCTTGAGTTGCAAAGTCAATCTCCCTTAATGGTGATGTATTAAGACAGCTTTTATATCACAAATAAGAATAAGAATAAACAAATTGAAAATGGGTTTTTGAGAGTTCATGTAGCAAAGAGATGGAAGTCCAGGTGGACTCTCATTGTTATCACAGCAGTAGAAATGTGGAAATTCCCATAAGTTGCTACATCCGTTGGTTTCCATCTTGTATTCATGTTCTCCCAGGAGAGTGCAAGGAGCATCTTTCCAGGCTAATCAGGGATGTGAGTAATAAGAAGGAGTAATGCAATATCAAGACTTGTCTAGGTCTTCTCCAAGAATCCTATAGCCATTTGCATTTTCCCAAATATAAAGGTGTTGTGCCAGTCTGGCTTCAAGGGTGATAATGAAAATAAGACTGTCTACTTGAAAATATAAATAAGTAAACAAAATTTTAAAAGAGAAATGGAGGAACAAAGTCTCTAGCCTGAATCCCAGCTTCTCAGAATTCTGATAAGCTCCAGTTCTAGGCTGGGGTTTCTGCTTTCCAACCTACCCCAAGTTGCTGTTCGCATTGCCTTCTGCTGCTACATGTTGAGAGACAGTTTTTCTTCCTCTCGGACTGTTCATGAACATCTAAATCCTGACTGGACAGGAATGAATTTTCAGGACAATGGATACAGCCTGTGGAGCTAAACATTTGTTGCCAATTAGGCCGATTGCATGGTTCCAGTCTCCCTCGGGTAGAGAGTTATAGGCTCTTCCTCCACATATATAAACCTCTTTCTGTGAATATCTTCCCAGCCTCTCTGGGTTGCTAGAAATAATGAGCACATGTAATGGTGGGTCTGCAAAGGGGAAAGGACTGGTTTACAAGGAAGGGTGCTCTAGGTCAAGAGCCATTTAGAGAAGGTCCCATTTCACTTTTTGCCATCTCAATACTGGGTCAAATAATTTATTTTTGAAGTTAAAATGTATTGTATGAAATCTATTCCATACAAAATAATTCCATTTCAGACCATATTTTAGAGTTCCTATTAGCAATCTAAACAAATAATTATGACATGATTTTTCTAGCACTGTATTTTAAGATACAAATCTTCTTAGTCATCTTTTAATAGATATGTGTGTTCTACAGTACTTGATTTGTAAGGCATAAGCTATTTCCTATAACATTGTAGTTTTCTTCTTCAGGCATAAGATCAAAGTAAAATCTCTTAATTTTTAAGATTGTAGTTAGTGCCATTAAAATTTATTTTGTTAGCATTCAGGTTACTATTTTTGTTAATAGGAATTTTCACAAACTAAGTGATCTGAAAATAACTAATTATACAGTGTGACAAAGGAGATTTGTACATTTCTCACCCAAAAGCATTGTGCTGAAGGCACAATTGCCATTTTATTTTTCACAATATAAAAATTAAAGGTAGATTTTAGACCAAATAAATGTCTCAACTTTATGTAGCTTTCTTTTCTGTTCCGGACTTTCATTGCATGTGATAGACGATGGGAGTTCAGGAGGACAGTTCCATTGTTTAATTTGATATCCTGACATTCTAAAGTTTTCACCGTGACATCTAGTTGTCCCAGATCTCTTTATGCTGTTTTCTGGGAGTGACAGAGTCAAAAAACATGCCTCTTTAAGTTGTCATTCTGCTTAACTCCTCCTCTGCAATTACATTTGCATGCATAATACATCATAACAAATTAGATGTTGCAAAGGCACAAGGACAGAAATTATGAGAGCTTGTGGCAAGAGACGCAACTGATGTAATAGGAAAGGAGGAGATTTGAGGGTGAAGGAAAGAAGAGAAAGAAAACTAATGAAGGAAAGGTAGCAGAAAATGGCAGCTGAAATCTATCTCCTCATCTTTTTAGGGCCAGTGATCAATTGCAGAAAAGTAAATGAAAAGGGAAAATGAAAAACCAATTTTGTTACTCTGCCAGTCTGCTAAAAGATTAAAATTAAACAATGTATTTCGTTCTAGAGGGGAAGAGACTCATTGGATTTTAGGCAGTAAAAGTAACTATGACTGAGAAAAACCCTTTATTTCACATGTTAACCTGAAAAAATAAAAAGATATTGGGGTTGTAACTCAAGGTTCCTGGAAATGTTTTCTAGTAGACTGGAAACAATCTTCTTGACTGAATGAACTTAGTCTGAAATTACAGCTATACCCATAAACACTCCAGCCACTCTGTTTTGCTCCTACCTTATACTGACTCATAATGACTGGATTAAAGTGTTTTTCTTATGTGATGGTATGTCTTCTGGCCTCCTGACACATGAAATTGGCCAATTTAGAAGCACTGGTACCTGATGGTCATTGAAAGGCCATTGTCCCTGAAGCGCTATTAGTACATGTCACACCTTAGCCAATAACTGGTATAACGAACATGTTGGTCTCTAAAAGGTTTGAATAGCCGCTTTCAAAATGGCAAGGATGAGCCAATATCTGCTGATGATTTTAAATGTCTTACTGGGTCTGACAAAAGCAGGAAAACAGGAATTGGATTCACAGTCTCTTCAGTTCTTTGTCTCTTTTTCCCTCTGTCTCTTTCCATTTTTCTATCTGTTTTCTACAAATCCATAAGGGAAATAATAAATTTTCAGTAACATGGAAGTTGGATTAAGTTCAGGAGAAGCCCAGCATATTAGAGCGGTTACGATACATGCTATACATCTTTTTTTTTTCTGCCCTGCTCTCCTCGGGTTCTATTTCCTTCACTTCCCTTCCGTCCTATTACTTCTCCTCTCATCTCAGGCCAGGCGTCCCACTCCGCACGGAGGAATGTAACAGATTGCTTCAGTGAAGCATTTGCCATTCTCCAGGTTTTTTCTCATCATTCTCTTGCAGCCTATTCCCAGTGCTCCTGACAATGCGGAAGAGCTCCCCAGCGAATCCTTTTCTGGCGTTCCATTGGTTCCATGGCGGGATCCGAGGAAGCCCGTCAGCCTCTGCTAGGCTGATAACCATCATTGCTTCTAATGCATGCTTCGGTATTTCTCATCACAGCATGCATCTGTTGGGGAGATAAAAAGAGAGATTTACAAATATATAATCAGCAGATGTATGAAGGCTGTTGAGGCAAAGTAGACTAAAAAAGAAGCATATCCACATTTTCTTGGGATAAGGGTAGATAAATATGCTGGCTTTTGTATGATTAGGTCATTACTAACACCTGGAGGCTGTCTCGGTCCTTGGAGGAAAACCATGGAGAATATTTGGTAACGAACACATTTGGTTCACAGAGGGGGTTATTCTGAGCCAGATTGGAAAACATTTTAAAATGGAATATTGCCTGCATAAAAGAGGCAGATATTTCAGCTTTGCTACATAACAGGAGTTCTCTAGTGGATCCTTCTACATAATGGAGCCGTATGGTAGGTCTATGGAATATCACACTCTGATGTCAGAAAAGCATACATATCCTTAGCCAAATGTTTGCATGTGCGTTAGAGCGTATACAGTGTATTATTTGATCACTTTCTCCTGGGCCCTTGTGTATTAGTGCCACAGTCCCAATTGCATAAGGAACCTCACTTAAAACCAGTGGGGTTTCTGAATTCTAATGGAGAGTTTTCATAACTGTAGTGTTTTGAATATTTTTGTGTGTGTGTGTGTTTTGAATATTGTTGAAGTTTGTCTCCTGTTACTCCTTAGTATTCTCTTTTTTTTCCCCCTCTAAATTTCCTACATGAAAAACACGGGAAATTTTGGAAACCATTAGAACAAAATATTAAAATAATTTCATATTTAATTGAGGCTTTCTGTTTACTTTAGCTGATATAAAACTAAGAGGTATTGTCTCTTCTCACAAAACATATTTTATTGATGAATTTCTTTAGCATGTGTGTTAGAATCTATAATTTTTAAGGAAGGGAGAAAGGATAGATCATCCAGCTGGGGTTGGGGGGAGGAAAAAAGTACCAAGCAGTTAATTACCTAGCCTTAGCTTGACACCAAGGAAAACAGTGTAGTGATTTCTCACCATGGACCCAGATTTCTAGAAAACTATACATAACCAAGAAAAGCTCTGTGGGTCACACTAAGTCATCAGGATATTGGGAGGTTGCATTAGGATGACACTGTCCGACAGAGAGGAATTGCCTGCCCTGGTAGGAGATTAAAAATTTAATACTATAGGATATTATATCATTCCAGGTCTCTCCATTCCTTTCCACTTTCTCTCTCATATTGCCTCATCGTTTTCTCCTTTCTGCTGTATCTATGGTGAAAATCCTGTGCTTTTTTTTTTTTTTAATTTTTAAGGAGCTTTCAACCTTTTCCTTTGATAAACTGATTATCTCTCTAAGCTAAATTTCTTAAAACCGAAGTTTTCCTTTCTATATGTTGGAGTTAGAGAAAAAAAAATCAACCTGAGTGACAAATACTGTGTCTACAAACAAGTAAAATGGCAGTGATTTTTGGATAGAATTAAATAAATAGTTAAAGACGCTAAAATAAGAGTGGCACAGACTAATGTAAATACCAGCATCAGACATGCTGGCTTCCTTGGTTTAACATTACCTAAGCTATTTTAGGACACAGCTACCTGTCTTTAATGATTACAAATCTTCTTTGATCTCCAGAGTGAGATGAAAAAGAAATTATATCTGTTTTTCTTCATTGTCTAAAAGGTATAAACATAATCTATATGACAAACATGTGGCAAGCAACTGGCACATAAATAATTCAGGAATGTTGAACAGGGATACATTATAAAATGCTGCTCCCCACCTCCCCCTCCCCCCTCCCCACCTGCGGTTCTCAATACCAGCCTGACATACACCAAGTAGGCATGTTCGGTTTGAAATTTAGCAAACTTCTCAAATTCTCACTCAAGAATAAAACAAAACAAGATAAAATAAAACCTGCTATTTCATTTAAAAAATACTATATTCCCTTCTTAAGAGATAAATATACTCCCTCTTCTAGTCAAACGGTTTTAAAATTCAGATAATGACTTACACCCTACTTCATAGAATTTCTATGGGTCATATTGTTTTAAGGTTTCATAAAAGAATACACTTGGTATTGTACCAATTTAATGTTCTAAAGGAAACATTTGCCCTTGAGATTCTTCTAATATACTGCATTTGGATTCAATGAAAGAGTCTATGTTCATAACTTTTGCTATCTTATGGGATTTTCTTTGTGGTCTGTCTTATGGCAATTTGGGGATGAGAAAGGAAATGAGAATCAATATTGCATTACCAATTTCTGTTAATCATCATCATCCTCTCTCCTTCCTCCTAACACATTCTCATCCACAGAACCTTCTCCTTTTATGGCATTAGTGGGTGATAACACTTTGCTTCACAGCCCAAACATACTAGTGTGAAAGAAAAGGAAAAAAAATGCCATTTCAGGACAACTATTGGTTTTGTAGTCAAACTTTTCTTCAGTTCTTGATGGAAAAAAATACAAATTGCAACAATTCTACTTTTCCCATACATTCAATAGCTAATCACATTACTATTTTATGCGATAGATATGCCTATTTTATCTGATAGAAATGACTTTTCAATTCTTAATTTGAGTATGTATTTTGAACATTGAAAAGAAAATATTGAAAAGATTCAGAATTTTATAATATTGTAATATCTTATATGCACGCAGCTTTCCCTCTGTGTTGGTATTGGTGAGCAGATACTAACAATAACACTCAGAGAAGTTTATTATCCAATTTTGTGTGCATTCAATAGGATTATGAGTTTTTGATCATACAAATGCAAAAGAGATTTGGCAGTAACAGGAAGTAACATAGTTCTAGAAGCACAATTTCCATTTTATTAATCTGAGATAGAACTACTTTTTCCAAATTGCTACACAGCTTGAATTATCTGTTCAGCTCTCTCTGTTTATTCCTTGCACCACTAACCTCAGAATGTTGGTGGTTTACATAAATTCACAATCCTATGAAATCTGGGGGGCTGGAAATCTTTGGATGCTATCCATATAACTAAGTTGGAGCCAATAAAATTTTTAGCTTTCTTTGTAGGTGGTCTCTGTTAGTCCTGTTTAGTGACCTGTGTAAGTTAGAAGCGTTGAAGATGACTCCAGAGATTTATTTAAGGTAAATAATTTTAATAGCCCACAAATTTACTAGAACTTTCTCTAATGTGCCTTTGAAACCTGTGCTAAAATCCTCTTTTTATATGAGAAGCTCATAAAATGAAGTGGCTCAGTTACTTCAGCAAGTAACTCCCTTGAAAGGACCCATCCAACCTTTAATTCTATGCTGCTTGAGTGCGGTGGGTGGCAAGGTGCCAGAGCAGTAGCCACCACAAAAAGGTGAAGGTCGGGAATTCTCCCAAAGAGGGATTCCTTTGGAACTCACATTGCCTCTTTCGTACTACGCCATCTTTACACAAAATACCCTGAGGACCAGGCCATCCGCATGAGCCCTCCAGTTGTCATCTGCTGTGTTCCAGTCCCTGCGTCTCCTTTGAAGATGAAGTTGGCATCTCTCACAGCCCTCCTATCTGATACTACTCCTGTCTGGATACAGGTTGTATCTGATTCAATTTTGAGCTGACAGAAAATATTGTCAATTGTAGTGTTCTTCCTCAGCTACTGGTTTTTTAAAAATTTTGTTTTGTTTTTAGAGACAGGGTCCTGCTCTGTCACCCAGGCTGGAGTGCAGTGGCCTCCTCATGGCTCACTGCAAACTTGAACTCTTGGGCTCAAGCAATCCTCCTGCCTCAGCCTCCCAAATAGCTGGGACTACAGGAACTACCACCATGCCTGGCTAATTTTTCTATTTTTTTTTTTTTGTAGAGATGTGATCTCATTCTTGCTCAGGCTGGTCTCAAACTCTCAAACTCCTGGCCTCATGCAGTCCTCTTGCCTCAGACTCCAAAAGTGCTAGGATTACAGGCATGAGCCACCATGCCTGGCCCCAGTTACTGTTTTATTGAGCTGGGACCAGAAGGAGACTTCTATGACTTAAACTTAAGCTCATGTTTCAAGCCTGGATGGCTGGATTGGTGATGGTACCACTGGCAGAAATAGTGGCTTTGTGGGGGTTAGGAGGAAGGTTGTAGTAGCGTGGGGTGAGGAATTATTGTAAGCTCAGTTATTGGATGTTTGGTAAATGTGAATATCCCACTGGAAATGTCACTTACAGATTAAAAAAATGTAAGATTGAAAATTTCTGGAGGTGTGAGGACTGCAGATAGTGATCTGGAAGATTGAATAGTTGTCACTTTACAATAACAATACTAAGGGAGATTGACTCTACACCTCCTGTAGTTCATGCTCTGTCATAGGTTCTTTTATGAATGTTATCTCATTTAATCTAAAAGGGATAACTAAAATTATGATTCTCATTTTACAGTTTTGGAAACTGGAGCTTAGAGAATCTATGAATATGGCTACAAGACAACTCAATGGAAAAGTACAGAGGGAACAGAGTCCAAGGGACATAAGATAGCTTTAGTAGAAGTTGTCACTCAATAAACACTTCCTTGTTAATTGATGTAGCAGTATCACAAAAACACAGGGAAAAGATAATTTAAAGAAAAATGAGGTGGTTTTTTTTATATTGAATGCCAAATGTTCCAGGAAGGTAAAAGAAGAAACAGACTGGGAAGAAATAGTTGGATATTCCCTACTCACTCACTGGTGATCCTTGAGAACTCAGGCTCAGCAGGCTGAAGAGGACTGAAGTTAATCACATGACATAAGGAAACCACCCCTTGGAGAAATATGACAGTGAATGGATGGAGAACTTTAAGGGTCAGGAGATTTAAGGGAAGATTTGCCTTAAATTAGTTTTGTGGTTTGTATTAGTTGATACGGGCTAGGCTGGCTAGGTGAAATCCCAGTGGGGACCATAGGAAAGCGACCCTTTCAAGTAGTCACTGCAGGAGGGTGTCACAGGGCAGTCTGCGTCCAGCCAGCCTTTCAGCACGCCGGCCCCCTTTCTAATTGGCGAGGCAGCAGAAGAGAGGTGGTAGGGAACTCACGCCCACTCCTAACCATGTCACATCAGAGTATCTCTCCAGCTCACAGCCCTGCGGCCAGAGAGTCAGCGGCCCTAACCTACCTTCAAGGGAAGCCAGAAAACACAGGAGCACCTGTGCAATATTTAGTGAGTGCAACTCTCTCTGCCACACCAGTGAAGTAGGTCATACTCCTTATTGAGATTGTAAAACTGTGGCCATGCCTGTAATCCTAGCACTCTTGGAGGCCGAGGTGGGAGGATCGCTTGAACTCAGGAGTTCAAGATCAGCCTGAGCAAGAGTGAGACGCCGTCTCTACCAAAAATAAAAAAACTAGCTGGGCACAGTTGTGTGTGTCTGTATAGTTCAAGCTACTCGGGAGTCTGAGGCAGGAGGATCACTTGAGCCCAGGAGTTGGAGGTTGCAGTGAGCTATGATGATGTCCCTGAACTCCAGCCAGGGTGACAGAGTGAGATTCTGTATTAATAAAAAAATGAACAAAAAGCAACTATGTCATGCATGTTGGACTTTACACCTGGTCTTGGACTATTATAAACCAGATGATCCTGAAATGACTGGCAAGTTCCATGTGAAAGTTTCTTCTGATTAGGTATTGACAGGACTGTCTCACCCTATTTGCTGTGAGGCCCTCCCCTGTTAACAAGTTAAGATTAAGAACAGTAATTTTGGAAAGTATTTACACACAAAATGTTCAGAAACATTTGGTAGCTTCATAGATGTGCGATTTAGCATGGGATCGCCAGCTTGCTGGCCTGTAGAGAGAGGCTGAAAGGTATCGCTCCACTAGGGATGAGAAAAATAGGAAAAAAATAATAAACGGATCAGCAACTGGAGACTCTAGGATTGAAGCCTTCCGCTTTGCCTTCCCTTATTACCCACTGCAGGTTTGCCTAGCCCACACCCACTGCGTGTCAGTGTTGGTCTTCATACAGCCAACTTGAGGGACAGTGCATGGGGCGAGTGGGGGAGGGCAAGGCTGTGTCCCTCTGGCACCCTCTTTGCCAGCTGGTGGTCACCGGGGCTGTTTTGTCAGTCTGGAGACTCAATACCCATATTTCTCTAGTGTATAATATGTACGACAGTTGCTACTCCTCTCTCCCCAGGTCTCAGAACACCATCAACCATCCTGAACAAAGCCCTGGAAGTTGCAATAAAAAGGTTTTAAAATCTCAGAAAGGAGAGCCCGAGGAAGTACCACCACAGTCAAGGCGAATTAGTATCACCCAGTGGAAAAAGAAGGCTCTCCCTTTCATAAAGGGGAACCTCGCTAGCTTGCCTCTTGAGGCATTGCGCGTTTCCGGAGGCCCTGTGGACTAATGAGTTAGGCCCTCCACTTTAAGACAAATGATCTGATATAATATGATGATCCGTGGGCAAGCATTCAGCAGAGAGAACAATGATAAGCTCTCAGAAAACAAAACACAAGTTCCTCTAGGCAAAAGAGAAGAAAATGTGGATGAAGGCCATATATCAATAACTTCATTGCTCGTGGAGGACAGTAACTTTTCTCTCTCTCTCTTCCCACCTTCCTCATCCCCTCCCCCCCAGTCCTTTCTTCTATTGATTCTTATTCAGAAGCCACACACACACACACACACACCCACACACACACACACACCTGCTCTGAGTTGCTAGCAGGGGGCAGGCTAGCCCTTGGGGGGCAATGCCTATGCCATGCAGCTGGGCTGGGGCCCTCCCTGCCTCCCCCTGCACCTACTCCACCTCAGACCCCTGCTAAGGAAGCTCTGTAGGAGTCTAGGACTCCAGAGAGGTGATTGTGAAAATAACTGATCCAGGGCAAAAGAGACTAGTATTAAAGGGCTAGAATCATACATATGTAAGGTTGTAATGTACTCAAATAAAAAGAAATCATGAGTTCCTATTTACAGTTCTGGATTTCCTTCTGCCCATCTATTCCAAATCCCTGACGTCCAGGTTCCTGTGTGATTTTACCTCTCCCTGCCTTTCTAATGTCACCCAGCTCCATTCAGTCCCTTATTTTCTATTTGTGAAGATCTCATCCCTGCTGCTTTCTCTGTCAAGAATCTTCTCCTTTGTGTTTACCTGGGTAAGTCTCAGTTATCCTTTAGATCTCAACTTAATGACATTTATAGAGAACACTAAAATCCAAAATATAGTTTAGGCCTTATACTCTTAAAACATATTCTTCCTTCATAACAATTTGTCATGATTTCAATTATACAGTTATTAGTGTGATTATATTTGTAATATCCAGCTCCTTTTATTAAACTCTAAACTCCATTTGGGAAAGTTTATATATGTCTTAATTATCATTTTGTAACAAGTAACTTACAAAACGGATGAAAAATGATGACAGTTCAGTAAAGATTTGTTAAATGAATAAATGTCATAACCAGATGAACCTTCCCATTAGCTTCTCTTTAAGGTCAAATAAAAAGGTTGCATTTCTAATATTCTAATATATGTTTCCAGTTTAAATCTCATGGACATTTGATTCAGGGTCCAACAATCAGATTTTTTCTCAGCATAAATAATGGTCCTATGTATTTGGATGGTACTTTTATTAAAGTGCTATTTTTTTGTATGGTAGCATTTAATCTTCATATCAACCCTGTGAGGAATGTAAGTCAGTTATCATTATTATTTTGTGCATGAGGAAACTAATAAATCACCTGAGAAGTTATATCTTGCCTTAGCTTCTAAAACTAATTAGTGACAGAACTAGAACAAGACTAGCAATTCCTGGCCACGTGGTAATTATGTATAAAGGAGTATCCAAATTTGGAGACTATTCTATGACCAGTCCAAGAAAACCAATCCATAATGTATCTCCATTAAAGTCAGTACCATTGATTCATATCTTCACTTTAGATTCTGGCTTATTGAAAAAATCAAACAAAAATTAGATTCTGGCTTATATAACTGAGTGAATGGAAACTTTTCAAGAGGGTTTCTGGACAGTCAGGTTGTCATTTTATATACTTCTTCATGTATAGAGAAATATATTATCCTCTCAAGACAAATCCAAATATGACTATTCAAAACTGGCATTTTGCTAAAACAAATGTCAGTAAAAATCAGGACATCCTGTTAAACAGCTGCATCCCAAATACTAGGACAGAAATAAGATTGAAATGCTTTATATGAAACTGGCGAACGTAATCTCAGTAAACGAAAGGGTTAAAAAGTGAAAAATACTCAGAGGAAACCTTGTTCAAGGAATTAGTAATGGGATATGGGAGCATGTTATCTTCAATTTGTGGGCATGAATCCAGACTCAATTATTGGGAACCAAAAATCTATTGCATTGGGGAATTTTAGAAGCTCTGGTAGAATAATTTAGGATGGAATGCCTCTGTTTAATGGATCATTGTGCATTGACATTTTTATTTTTAAAAACATTTTTCATGTACGTGTGTTTTCTGACTCCTTTTATGTATTGCTGAACAGGTCCTTCTCATGACTTACTCTTCTTACATTGTTTCATGCTAAATATCATCTGTTTGCTATATATTGAAAGTCCACTTTAAGACTATTTGGCTCTAAAAATACTTTGATAATTAAAGCAAACCCTTTTTGGATCCTACCCAAGAGAATTTAATTTCTGAGATAGCAGGTTTTTTTGTTCTACCTCAGTTTTATCTCAAGAAGTTTCCAAAGTCTTGGAACTCCAAAAACAGCGTCATAAGAAAGTGCCACCAAGTTTTCTCATAATGTTCTGGAAACACTATGTGGCACATCAAAATGGAGCTCATTTTAGGTTCTGTCGTATAACTGGGCCATCCTCCAAAAGATTTACTGTTAGGTGGGAAAAGGAAGTATTCTGCCAAAGGCAAAGTCAGAAAGAGAGCCGGGAGAAAAATAAGGCAAGGCCACGAGGAGAGCTGTTGGCATTGGCCCTGCCCACACCATTCTCAACACAAAATTTCTGTTTTAGTTGGAGGTCATTGAGGAGTTCCTACAATATTAATGGCTCTGGGCCAAGTAAAGAAGGAAATGGGACAAAAATTATATGAGGCAATACATTAGAGAAGTGATATGTTTATTTCTAGGCCCAGCTAATTCTGAAAAATCACCATTGCAATTGGTGGTTTTACAGATAATGCCAAAAGCAGACTAAGAGTGATAGAGTCGCAGAGGTGATAGGGCCCTAGAAATAGAGCATCTGAGTTAAGCCTCAAGCATACTTGGTGGAATTTGGGGAAGTTTTTAACGCCTCAAATGCCACTCCCTCTGCTGCACCTGTTCTTGGTGAAATAGAGGACTTCATTTAGAAAAACAAGCACCTTCCACGAGCACTCAATTTACTTGTTTGAAAAAGTACTTGGGGAAAAACAAAGAGATTCTTGTTCAGTCTGAAATTTAGAAGAAACTCTTGCCAACTTTATGAATGATGAGAGTTCCACTTTCCATGTCGAAATTGCTGGCCGTGTTGTTGATATCCATAAATTAAGCAGCTGGGTTGTTGGCTTTTTTTTTTTCCATTTTGCAATTAAGCATGCAGTGCTCACAATGCACAATAGGTCCCTTAGAAGTGTGTCTAATCTTTCTACTCCCATTAAAAAAAAAGCTGGATACAGGATCATAAACAAAGAGTCAGTTACAGTACATCTGTACAAAGCTGGAGAGTCAAGTCCCAAGAGGATTTACATTGGGAAAATCCCCAAAGCAATAGAAGAGACAAGCACAAACGTGTCCACACTCCAAATAGTGAAGCAAAGTCGGCTCTCAAGCCAGCGTGCTGTTTCAAAGGATTGGAAAGCTTGTGTTTAGTAAAACATAATTCAAATAGCTGCGTTCACAGTATCACAGGTTACTGATAATGATTGTTTTCATGAATGTCTACTTTCTTGCCATAATGGCGTCATGATTTGAAGACCATATCAACCAGCAGAAAGCTGATTTCCCCTACTCCAGTGAAGTCTCAGAACAGACCTTTAACTATAGCTGTGAGACTCTAGCTCCTTTTGATAATGATAGACCTTAATCACCATATTATATTTTTTAAAATTTTAGGGTGGCAAGCACCATCAGTGTCTTTTTTGAGGTCTAACTACTTATTTAGAAAAGAAGTTGTCTGCAGTCAGAGTCATTCACCCTGGGGGCTGTGGCTCTTGCTGGTTCACCTTCACCTCAGCATGACAGAGCAGACAGCAACCTGGAGCATTCACTGGGGATGGAGCTTGGCTGTGTTTATACGTAACACCTGTGTTTATCTGTGCTTGGAGGTGCCAGATACCTCTTTGTCAAAAATAGCAAAGCTTCCACCAATATGCTAGTCATTTCTGAGGAGGGTTTATAGTATTGTTTTGTTTTCCAAAGAATCCTTTTTTCTCCAGCTTTTTACATTTATTTATATTTGAATAGAATTAGAAATGTTCAGAATCAGTAATTCCAGGGCTGAATTTCTAAACCTAAGTGATAGATATAACAATGTAAAAATGATAATCTTCTTAATTTATTACAGAAAGAGATTCCTTTCTTCTTTATCCTCATATTCTTTTTTCCTTTTTTTTTTCCCCTTAGCAATTGTGCACATGTTTTTGGAGACATAGCAGCTCTAACCCATCTCCAGAAGCAGACACATTGAAATGCCTCACTATTGCGATTTCAGTTCAGGGTTTACTTTGGACCTTGAGCTCATTAGGGAAATATTTGACATCTCAACTCCAATTATTTAGTAGTCACCAAGTTGCAAAGGCCACACATAACTGCCTGCAACTGGTTATAATTGGAGAGGATCAGAAGAATGATAGCAGAAAACTGCATTTCTCTTAATCTCCAAAGGCAACAATACCTCAGGTCATGGTTCCTTTCCAAAGTATACTGAAAGGCTAGAAAACAATAGAAGGACTTTCAGATTAGAAGTAACCAAAATATTTCTGCAGTTTGGAAATATTATAACGTCATCTTGCGAAAGTCTTATAGATCTACGAGTGTTCTCTTTCTCTCTCTCTCCTTCTCAATATTGTGCATAAACCATTCCTGAAAGATTTATTGAAGGTTACCTGGTTCTTTCTCCTCTTTGTTCTTCTCTTTCTCTTCCTTTCCCACAACCCAATCTTGATTCTGAATCAGTCTGCCAAGACCTTTCATTGCCAAAGACAAATATGTGTTTCCCAAGAGTTCTGTTTGTGAAAAGAAACCATTTCCTCAATTATTTCTTTAAAATTTATTTTTCTCTTCTAGAGTTCTGTAGTTGAACTATTGTTATTAATATATCAGTCTTTTCTCTAATCTTGCTGTAGGCTTTATTTTACTAATATCCTCTTTACTTTCATGGAAGAATGCTCATAGTTTTCATGGGTTTTGTGAAGAGGATAGTGTTTATTTGCAGGTTATTAGCTTTTCATTCTAAATACAGATTCCTAAAAAAATTAAAAAGCTTATTCACGCTAACATTTTTTTCTATATATTTTCTCCCAACATAAATACATTTTCTTTTCCTTTAACACTATAATTTAAGAATGTCTCTATTTT
>VBSM01000529.1:61374007-61422081 GCA_008086735.1 Cheirogaleus medius
GATAGGAGAGTGTAATGAACTCATGTACTTCTCATGCCAGTTCAACAGTTGCCCCCATTTGGCCACTGTTGTTTCATCTCCTGCTTATTTTTAAACGTTGACAATATTGTAGTGTAATAGCTGTAATACCATTTATGTAACTCCTTTCCTATTATTGGATACTAGATTATTTCTAATTGTCCAATATTAGGGCAAATGCTGTGATAAACCAGTGTTTTTACATGCTTTGCCCCCTCACATTTACATTTATTTCCTTGAGATCAAAGACTATTTTTTATACTCTTGACATGTATTGCTAAATTATATTCTAAAAGCCTTGTACCAATTTATACTCTCAACCACAATTTTATTATACATAATTAAAAACATGTAGGTTAAAGACTGTTTCTCTTGAGTTTATATGGCATTTCTTTTATTAATGGAAACCTTGAACAATTTTCCTTAGTTTTCATTCTATTTGAATTTCCTGATTTTGATTTGCTCTCATCCTTTGCTCATCTACTTGTTTGGTTCTTAGTATTTTTCAAATGCTTTCTATGAGATCTTTAGTTAATAAGTGAAGGAGCTCAGGAAATTTCACTCCAAAATATGACTCGCTGGTATTTTGAATTAAGGCTCTGAAAGATTAGTAGGCCCTTGAAAAAAACAATATACTTATCTTCCTCTCCCCGTTATCTCAGTATATTGCAGAAAAAAATGATCAAGAATGCAGCCAGACCTGGCCCAAATTGTTTAAATATAATACCTGTCCCTCAGGTTAATTTAATTTGCAAAGAAAATAATTTATAAGTCAATCTGTCTCCCCCATCCATTTGTCCTCCTTAGCACCATTTGTCATCTCTAAACAGAATTACCTGTACTCTTCATTTTCTCTCCCCTCCAAAAAAGAAGGTATAAAAATATCTAAACTTCATGGGGATATTAAGTAATCACTCTGTGATCCTGCCATGTGCAGGGTAAATAAACCTTTCTCTTATTAGTCTGCCTTAATTGTGAGTTGATCTTTTGTAATAGAAATAAAGGTCTGAAAAAGGGCAAAATATTTTATGAGTTGTCTCTTTAAAATCCCTCACCCTTTTGGAGGAATTAAAACCTGAATTCCTGCCCAACGCCAGTAATCAGAGGGGCAGAGGAGTGTTCCTTGTTCTTTGTTTTCTAGTATCTTAAGCCACAGGAGGCGGCTCAACAGAATTATCTGGACAGAGGTCATGAGATCATCTTCACCAGAGATGCTATAGTTAAACAGCAATAGCCCAAAGCTGAAAACCCTCTTTAAAAATGCTGCATTTCTGCTTAAAGGGGTGGGAGTGATGGTTTTATAAGACAAGAGTCTGCCATCCTCCTCATTTGCTGACAAATTAATAAACTTCTCTTTCCTTTTCCTCAAACCACTTGTCCTCATTCTTTGGCCTTGGGGACAAATACTAGACTTTCAGTAACAGAATTTGGTGTCCCTGGGTGGGCCCATTAGTGCCCCAGTGGAATAGCTCACTGTGACTGCTACTGTGGTGGGAAGAGGCAGGGAACAGCCCCAAGTCAAGCCTTAGGTCTTCACTAGTAGAAGCATTGCCTTTTTGGGGTGAGAGAGTGAGGGACCAGCCCTTGGTTAGCTCTAGGGAACTCTCATCTCTCCTTCCCCAAATTAGACACAACTCCTTGCAACCTGAACCTCATTGAGGAAAAGGAAGAAGATCTGGGAAGAGTCATGACACTATAGCCTTTTTGGTAAGTTCCCAGTGTGCACACAGAGACTCTTGATTCCACTCATTTAGGGAAGGTTATGAACATTCCAGCCCTGTAGTTGGGCATTTGTCGGTGCCATGGGGCTGGAAATCAGAGTTGAGCAGAACTAGGTGGTCTGGAGAATTTATTCCCTCTTGGATTAGAAGTCAGTTCTCATTTGTACAGTTCCTAATTGTTTGTTAGGGAGACTGGGGGATTCATTCCCTTTTGGATTAGAAGAATTTTGTTCTCATTTGTACGGCTCCCATTTATTTGGTAAGTCTTGGCATTTGGGAGTGTTTGCTTTGGGAATTCCCTATATTGTCTACTTGCCAACTTGTGTTTGTGGTGGTTTGTGTGTTTTATTTCAACATGGGAGACTCCATTTTTATTCTATCTGAAAGCCCCTTGGGGATAATTTTGGCTGATCAACCTATAGCTGTAAGTCTATGTCTAAAAAGAGAATGGTGTTTTATTATAATACATGCTGGAGTGTGAGAAGTGGCCATTGAATAGAACCTTAAATTATTATACTATCTTACAACTGGAATTACTCTGTCAAAGTTCAGGTCAATGGGACGAGATCTCATATGCACAATCTTTCATGCAATTGTACAATAAAGAGGCTGAACGGCCTGAGACAAAGTTAACGGTAGGGATATTCAGACCCTGGGTGATAAAACTGAGGAGGAATTAACCAGGTTGGAAATCCAAACCTCACAGAACCCACTCCCCCACTGCCAGCTCCCCACTTGCTGGGGAAGGCCCCACAGGCTCAGCTGCACTCAAGTTCATGCTGTCAGGGCCCTGCTGCCCTGTCTGCTGTGGCCCCTACCCTCATCAGAGCCCCATGGCTAGTCCAGGAAGCAACCTCAGGTGGAGTCAGGCCTGAGGCAGCTCCTACCACCATCTTGGCCTGTGGTGGGGTGGGAGGAATCAGGGAGGGCACAAAATGGAACTAAATCTTCAGTCCCATGCCCAGTGGGTTATGATTTGGGAATGGGAATGGTCTGTCAAGGAACTCAATTTGGCTAGAGAGCACCCATAGCCGCAGCAGGGCAATTTCTATTGCGGCAATATCAGATGGGGGGCTTGAATGTGCAAGAGCAACTGGTAGGGTATTATTGGACTTACACAAATTGGGACCTGGCAGGTCTCCAGAGAGGAATGCCTAGATAGGAGAGTTTGAACAAGGTCCAAGAGTTACCACAAAAAGCTAATGAAGATCCCTCTAAATTTTTGGAATGCATCCATCAGGTATATTGGAAATATACAGATGTAGATCCAGAGGCCCCTGAAAAAATGTGCATGGTTAATATGACTTTTATAGGGAAGAGTGCTATAGCATGTGGAAGGGGCAATTGGCATGAATCCCTGTACCTTTGTGATATTGCCTTTAAAGTATATAACACTAGAGAAGAACAGAGGGTCCAGGACTCAGATGACAAAGTCGGGGGCCCTGGGCTCCACACCTCACTAGTGTCTAAATATCCCCACAGAAGCTTTGGGTATGACTGACAGGGGAACTCGATTAGTGGACTTTTGACATAGGAATCCTGCCACTGCCAAGCCACGTGAGCAGAAGTGGTCTGGGCCCCCCCCAGCACCAGTCATGCATGGCTCTGCACTGCAGCACTTGAAAGAAGAAGTTCTATTCCTCCTGAGGTCTACCGAAAAGTGAATAAGGCCATATGGGCCGACAGGACCCTGGGACATTCAGAAAGAATTTAAATTCCCCATACCACTGAGTATAGATTCGTGTAAGTCTCAGGGATTTAAAAACTCTCCTACCCTGTTTAGTGAGAGCTTAGCAAGGGACTAGAAAAACCTGCAATTGGAACAGCAGGTTACTTATTTGGGATTCCAAATTAGCTGGATCCCAAACTTTGGACTAATAGCAAAGCCTTTGTATGAGTCCCTTTAAGGGACAGATGTAGAGCCCCTGATCTGGACCACAGATAGTTAAAATGCCTTTGAAAAACCAAAGCAGAGTACTGCCCCTGGTTTTGGGTTACCTGAGTTGCAGAAATAATTTAAATTATATGTTCATGAGAAAAACAAAGAATGAGCCTTGGAGTCTTAGTACAGATGCTGGAGACATCCCATGGTCAGTGGCATACTTGTCAAAGCAAGTGGACAATGCTGTGAGAGGATGGCCTCCTTGCCTCTGGGCAGTAGCTATTTTCAATCCTGTCACCCTGTTGCCAGCTGAAAAGAATGAGTCTGTATAGCATGACTGTTTAGAGATTCTGGAGGCTGTCTATTCTAGCAGGATGGACCTGTGCATACCATTTGGAAGGAGAGGGGGCTCCTGACAGCAGGAAACAAAGAGATTACGTATGCTACTGAAGTAATGCCCTTGTTACAGGCCATGGCTGAGCCCAAGCAGGTGGCTATCATGCACTGTCCTGATCACCAGAAATGGAGACACTTATGTTGCAAACAGAAATCAGGCCACTGACAGGGCTGCACAGGGAACCCAACATGTGGGGACCCACCTTTTGGATGATTGGCAGATTGATTTCACTCAGATACCTAAAACAACTGGAAACTTCAAATACTTGCTTGTATTAGTAGATACTTTTTCATACTGGGTGGAGGCTTATCCTACCCAAATGGAGAGAGCATCTGAAGTTACCAGAATCCTTCTGAAGGAGCTCATTCTGAGGTATAGGCTCCCTTCCTCCATACAGAGCGACCCTCCTTTATGTCAGAGGTAACTCAGTAAGTCCCTATATCTAGAATGGAAATGACATGCATCCTGAGACCTCAATCTATGGGAAAAACAGAATCATACTTTAAACTAAACTATAGCAAAATTGATGCAGGAAACCCATCTAAAGTGGAAAACATGTTGCTGTTTGCCCTCCTCCAGATAAGGGTAGCCCCTAGAAGCAGGCTTAAGTTCCTATGAAATAGTTTATTGGAGACCCTTCCTAGCACCTCAAAGTAAGTATGGTAATATAATATCCAGTACTAGCCACTATGCATGAGTTTGCTTCTTTCAGGTCCTTGCCCCAGCTGGAAGCACCCCTCCATCACTTCAAACAAGGAGACCAGGTATTGGTTAAAGCTTGAAATGAACAAGGATCTGAACAACTGGCAGAAAAGTGAAAGGGACCCTGTGAAGTGCCTCTAATAACTCACACGTCATTGAAATGATCGGGAATAAAACATTGGGACCATCAACCTTGGATCATCTTTACTCTGGTAAAGGTGTTTTCTTCCTTGATGTTTCAATGAAGAAAATAACCCAAGCCCCCAGTGGATGGGCCAACCTTAGGCAATCTAAAGTATCTGTTTAAGAAGAAGGATAAAGGAAAATGTTGATATTCTTGCTAACCTCTCTTTGGTTATTCTGTCTATAGGATGGAGAGACAACTCCTTAGTGAGAATTTCCCAAACTATCGCCTCTTCTGCTGATCTGTCATGCTGCCGTGTTTGTCATCCTAAACCTCATTTGGTGCAAGTATTCCTGTATAGAAACCAGCCTCTTGGATCACCAACAGGGTGTGGCTAATAGCTCTGTACTCAGAGGTCCCATATTTCTTTCTTGCCCATTCATGTATCAGACATTATGTGCAAGGTGACAGGAAGGACCCACAGTCCTACTGGTATCTTAGATAACAACTGGGATAAAATCTCTCTTATCAGCTATCCTCAATTGCACTTTGTCAGTCCTCACAATTATAGTTGTTGCTGATGCCCCTTTTCCATCTTGTAATCCATTGCAGTCTCCCTCCCTCCCTCCCTCTCTCTCTCTCTCTTTCTCTTTCTCTTTTCTTTTCTTTCCTTTTCTTTTCTTTTCTTTTCTATTCTTTTCTTTTCTTTTCTTTTGTAAATCTACTGCCAAAGCTTTGCAATGGCATAAAGAAGTACAAACCTTCCATCTAAGACATAGCCCAAATTAAGCAGGAAGTAGCTTAATGACTATGTCGCCCCCCTCCTCCCATAGATATGGAAGGGTAAAATTGACAGTGGGGAATATGTAACTGAAGTAAAAGGGCAGAGGAGTGTTCTTTGTTCTTTTTCTTCTTGTATCTCAAACCACAGGAGATGGCTCAACAGAATTATCTGGACAGAGGTCACATGATCATCTTCACTGGAGACGCTATAGTTAAACAGCAATAGCCCAACCCAAAGCTGAAAGAACCCTTTAAAAATCCTACATTTCTGCTTAAGTGGGGGAGGGATGATGGTTTCTTAAGACGTGAGAGCCTGGCATTTGTCTGCAAATTAATAAACTTCTCTTTCCTTTTCCTCAAACCATGTGTCCTGATTCTTCATTCAGCCTTGGGGACAAGTACTAAACTTGCAGTAACACTTTCAATGAACTTTTGGGGGTAAAGAGCAAGTTTCCCCTCACACCTAAATAAGGATATTAACCATTTGAGAGTAGTAGTTTTTAAAGGACAAAACTATGCAAAATGCTCATTATTTTCAGTGAAAAGCTAGTATTAAGACATTTTAAATCTGTAAAAACTTAACTTGTCATGGGTGATTTTATGGCCTGTGCAGTGTTCTTAATGGGAATGTCCTCTAGGATCATTGACAAATTCTTTACTTCTTGACACTTGAATGCAGACATATGAGAAGATATGGATAAACTTAGAGAAAACTATATTGAGAAATTTAACACACCAAACTTTGAATTGTTATTACATTGTCTTTTATAATAATACATTTTCCAAATAACTACCCTCTATTTTTTCATAGTCTGCTTAAGTATAGGTTGAACCAGGAGGAGCTTTCAGAGAAGAGTCTGTGATGGGTAGCTTGTGATCCAGGAGCTGTTTCAGTATGAGCTATGCTATTATGCCTGGCATCAGTCCTGGATCTGCCCTTGATATTTAGGTGATTGTTTGCCCACAAATATGCAATTATTATTTATAAAAGAAAAATGTATCTTTAGTTGCTACTTCTGCCTCATTTCACCCCTAACCATGAGAAAGAAGAGTAACAGAGAATACGTCTTGAAGGAAGCAAAGGTGAAGAAAATATGTTCTGAAGAGCCATGTGTGGTTGGCCACTGTGAAAAGTAGTCCTGTAAGTCTGAAAAGGCTGGTGTTATTGTGGGGAGGCATGGCTCTGCTGAGAACAAGCTGAGAACAAGCCATGCATATGTTAAATAATGTGAAAGTCTGCCTAATTACAATGCTGTGTGCATTTATGCATTCAATGGCCATTTCTATCAGCCTTGAGATGAGCCTGGCAGAATAAATTCAAATGTATATTTTAAAAGTACCAAGCCTGTGAACACTATTAACCTTTCCCTTCTCTATCTGGTAATATCAAACCTACCTGTTCTTGTTCTGGGTGATCTGGTTCTTCAAGGACCTGCTAGATGATTATAGTTAATTGGTTAAACAGAATTGTAGCATATTAATGGCTTATAATAAGTTAATGTGATACACTTCCATCTTCACTCAATAACACAGTAGTTTTAGCAAGAGTCTTTGATGTCCCAACTCAAGAATATGACTCCTGGTGAGAATACCTATGGAGCAACAATTTGATGCCTATGGAGCAATAATTTGCTTATATACTCTCTCTCTGTGTGCATGTGTGTGTGTGTGTGTGTGTTTGTGTGTGTGTATAAACAGAGGGAGAGACAGAGATGGAAATTTATGTAGGACATAGGATAAAATGTCTATGAGAAAACTTCATTTTAACTGTCTTCAGTACTATAATTTTTAAAAGATACTGCCATTAATTCACATTAAAATAGAAAAATTATTTATTCTATCTTCAATTCTGTCTAGTTTTCTATATTTAGAATATATTTAGATTGTATCTAAATATATTAGAATATATAAATATATCTAGATATATTAGAATATATCTAAAGAAAAGTAGATTTTTACTGAAGTGGGAGAACAATTGATCATTCTGCCAATACCTAGCAATGTGATCTGGGTATCACATTCTCAGAGCCTCAGTTTACGTATCTATAAAAAGGATCAATAATGCCTATAATTGAGGATTTTTTTAGGATTACTGAAGATGGCATATATTATTACACTCATGTACATTTAACAAGCTATTGATGACATAATTAGTGATAGAGCCAGAATGTGAGAATTGCAATTTAAAAAAGAACAAAAATTGGGAAATTCTGGCATATCGAATTCTTTTCACTACTTGTTTATTATAAGCAGTTATATTAAAAATGATAAAAGCTATAAGGCTAGATTTGTTAAATATACTTGGTTGATGACTTCTAAAAGGAACATTTACTGAGTTCAAAGAATTGGAGGAATAAGTTTTTAGGGGATTGCATTACTTGTATTGTGTTCGTTGGAATATTGTGAGTGACTTCTACTATCTGCCTGTCAGGAGAATTGACTTATTAACAAATTCCAGGAGCAGCTGTGAAGAGGAAAGCTGTCAGTAACTTCTCATTAAGTTCCAAGCTTCAGTCTAGCATGGAGAATGTGTTAGTCTCTATCCCGGACAATCCTTTTCAAATGCTGCATTGGAATGGCTTTCTATGGTGAATGGTTAATCTTACTGGGGAGTTCAAATCGAGACTGTCTCAGAATTTGTATATCATTTCAGTTTTGAAATCTGTGATATTTAGGACTCAATTTTTCATTTTATTTTAAGTTTTATTTTATTTTTGATTGACACATAATAATTGTGCATATTTAAGGGAAACAATGTTATTTTGATACATGTATACATTGAATAATGATCAAATCAGGGTAATTGCCATATCCATCACCTTAAACATTTATCATTTCTTTGTAGTGAGAACATTCAAAATCCTCTCCTAGCTATTTTGAAATATACCATACATTGTTGTTAACTATAGTCACCCTACTGTGCAATAGAACACCAGGACTTATTCCTCCTACTTGTTGATAACTGTAACATAGTACCTACTCATTGACCAATTTCTCCCCATTTGCCATTTTTTCCACCCTCCCTAGCCTCTGGTAACCACTATTCTACTCTCAACTTCTATGAAATGAACATTTTTATTTTCCTCATATAAGTAAAATCAAGCAGTTTTTGTATTTCTGTGCCTGGCCTATTTCACTTAACATAATGCCATCCAGGTTCATCTGTGTTGTCACAAATGACAGGATTTCATTATTTTTTATGGCAGAATAGTATTCCATTGTGTACATATACCACATTTTCTTAGTGCATTCATTTGTTGATGGACACATAGATTGATTCCACATATTGGCTGTTGTGAATAGTGCTGAAATAAACATGGGAGTGCAGATGTATCTTTGACATACTGATTTCATTTCCTTTGTATATATACCCAGTAGTGATATTGTTGGATGATATGGTAGTTCTATTTTTAATTTTTTGAGGAACTTCTATATTGATATCCATAATGGCTGTACTAATTTACATCCATGGTAGCAGTGTGTATTAATAATAAGTGTTCCGTTTTCTCCACATTTTCACTAACATTTGTTATTTTTTGTCTTTTTTGTAATAGCTATTCTAACTGAAGGGAAGTGTTATCTCATTGTGGTTTTAATTTGTATTTCCCTGATGACTAGTGCTATTGAGCATTTATTCATAAGTCTCTTGGCCATTTATATGTCTTCTTTTGATAAATGTTTATTCAGGTCTGTTGGTCACTTTTTAATTCAGTTATTTGATTTGGGAGATTGAGTTGAGATCCTTATATATTTTGGATATTAATCTCTTATCAGATGTATAGTTTACAAATATATTCCCCTATTTTGTGGGTTGTCTTTTCCCTCTGCTGATTGTTTCCTTTGCTGTGAAGAAACTTCTTAATTTAATATAATAACTTTTATATATTTTTGCTCTTGTTGCTTGTGCTTTTGAGATCTTATCCAGGTTAAGGTCACAGAGATTTTCCCCTATGTTTTCTTTTAGTGTCTTCATAGTTTTGAGTCTTACATTTAAATCTTTAGTCCATTTTTTTAGTTGATTTTTGTATATGGTGAAAAACAAGAGTCAAATTTAATTTTTTTTGGCCTGTGGATATCCAGTTTCCCAGCACCATTTATTGAAGAGACTGTCTTTCCCCCAATGGAAGTTCTTGATACCTTTGCCAAAAATCAATTGGCTGTATATATATAGCTGTATGCTGTTCCATTGGTCTATGTGTCTGTTTTTATATCAATAAAGCAGCATAGTAATACCATGATGTTCGGGTTATTATAACTTTGTAATATATTTTGAAGTCGGGTATTGTAATGTCTTTGTTCTTTTTATTCAAGATTCCTTTGTCTATTTGGGGTCTTTTGTGGTTCCATACAAATTTTAGAATTGTTTATTTCTATTTCTATGAAGAATGTCATTGGTATTTTTATAGAAGTTGCATTTGAATCTGTATATAGCTTTGGGTAGTATGGACATTTTAACAATATTAATTCTTCTAATCCACGAACACAGGATATCTTTCCATTAGGCTTCTTCTATTTCTTTCATTAATGTTTTATAGTTTTCATTGTAGAAATCTTTCACCTCCTTTTGTATTCCTAGGGGTTTTTTTTTGTTTTTTTCTTGTAGCTCTTGTAAACTTGTTTTCTAGAGTTCTTTCGCAGATAGTTCACTATTAGCATATAGTAATACTACTGATTTTTCTATGTTGATCTTATATCCTGCAACTTTACTGAACGTGTTTATTAGTTCTAATAGTTTTTTAGTGGAGTCTTCCGGGTTTTCTATATATAAGGTCATGTCATCTGCAAATAGGAACACTTTAACTTCTTTGTTTCTAATTTAGATGCTTTTATTTCTTTCTTTTGCCTTATTGCTCAGGCTAGGACTTCCAGCACTATGTTGAATAGAAGTGGAGAAAGTGAGTATCCTTGTCTTATTCCAGATCTTAAAGGGAATACTTGTGATTTTTCTGTGCTCAGTATGATATTAGCCATGTATATGTCATATATGGCCTTTTTTGTATGTCGCAGTACATTTCTTCTATATCTAATTTGTTGGTAGTTTTTTTAACATAAAAAAATACTATGTTGGATTTTGTCAAATGCTTTTTCTCTATCAATTGAAATTATCATATGGCTTTTCTGTTAATGTGATATGTCATGTTCATTGATTTGCATATGTTGAACCATCCTTACATCCCTGGAATGGATCTGACTTGGTCATGGTGAATGATTTTTTAAATGTGCTATTATATCTTGTTTGCTAGTATTTGCAGAGAATTTTTATTTTTGTTGATCATTTTTACATCTATGTTCATCAAGGATATTGGCCTGTAGTTTTCCATTTTTGTTATGTCCTTGTCTGATTTTGGTATCAGGGTAATGCTGACCACATACGATGAGTTTGGAAAAATTCCCTCCTCTTCAATTTTTTAAATTAGCGTAAGATGAATTAGTATTATTTTTTCTTTAAATGTCTGGTTGAATTCAATAGTGAAGCCATCAAGTCCTGGGCTTTTCTTTGATGGGCAATTTCTTTTATTACTAATGATCCTTACTTGTTATTGGTCTGTTCATATTTTATATTTCTTCATAGTTTAATCTTGGTAAGTTGTATGTATCTAGGAATTTATTCATTTCTTCTAGGTTATTCACTTTTTTGGTGTATAAATTATTCCTACTGGTCTCTTGTGATCATTTGTATTTCTGTGTTATTCAATGTTTAAAAATTATAGTTTTATTACTATTATGGAAGGAGATGTTTTTATAAGATGATGTTTTTCTCATTTGGTAGAAAAATAAAGAAATTATTAATGTGATTTAAGATGAGTGCTCTCTATCAGATCATTGAATCTATTTTGAGGACAGAATTATTTTGTTATCAACACTTGAAATAATACATCAGATGAGTAGAAATTTAACATTTCACTTTACTTGATCATTGTCAATGTGGGCCTCTTTAGTTGTTTTGGTTAACTATTATGGTATTAAAGCCATCTCTGCCAGAAGTTTGACCTTTCAGAAAGATGGTCCTTATTTAAAATTGCATCAGTGGGATATTTTCCTGTAGGATTATGAAGGAGCTTTTCTGTCATGGCTATGCTTTAATGAGTATAAAACCCTTCACATGCTGGATGACTTGCTGTGGTCTGATTCTCTTCACTAAGTTGATGAAGTTAGGATCTTTGCCATCTGGATGAAATGAGTTCATCTCCTGGGTCCTTTGAAACCTAATTGGTAGAAGGGCTGGGTGCATCCTTGATAGTGAGTGCCCTTCACTGATGGATTCTTAGTAAAAACCTATAGGTCAGCTATTTCTCTACAGTGTGAAATGGAACTCAGGGTGTTTTCAATAATACCTGCCTAAAGTAGACAAATAAAATGATAGAAATTATTAGAGATGATCCCACAAGTCTTCAAATAGTGATGGGTAAAAAAGCATAGTGGTTAAAGATTGGGGGCTTTGGACTCAAGAGATTTCAGTGCAAATCTTATGTCAGTCACTCAGTCAAATGGACAAATGGCTTATCATTCTCTGTCTTTGTTTTCATATCTACAAAATAGAAATAACAATTCCTATCTCTGAGTGTTTTTAGGATTAAATGATTAAACATAGATAAAGTACCTAGTTGAATTACAGACTATATTGGCATGTAATAAACTGAAGTTTCTTTATGTATATATTTCCCTAGGTAAACTTTTTCTCTCATTTAATAATCTGGTTCCTTTTCCCCACTATTTTGGACTGCCAGAAAGAATGCTATTTGGGGTATAATAGAAAATCTTTCTCAGATTTTCCTCCCACAGAGAACAAAGAATATAGCAAAAGGACCTCTATTCTTGGGCCATCATTATTCTCAGTGTCTGACTGACGTGGAGCAAATGCATGGACATATTTGAATGCCCCGCTATTTCCTACAGCAGCAGTCAAGGTCAGAATGATACTATTGGCCATCAAAAAGTATAATCTGTTGGATCTTGAAAGGCTTTAACTAGAAATTCTTCCCCTTCTCATATGCACCATCCTAAAGGCCAGTCTCAAAGCTTTTTAGTTTCTCTTTAGACTTTTATTTTTGGTCCTACATACTGTTAGTGTGCATTGCCTTGAACTATTTGAAGTTCATTGTTTACTTTCTTCTTCTTTGGAGTGTATTTCAAGCATGTTATTCTTCATGGTCTTTTGTTAAGCCTCTCAGAGGCCTTCAGGCTTTAAGACAACAATGAATTAAAAGTTAATGTGTTATTATTTTTTCCTTGCTTTAATTCCATCTTAGTATTTGAGATAGTTTCACCTGGGAGTGCCAAAGCTTTCAAATACCTGACTCTAAACCTGACATAACACTTCAAATTCCTCTCAGAATTTACAAAGACCCCTAAATGAACCAGCAGAATGATTTTCCCAGTGTTACAGAGTCTGAAACACAAAGCTTTTAACTTCTGAAAAGTTGTACTGAGGAATCACGGGCAGAACAGTAAGTATTGAACTTTCCTGGCACAATACTGCCATTTGACAAATGATGGCTTCTTGATTGCTTGTATACCCACCTCATTCCTTTTCCTGTAAACTTTAACTTTCTTTCCTGCTTAAGAAATAATGACTAAATATTCTTTCTTTAAGAGTTATCTCCAACTACCTGTGGCACTAAAGTGTTACCAATTTCTTAAAAAAATTATTTTAAAAATCATCATTATTTCCCCTCCAGGCTATATGTAGCTAGGAGCCAAACCTTCTGTGGTGAAGAAACCTATAAACGCAGTACGGTACATTAGGTACAGTCAGAGCAGAAACAGTATAGCTCAACCCTAAACTAAATTTTGTTTAGAATTTAAATTAATGTCCTTAATATGCCACGTCTTTGATTCAGTTTCTTGGATGGTGCATCCCAATTACTTATCAATTACGCCCTTGATTCAATTTTTAAAACTTGTGCCTGAAATTCTACTGATGGGCTCATTCTGTGATGTTACACACTGATGAAACGGACAAGAAGATCCATAGTGTCCAGTTACCACAGTGGTCCTGGCAAGGCAAAAGCAGCAGACGTGGCCATGAGCTGAAAGCACATCTTTTGCATATCAGTTGCACTGATGGATATTTCACGTTCATACTCAGGACTGTCAGACTTAAATTTCGATCATGAGTACAAGAAGGAGTTTCAAAGTTACATTTGTAAAATTGGTAAGAACTATGAAATAGATGCAGTACAGAGTTCAATGCAATGCATTTTATTAAAGAATCTACATCCACAACATTGAATATTTCACAACAAAAGCAGTGCAGGTTATTAATAAATAAATTTCATGTCATAACATTTCACATTACAGAAAGTCACTCCAACCTGAAGTACTATAGGATGTTTGCATTTTAGGGCTTTCAATTCTACTGGAAAATAGTTCTGATGTTGTAGATAATTTTATGTATTATAAAATGGCTGAAGATATTTTTAAAGTAAAAAAAAAAAAGCTCAGGAAAAAAAAGTTAGAAAAGAATTTGTTGATATTGTGTCAGAGGTTGGAAGACTGGAATTAAAACAAAACTGCTCTAATTCTAACTGCTGTATTTGTGATGGGTGCAAGGCAACAGTGGTTAATTCTTTGCTGTCTTCTAGAACTGGCTGCTTGCTTCTCCACTTGATTTCTGGATATAGCCCCAAATATACTAATGATGCTTCTTTTCTATATTATATAACTATTGGCCTACAATTCATCTTGCAAAGGAGTTTCTAAAGGCCTATAAATCACCATAGCCACTTATGACCATCAGTACTGGATTATTAATTATTCATTCACCTAATTGGTTACCTTAAATGACCCCCTTCCTATATGTATAGGTCTGTCTTGATAAGGAAATCTAAGTGGTAATTTTACTTAAATCTTAAATAATCAAATACTGTTGTAAGCAAAGTCAGTGGCCCAGAAACAAAGATTCTTAACAAAGAAATTTGCAAATATGCTTAGTTTTATTTAGGTTGTTTTAGAGTGTGAAGAAAGAGAACAGTGACACTTGAAAACTGACCAGGAAATAATAGTCTTATGATGAAGGGTTTGGAAAACAACTGTGTGCTCTAAATAGTTGTTTACAAAAGATTATTAGTTGACCTGCTATTTTTCCCTCAATGGTTATATATTGCACTCCACTTTATAAATGGAATAAAACTCTTAAAGACACCCATTGGATAAAAAGCATTACTCTCAGCTTTTATACCACTCTCTAGTTTGAGACTTTGTCCTCTATCCTCACATCTGGTCATTTGCGATCTGCCAGGTAAGTAAATTAATTGGCTGAGTATAAATGTGCAAAGCTTTTCTACAATCTTGAAAACAATGAAACTGTGGAAGACAATAGAACTTGCAGCAGTGAAATGGCTTACTAAAGTGAATTAGTGGGTTGCACCAGATTTCATCTAGCTCTTTAACATATGTTTATCTATCCAGCTATCTATTTATCTATCTAATGTGTGTGTTTACACACAATACATAAATGTTATGCAAAAAGTATATAGAAGCAGATGCTTTACAAAGATTAAATGTTATTTTTTATATGTCTCTAAAGTCTGTGTCTCATATTAATACAATGGATTGTCAGATTTTTCCATTGTTCCACTTCAAAGCATGCAATTATATTGCCTTAATTGGAAGCACTGATGTGTTTTCACCAAGGATGTTTATTTGTATTCTGACTACTGAGATATAAATATGGGACCATTTGCTATTTTTAGTTTTCTACTTTAACATGAATTTTTTTTAACTTTTTGTCTTTATAAACAGGCACTTGAGTTTATTGTCAGTTCAAAACTCTGAATTTGTAGCAGAATCACATTAAAAAAATGTTACTAGTTTTTGTACTGAAATGAATCTTTATTCAAGGGTCCTGATAATACATAGCAGAAAGTATAACAGACAAATCTGGGGACTTGCTGACTTACGTATTACCACAAATCCAACTGGCACGTATTTTATCCAACAAGCTTTGGTGTCCATTTGACCAGAAGATCCTTAAATATTTTGTTATCTCTGATCAGTTTGGTCAGCAAGGATTTAAAATAACTGTTTGATAGTCACATGTTGTTAGTGAAAATAGTTTGCTTCAAAAGTTTTTGAGGATATAATCTTTCCATGAATTTTAGTGGAACAACATTTTCATCTTGTCAGGTAATATCAGCATCAAATTATACTAATTCTCACCTAATAGGAATTATAGACTTTTCTTTAACCCTCTGTATGTTAGCAAGGCTCTGTTGACCAAAGTTGCATAGATTCTGCCTTTTCCCCTGTATCTGCGGTCTCAGTGAGATGAATTAATCAGTTGACTCAAATTGTCTTTGCTGTAGATTGAAGTAAGCACTAATTCTGGAAATGCCATTTTTAGCATTGACTATTTTCCAGGTACTATGTCAACACCTTGCACATATAAATTCATTTAATCTTCACAACACACATGAGGTATATATGAAGAGAGTTTCCTTATTTTTCAGTTGAAGGAACCCAGGCAAGTGGAGGGGGTGAA
This sequence comes from Cheirogaleus medius, assembly GCA_008086735.1. NCBI lineage: Eukaryota > Metazoa > Chordata > Mammalia > Primates > Cheirogaleidae > Cheirogaleus > Cheirogaleus medius. The sequence continues at coordinate 61,390,118 of VBSM01000529.1, forward strand.
GGTACTAGATGCTCTTATAGTATTGAGGCTACTGTTCTTTAACAAAAATGTCTCTACAAATAATTAATATATATTGAACATTTGTTAGGAGACCATCATAGTGCCAACATTTCATCTGCCTTTTCACAATGTCTTTCTTCAAGGCCCCCTGTGATTAATCTAAATGAGAATACAGTCCACAGAGCTTTAAAATTGAGACAGTAGTACAATAATAATTCATTCATTTATTCAGTCAGTCAACAAATACTATATTTATTGCACATCTTTTATGTGCCAGGCACTTTCACAAGGGTTACAAAGGACACAAAGATCAGCAGGGAGATTATGTTATGTTCACCACCAAATAAATAAGATCATCACAGACCCTAGTGTGCATTCAGAAAAAAAATAGTAGATGCTAGAATAAAAAATACAAAGAAGGACCTCCTTCAGAGAGGGATAGTCATAAAGAAGCCTCTCTGAGGGGATGCCATTTCAAATGAGACCAAAGGAGAAAGAGTCTTGTGAAGAGCCAGGAGAAAGGTATCAAAAAGAACCTGATGAAAGCCAGAGCCTAGAATGTTCCGACTTATAGAAGGCCAGTGTGGCCGGAGCATGGCAGCGAGCAAGGGTTATGCATTTGAGATGGGACTCAATGGCGTGACGCAGTCAGATCTCACCACGGCAGCACAGGCAGCTTGACTCAGTGCTCTGTCACCTGCCCCGATGGGGTCCATCAGCACAACACAACCTCAGAGGTGTTGACTTTATTTGTTCTTGGTGAAGTGCATTTCATGCTAGTGGGAGGAATTAAGATTTACCTAACACATTTTATATGGTAGTCCTGGTAATAGATATTTTAAGTATTTTTTTCTCACTTGATGCTCACAATCCTGTAAGTAAAATGTGGCTATAAGTATCTAGGTTAAAAAACAAAGAAAAAAAAATAGAAAAAAGGAGGTCCAGAGTAGTTAAGTAACTTACCCGAGGTCACCAGGCCACGAGTGAGTAATGGAGCCTGGAATTGACTCCAGAGCTTGAGGTCTTCCTACTATGCCAAGCTGCTTCCTGGTGACAGTGACGGAGCAGGGTGATGAAGATGAAATTGAGTGATCCCACGTGGAGGTGTCCAACACAGAAGAGCCTAGGGCTTCCGGAAGGATGTGATGGCTCCCAACAGGGATTTGCTGCACCCCAGGGAAGCCCGGCCTGTATTAAGCATTTGTGGAAAGCAGATGCTGGGACATAGAATGCAGGAGTCAGAGTGGAGACTTGGAGAGGGCAAGCATTTTTCCTATGTCCCTAGGATGTGTGTTTAATAACAACCATGGGATGAACTGGCAGGTAGAAATGGGATATTATAAGTGCAACTTCAATCAAACTAGTCTAAGTCTCATCTTTAATTTAGTATCTCCACTTCTGACCAAGCAAAGGAGGAAAGACATGGGCATGGCTTGAGGCTCAGAGAGTGTTTTAAGAATATGATATTGGTCTGTGTGCAATGACATTTGAAATAGACCTAGAGACCCAGTGAGGATTTCTACTTGTTTTGAGACTAAAAGGATGGAAGCTTTGTAGTTTCCCCTTGGTATTAACATAATCCCCCTCTTCTGTATTCAAGTTACATATACATAGTTTTATTTTTAAAAATATGGCCACTGTTTTCTCTCTCCAGAAATCTGAGCACTGATATCATATTGTATTTAGTTATTCCATGGGACAAGATGGATTACAAGTTTGTGAATTCAAATGGTGGCCTATTGCTGCTTTTTAAATCACCAGGATCCTGAATATTAATTTCACATGTGCACATCTTAAACCATAATTAAATTGAACAGCAATTTGATGGAAGGTTCCATCTTATAGTACTCAGACCTCATTCTCGGATTCCGTGGGGACACAATAGTTTTCTTTTTCTGTTCAACATCCTTCATTTGATACACCTCTTTGGGGTTATATTTCTCCATTAAGTTTTTTTAATTTAGGACCTTTTTTATGGAAAAAAGGTTCCCCACTTTTGGGCCAGTCTAATGGGATGAAAAAGTTGTGGAGAGGAGTGGAAGAGGACGCACAGTGAGCCTTTTGTTTTTTTAACCAGGTTCCTGGCTGATGAAATACCATGTGAATTTACTTAATTGATACTTGTTAAATGACTGACTCTAATAGGAGAAAAGAGGGAAGCAAAAGGAGAGGACAATGTGCATCATAGTGATATATTTTCATTTTTAAACAAATTTTCATAGAGTTGTGAATTGAAGAATCTCTTCAGGTGATCGTAGTTTCCTGGGACTTCTGCAAAAGAACATTCTCCCCATCAGTCTTAGGAGCTCTCATCAGGTGAAGAGGATTTAGGATTTGGGACAAGCATGTTATTAGTACCTTCCAGCTGGCTAGGATTGGCATACACTAGAGTACAGATTCCCAAATAAGGACCACATCCAGTAACATAATGACCTGGGAGGTTTCTAAACACAAAGTCTTGATATTTACGTCCAAAAATTTATGTTCAGTGAGACTGAATTAGGGTGGGAATATGAAGGAGTGAGGGAGATGGGAGAAACAAAGGAATCCGTGAAATTTAAAAAAAAATTGCCTGTAAATTCTGATGCATAGCATGTTTATGAATTACTGAGCAGAGAAATAAAACCATAGATAGGGGACAACTGTCATTCAGTCACTTGGGAGTGCTCATGTTTTCACTCAGCTCCTCCATGTAAGGAAGAGATAGACTATGGGCCACCCTACACATAAGAGCTTGTCCTTGCCCTGAGGAAAGTAAAACTTTTCTTACTAGTATATCCTCCTTGATATCTCTTTCTCTTATTCATTTTCCTCCTTGTTGCCTCCGGACTCCATCCTATTCATTTTTGAATAAGGTTAAGGAGTCCTTTTCTATGGGAGATGATAGATCATATGGGCAGAAAATATCTTCCGTGAGATGATCCTTTTATTCCTTACTTAATGTATCCCACAGATGCCTGGTCTGCTCACCTCCCTCTTCATGAGCGTGAGTGGGGCAGGGAGAGCCTGCTCCTTGTCCTTATTTCCAGTTGACAGACTCTATGTCACTAACCAGCTCCTGTCACTCTGCTTCCCTTCACGTGAAACCCAACATCACTGGACCTTCGAAATCCTGCTGTTATTGTCTATTGTTTTCATGGATCCACTTTCACTGAGTTTGATTATTTTAGCACCTGCCTAACACATTTCCTCTTATACCATCTTCTACCTTGGATCTCAGCAGGTTTGACTTCATGATCCCTCTGACACTGTCCAGATGACTGGCTCTGGAGATACTTCTCTCTCTTCTGGTTAGTCCACACCCTTATGACCACCTCCTGACTTCATCCTCACCCTGATCTTTCCTTGGCACAGTACTCGCGGTACCCCCACCTACCTCTCCATCTCCCCTCCACAGTCCTCTAGTAGGTCCCCATCCACAAGGGAAACAGAAAGTATAGGAGTAGGATCATTGGTTTTAGAAAAGAAATGCAGGACACCTGGTTATATTTTAATTTCAGAATGCCAATTTATAAGTTTTAACTATAAGTATATTCCACATATTTTGGGGGGATACTTATACTTAAAAAAGTTTTGTTGTTTACCCAGAACTTAAGTGTAACCAGATGTCCAATATTTTATCTAGCATCCCTATGTGTGGGTGGAGATACTACTTATAGAGGATGGTGAGTGAAATACTCCTAATATGTGATATTTGACAATTGCACAGAAGTAACTACAGATCAAGAAATGTTGCTGTGTCTGGAAAGAACATGCTAATGCGGGAACAGCAAGAGCAAAGGGCTGAACCAAGAGAATCATGTGCTCCAAAGAACACAACGGCATCAGTGTGCAGAAAAGAAACAGCAATCACAGTTGGGGAAAAATCCAGGCTTAATGGGGACTGAAGCAAATATAGTTATGAAGATCCTCTTTCAAAAAAAAAAGAACATGAAGTTATAAAACTTAGATATCAGTAAATATCTATTGAGAATGAAAAAATAATTCACAGAAAATTATAAAACTAAAGACAAAATTACTGTAAGCATCTCAAAATGCAGAAAAATCAAACTTAATTAACTTCCTGAAACACCTCTGAAATATATTTTCTTTACATTTTTGGTTCTCTCTCTCTCTCTCTCTCTATATATATATATATATATAAATAAAATAATCTCCTCTTCTTATGAAAACAAAATTATAATGTTATTTTTTGTAACACGAAAAAAGATAATTCAGTGTTTCCTATAGCATGGTAGATCAAAATTTCTCCCTTATTCTTGCTAATTTAGAACATTTTCTTTTAGCTTCACAGTTTATTAATGCTAATGTCAAGTGAAGTTTTAGATTTTTGCCCAATTTTAGAAAAATCTCTATCAATCTTTTTTCATATATAAGCAATAAGCTTTTAGGATATTTCAAATTTTCTTGGGCAAAATTTGATCTTAAACACTTTTTGAATCAATGGCTCTCAAGCACTTTTGTCAATGATATCCTCATTATAGTAGCAGATTATAAATTTGATGTCATTATTTGTTGATGTCAGTTTTGTAGTATATTATGGACTATATTTCTAAAAGAAGGGGACTATTATGCGTAAGCTTTGGTGAGAACTGAATCTTCTAGGAATAATTTTATATGGACGAGGGAGATGATCAATTTTAGGTGTCAGTTTGATTGGATTTAGGATTATCTAGAACACCATAAAGGATTATTTCTGGGTGTGTCCATGAGGGTGTATCCAGAGGAGACTTGCCTGTGAGTCAGTAGACCCAGTGGGGAAGACCTTCCCTCAATGTGGGCAAGCATCATCCAATCATCTAGGGCCCTGGATAGAAAAAAAAAGGCTATTTTCTTTCTCTTCTGAAGCTGGGACACGCTATTCTGTCCTTGCACATCAGAACTCCAGGCTCTCCAGCTTCCAGACTCCAGGACTTACACCAGCACTTTACTACCACCCCACTCCCCCTTCCAGGTCCTCAGGTCTTCAGCCTCGGGCTGAGAGTTACACCATCCGCTCTGCTGGGTGTGAGGACTGAGCCAAGCTACCAGCATTCCAGCATCTCTAGCGTGCACACGTGAAGACACTCAGATGGCCCTGTTGTCAGACTTCTCAGCCTCCATAATCCAGTGAGCCAATTCCCCTAATAAATCCCTTCTCACCTATCTCTGTACCTATATATCCTATTTGTTCTGTCTCTCTGGAAAACCTTGACTAATAAGACTAACTTCAGGATCCATACATTTCACACTCTGTTTCTCTTTCATGTTCTCAGTGTGTGGCATCCCGGTGCCCATTTATATTGCAGTAACTTCACCCTGCACTTCAGATGATGATGCTTGGTGAGTTGGCATAGCATCAGCAGCAATAGCTTCACTCAAATTAGGTGGCTAGCAACAGTGCCACAGTACACGGATGTGACTGCAAACTATATAAAATTATCTCTTTAAACCCAAACTAAATGTATCCTCATATTAACTTCCCCTACAGGTATTATGATTAACCAATTGTCTTAGTACATTCGTGCTGCTGTAACAAAATACCTGGGACTGAGTAATTTATAAAGAACAGAAATGTTTTTCTTACAGCTCTAGAAGCTGGAAGTGCCAGCAGGCAGGACTGGCTCTTTGCTTCCAAGATGGCACTGTGTTGTTCCATTCTCCAGAAGGAATGAATGCTGCAATTGCACATGGAGGAGGGATGGGAGGGGGAAAATTGGCCTCTTCAAGCCCTTTTATAAGGCAGTAATCCATTCACAAGGGCAGAGCACTCATGGCCTAATCGTAGTCTAAAGACCCCACCTCTTAATACTGTTACATTGGGGATTAAGTTTCAACATGAATTTTGAAGAGGACGCCATAAAACCATAGCATCAGCCATAAGGAATAATGGGACAGGTGGTGACTGTGATGTCAGAGTGGAAAGGGGTGGTGAACTTAACTAGTTATTAAAATATCTTCTGCAATTTTTTAAAAAAGCATGACCATGTGCACATGTCTTTAGGTTCTCTCCCAGGGACTTTGAAGATGCTCATGTCAGTGAGGTGCCCTGAAACTTCATTAACTTCACAGTAAATCCACCTCTGAAATGATTAGCATTTATGTGGTTCCAATAAATAAACATGAATATTGGTCTAACCAAAATGATGTTTGAATTTTATTAATTCTAACATGTGCATTTCAACATACTTAAAAATAGGCATCATCTTACCGTAATGATGTCTTACAAATGTTGTTGGCTGGGCAGTAATTCATAGTAAGGATGTCATTACCTATACAAGCAAGCAAGAGCATCTAAAAGTGCCAACATTCTGGTCTACTGGAGCTGTTCTATATGTGCTTTGGTGGTGGCTACATGGGTATATACATATTAATATATAAGAAACCAATGGTGTGGGAATAAAGGGAGATAATAAAGTAGACGTGTTTAGTAATATTCTTGAAGGAGAAAAAAATCTAGCTATCTGTGCATAATGCAAAACTCTTTTAACAGCCCAACATCAAAGTCTTTTAGTCTTTTAGAATTATTTTATGAAAATGGCACCATCAATATTTTTGATGGTACAAAGGATGATAGCGTGGAAAAACACAGATAGTAAGATTCTGAGTCAAGTAAGTGATTTGTAGCAGTCAGATTCTTAAATTGAAAAATAATGTAGGTTTATCTTTATCAATTTATTTTGCTTATATCTTCAGGTTGGGTAAGAATGACACATGATAAAATCTATATCTTGTTAATTCTAAAAGACCTCTTTCAGTACAAAGTCTATGTGATAAGAAAGTTTTGTGTCATAGTTCAATTGGCAAAATTTTTCTTTCTTAGTGGTACATAAAATGATAGTACATCTTAAAATCAATGGCCTTATGCATCAATAAAATACAGGAGCTCTATTGGGAGGCCGGGAGGCATGGCTGCCCATGTATGTGAATGTGGGTGAGAGAGTGGTGAAAATGATGTGAATTCTCATCTTTTCTAGGAGGAAGTCAATATATATTGCCTAAATCTGAAAAATCAAGAAAAAACAGTAAAAGTGTATTATTTGGAGATAAACAAGAACATTGTATTAGTTTGCTAGGGCTTCCATAATAAAGTACCACAGACTGAGTGGCTTAAAGAATAGAAATTTATTGTTTCACAATTCTGGAGGCTAGAAGTCCAAGATCAGGGTGTCAGCAGGGTTGGTTTCTTAGGAGGCCTCTCTCGTTGGCCTGTAGATTGTCATCTGCTCCTTGTGTCTTTAGGTGATCTGCCCCCTGTAATTGTCTGGGTACAAATTTTCTCTTCTTATAAGGACACACATTTGAGTAGGGCTCACCCTAATGACCTCATTTTAAATTAACTACCTTATTAATGACCCCTATCTTCAAATACAATCACATTCTGAGTCGCTAAGGGTTAGAACTTCAACATATACATTTGGGAGGGAAGGGACACAATTCAGCCCATAACAAAACTCAAAAAAACTCAGCTAAATTAGCAGTCCCCAACATTTTTGGCACCACGGACTGATTTCATGGAAGACAATTTTTCCAGGGACAGTGGGGGAGGGGGAGGTGGTGGAGCTCTGCAGACCTGTTACCAAGGGTTGAGGACCACTGAATTAAATGGTTTAAAATTTATTGTCACTGAGAAGAATAGGAAATTCTGTTTTCTTAACAAATTTTTACATGAACTAGTGCATGTACAACTTGGATAAAAAATAAATACAAAAGAAAAGGAGCGAGAGAATTGGGGGAGATAAATTAGAGACAGTAAGGAGACTAACTTTTTGAGGAGTTATAAAGAAAACAGAAACAGCAGTAACTGGAAAGGTATGTAGGGAGAATTCATTATTATTTTTTAATAGCAAGTATGTATATTATGGTGATGATCCAAGAGAGAGGAAATTGACGATCATGAGGTTGAGCCCTCATCTTGAGAGGCAAATGGACACTGGATGGAGTGTACAGAGTGGCTGGCTCTAGGAAACCCAGTGTAGGTGGGTCCTGATGCCCAGGAGACAGATGTGGAGACAGGGGCTTGTAGAAGGTCTGTTGGATTGTTTCTATTTCTCAGTGAAATAGTATGCAGTGTCATCAGCTGAGGATGAAGACCAGGAAGGAATATTGGTAATTTAAGGAGAAGGAGAAATTATGAAATAGTCACTTACAAGAGAGTGAATTGACTGGAGAGACTGTAGGATGGACAACAGCACACTGGTCATGAAGCTGAAGGGAAGCCAGGCAGCATGTGGTGGTTGATGACATGCTGGGAAGGAGGAATGGGGAGCGAGGAAAGGAAAGCACCTAGAATAGCTCCTGAATCTTGCCTTGAGCAATGGGTAGATATTGGTGCCACTGAATCAGGGGGTGCAGGTAGAGAGAGACATAGGTGTAGATTAGGAAGCCAAGATGGTATGAATTCCGTTTTTAATATGTTAACTAAAAAGTGCCTTAATTGGACAGCAAAGGAAAAAAAATCAAGCTTTGTAATATAAATTCACATCACCAACACATATAAACATGAATTGAATGCAATTGGCCAGGTAAAATGTTTAGAACAAGTCTCGTGGTGTTTGCTGGTTGTAAGATGTCTGTGCGGTGCTGAGTTATTAGGGAGGATGGCATGAGAGCTATTCAGGAATGGGGAGGAGAAGGGGTTTTTGCAGTGTTAGATGCAGACACGCAGGTTTGTGCTTGGCCTGAGCTGATGAGCTGCTCTTGAATATTTGACTCAGACCACCATGGTGTTGAGTGAGTCCACTGTTCCCACAATTCCTCTGGACTTGTGCTGCTTTCATTTCCTTAAAATATATTCATATTTTATTAAAATAAAAACTCATATTCATTTATTTACAAACATTTTTTTATTTGAGTCAGATGTCAATTGAACAACTATATAACTGAATATTGGATCCTTCCAGCTTTCACTGTCCATAGAAATATTTCTGTTACATACAGGGTAGTTAATACACGTGTGCTAAGTGATTGAAGGATTGAAAGTAAAAAGGTGTTTTCAATCAAATCTGTTATGTTAAAAATCTATGATGTCATTATAATTTTATTTTGAAAGAAAATGGCTCTTCTGAATGTTCTTTCATAGATGTTTAAAACCTGATTAATAAATATGTCATTTTCTTTAAGTTACTCAGATTTTAAAATCTATTTTCAGCTTACTTTTTGAATAGATCAGAATTAGAATAAATGATAATTAGGACAGGATCCAATTTATATGTACTTCTCTGATTGAATTACAGGAGCATTTAAAGATATCTAACAGAGTCATACAGTACGATTTAATTATGTATTACCTCATAAAACTGAAACTTGAAATGTTTTACAGTTAAATAATTCAAAAAACAATTACGAGAACCAATAGTGTCAAGATAATGTTTAGGGAATAAATTAAAGCATCTGGACATATGTCCAATAGCAGAGGAAAAATGCTTTAAAGGGAACTATATTAATATATTTTAATAGTATTTAACATCATATGCATGTAGTATCATGAAATTGAACAGATTGACTTCATATGATAATGCATTTTGCATGCTATTATTAAATTATATTCAAATTCAATGCCTTGTAATCATTTAAAACAGAACTTTCGTTTTTAATTTTATAATATGCAGTTAAATAATTTACTATGAAAAATTTATTGTATCATTTTGATAATGTACCAGGATTTATAGAAAATTAGTTTCTTTTATCTTTTATTCCCAAATCCCTAAAATAAACAGTGTTAACATGTAATACTCAATTTATATTTTCTCTTATAAAGATTTCTCTTCAGAGAATTTGAATAACATACTTTTGGGGATCTCATAAACATTTTAACTTTGAAAATTAAAATTAATGTATTTTAATCATGATTTTCTGATCAATATATGTTTCATGTTCTCTTGGGAGAAGAACTTTATTAACCTGCAGGGTAGGTTGTGCACAACAAACAGTATTGGGACGCCCTCAAATCCTTGCTTATTTATTATGTGTTTGCTGTATATGTTTTTGTGTGCATAGCTATGGTTAATACAACTTCACGTAATCTTATTTACATTTACTTTTTCACTATCATTAGACAGAAATAGCCTCTGCTGTATTTTGTATACATCCGCTTTTTCCTTCTCTTTCCAACTTGCCACTTTGTATTATAGGTCTTGTGCATAATTACTGGGTGGATTCTCTCCTTTATATCAGTACACTGATGCAGCTAATCATCTAGTAAATTTTGGGTTATTCTATATATTCAAATAGCTTTGCCATTAAAAAAGTAGGATGTATAGCTGTTCTGAGCACAAACTTTGGAGTTAGACAATTTAGGGTTCACGCTACCATTTTCTAGCTGTGTGATTCTGAATAAATCACTTAAATTCTCCAAGTCTCAATTTCTCATCTGTGATATGGGATAACAATATGTATGAGAATACCTACTTCACAAGATGATCATAAATATGAAATGAAATAACATAGGTAAACCATTTAGCAACAGGTTTTGCTTATAGTCGTTGGTTACTATTATATTAATACATTGCCCTTATTTTAATTAAGTTCACTGGGACTTGTTCCATGACCTAGTCAGGTATATCCACTTAGATGTTGTGGTGGACACCAACTGGAGTATCTTTTTAGCACAGTGTGATTTCCCCCTTTCTGAGAAAGGCCCGGATATTCAGAAATGCCTCATGACATGGCCTTTTTGACCACAGTCAATCGGTTTAGGGATGTGACTTGACACAAGCCATGCCAGCTGAGGTCCTTCCCCAGAAGTGTTCAAACTAAAGCTGGAGTGTTGTTGACCCTCTCTCTGAGGGTGGCGCTAACAGAAATCGTGCTCAAATACCACAGGCAGCTCGTATGGTACCATGTGAAGGGATGAGCTTGTTAATTAGGGAGAATATGGTAAAGAGCAGAAAGAAGCATGGCTTCAGTATTTCACACTGTGTTTATTAAGCACCTCTTTGCTAGATACAGCAAAAGGCCCTAAAGACATCATGATAAGTGGAACCAGACAAAACTCCTGTTTCCTGGGGGGCCGGGGGGGGGCGCTCAGCAGTGTTGGAGATGGGCACTGCTTGGAATAAGCACAAGAATGACTGACTGACACTAAATGCTGTGAAGGCAGGAATAATGGTCCCATGACAGCCTCTAAAGAAGAAAGCTGATGTAGCCCAGAGAGTCAGAAAAGTCTTCTGGGAGAAGGTCACACTTGATCAGAAGTGGCTATCTAGGTAAAGGGAGAAGGGTGGTTCAGATGTGTAAAGAATGCAGGGAGGAACATGCAGCCTTTCAGAAACTGAGAAAAAGGTAAAGTATAAAATGATGGTTCAGAATGTAGGCTCTGGACTCAAACTAGTTGGTTTCATACAGAGACCTCCCAGTAATTAGCTGTAGCTCTTGGGTGAATTGTTTAACAACTCTCTGCATCAGTTTCCCCAAATACTTAAGGGAAGGACACAACTTACCTAGCAACCTCAGAACGGTCTGTGAGGACCAAGTGAAATAATATATGTACAGCACTTAGCACAACGTGTTCAGCATACACTAAGTGTTCAATGTCTACAGACAGTCCCTGACTTACGATGGTTCAACTTCTAATTTTCTGACTTTATGATAGTGCAAAAGTGATATGCATTCAGTAGAAATCATACTTCGAGTACTCATACAACCATCTTGTTTTATATTTTCAGCACAGTGTTCAATTAATTACATTGGATATTCAACATTTTATTATTATAAAATAGGCTTTGTGTTATATGATTTTGCCCAACTGTAGGCTAATGTAAGTCTTCTGAGCACATTTAAGGTAAGCTAGCCTAACCTATGATGTTTGGTAGGTTAAGCTTATTAAATATATTTTTGACTTAAGATATTTCAAACTTACAATATGTTTATTGGATGTAACCCCATTGTAAGTCGAGGAGCATCCGTATCTGTGATCACGGAGGTTAAGCATGAGGTCAGAGGTTGAGCAGTAGCCAAGAATGTGAGAATGTATATGATTTCTATTTTGGAAAGATCTTCACATCTGCAGGATAGAAAGATCTGACAGAGACAAGATTAGATGTACAGAGGCTGTTTAGGAGGCGACTGCCAATGCTGCAAGGCTAGGAGATGGGAGCTTGGATGGACCTGGTGACAGTGGAGAGGACAGATTTTAACATGTCTGGGAAGTGAAATCTGCAAGATTTGGAGATAAATTAAAAATAGAATGTAAAGGAGAGGAAGATGTCAGGAGAAGTGAAAAAGTCCTAAGAGATGAGGAGGAGGAGGGACAGGAAATACAAGTACAAAAAATTATAATTCAGGATACTAAATCTTATTAAGGGGATGGGAACAAATTGCTGCATAAACACAGGAGGGAATACGTTTGTAAAGTCTGAGGGTCCCTGGGAATTTCCATTACAGTTTGGAAATTTGCTGCTTTTTAAAACTTAAAATTGAAGCAGGGAGACTGAAAATAATGTTGAGATTATTTTCCTTTGAAAAATCAGGTGGTGACTTGCTAAAAGCACAATATTTACATAAACTGTCGGTTTACCTTTATGTTTGATTATTTTATCCAAACTCTTCCATATTTTGTAATACATTATTCAATGCTGATTTTTGAATACAAAAACATAATTAGAAAAAGTGAGCATTTCTGATAGAGCAGATGATAGATATTGGACCCCAAGGGATTTTACCAAGCAAAAAATTTTCCTGTCTTTTGTGAGGGAAGGAGGCTGAGGGGCGGAGTGGGAGTGGAGTGTTCATGCCATGCTCTCTGCTCCCTTCGGGGAAAGAAGAATTTCCTCTCTATGGAATCTTAAGGAAAAGGGATAAGCAGACCCTCCCTCCCCCACAGCAGAATTATGTAGCAAGTTAAAACTAAATAATTGATTTAAGTTTCTAGAAATTGAACTTCTGAATATGTGGGAGCCATGTTTTACTTTTAATGAAACAGCAAAGAGATTTGGTATAAGAATGTGTTCTTATTTAATAATTTGGGGTATGTCCAAACAAAAATCAAAATCAATAATGCAAGTTTTAAAATGCAAATAAAATTGTATTTCTTAAAATTGATTCAATATTATATATCACTGTTGAATAAAGCATATCTGTAGTAATAAACTGTAGTTTTATTAAAATGACAAAATTCATTGGAGGAAAGAAAAAAGGAGGAAGCAACATCACATACTCTTTATTTAGGAAATTGAAAGAAAAAAAACCACAAACCAAACCATGAGATCCACAGCTGATGTTGAATATGAAAACACCTGCTTCTATTTTTTAAAAGCTGTTTTTTTGTTTGTTTTGTTTTATATCATGAGTTAAGCTGTCAATTCTTAAAGAATTTACTCTCTAAAACTTTAGAATTTCAAGATTCTAATTCCTGTTGATGCCAGGAGGTTCTACCGTGAAAGTGAATTTTGATCATCCTGACGTTCACTTACTGTTTCTATATTGTATATATAAATGCAGTATGGTAATAATTTTCTGTTGATTCCTTAGCAAATAACCACAAATGTAGTGGCTTAAAACAACATACCTTTATTGCCTCACAGGTCCATAGTTTGGAAGGCTGACATGGGTGTTACCCGACTATAATCAAGGTGTCAGCAGAGCTGTGTTCTACACAGGAGGCTCATGTCCAGGCTCATCCAGTTTCTTGGCAGAATTCAGTTCCATGCAGTTGCAGGACTGAGGTTGCCATTTCTTTGCTGGCTTTTAGCCAGGTGTTGTTTTCAGCTTCTAGGGATTGTCCAAATTTCCCTCATGTTCAAAGCCAGCAAAAGTGGGCAGAGTCCTTCTGTACGTATTTTCTCTCTGATCTCCTTTCTGATTCATCTTCCCTGCTTCCTAGTCTTCGTTTCTTTGACTTCATCAGAAAGTTCTCTGATCCAAGATAGTAATAATGTCCCTATTTTAAGGTCCATAACCTTAGTTACATCTGCAAAATCCCGTTTTCCAAATAACAATGTTACATATTCACAGTTTCTGGGGTCTAGGGTGTGGAAATCTTTGGAGGTGGGGCATTTTCCTGCCTATGTATTCCCAAACACTTATTTGTTTGGATCTTTGTAGTATCCATCAAGTGTAAGTTTTTTTTTTTTTAGTAGTAAACAACTAAAAAATTATATGGTATATATGTATTGCATTTTTATAAGGAAATTTGTAAATCATACTTATATTAGCTAACATTGTTTTATTTCTTAAATTACGATCAATTTACCAACAATTACACATGTTTGGTAACTCCCTTTGAAGTAAATGAGCAACATTTATTCTCAATAAAGCTTCCATTTTAACTAGACACATTAGATATCATTAGCACAAATTTATTATAAATTACATGCAAGATTTCATACAGGGTTTATTTACCCAGTACTTGTTATATATGAAAAGTTAACTAAGATAATATTAATATTAGTTTTAGTAAATGCCCTGCAGTTAACAAGAATCTACTTAATATGAGAAACATTTTTTGCTTTCTTTTGTAATATTCACAATGGACAAATATTTAATCCATTTTTAGTTTATACTTATTAACCTATCCATTCTACATTTATTTTCATCCTAATGATATATGTAAATTCAAAAGCATAATTTAAAATAGATGGATTTTAAATTTCAAACTTTGGTATTTTGTGTCATTAATTATGCTAAAAGGCACATAAATTCTCTATAATTACCCAGCTTATCACTATTTTAATGTAACATCCTCTTTTAGAAATGTAATTTGGGTTTTTTGGCATTAGTCCTTGATTCATATTTTATCCAAGCACTGCAGTCTTGGATATCCCCTGCAGAGATGGATGCATTCCTAACAAGGGTCTTTTTTTTGGAACTTGGTAATGATTATAATACTGATGACAATCCCTGTCACTCTTTTTAGGCTGTAGCTTTTCAAGGCAGAGTGGTGCTCCCTGATCCTTCTTAAGCCCCTGTTTAAATGTAAATTAGAGGAGACCAATTTACATTACTTATTCCAGGCATCCATATGTAACACCAGATTGCAAAAAGAAATATTTGTAAAAAGCTATCCCTATATTTATCTTATGACACTCATCACTATGACACTTTAGTGCTTGAGCAGCCAAACTAGAATCATTTCAATTATCTACCTAAGAAAAAGCCATCCCAAACAGACAGACTTTTGTGTCTTTTAGAGCTGAATTGAGTAAGAGGGAGTGACTTTTAGTGCTCTTAGTCTAATTGGATAGAAGTTTGGTCAAAGGTGTTATTTGCATCATTTTCTGAATTAGAGAGATTAAATGCCCTTAACTGGAATTTGAAAGGCAAAAAGGGATAGATAGGGATAGTCTGATATCACTTTTTCCACTTTAGACTCTAAGTTTTTAAATGTTCCAGCTCTAGGTAAATGGTGATACTGTATCATGGGCAGAAGGCAATTATTAGCAGCATTCAAGGGCAAAGAAGAAAAGAAGGCAGCAAGACCCTGACCCAGTCTGAGGATGGCAAAATACAGTGAAAATTTGGGCTTTACCCATGAAAGAAGAAATTTCTTTCTCTAAATTTTCATCATGTTTTCCACTGAACCTTAACTTTGGTGTTTTGGTACCCTATTAACTTAGAACTTGACTGTGGAAATTTTTCTTATCTGCAGAAGTGCAATTATTACCACCAACATCATTATCATTTGGAAACAAAAAGGCCAGGAAAACAGAATACTATCCTTGTTGGTATTTAATGAATCGATAAAGTCTCATTGATATCCTTTACACAAGATACCACCTAAAATCCTTGGGATTGAATCTCTTTGCTTTCCCATTTATAATCTGTGGAACTTTAAATCTCTGAACCTAACTATTCTCAACTGCAAAATTGTGGTAATATTACCCATTTCATAGGTTTGTTTCAATGGTTAATTGAGATAACAATGGTGTCGTCTTTTGCTCGTATTTATTATCTAAGTGCTTGGTAAATGGAAGATGTTATTAATGCCACCATAGTACTTATTTTATTAGATGCTTACAGAAAATTTGTGAAATAGGCAAGAAAGGCATTATTAATACCATTTCAGAGTTGAAGAAACTGAGACTCAGATTTAGTTGGAGGCCTTTTCGTACGTGATGGAAGGTAATTTCCACCGCTCAAGGCTGCTTGTCAGCCTTGCAGTTGCCCATCTAGACATGAAGGAAACATAATTTAGAGTATCTTTTTGATTTGAAGATACATAGTCACCTTAGCATACTGCTAAGCACACTGGAGAAAACAGAGAGCACAACTGCTATACATCCTTCCTGTTCAGCAGACACGAGACCTATGATACCGGGCTTTGGTCCTTCTCAGCCCAGAGAGTTGACTCAGAAGCATAACCATGGTGTTGAGGTCAGCACTAACTGAATGCCACCGCTAACGTCCATGCTCTTACCTAGTAAGGACTTGGAGCCAAAGCTGGATTTATTCTTCATTCTTTTATTCAAAATAATCACTCCTCATTATCCATTATTTTTCCATTTTTCTCCTCATTGAGTAGACTTTTATTGGAAGATAAGCAGTTAAGCCTGACCTCTCCAGTAGGTAAATGCATTATTTCCTTTATGTGTTTGTTTTTGTGTCCCTGAAAAGCCAAATGGTTAGCCTTGAGATTGGATGTACAAATGATTCTTTTTTCCATCTCACTATTGAAATTGGCTATCATTGGGTATTCAGTAACAATGTTAATAAGACACTTGAATTTTCCTTCTTGACATAGAAATTAACTAGCACTGGTTGAAAGAAATATAGTCTTTTCTTTTGATGTTGGATTGTTAAGGGGAATGTACATGGCAGACGGTCTGAAAGGGGTGATACTTTTCTTCACTCATCATAAGGGTCACAGCTGACACTCTTATGACAAACGATAAAAGCATAACAAACTTATTTAATCAAAGTTTAATGTGATGTGCGAGCCTTCAGAAATGAAGATCCAAAGACCCAGGGAAAACTATTTTTATGCTTAGTTGATGAAGAATAGACAGCCCTGTAGAAATGTAATCAGACAAAAGGGTAGGATCTAATGGTACTGGACTAAGGGGGGAAACCCGGCAAGGCTTGTCTTTCAGATTCTTCTTGGCCTCTTCTTGGCATTCCTTCCTTCTACATATAGGACACGGTGCCTCTGGAATCAGGGTCTTATGACCTGCTATCAGACAAGGTAGGTCAGAAAATTTCTTTATGGCCAGCTCCTACACAAAAAGGTGGGGGATGGTTAGAGTCATAGTTTTAGGTTTTATGGCTTGCTTTAAAGAAGAGGAATTCTAGTTTTTATGACCTGCCTTGGGAAAGAGGAATTCTAGCTTGGGAGAGAAAGAGGGGTGACAAGCAGGAAGACAGGATAAGGTCCGAAAGACTTTGCCTCTGAGGCTTTCCAAACCCTTTCAGTTCAGAGTACTCAGTATGCCAAAGTACCATATCTTGGGGTTTCATTTTCTGAGCCCCAGCAATGGTTTTGTTATAAACTTTGTTTTTCCGACACCAAAAAGAGCCAGCATTATCTTTTGAGTGGCACAAGGAGATGGTTAATGTTCCCTGCAACCTGAGTATGTTGCCTTTAATCATATAACACGCTGACAGATGCCTATTGGTTTCAACAACACAAGGATATAGGAAATAAGCAGGTAGCTTGAGTTAAATATTTGTGTGTTTGTGTGTTTTACGAGTGAGTGAGTGAGAGAGAGAGTGTGTGTATGTGTGTGTGTGAACTAGGTGAATTAGAGCAGGAAGGAATTAAGAGTGGAAGAGAGAATAAAAGCAAGATACAATGGCACACACAAAGAATCTAGATGATCCAAAACCCTAAGCCCTGATTTTGGTGAAAATCCAGTGGAGCGCAGACGTTTATCTGTCTCCCATGGCTTATCACTCCCCTCCATTCCATTAGATCTGTTTTAAATCTGTTGGGTAATAAGACAACTCTAGTGAACTATATTTTTCCCTCCAGTTTCATTTCAATATGAGGTCTATGTAACTGGAAAAATCTGCTTTGAGGCAAATAGCATGACCCACAGCATGAAGATATTTCGGAATGATAGACAACCAGATTGGTTATAGCAAATTCTAACAGCCATCTTTTCTGAGCTTGTTCCTTAGAGCTCAGTCTTAAAACATCTATCTTGCCATGGAACAAGGGCTAGTTGTCTTAGTTTCTGCTTCATTTTGTTTAATTAAAATTGAATAGGCAATGGCGAGCATTGTGGGGGGGGAAGGGAATACCTCTAACTCTTCTTAGGGAGAGGCAAAGAAATACAATGTAGTCAAAATGTGAAAAAAAAAAACTTTGATGGGGTGGTGGGCAGGTGGGGGGGAGGGGAAGAGTGTATACTTACATAATGGGTGTGACACGCACCACCAGGGGGTTGACATGCTTGAAGCTCTAGCACAATGGGGGGGGTTGGCAGGGGCAATATATGTAACCCTAACAATATCTGTACCCCCATAATATAATGAAATAAAAGAAAAAGAAAGCTGGGAAAAAAATTGAATAGGCAAGAGACAGGAAATGGCCAGAATACCCATTTACTATGTAAATGGGAATAAATAAAATCTTTTGAGACGCAGCCCCACAAATTGTTAAAACCACATTAGATCGTCTTTATTCTGTATTATAGATGTCCATCACATTTTAGAATTCAGAAAAGCTGACAGAGCAAAATGAACTACTTTTTCAAGATATCTCTATGGGATCATGAGGTACATTTTCCTCTCATGATATATTGTGACCATATATCTTGATTTTAGAACTGGAAAGTGTTTTATAAGTCACCCATTTTAACTACAATTTAATAGATCTATTAACTGACTGACAGACACAGGAACTTGCCTAATTTTACAGAGCAGGTTAGTGAAAAGTGTTGACTAAGGACAACTTTAAACTTCTAGTAAATCTAATATATTGGAAAAATCTAGGCATATTGAGAATAAAAAGCATGATGAAGAAGCTTAAAATGATTGCTAAATGAACTGCAATGCAGATGCTCTAATTCGACTCATCTAACAACAGGAACAATTCTGCTACTCTTGTCAGACCTAAGCGATGTGTGTCTTTCTGATAATCCAGTTCTTTCAGCTGCAGCTACCCAACATGCCTCTTTCTGGTGAATGTCACCTCACAGCTGAAGCAAGTTTATGGGGCACTGCGGTTCCCCGGGTGCTCTTTGTTCAGTGGAGAACCAGAGAACTTCAGTCTCGGGGACTGTGAATCCACCACCTTTCATCAGTCTGAAATGCATTTTAAATCAATGTCAGGCTGACTGCAAAATTGATGTTGCCAACTTCATAGTAACTCCAGCTGTCCCGCAGTCCCATGAGTATCTATCCCAATTACATATGATAAAACATAAGAAATGAGCTAAAACAATTATTTTATGCTAACTGAGCTTGAGATAAGAGAGGAAAATGACAAAATTATAAAACTGTAGAATCAAAAACAATAATCTGAGCCAGAGCCAGGGCGGGAGAACCCTCAGGGGTATACTGTCATGGATGTGAAGAAAAGATATATAGAGAGAAGCTTTAAGTTCCTATATACCAAAGTGAAACTATTAAATTTTGGTGTCTTCTCTGGAGAATGATGAAAATCTTTCATTTTCTTTTGTCTGGTATTTCTTTAGTTATTTTTCTCACATCTGAGTTTGGTTAGTCACTATTTCAAACATTATTATACTGAAAATGTTATTATACTGAAATCTCAAGTAAAATGATTTTGCCTGTAGGTCTCAGATTCCACACAGAATTCTTTAATTATTAGTGAAGAAGTTTTGATTTTTTCCATATTGAAACCAGTCTCCTTAGTACTTCAAGGATGCAAATACTTGTGGTTTTAATTTCATGTCACTAATGTAGTCATCAGAGTTTGTGCATTTTACTCTTCACTATTTCCCTGATTGGCGATTACCTGAACAGAAGTGGAAAAGCACTCCATGAGGTAGTGCTTACCAGCTCTTTTCCCGCATGTGCGATGCAGCCGAATGTGATTTGGCTACATTGACAAATTTGAAAACAACCCGATGGCCTGATCATGTCCATTGCCTAATTGCGTTGGTTGGAAAGTTGTAGAGAATTTGGTCATGCTTTAATATTGTTCAGAGTACAAGGGAAAACGAAGGGTTGTTTGTAACCAGACAAGAGGATAAAGGGAGAATAGTAATAAATAAGAAAGAATAAGAAAATGTGACTATCAGAAAAAGGGAGTGGAAGCCAACTTTCCTTTCTCTTTGCAAGTTGCTTGTGAGAAATAGCGTGGGGGTGTGAGGAACAGAGTTTTATTTTTAAAACATGGGGAAGTAACAGAGGGCAATGGTTAAACACTCAGGTGGTGGAGTCAGGATTCCTGGGCTTGAAGCTTATCTTTGACACTTCCTGCTGTGTCAACAATAGCAAACTACTTAATTTAAGCTAAGTCTCAGTCCCTTAGATCTGAAAAGGGGGCTAATAATAGTATCTACCTCACAGATCCATGATTCCATGAGATAAACCATGTCTTGACTTTTAGTCTAGGGCACGAACCTCTCTCTAAATGTTAGCTGTTATTATTATTAAATCTCAAGAGCGTGGTGTGGTCATATATGGGTGAGCTCTAAGGAAGACTGTAAAGCCAGAGCAAGAGAAAATAAAATTAGCTTTGTAGATAAAAGGGATTTGATAAGACAAATGCATGCAGCAATGGCTACAGTGCAAACTTGCTGGAAATAGCTTTGAAAGAGTGTAGGATCACGACAGCCAATTTTAAGTTGGAAGAAAAGTAGGGTTATTATTTTTTAGGTCCAAGTAGAATTGTTTAATGGATTCCATACGTAATGTAAGACTATATGCCTGGCTCACTTTCCCCAGCTCCATTCGTAAGGGGGAGAATGAGAGATCTAGGAGAAGGTGACTTGGCATACTAAGCAGCACAATCTGTATATTCATTGTCTCTGAGATCCCGGTGAGACACAGAGCTGCAGAAGTTGCTGGAAAGCGGACACAAGTTTCCATCCAATCCTCTTAGGCCAGAAAAATCTTGAGGCCAGGACAATGATTCCACCAGAACAGTTCCCTTAACTTAAAGGGAATCCTGTGCTTTGGTGGTTAAACTATTTGGTAGAGATTAAGTTTACCGCCATAAGTAAAAAGATGCACTTATAATGGGGTAGAGGTTCCCTTATGAGTTGCAGTTTACATATCTTTAAAATTGTTATCATCATAACTTTCTCAGTGGCAGGCCATAAGAATGAAAATATATCACTTATTTTTAAAACTACCTAGTCCAGTGTTTGGTATGTAGTAGCTGTGCTACAATTGTTAATTCTCTTTCCTTCACCTATTCATTTTATATTCCTTTCACTATTCTTTTAGGTACTGTTTTGCTTCTATTCTATTGTGACAGTCTGTGGAAAGCATGATGACTCCTCAATGATTTTTCTTGCCTACTTAGTTGATAACCTATTGCTTTTCCTTGGACATTGTACATTTCCTTTGTCTGCTTTCTTGGTGCTGTGATGGGTTGTTCTTTTCCGTTCCCTTCTGTGCTCAATGTCTTCTGTTTGCTCTTCCAGAATCATTTGCCCTCTTTACTCTACTTTAAAAATGGACTGCATCCATGGTCCCATGCTTTCTGAATTTTGGATGGGTTTCACCAATGGAGAAAGGGAAAACACTGAATATGAATAATTTCCTTCCTTGGCTCCCTTTCTATAGGTCACCCTGGGCTCCCTGCATTAGGTAAGGTGGTCCTCTCTACATAGCACTGCCTCCTCATTCAGGTTAACCACCCTGCTCCACTTCCCATCAGACAGAGCTGTAGCTCCCCACTCTTGCTAGCCTAAGATCTTTATAAATACCTCTCTTTAAAACTCTTCTCTAATTACCCAGTTTAAACATACTGGCTCTTTCTGGCTAGGTTCCTGAAAGGGTATACTGCCTTTGCACTTGGATTCTACCATTCTTGATCTCATTTCCCTATGGTAAAATAAGCATCTATCTTACATGTATAAAGTTTCAAACTGATAAGAAAAATCAAAGAACATTTAAACATAAATATGTATATAGATATGTTTATATGTATATAAATAATATGTTTCAATAGTCAGATCACTTTGGTTTCAAGGTTTCACTGATCTAATTATCAGGTGCCCAGGTGGGTAAGTTTCTCATCTATAAGTACGCTTTTTCACATCTTAGTATATAGGCTAGAAACTGGCTAATTATATAATATATGGTAGAATTAGATATAAAGTGATTTCCTTTCAAGATCTCTTCTTAGAAAATAGTGGCTGATTGTCAATGAACACTATAAATATGATGCTCCCAGGTATGAATTTCTGGGACAGAATTATAGTGAGATTTCATGTTCTGTGTATATATGTTTAAATATATAGTACATTTACATCACTAACTCAAATATTAGATAAAAGGATATTTTATTTTAGTACATTCTAAATGGAATTGCTACTGTTTAAAATTTTTTTTATTACTTAAAGTTCCAAAAGTTTGAAATCAACACCTAAGTAGAAAGGTATTCAGGAACATAAAACATGCAAAAAAAAAGGAGGTTTATTAGAAATTAAATGTCCCCTTTAATTAGATTTCATTTTTACATCTGGGGAAAATCAAATGGCCTTTAGCATATACTTTACAAGCATGGTTTTTGTATCAGGAAAGGTAGGTGACATAATGATCAATTATGAGACTGACATACTATTTTCTCTTATCTTTGGCAGCTCTATTAAAATTCAAAGTGCTGTGTTATACTACAGCATATCTTTTAGGAGCCCTATTAGATGTGGGTTTTATTTGCTGATTAGTGTTGGTAGTTCGGCAATTTGTAGCCAACAAGGCACTAGGCATTGGATCAGAAAAATATCTTACATGCACTGACATGAATGATCAGAAAGCAAGACCTAAATTTATTATATTTTCTATCTTTATAGAGAATTTTTTAAAAAGATTACTTTGATTCATATGTATTCTCTGGGTAAGATAAATGTTAAAACAGAATTTAACATTCTGGCGCACAAAGCACTGTCTATCCCTGCTTGTATTATACCAAATACCATCAATATAGCAAACTTCTTAAAATTTCACAAATTTTGCCCAAATGGTATTTTTTCCAAGTATAGTACTTCATATAGAAATATTATATTCATGTTAATCAGTTATATATTAAATAAATATAACATGATTTATTACATATATGCATTTATGTGCATGTATATATACATATACATTCTATTTATTGATTTATTCAGGAAATATTTGTTGAGAACTTCTGATGTTCAGGTGCTAGGGCTGTAACAGTAAGCTGAACATGATCTCTGCCCTCATGAACATTATATGTGATTAAGCATTTGCTATAAATATGAGTAATTTTCTCTATAAAGAACATAAGTATTTAGGACAATTTAGAAACAAAATAGGAAAAGAAAAGAAATATTTTTAATTAAGGCTTTTTTAAAATACTAGATTGCCTCTTAAGTTTTGAAAGAAACTAATCTCAAGTAAATTCAAATATTAGGTATCAGGATATCATTTTCTCATTCCTATTTTTAATCAATATATTAATCTCTCCTGTTAACAAAAGTTAAACTTCTTCCTTCGATACTCAGTTTATAATTAAAAAAATATACTTCAGCTCTACTGTTATTACTACCTATAATAATGTATCATTTGACCTTAGTTAGATGTCATTAAATAATATTTTTGAGGTATTTAGCTTTCATATATACTTTTATTTTTGCTAGGAATGATAGTCTTTTTATGTTGCCAGGAAAAATTGTTTCATTTTCTAAATACCATAATCTGATCTCTAGGTTTACATATTATGTACAATTTGCAAATAAAAATTGACTAATTAACACAGTGTCCATGGTATATGTGCAGAAGTTGCCTGAATAGGACCTGAGCAAGTTGGCAGAGGGCAATTCAGGGACCTGGCTGACCTTCCAAGATAGTGTCAAAGATTTTGTTAATTTTACCACCATTTTCTTATGAAAAGAAATAAGAAAACAATAATGTAGATATAACAATTAAAATAATATTATAATAAAAATGAAGATAATAAATTATTAATGGCACAATAAAATGAAAATATGGTAGAAAAATGTAATAGAACTAGATACAACATAGCCCATAACCATACATTTAAAAAGGCATTAAATTGCAAGTGTTCCCAGCATGGTCACCCAAGTTGAATATCATGAAATAGATAATGAATGGTTCACTTGATACTTCCCAAAGTTTAGAGAGCAGCAGGGTTAGAAAAATTCATCTGTCATTTGAGCTCTTATGAATGACTGCAGGAAGTACGGTTTCATCCACATTGACCAGGCAATTGCAGGAAGAGTGGGAAGTGTATGGTGGAAACCTTGACATCCGACACAAGGGTTGAAAGATGAACAGCTGTTGATGGAGGGAGGGAATGTTGTCGTTTAGTGTGGGTGGAGAAACAGTATCTTCTGGAAGGGAAAGCAGGATCCTGGCAGGAAGGAATTTCAGATAACATGATATTAAAATCACTGATCCTGAAAATAGTATAGAAGTAGCCTTGAGTTTTCATAAAGTCTGTGTTCCGGAATAATCAACCCTACAGTGGTTCTCCTCATCCCTCACAGAAATGTTTGCAAAACTGCAGTGCCACAAGAGGAAGCCTCTGGTTATCAAACGTGGTTGCGTATAACCATCCACAAGTAAGGCAGCACAGACCTCTCCTAAATAATTTTGTTTCACTAACCTGCAGGATTATTTTGAAGTACTTTAAATGCAAAAAAAAGAAAATCACAGAGTATAATTGATGAAACTTTAACAGAATTTTCATAAAGCTTTTAAAAGATTAAATCATAAAAGAAGATCAAAGAGTACTACTGGGGATTAAAAACTGTTTATAGAAGAGAAAACAAAGAATAAGAATCTATGGGCCATTTTCTGTATGATGAAAGCCAAATGGATACCCTGAGGACTATAGTAGGAGCTGAGTGTTTCAGTATATTTATGACTTATGGAAATTGGGAAATGCAAGCTCTGCTAGTGATACAAGATTACTTAGATTGAGAGTGGATAAAAACTCAGAACCTAATTTTAGATTTAAAGAATAATTTTTAAATTCTTAAAATATGTAAAGAGCTTTAAAATCCTTGAAATGAGAGTGCATATATGTAAGAATAATTTTATTGCTTACTTCATTTGGTAGTTATTATAGTCAATCTCAAGTAGGCATTTTAGTCACTGGCCAAGAAATTTCTATAAAATTTGTGAGGTGCAGAAATCCTTGGGTTGTATTTTACTGAAGAAGAAATTATAAAAGTTATAACACTATAACCCTTTCAATTTTAAAATGAGTTATCTGTATGTTAAGTGCTGATGGTGTAAGTTAAAAGTATGTAGGGAGAGCTTAAATGTATGCGTGCGGCACAATATGAGCACTCTTATTTTCTATTTCTCTGGCTACTCTCAGACATACTATAGATAATTAACATTTTAATCCATTAATAAGGATGGTTTCTCACCTGCACACACTCAAATGAAAGTCTAGAAATGTCCCAATTCAAGGCTGCCGTGGGTTGTTATTTTTCCTTTTTGCTTCAACTCACAATTTATTGCTGAAATCAAGACACATTTTATCTAGTGTACCTGTGCAGTTTAGTCAAGAGTGGAAACGTTGTATATCTTGCTGGAAAAAAATGGTGTTTGTGATTATGTACCTTGTGACATAGGTGAATTTACCTAGAAAAATTATAAGAAAACTGCACAAGTTCATGGGCATCTGAAGGAGACACTGTGAGGAAACATGGAATATAAAATGTGCTAGAATGTAAAAGAACCACTTGCTGCAATGTTCACCCCGTGCCAGAGCTAACTTCTGAGAATAAAGTACTTGAATGCATCAGAAAAATAAAATGGGTGAAAATGAAATAAAATCATGGAATCTTCAACTTAAATAGTGTTACTCTGAGCAGATGATGAAATAATTCTCTATTGGGCAGCTACTTGGACCTTTCTGTCAGCAATCATACAAGAGAAACGTGGAGAAATTACCTGACACTCTTTGAAAACATAAATTATTAAAAAATAAATTAATAAATAAATATTATTTATATTTTTTAATAAATTATTTAAAAAATGGGAAAAAGGAGAAGAAAGCTAGGTGAAAAAAAGCTGGGCACAAGCACTTTTTAAGATTTAAGTTTAGGAGCTAAGCCTTGTCACTTTTTATTGGTTAATAAGATTGAGGAAATAGGTGGCAAGTACAGATGGTAAAGAGACTATATTCTGGGTACAACCCTAACAGCCTTCTAAGTGTATATCTTTTTAATGGTTCTTGCCCAGAATGCTCTTTTTTCTTACTTGACACTCCCTCAGAGGATTTAGTCCACTCTTCCAAACTTTAACTTCCACTTACATCCTGATGACATCTAAATAAATATTTCCAGCACCAATATCTCTCAGAAGCTCTAGATCTGAATTTCCAAATGTCTGCTGCACATAGGCTCCCCAGATATCTTACAGGAATATCAAACTCAACCTGTTTGTTGCTTTCTGATTCTTTCTATAATATTTCAGAGCTTCTTGTGTTCATTATCTTATTGGTGTACCATTATATATCAATTACCCAAGCTAAATGTATTAAAGTCAAGCATATCTCCTCTCCCTTCTAGTTCTCTAAATTCAGTTCATTAGTGAATATATTCAAAAGATCTCTGAGTGACTAAATCTAACTCATAATTCTTGGTCCTCCTAGACCTATTGGAATTGCTTGATGAAGTTGATCATTCCTTTCTTAAAATGCTTTATTCACTTAGCTTCTAGTTCTTTTGGAAAACTCTACATTCTTTTGGTTTTCATTAAACTTCATTGGCTGCTTCTTCCCAATCTCCTATGCTGGTTCCTGGTTTCTGTTGTAGACCTTTGAGCACTCCAGGGATCAGTCCTTAGATATGTTCTCTCTTTCTCTTTCCCCCTCTCTCTCATTAAACTGTGCTTACTTCATAGTTTATCATATCCATTCTTGTGGCTCTAACTGCTATCTGTCACTGATAACTCCCAAGTGTTTATTTTCAAATTGCATATTCCTTTTAACTGTAGACTCAACTGTGTACTTTACATTTCTACTTGGATGGGCAATTGGCATCTCACACTTTATATATCCAAAACCACATTCCTGATCTTCCTCCTCAACCTACTCTTCCTGTAGTAGTTCTCATCTCAGTTAATTATAATTCTATTCTTTCAGTTGCTTAGGCTAAAGTTGTTGAATAATCCTTGATCCATCTCTTTTTCTCATACCCCACATTTATCTGACAGCAAACCCTATTCACTCTACTTATAAAATATATCTCACATTTGACCACTTTTTACCATCTCACCACTCTCTTTTCTGGTCAAAGCCCCCAATATCTTTCATCTGATATGTTGCAATGGCTTCATAAATGGTTTCTTGTCTCATTTCAAACTATCTCAGTAGAGCACCCAGAGTGAACCTATGTAAATTACAATCAAAAAGCCTAATACTCATGTGCCCCAAACTTAACAAAGCCCTTTGCCTATGCCTTCCACTCCCCTTCTGGTTTTGTCTAATGTGACCTTCACTCTCATTGTGCTTTAACCTTGCCACACTGGCCTCGTTAGTATTCTTCAAACACACTGGGCAAACTCCTGCCTCAATGCTTTTGTACTTACAGTTTCTTTTACTTAGAATGTTCTTCTCTAAGAAATCAAAATAATTTACTGTCTGACTTTTCCAACTTTCTGCCCAAATGTCACCTTCCCAGTGAGGCACTCCCTGGCTGCCTGATCTAAAATTCTAAAATCTCCCATTTCTCCATCTCCTTGCTTTATTCTTTCCTTTAGCACTTATCTATTCAACATGACTTAGTTAGGACTTTCTATGAACAAAAGACACTGTCCTGAGCACTGAAGAAATAACTTACTTACTCATAAGAACACTTTGAGCTCAACAATATCATTAACCCCACTTTACAGATAAGAAAACTGGAACCTAGAGAGATTAAATGACTTGCTCAATGTCAAGACAGATTCAAAGTCAGGTCATCTAGCTCTGTAGGTTGCACTTTTAACTACCACTAGATAAACACTCTATACATGTTACTTATATGTTTTCTGGATTCTCTGTCTCCCTGACTAGAATGTAAGCTTCAGGAAGGCAGGATCTGCACGAGTTTTGTTCAGTTCTATAGTCCCAGCACCTAGAATCATATATGACACATAGTAAATACTCAATAAAATATCAGTTGCATGAAAGAATGAATAAATAAATAAATATACAGTTTCTGTGTGTAAGAAACTAATCTTATTTAACTGGGGAGACATAAATGACATAAATTATTTAAATCGCAGTGAAGTGCTAAATTCCAAGGAACTGTGTGCACAGGGACTGACCAGCACATGGCCACTTTGTGGTTGTCACACATGATAAATTGCTATAGGAAAGAGTGGCAGGGTTCTGATCGTCATTTGAGTTCTGAGAAGGAAGGGAAAGCTTTTTGTAGGCAGGAGAAGGAGAAGAAGGCTTCACTTACTTCCCAGTATTTGGAGCTGAATTTCTCCTATCTCTTCACAGGAAGCTTTTTGAAAGAATAATCCATGCTCCCCCATGTTCTCTCCTCTCACTCTCTCTTCAGTGCTTGGCAATAAAGCTTCTGTACACACCCTTCAATGAAATTGCAGCAATAAAGGCCAGTGGTATTTTTAACCATAAATTGCAGCTGGTACTCTGAATTTCTCATTTTAGTTAACCTTCCTGTGGTATTTGACCAGATCATTGGCTCTTCAATTTTGAAACTCATCCAATTTCCTTTAACTCATAGACAATTTATTTGAAGCTTTTGTGAATTCTTCTTTCTATATCTAGGTATTCTTCTCATTTTACTTGTTCACTCTGGGTAATTTCTTTTCCCAATATTGTAATCGCCATTTATATGATTTTGACATTCACACTCATCGTATCCAAAATTTACTTCATTTATCTTTGCTTCAAAATCACCTTTCCTCATGTACTCCAAGCTAGCAAGCTAGCTATATAGTGATTATTTTAGAGTCCCAGCTATATAGTGATTATTTTAGAGTCCTATCTCTCCCTCATATAGCTACATATGGTCATGGTCAGTCACTAAGCTCTGTTGATTCTTTATCTCAACTATATCTTGCTTTGGTACACACCTCTCTGTTCTGTAGTACAAGCTTTTATGATCTTTACTCTGGACACCTATAGTATTTTCCTACTTTGTTTCTCTTCTTCTACTATAACCTGTCCAGTTCAACTTCCTTGTCACTACCAGATTTAGTTTTTAACCTCAAGTTATATCACATTATTCTGTTCTTTAAAGTAACCGTTGATTCCTCATTGCCTTTAGGTTCAAAAGTTAAATTTTAAGATGTTTGACATAAAGGGTTGTTCATGATTTGGCTTCCCACATACCTCTTTAGCCTCATTTAACATTGAACTTGATATTTAATTGTAGGGAACTACTAACAATTTCTTGAATAAAGTATATGTTTTTTATAATTCTGCATTTTTAATCTATGCTTATAAAATTGTCCATACTCTTGGTCCCAAATGAATCATACTAATTATGGATTTCTTGATGTCTTCAGGCAATTGTTTTGAGCCTTTCCTTTATGCCTCATGTACCTTGTACCTACCTTTACTACGAGAGTGGTCATTTTCTTTAATATTTGTTGGTTTTAAATAGGTACAAAGACAAGGACATACACAGTGTTTGGGATACTATATTGAATGCATGGATACCTTGGACTATATTATACATATTTTATTAGCAAAAAGAGTAGGGGATCTCTGTATTGGAAAATACTAGGGAATAGTCTTGGAGACACAATGTAGGGCTTAATTCTGGAAGTCCTTGAAATTACATAATTTTTAAACAATAAGTATCTATTTTAGGTAGACATGATGGTGTTTTGAAGATGCATATGGTAGTGGAGTGCATAATGAAATTGAGAGAGTCAAAAGTGAGGTATGCAGGTAGAAAAATTTTACAACACTAAAGTTATAAAGTGATGAAACATAAGAAAAACAAAAATGCCATAAAAATTGAAGAATGAAAGGATGGGAATTGTCATCAGGGATGAAAGAGAAGAAAGAGAGTAGAACATTGATGTGAGCTTTTAGCTTGAGCTACTGTAGAATTAATGGATTCAGTAGGATGAACCAAGGTTTCTGGATATGAAAGTGATTTTGAAAAAGTAAGATAAATATAGACAATGATAGGAAGAGAGTAAGAGAACTAGAAAGAAAGAGGTAGGAGGAGGAAG
The DNA here is from genome assembly GCA_008086735.1 of Cheirogaleus medius. Taxonomy (NCBI): domain Eukaryota; kingdom Metazoa; phylum Chordata; class Mammalia; order Primates; family Cheirogaleidae; genus Cheirogaleus; species Cheirogaleus medius. Next base: position 61,420,322 of record VBSM01000529.1, read on the forward strand.
AGAGCATGAGAAAAGTGTGAGTGAGCGGGGCAGAGAGAGGAGGGGGATGAGGTAAGTGCAGGACAGTGAGCTCCCATGTTGGACATGGCATGGAAGTGGGATGATGAGACTGGATTCCCAGCTTCGTGCCTGCCCCTAACTCACTGCATGTACTTCAGCACTTCATTTCATCCCTCTCATGCTGATTGTCCTCATCGATAGGATGAAACGTGGATGTTACGAAGCTTATAAATCTATGATTAAGTCAGTTTTGAACTTGTCGGGTTGAAGGAGAATATGGGAAAGCCATGCCTGGTTATTCCGTAGCTTTAGTGAATGAAGGGCTTGCTCAGTTGTGAGTGAGAACTGGACACAGAGTTGGGAGTCCCAGCAGAGACTGCATGTATTCTCGAGAATCCATGTCCATTTCCTCCTTGGTCTGTCTCGATCCCACCCTTCGGTGTCCCTTCCGCTTCAGTGTGACTGTATCTCTGAGTTATGGCCAATATAATATGGGCTTAAAGTGTTGGGTGCAACTTTCAGTCTGGGTACAAAAACCAAGAATAATAAAAGGAAACAAAAACTTCTCACACAATCCCTTATGCTGGCTTTCTCTATAAGCTAGAACACAAAGGATCTAGTGAAGGATCCTGAGGTCCTCACGGATGGAACAGGCTGATTATAGGAGAGCTGCCCCAGGAGGCGTCTGACAAGGAACACCTGGGGGGGATCACAGCATGAGAAATCCAAAAACTAAGAAGTTGGCCTTTCATAAATAACATAGGAATCATATCTATAGAAGATACAGTTTAAGATAGTGATTTACATTATTGAAAGACTCAAAAGAAACATTAAATAATAGAGAACTAAGGACAGAGTCCTGAGAAATACAGCCAAGAATGTAAGAGGTAGAAAAGTCAATCAAAAAGAAAAAAGTAGGAAAAGAATTTAAGATTGTTCACCATCACTGAAATCAAGGCAGAAAAGAATCTCAAGAAAGGAATAGGTCAAGATCAGTCAGAAAGTGCCATTTAGAATTACTAGAAAGAGGTTAGTGCTAAATTAACTGAGTATAATTGGTAGAAGTTTATTTAAAACAGGAGTAACCTGAGCCTTTTTGAAGATGGAAACATAAGAGCCAATATGGAGAGGTTAATTGAAGAAGCCAGGGAGAGGCCTGTGGGATTAAATTATCATAGAAAGTGGGAAGAAATAAGTTTTATAGCACAGGTAAATGGAGTAAATTAAGAGAGGAAGAGAGAAACTTTCTTTGAAGGGAAAGATGAGAGAACAGAGAACCAACCTGACACAAAACATGCTTTATGTCTCATTTCTTCAAGATAACAAAGAGGCAATGTTCTGACTGAATTCAGGAATGGAAAAAATTATTCACGTTGGTTATTATGAATTGGAGCTGTGCTGTGAAAAGATGATGAAAGAATTCTAAAATCTCCTTGATGTGACCTCTGGCAGTTTCCCATTACAAACAGAAATGTGGAATCAGGAAGAAGAAAAATTTCATGTGCCATAATAAATTTGTGGGCCATTTAAAACATGTCCATCTCTTCTAATTCTAATTAGGCAAATAATTTGACTTGGGTAGCTATATTGGTGGTGAGAATTGTGGACAAATAAAGCAAAAGACATTTCCTTTTTTATCAAGTGAAATGTCCAACCAATGGCAGTGAGAAGAAAAGTCAAAGATTATTGACCATGTTCATGATTTATTGTTCTATTTTTCTTCTTGGAAGACATCTTTTTTTTTTGTTTGTTTGTTTTTT
>VBSM01000529.1:61422181-61494422 GCA_008086735.1 Cheirogaleus medius
GCTGGTCTCAAACTCCTGAGCTCAAACAATCCACCTGCCTCGGCCTCCCAGAGTAGCTAGGATTACAGGCGTGAGCCACCGCGCCTGGCCTGGAAGACATCTTTTAATAGGCTGCTGGTAAGATTAGGAAAATACCATATTTGATAATAGAATGGTAGAGTCAGTCACATTCAGCCTCTCTGGTACTTAGTTCACCACACGTGAAGTCACTAATCACCAGAGCCCATTCAAGTTATAAAAATTCTATAATTCTAAAAATATAACACTTCTCGTTAACTCAAATTTGTTGAAGAGATTACTCCATCAGACAAAACAGGTGAGCAAGTGACTATTCTCTAATGGTAGAAGATAGAAGTAAAATACAGTGGATTTTCTAGACTAAGATAAGCATTAGCATTGGTAAAGCCCCCTTTCCTTTCATTCTCCCAGACAGGGACTAAAGCCTCCTTCTTTCACATCTTAAAATGCAACAACCTAAATGCTGATCCCAATTCCGAAACTGTTATTATTCAGTTTCTCTGGTTAGTACTGAATGGCATTTAAGGAATTGCTGTAGAGAGGAAAGATACAAGTTCTTTGTTTATAGACAAGAAGCAATATGATAAATACTGTCATATTTGTTTTCTAAGTAACCCCTGCAGTGACTTGAGTGATTATACAATTTGTGTGCAAACTTGAAAAATAGTAGTATTGATATTCATAAAACAGCAGAATATCTACTTAAAACCTAAAAGGATTTCCAGTAATATTTTGCATGACATGTGGACTGTCTCAGAAATGGACTTCACTTTTGCTGTAAACTAGCCATGCCAAGTCCAAGACTCCTTGTGTGTTATAACATAGAGGTGATAATATCTTGGTATAAATGAGAGTTCTAGTGGCAATCAGCTAACATGACTATTACAATGCATTTAAAAAACATTTTGTTTAATCTAAATAAAGGGGCATTTTGTTAAGAAATTCTCTAACAATTAGCAGTACTAACTCGGTAATTTGCTAAATAGAAATCTTGTATAATTGGCTTAGCAATAAAAAGTGTGCCAAGTCAGGGAAGTCAGGGAAGACTGCAAAGGGGGTGACTTCAGCCTTGATTACCTTGTTTTATTCTTTTTGTGATTTTTAGAAAATGAAATAAATCCTGGTAAGGAACAGATCAAAAGGTTAGAGAGAAGAGATAGCATCATTCTCTTTCCTGATTAGTCTATGAGAGCAATTAAGCAAGAGCTCTAAATCGGAATTTTTCTTTCTGTCTCTTTTTTGGAGAAAAATATGGCATCTTCTATAATCACAATCCTTTTGAATGCTATTTTACATGTCATGATGCCTAAGGTCTCTTACTAATTGGAATACCTTTGCATGGGACTCATGTTGGGATGACACATCTTGCCAAGGGGACCATGTGGAGTATAAGACAAGTAGAGAGATACTTTTTACACTTTTATAATTTCTCTGTGCATTTTAAGTTTTGCATAGGTCAATTAATCTTTCATTTATTATTAAGCATTGGTTAGATCGTCCTCTATTTTTAGATTATGCTTCATATCTGACGTTGTAGATAATGTGCAAGGTGGTAGCTGCCTGCTATGAGTCTGCTTTTTGGCCTCGTGGGCAAGAGACCCATATGGGCAAGACACAGGAATTTTTTGTTCAGCTGAAATTACTTCACCTATCCATGGAAAGAGAACACTTCAAGTGGCTCCATTTTAGTATTATAAAATGGGAAAATATTGGTTTGGCTGGGTGTGGTGGCTCACGCCTGTAATTCTAGCACTCCGGGAGGCCGAGGCGGGAGGGTCTCTCAAGGTCAGGAGTTCGAAACCAGCTCTGAGCAAGAGCGAGACCCCGTCTCTACTAAAACAGAAATTAATTGGACAACTAAAAATATATAGAAAAATTAGCTGGGCATGGTGGCCCATGCCTGTAGTCCCAGCAACTCCAGCTACTCGGGAGGCTGAGGCAGGGGGATCACTTGAGCCTAGGAGTTTGAGGTTGCCGTGAGCTAGGCTGATGCCGCGGTACTCTAGCTCAGACAACAGAGCAAGACTTTGTCTCAAAAAAAAAAAAATAATAATATATATATATATTGTTTTGGATTTAACACACCTGGATTCCAATTTTGACTCCAATATGTAAAAGCTAGACAAGTCATTGTCTTAGGTCACTCCTGCTGCCATAACTAGTACCTTAAACTTGGTGATTTATAAACAACAGAAACTTATTTCTCACAAGGGAAGTCCATGATCAGGATGCTGGCAGATCTGGTGTTTGGTAAGTGATCTCCTTCCAGGATAGTGCCTTATTATTGCATCATTGCATGGCAGAAAGGGCAAATGCTGTGTCCTCTTATGGTGGAAGGGCAAAAGGGAAGAACACACTCCCTAGAGCCATTTTATAAAGGCACTAATCCAATCCATGAGGGTGGAGTCTTCATGACCTAATCACTTCCTAAAGACCTCACTTCTTAATATTGTTGTGTTGGTGATTAAGTTTCAACACGAATTTTTAAGGGACACAAACATTCAAACCATAGCAGTCACTTAATTTGCCTGTGCTTCAGTTTTTTCACCTATAAATAAGGAATCAGTAGGAATAGGAATAGGAATCATTAAAAATCTTATAATTTTTATGAAGGTTAAAGAGGAAATTTATAGAAATTTATTTAACAATATACTCCCAGAAGATGCTCAGTCTGTATCCTGAGGAAGTACAGAGTAAAGAAATGATATTCTAAAGAATATATGAAGGTCTGTCTCTATTGAGACAAGACAGAGTTAGTGTGTCAGCAGAGGATCAGTTGATACAGCTGAAGGACGTGTGGTCTCTGGGAGATGAATGGGAAAATCTGAGGCCCAAGTGGAAGCCACAGGCAGATTTTGGAGTCTGACTAGGGAGGGTTGATTCAATGAGTACAAGTTCAAGCTAGCAAGGAAGGCGTAGTTGGAAACAAGAGGATTTGGACTAGGAGGCTGAATGCAGCTCCTAACTGACACCTGTTGGGTGAATCTATTAAGATGCAGAGGTATCCCTGGTGATTGAAGATAGGACTTTCTAACCTCTATTTTGGTTGTGAACTGCTTTCCTAGCTTGGGGTGATTTAAGGGTAGTGGATTTAGGCTGTGTGGAGAGAGAGGTGGGTTCTTGTCAGCACTGATAAGAATAGCAATAGAGGGTACAAACTCTGAGTGGTTTTCCCAGTTCATGCAGGCTCAGCTCGGCTCTTCTCATTTCTGTGGGATGTTATGTAACAGGGATTTCTGACTTAGAGTGGACTAATTCTGAATTAGAGGCAAGTGGTATCTGAGGCTGTCTCCCTAGAACTTACTCTTATCTCTAGTATTAAGTGGTGATCAGCCACATCTCAAGAAACAGTTTGACATAAAGGATAAACTTAAGCCTTGGCAACATATTGAGGCCCCATCTCCATAAAATTTTTTTTAATTAGCTTGGCGTGGTGGCACACACCTGTAGTCACTGCTACTCAACAGGCTAATGTGGGAGGTCTGAAGTTACAGTGAGCTGTGGCTACTATACTCCAGCTTGGGTGACAGAGTGAGACTCTGTCTCTAACAACAAAAAAAAAAGGATAAACTTAAATATGGGCTTTGGTGTCAGATAAATCTAATTTCAAGTCCAGAATCTTCCATACATTAGCTATAACCTTAGTCAATTTATTTGGGCCATAACAGTAAAATAGGGAGATAAATCCTAACAGTATTAGGGTTGAGTAAACATTACCAGATGTTTGTGATGTTTCCGACACTTAGCATACGTCAGTAAATGTTAACTATTACAGTTTGGAAAGTGGAACAAACATAGGAAAAAAATCACTACTCATTTAGGTATCTTCTCTTTGGAATTCTATATATTATGCCTGGGTAGGATTTGGACATTCCAAGAGATGGAACACACTCTCTCAATTGTTCAGTGTTGATTATTTCACAATGCTTAATATGTTATCTCAACTACATTTCCATTTGCCTTAGATCACCCTATGTACTGGGTACAACCATATTTATAGAGCTAAATTCTATTTGTCAGTACCACATTGTCTAAATATATTTTTCAGTGTAATTAATATTGCTTATTAATGAAATGATGAATTGGTAATAATGATAAGAGGAAGTTTTACTGATACATTTACTTTTCTCTTATCCTTTCTTCCTTCAGAAATTTCCTAAGCATTCCTATCAGGTAAGGATCCCACTGGGCACAGTGTAATTCTTACGGATAAATGGTACATATCGAAAAATCTGTTGACTTATCATCTAGTGACAGCTGCCCAACTACCTTTCTCCCTACTGTGGAGAGTCACTGGCTGAATCATCAGAAGTTGATTAATACTCAAAAAAGCAGAATCTGCTAGGATGTAGGAAATAGACGCTCTCATACACACTGTAGCTGAGAATGAAATTGGTTCGATTTTTTTCTGGAGGGGAGTTTGGCATGCATACTAACAATTTTAAAATAGGGTTACTCTTTGACTTAGAAATTGCACATTTATGAAATAATTCTATAGAGATAATCAGATAAATGTGTAAATATATATGTACAAGGATGTTCACTGTAGCATTGTTTATAATAATGAAAAATTAGAAGCTGCTTAGCAGTCAACAAAAGAGGCCTGGTTGGTACTCTTATGTGACAGAATAATATTTTTACAACATTTTAGAATGTTGTAAAAAGTCCATAATTATCTAGAAAAATCTTCATAAATATCCATAAGGTCAAGTGAATAAAAGCTAGAAAACTGCATGTTTAGGTAAAATTCTATTTTGTAATAAAATATTTATGTTATATACTTACAAAAACTTGCAGGAATGTATATCAAAAAGCAGCAGCATTGTGTTACTGTTATCATAGGTAATTTTATTTTTTTCTTACATTTTTCTTTGATACCATACACATATTTTAAATTTATAATCACTCAAACATAATTGTAACTTAGGAAGCATGACTTGGTGCTATCAGAGCAGGAATTTTTATCTCTTTTGTTCACTCTTTTGTTCACACGTATCTGTTTATTGAATGAATACTCACTGTGTTCTGTATTCTCAAACATTATCAGAGACCTAGCACCTTGTCAAGACAGTTGTGCAGAGATGAATGGGTGCCCAAATGACTCAGCCTCCCCAAAGAACCTTCATGTACAGAACAATCCCAGAGACTTAAGGCAGTAAATTAATGTTCTAAGATATTCCTAGTTTAGTTTACATCATATGTAGTGTTTAAGGTGTGGACCAGGTGTCAAAACAAAGAGATAACAAATGGCTGTGCCTATAAATATTAGTCACTCATTCATTTGTTTATCCATTTATTCAACAGGCACTTGTTTCATGCTAATTTTTTATTGTGTATTGAAATACCCAAGTGAAAAGTGCTGGGACTATAATAGCAAATAGATGGAGACCTGCAGTTTATATATATTATAGTGTTGGCTGCCCAGCATCTCCTCTTTTATGTTTGGGGAATTTCTCCTCTTATGAGACCTGTATCTCCAAGGCAAATGCTGGAAACTTAATTTTCAAACTTCCTTTACAACTAAGGCCCAAGAATTTGATTTAGGTTTCTTCCATCAGACATTTCCAAGCAAAATTTTGATTAGGAAACATATGGTAGGAAGGAGGCGCAATGCAGAATCTGTTTTCCCTGTGAGAATGACAGGGAGAGAGCCTGATTGCATGGGTTCCAACAGTTGCACCTTGGGGTCCACACAGGCGTTCCCAGCAGCATGGAAAACTGTGCCCTGTTAGCCATCTTTCATTGTAATTTGGGTTTTGATCTGGTTGGACAGTCTTCAATAATTTTTTGACCTTCCCAAAGATCCTGTTAATTGCCTAATATTGTCTCACACTATGTTTCCCCCTTTACCAGAATGATAGAGCCCCCAATAGAACATTTGCTATGATCTTGTTTTCTACCTCACCCCACCTACCCACTCCCATGCTCACACTAACACAGTGCTACCACAAAAACTCCATTTCAGGCATGCCATTCTTTGATTGCCACTTTTTCCTCCAGTTCACTCAAGTTCTCCTACTTCAATAACTCTTTGAACTGCCAGGCTGCCTTTTTCACTGTCTGTGGCTGTGACTCATGTCCTCGCTTCCCTCCTTAGTTGGGTCACTGTATGGTCCATTATTATAAGTCGCATTTTGCATTCACTCTCAACTACCCTGCCATTCTCTTTTCCCATCAAACTCATCTGAGAAGGCCCCTTCCTGGTTAAATCCAACTCCCCTCCTCCTTCATCCTGGCATCCTAGTAGCTCAATGAGACTGCTATAAAATAAACTAGCATGCTGATTATCTCACATTATCCTCGATGCTAAGAATGTCAAAAGGACCCTTAGTGCTGCTCAACTAGCCTAATATGTGTCTATTCAGTCAATTGCCTCTTGCTCATCAGAGATGATTTGTTACCACATCCCTCTCCTCTCCTCTCCCTACCCACAGGATGTTGTGCCACCGTATCTACTGCCCCACTTGCATCTGCTCCCAAGTACTCTGCATCCCTGTACACTACGGTAGTTGGACTGTCCCTGACCCATAATGGACAGCCCATCTTTTGTAGCCTGGATCCTGCCTTCTATCACCTGCTAAAGGACATGGCATTGGACTCCTCTCAATCCTACATCATCAACATTCTCCTCTTAACAGGCTCATTCCACCAGTGGAATGCTGCACTGTATCTCAGTAATAATTATTCTTTGACCTCACTCCCCTCCCCAGGAAATTAACCATCTCTCTGTTCTCTTCTGTAGTACACTTCCTTAAAAAAGTTGTCAAAGTTCACTGTTTTCACCTCCCTGTGTCTGCAGTCATGCTTGGACAAGCTGCCACCACCTGGATTACTGCAGTGGCCTCCTCTGTGGTCTCTCTGCCTCCTCACTGACAAACTTATATGCTACTCAAAGCAGCTAGAATGAGCTTTTAGAAATAGAAATAGGTCAAGTTGCTCTTTGCTCAAAATTTCCCAACACTTCCATTACACTTAAACAAAAGCTGAAAGCCCTTGCCAGAGCTCACAAGAACTCGGGTTGGCACCAGGCTACTTTTCTGACCTCATCCCCTAACTTCTCTCACCCTCCTCCCACTCCCTCTGTTCCTCCTTCTCTTGTCTTCAAACATTCCAGTATGTTTCCAGCTCAAAGCTTGTGCATTTGCTGTTCCTTCTTCCTTGAATACTCTTTTCCTCAGCAGTCATGTCTCCCTCCCTCAATTCTGGGTTTTGTGCAAATGTTGCACTATCATGAAGGATTTTCTTCCTCCTCTACAATAGCTGCTAACCTCCGTCACTCTTTGCTTACCTCACTTTCTCTTTCTTCAGAGCACGTGTTACCTCTGCCATACATTACGTGCTTATTTGTTTATTATCTGTCTGCTCCCACTAGACTATTATCTCCATGAGAGAGAATGTTGCTTTGATCACTGCTGTATCCCCAGTGCGTAGAGGCATGAATAAATATTTGTTGAAAGAGTGCCTGGGATTGTGTGAGAGCAAAGGAGAGGACACTATTCTCTTCTTAGGAGGTTCTTCTCAGAGGAGGCGACTCTGGAATAAGTACTGAAAGGTGGGGAATATGCTGGACAATAAGTGAAACCAAGAGGAAAGAACATTGTAGGAGAAGGAATTATATGTTCAGAGGCATACAGGAATGGAAATTTTAATCTTAGAAAGAAAAATGCTTCTGTTATAGCTAAAGCCTAGGAGTAGATGGAGAAGAGGCTAAGGCAGGGTTTTTAGAGATAAACTCAGAAAGGTAGACACTATAAGTGTGTTAAGCTCAGTCTTCCAAAGTCTAGAGGTGTAACTTTATGAATATTATACCATTCCAAAGACTTTTTTCCTTCATTTTTCATATGCTTATTTTATTGAGTATTGGAAAGAAAATTAAGCCACTCTATATTGCTGTGGATGAAATGGTGCAGAACTAAAAATCCAATTGCTTAATTTATGTCTTCCTTTCTGAAAAAGCCTCTAATGCTTTTTCCAGCATCCACCAAGTAATATAGCCTTGAATATAAACTATGTACATGAGCTATATTTAAAAAATTAATTAATTAATTAATTAATTATTCCTTTTAGAGATAGAGTCTCTCTCTGTTGCCCAGGCTGGAGTGCAGTGGCCTGATCATAGCTCACCATAACCTCAAACTCATGGGCTCACGTGATCCTCCTGCCTCAGCTTTTAAAGCAGCTGGAAGTACAGGCGTGATCCACTATATCCGGCCATAAACACCACACATACTTACGATTAAATTGGAACTAATTGATCAACACTTATGTGCACATAGGGAAATAACATTCATTGGAAATCAAGTAAGTGGGAGGGGGAGGAGAGGATGGGTAAATTCACACGTAATGGGTACAGTGCACACTATCTGGAAGATGGGCACGCTCGTAACTTTCACTCAAATGGTACAAAAGCAATTTATGAAACCAAAACATTTGTACCCCTGTAATATTCTGAAAAAAAAAAAAACGCACAGAAAACCATGAGCTATGTTTATATGAGGAGACAAATCGAAATCTAATCATTTTTGTTTGAGAAAACAATGCTGGTTTGTGTCAATCTGATTCAAGGATATAAAGGAAGGGGATTCCTTTTATCATACAGAGTAGTTTTTAATCCTTTGAGGCTTTGAGAAAAGCTATGGATGGTCTACCCAGAAAAATATGCATAAACACACATAAGCAATTTTGAACAAAATTTCAGAAGATATTAAATGTCACCCTAAGGTCATTCATGCTTCCCACATGTCCACTGGCTAGGTTAGTATCCCCCTTTCTGACACATTTGCTCTATTACACATATGATGTATACCAAGTCAAAACAGTCTGAGTTAATGAAGTATTTTCAAAATCAAACACTTGTGAAAGATTGTTAGCACATGATTTTTTAATATATATATGATTAATCCAGTGTGTTTCTGAATGATTTATGAAAACATTGGATTCTCTAAAGACATAAAAAGATTCTGGAAAATAGACTCAATGAAAAAACACTCGAGACATAAAAATAGTATTTTAGATTAACTGAATTAAAAATTTAGGCCTAATTAGGATATGGTCATATATTACTTAATGACAAGGATACGTTTTGAGAATTTGTTGTTAAGTGATTTAGTTGTGTGAACATCATAGAGTGTATTTACGCGAACATAGATGGGACAGTCTACTACACACCTAAGCTATGTAGTACAGCCTATTGCTCCTAGGCTACAAATCTGTACAGCATGTAGTGGGCGCAACATCTACTCTCCATCAAATTGGTACTGACTGATTAAAACTATAGTGCTCAAATGGTGGTAGTGTTCACCAGGGTTGGGGGGGCAAGACCCACATCATAGGGATGTGGCGAGCATTGTCGGGGGGATGGGCATACCTCTAACCCTTCTTAGGGAGAGGCAAAGATATACAATGTATCCAAAATGTAAAAAAAAAAAAAAAAATCTTATGTTGGATGGAGGGCAGGCGGGAGGGGGGAGGAAGTGTAGAATTACATAATGTGTGCCTTGCCTGGGCCACCTGGGGATTGGACTCGCTTGAAGCTCTGACATGTGGGGGGGGAGGGGTGGTAGGGGCAATGTATGTAACCCTAACAACATTTGTACCCCCATTATATGATGAAATAAAAGCAAAAAAAAAAAAATCTGTACAGCATGTTACTATGTTGAATACTGTGGGCAATTGTAACACAATGGTAAGTATTAATATTTGTGTATCTAAACATAGAAAAGGTATAGTAAAAATAGAGAATTATAATCTTATGGGACAACTGTCATATATGTGGTCCATTGTTGACTGAAATGTGATACATGACTGTATTTCCCAAATGATTGACAAAATGGTAAAACAAGAAGAAGTTAAATGGAGACTTACACTATTTAGCCTCAAATGGTTGACCTATAAACCAAATGTAATGGAGATTTTTATCAGTTAGGATTTGTTTGGCTGCTAGTATCAAAAAACACAATTCAAAAGGTTTAACTCTAGGGAAAGTTTATAATTTCACATATAGTTCTGATGTAGGACGACTCCAATGTCATCAGAGATTAAAGTTCTTTCCCATTGCCACAATTTCAGTGAATTGTCTTGGTCCTCAGGCCAGCTTCCCTTAAAGTTGCAGTATGACCGCCACAATTCCATAGTTCCATCTAGACACATCAATACCCAAAGAAATAAAATGGCAGTCTCTTCTTTGTGCTTCTTTCTGTAAGCCCCTCCCCTTAGATTCACAAGACTCCCTTCTTAGATCTCAATAACCAGAATGGGTCATAGGAACATCTATAAACCAATCATTGGTAAAGAGAATGGAATAACCCGATAAACTATTCAGGATTTACTCCTGCACTGAGAACAGAATAATATTCCATAAAGTAGGAGTAGATCATTTGGGGTCAAGTAATGTGATATTTCCAGATTTGTTCTTTTTGCTGAAGATTGCTTTAGCTATTCAGGCTCTTTTTTGGTTCCAAATGAAGTTTAGAATTATTTTTTCTAGATATGTGAAATATAACATTGGTATTTTGATGGGGAATTGCATTGAATATGTAAATCTCTTTGGGCAATATGAACATTTTAACAATGTTTATTACACCAGTTCATGGGCAAGGAATGTTTCTCTGTTTGTGTCATCTAAGATTTCTTTCACCAGTGTTTTGTAGTATTCCTTGTAGAAATCTTTCACCTCATTGGTTAAGTATATTTCTAGGTATTTTAGTTTCTTTTATGCTATTGTAAATGATACTGAGTCCTTGATTTGAGTCTCAGCTTTCTATTACTAGCATATAGAATTGCTACTGATTTATGTACATAAATTTTGTAACCTGAGACTTTGCTGAATTTCTTTATAAGTTCTAGGAGTCATTTAGTGGAGTCTTTAGGGTTTGCTAGATACAAGATTATGTCATCAGCAAGAGGGATAGTTTGATCTCCTCTTTCCTGATTTGGATGCCTTTTATTTCTTTCTCTTGTCTGATTGCTCTGGCTAGGATTTAACAGTATTTTGCTGAATAGAAGTGGTGACAGTGAGCACCCTTGTCTGATTCCAGTTCTTAGGGGGAATGCTTGCAAATTTTCCCTGTTCAGTGTTGATGTTGGCTGTGGGTTTGTCATATGTGGTTTTTATAATTTTGAAGCATGTTCTTTCTATGCCTAGTGTGTTGAGAGTCTTTCATCATGAAAGGGTGCTAGATTTTATCAAATGCATTTTCTGCATCTTTTGAGATGATCATATGGTCTTTCTTTTTGCTTTTTATGTGGTGAATCATGTTTATTCATTTGTACATGTTAAAACATCCTTGCATACCTGGGATGAAACCCACTTGATGATGATGAATTTATCTTATTGATGTACTGTTGAATTCTATTTGCTAGTATTTTGTTGAGGGTTTTTGCATCTATGTTCATAAGGGATATTGGTCTGTAGTTTCTATTTTTTGTTGTTGTGTCCTTTCCTGGCTTTGCTATCAAGGTGATCCTGGCTTCTTAGAATGAGTTAGGAAGGATTCCCTCCTTCTCAATGTTATGAAATAGGTATGATAGGTACCAGTTTTCATTTGTAGGTCTGGTAGAATTAGGCTGTGAATCCATCTGGTCTGAGGCTTTTTTTTGTTGATAGATTTATTATTACTGCTTCAATCTTTCAGCTCATTATTAGTCTGCTCAGGATGTCTATTTCTTCCTGATTCAGGCTTGGGCAGTTGTGTGTTTGCAGGAATTTACCTATTTCCTCTACATTTTCTAGTTTGTGTGCATAGAGATTTTCATAGTCTTCATGGATGATATTTTATATTTCTGTGGCATCAGTTGTAATGTCTCCTTTTTCCTTTCTGATTGAGCTTATTTGAGTTCTTTCTTTTCTATTTCTGGTAAATATAGCTAGAGGTCTATTGATTTTTGTTTGTCTTTTCAAAGAACCAATTTTTTTTCCACTGATCTTTTGTATTTGTTTGTTTGTTTTTTTTCATTTTGTTTAATTCTGCTCTGAGCTTTATTTATTTTCTTCTGCTGGCTTTGGGTTTGGTTTGCTCTTCTTTTTCTAGTTCCTTGAGATGTGACATTAGGTTGTTAATTTGTGATCTTTCTGTCTTTTTGATATAGACGTTTAAGTCTATGAACTTTCCCCTTAGCACTGCTTTTACTATATCTCATAGATTTTGAAAGCTTGTGTCCCCTTTGTTCTGTAGTTGGAGGAATCTTTTGATTTCCATCTTAATTTCATCCTTGACCCAAGTATTTTTCAGCAATAGTTTGTTTAATTTCCATTAATTTATGTAGATTTGATAGATACTGCTAGAACTGCTTTCTAGTTTTATTCCACTTTGGTCTGAGAAGAGAACATGGTATTACTTTGATTTTTTGAATTTGTTGAGACATGTTTTGTGGCCTAAGATATGATCAATCTTGAAAAATGTTCCATGTGCTGATGAGAAGAATATATATTCTATAGTTTTGGGTAGAATGTTCTGTAAATGTCTGTTAGGTCCATTTGTTCTAGAGTCTCATTTAAGTCCAGTGTTTTTTTATTGATTTTCTGCTTTGATAATCTGTCCAGTTCTGTCAGTGGGATGATAAAGTCCCCAGAAATTATGATGTTACTGATAATTTATTTCTTTGCTTAGAGCTAGGAAAATTTGTTGTGTACATCTGAAAGCTCTTATGTTAGATGCATATATATTGTCTTCTTGTTGAATTGTTCCCTTTACCATTATATAATGACCATCTTTGTCTTTTTTTTACCATTGTTGATTTGAAGTCTATTTTATCTGATATGAGAATGGCTGCACTTGCTTGCCTTTCATTTCCATTTGCATGGAATACTTTTCCCCATCCCTTTACCTTGAATTTGTGCAAGTCCTTTTGAATTAGATGGGTTTCTTGGATACAGTATATACTTGGATTATGTTTTTTCGTTCATTCAGCCTGTCTATGCCTTTTAAATATGGTGTGAATACTGTTTATATTCAGTGTTAGTATTGATATGTGGGATACTATTCTGTTTGCCATGTTGGATGACACCTTGTTGTTTTATTTTCCTTCTTGTGTTATTGTTTTCTAAGAGCTGTGAGCTTTAACTTTTGGGTGTCTTTATACTATTAGGTATCTATTGAGCTGTTCCATGAATAGTGCACTTTTGAGCATTTCTTGTAGGTAGAGCAGGTATAGTAGTGACAAATTCCTTTAGTGTTTACTTGTCTGGAAAAGTCTTTATTTCTCCATCATTTATGAAACTTAGTTTTGCAGCATACAGAATTCTTGCCTGGCAGTTGTTCTGTTTAAGAAGATTAAAAGTGGGGCCCCAATCCCTTCTGGCTGGTCTGGTCTCTGCTGAGAAGTCTACTGTGAACCTGATGGGCTTTCCTTTGTAGGTTAGTTGTTGCTTTCATTTTGCAGCCTATAGAATTTTATCCTTCATTTTGACTTTGGCTAGGTTGATGACTATGTGTCTTGGAGATGTCCTAATTGCTATGAATATTCCCAGTGTTTAAAGACCGTGTTGTATCTGGATATCTGAATCTCTGGTGATACCAGAGGAGTTTTCCTCAGTAATTCCCTCAAATAGGTTGTGCATACTTTTTGCTTTTTCTTCTTTTCCATCAAGGATATCTATAATTCATATATTGGCTCACTTTCCATAGTCTATATTTCTCTGAGTGATAATTCATTCTTCTTTATTCTTTGACTGGATTAGTTAAAAAGCCTTTCTTCAAGCTCTGAAATACTTTCTTCTGATTGGTTTAGCCTGTTGTCTAAGATTTCTGCTGTATTTTGAAATTTCCTAAATGTCTTTTTCATTTCTTTAAGTTCTGTTATATCCCTTCTTATATTATTTTTCTCTTTAGTGACTTTTTGATTTTTTTTTCATTCATATCCTGAAGTATTATTTTTGGCTTCTTTGTGCTGGTTTTAAACTGTTTCTTCAATCCCATTGATCTTATTTGCCATCCATATTCTGAATTCCACATCTGACGTTCCGACAATTTCCTTTTGGTTGGGGTCCATTGTGTAGATCTATTGTGATCCTTTGGGAGTGTCAAACTGTCTTGTTTTTTCATGTTGCCAGAGTTCTTTTGCTGGTTTCTTCTCATCTGAAACCTCTTCTCTCAGGTCAGGGCAGATAGAACTACAGTGTACCTGTTCTCCTTTGCTGAGAACACTCCTACTTAGTGAGAAGGAGTAGAGGTCCCTAATTGGTGCTTTGTGTCCCACTCTGGAAGACTGACCTGACAGGAGAGTGGCAGATGCACTGAGAGACTGTAATGCAGCTGTTATGTTTTGTCCTGTTCCCTTGTGATTGTCACAGTCCAAGCTGGACTGTAGTGTGGGCGGATCTTCATGTGGAGTGGTGTGCTGTTCCCCAGGCTGCTGTTGGAAACCTGGGCATGGGGCTAGGTAAGTCCCTCTCCACAGAGGCTGACATTATGGGAGATTGCTCTGCACTAAGTGGCTGGGGATTTCTACCTGCACAAGTCCCACTGAGGCAGTCATCACAGGGCTTCTCAGGTGGTGTTGGTGGCACCCACTCTGTTTGAATTGCCTATGTAGGGGACGGACACTTGGCTTCCAGTCACAGGTTGCATGTGTGCACCTGATCTCCCTGTTCTCTTCTAGGCCTGGCAGGAGCAAGGTGAAGGTGGCTGCAGCAAAGCTGAGCCCTGTGCAGACCAGACTCTCTGCACCTGAGAGCTCAGTATGGCATCAGCTGCACTGGCCCGAGAATAGAAGCCACTGGGTTCCTGCTATGCCCACTCTCTAGTGCAATGCCACTGAACAGTCTCCAAGCAGCTCCCTGATCAGTCTGGAGGTCTGTAGTGGGGTGGGGGGAGATCTTCATCGCTCAGGTCACAGCACTCAAGGCAAGAACATGGAGCCCCTGGGCTCTCTCCTCCTGTCCTTCCCCACTTGCGGATGCCTCCCCTATGTACCTTCCTATCTTGCCATGTGGATTACTCCTTCACCCTCTCCTTTACTCTGATTGTCTCCTGTCACTTCTCTGGTGATTTATGCTCTCTCCACAGAGGCCAATCCATAGGCAGGTATCTACTTGCAACTTTCGATTTTCTCCTTGAGAGTGGCATGTGCAGGCTGCCTCTAGTCTGCCATCTTGGCCCAGTTCTCCTAATCATTTACCTGGACTATTGCAGTATCCTTCTGAGCAGATTTCCTTTTCTTTCCTGGTCTTTTCACATTAGTTCCTGATCCCACAAGCTGGAGGGAAACTAGAGTCTTTTTCTTACAGCTCTTCAGTGACTGTTTCACAACAGGATAAATTCTTAACTTTTTTTGGCAGCAAAGAGCAAGGTCCCTGATATGGTTTGGATGTTTGGCCCCTACAAATTTCATGTGTTGATCCCTAGTGTTGAATTGGGTCCTGATGGGAAGCATTTTGGTCACAGGGGTGGATCCCTCATGAATGGCTTGGTGCTGCCCCATGATAATGAGTGAGTTACAGCTTTATGAATTCACCTGAGAGCTGGTTGTTTTAAAGAGCCTGGCACCACCTGCTCCCTTTCTTTGCTCCATCTCTTGCTATGTGACACGCCTGCTCCCTCTTTGCCTTCCATCTTGATTAGAAGCTCCCTGAAGCCATCACCAGATGCAGATACTGGCGCCATGCTTCTTGCACAGCCTGCGCAAGCAAAATAAACCCTTTTTCTTTCTAAATTACAGCCTTAGGTATTCCTTTATGGCAAAATGGACTAACACAGCCCCTATGTCTAGGCTTTTACTTACTTCTCTCATTGTAATCACTGCAGCTTCTTTTATACCTACTTTCAATGTAGCAGGTTCCTAGTACATTCAATGCTGTTTCATGCTTCTAGACCATTGACAGAATTCCCTCCTTTGACTCCCAGCTCTGGTCTTTTCTTTTTTCAGTCCACATTCAGCACACCCTGCCAGATACTGGGGGAGATACACCTGTATTCTAATTCTATCTCAGTCCCTATGAAGGTTAATTCTATGCCTCAACTTGACTAGGCAAGTTATCTGGGCTAAGAGATGCCCAGATAGTTGGCCAAACATAATTTCTGGGTGTGTCAGTGACAGTGTTTCTGAAAGAGACTAGCATTTGAATAAGTAGACTGACTAAAAATGATCCACCCTCGCCAGTGTAGGTGGGCATCATTTAATCCGTTGAGGACCAAAATAGAAGCAAAAGGCAGAGGAAGGGCAAATTCTTTCTCATTCTTCTTGAGTTGAGATATCCACCTTCTGTCCTCATATATTGGAGTTCCTAGTTCTCAGGCTTTCAGACTCAGACTGCATTACACTACTGGCTTTCCTCATTCTCCAGCTTGTAGATGGCAGATTGTGGGACTTTTTGACCTTCGTAGTCACATGAGCTGATTCCAATAATAAGTGAGATATATATGTATATATCTCAGTAGTTATATATATATCTAATATATATATAACACATGTATATGATATACAGTCCTTTAATATGTGTATGTGTGTGTGTGAGAGAGAGAGAGAGAGAGAGAGAAACCTTGGGAAGTTACCTGTCTGCAGTTTAGTGTGCCCCTTTGAGGTTTAGGCTTAATACATGTAAATTGCACAGCACAACTTCTGAACATCTACACAGACACTTTCTAACCCTTGATTTCATGTTTGTAATGCTAAATCTGATTCTCTTTATAGAAAAATTAACACACATAAAATTATTTGGCTCTGAGCAACAGATCTATGATCCAAAAATGTACATTTATTAATTCTATGTATGTTTATTGAACATCTATGCTATGCTCTATCTGGAGGTAAAAAATGAATAAACTATTGGCACTTAATCTATATTGTTTTGCATCAATGTCACAAACTATAATACTTTTTTGAGACATTTATGTACTTCTGATAATAATGATGATTTCTGTAAAATATTTTGTAGTACCGTATCTCGTTGTTTTTCTTTGTGTGGCCTTAAAAGCCAAAAACTGGAAAGCTTGTCTAGCTTTTGTAAGCAAAGTATCACAATGCTTTGAAATGGCAATAAATTGATCAATTTGGAGAGGTTGTTAGTAAACTGTAGCATTAACATCACTCACAATGAAAAAATCTTTAACAATCTCTATAAGGAAATAGTGCTTCAGTGAAATTTGGAAACAATGCTTTTATTTGCAAGAAAAGAAGAATCACAAAAATGGACCACATTCAACCTAGGAAATTGAAAAAAAAAAAAAAAGAAAATGGACCACACTGTTTTGGAACATGAATAAGGCTTACAGCTTAGTGAGATTTCAGTGTGAAGTGGGACAAATTAATCAGAGACATAGATGTACAATAGGCAGAAGTGGCTGCTGGGGTGTAGAGGTGTAGAGAGGGAGCCAGAGGGACTCATGGACAAATTCCTCCCCAGTTTAAGAGATGCTAGGGGGAGGGTGACTGGAGAGAGGCATTTTATTTTGCAAAGTTATTCAGGACGTTGGTCTTAATCTCTTCCTCCTGGGGAAACAAAACACATAAAACATTCTGCATGGGGGGAGGTGTCTCTATATTCTAGTGGCAGCCTCTCACCAAAGAAAGGGAACCAGCTACTGCATTTATTCCAGATTAGTAATAGGAACCAGGGAATAATCAAAGGCATATTAAAACAGAATAAATATCCACAATAGAGGAAATTTTTATGCAGTGTCTAGGGAATTAGAATGAGAAGGAGAGTGAGCAAATTAGCAAAGTCAAATTTTAGGTCTTTTAAGAGAAAACAACTAGGTCTTTGCCATTCAGACATAAACTGCTAAGAAAACTCATTGAAAGCTACGACACAGTGAAGGCACTAATTTCCAAATGACAAAACCTAAGATGTATTGCTCTAGACTGATCCCCTGTCAGAGCAAGATTAAATGGATAACCTATTTGCTCTTTTCCATCTCTAGCTCTTTTTCATTTCCACTTCCATTATTCTATGAATATACAAGAAAGGGAAATATAATATTGTTAAAGCTTAGGTATGATTTATTGACTCACTGTATCTTTAAGATGACACGTGTACTTTGTGTTGTTATACTTGATAGCACATTTTTTCATGAATAGTCGTGAATAGAGTAAACAGACTCATAAAGCCTGTTTAAAGTGTCAGTGCATAAGTTACTGCCAGTGGTGTCTTGGGGCTGCATTAACTTATACACGTAATTTTTCTTCCTTCCTCTTCCCTCTCTTCTCCCCTTTTTAATTAATAGATTTTCTCAGTCATAAGCATTTAGCATTGCCTTGTTTGCTTGATGCAGGTCCCTTTGGGGATTTCCCCTGTGGATGTAGTAGAAGAACTTGGGGGAAACAGTTTGATGAATCACAATTTGTTGAAGGCAGTTATGGTAGCAGCGATAGAGAAATGGAATATTTGCAAAATGCCAGAGGTGAAGGAATAGGACACACATGATTAAAGTTGCCATAAAATCAAAGCTGTCAAAGCAACAAAAGCCATAAAAAAGAAATATTCTGGCAACGTCAGTCTCCCACACATCCAGGGGTGCCATGAAGCATATTACTGAAGAAGTCCATTAGGAGTAGAGGAGAAATTTTTTCCCATTGACTATGAAAACATGTGCTGAACTATAAATGTTCTTTGCCCTAGGAATTTTAGCTGAGACACCTGGGACTGCAACCTTAAAACACCATTCAGAGAGCAAACACAGCATTGTTGGAAAGAGCTGAAGAAATGGTGGAGGCGGAGTGCGGGGTTGGGGGGCAAAATAAGGTACAAAGGATGATTGAAGAAGGAGATTCAAAGGCTGGGTAACCTGACTTTGGGGAATTGTTTTTGAGGATGAGGAATCTTGTAGTGAAAAGCACCTGTGTTGTCCTTTCATAAAAATAGTATTACCATGGAACCGGAAGTATGGGAAATGCCCCCATTCCTCTGCAGAATCCAGGACTACGGGGCAGGTGGAATTTGCTGAGTGATATGTGAAGTGTGTATATAGAGAACAAAATGGTAATTATTAATATTTTTTACCAGGTGAGTTCTGAGCTACTTTGGAGAGTGGTTGGTTAGACAGGGAAAACCATTTGTAAACCTCCTAAAGTAGCCTAAATATCTAGGGAGGTACCAGGAAGGGGCTACAGTGATTAATTTTGCTGCCCTAGATGGAAAACTCTGCCTGATTGGAAGCCACACTTCTAGGATTCCACTCAAGTTCTGAAGTTGTGATTAGGATTTGGGTGGGAGCTCAGAGAAAATTAAGGGGCTACAAAAGAACAGATTTGGTATTCAGTGTAAACAAAACCAAACTGTGTTACAGCTCCCTGTTCAGAAAAAATATAGACAATTTTTTAAAAGTTACCTTGTTTCAGTCAGGCTACTAGTGACATAGTTTAAAATACTTTTATGAATACATAAAACTATTCAGTAAATGCTCGCTGGATTTAATTGCATCTAAATGACCTTCCTATGCTATGAATCCATGACAATTTGTACAAAGAGTCCAGTTTTCTTTCCTATAAGCTTTTCTGAATCTGTAGTAGGAGTGGTATGTGTGAGTAAGAGAGTGAAGACACAAAGTTGGAGGTAACTGAGACATCCACTTGGAGTAGATGTGCCCCCCTCTTGGGGGACAGCTCAGAAGACAGAAAAGTAAGAAACACTGCGTTGACAACCAGGTAGGAGGCATATCAGACAGGCCTCAAAAGGCCATCAAGGGTCTAAATCTTCTATAAATACTTTTTGTTAATGGCTGTCCAAACATTCCAGAAAAGCTCCTTTTACTGACACCCAGGGCTATTTGCAGCCACTTGATTACTTTCAACTCTTACAAATAGACTTAGCCTAAAATTAGTAAATATACCTTTCCCAAGGGTCTGGCTTTACTCCTGGAATGGAACCAACACATCAGAAACATCCAGCTGCTGTGTCTCCTACTCTGTCTACACAGCAGTCGGGAAGGGCTTGCCACTTACTGGGTATTTGATTCTGGGTAAGTCATGTTAGATCCCTTATTTGCAATACAAAGGAACTGGCACTAGAAAGCCTGTAGTGCCTCTTCTGGTTGAAAAACTTTACAATTTTAAGTAAATTAACCTCTCTGTGTCTGTTTTTTAATCTGTAAAATGGGCTATTAAAATGCACCCTTCTTTCTCCCCATGGTGGTTGTAAACCATTAGCCTGTTGCAAACTTTACAATATTATATAATTATAAGGAACCATTATCATCATCATCATCATCATCACCATTATCTCTTTGTTTTTAACATTTTCCTGTAAACATGAAAAGTTCATTTGGCAGCCTGTTCAATTTCTTTTAATAGATTGAAAGAAGGAAACCAAATGCACTTCTAAATACATTTTGTAAGAGTTTGCTTTAATTTCTTTTATAAATATCTGAACTCATCTTGCAATAAAATATGTACTTGTGTGATTGTA
Source organism: Cheirogaleus medius (assembly GCA_008086735.1). NCBI lineage: Eukaryota > Metazoa > Chordata > Mammalia > Primates > Cheirogaleidae > Cheirogaleus > Cheirogaleus medius. The sequence continues at coordinate 61,442,541 of VBSM01000529.1, forward strand.
ATCATTTCCATGGTAGCGGATTGAGGGTCACACAAAAAGGTCTGAGATTTGACTGCAGGTTCAACCAGCAGGAGAAACTGGTTTGGGACCAAATAAGCTCTTATTCAAGTAAAACTGTTGAAAAACACTGCCAAGGGAATACAGAAAATAACTGGGGAAGGAAATTGCTTTTGGAATAAATGTTCTGTTCTTTCAAGTTTGCTCTGGTAGAAAAGTGCCCCTTTGAAGAGACTTAATAGAACCATTAGAGGGACAAAACATGAAATATCTCATGAAATCTTAAAAGGTTTATTTTATAACCATTTTTTCTAAAGGTGTATGTGCAGCAAAAAGAAACTAAAGAGATGAAATGTGTACTCCTGTACACAAATGCACAAGGCTATTTGATGTAGAACAATTACTTATGTCTAAATCTATTCTGCATATGCTATCTGATCTGTACTTTGCCATGTTTCTTGTTATTATTTATGTATCCTATGCTACCCATGTGTCTGGACATCAAACTGAAGTGCTTTGTTTTCCCTTGACTTGCTCTTTTACTGAACTTCTGCAGTTACTCCTAGCTCTTTAATTATCATCAATTGAAGTTCTCAATTTCAGGGAAAGCTTTGTATGTAACTTTTCTATCTTTTATTTATCAGTTATTGAGCATCTACTATGTACCAGGTACTGCTCATTCATTTGTTCAACAAATATGATTTGTGTGCCTGTCCTAACACTTGGGAATAAAAGAATATATAAGATACATTCCCTACCCCAAAATAATTTATAGTTATGTGATATTTATTTATTTGTTTGGACAGGGTCTCACTCTGTTGCCCAGCCTGGAGTTCAGTGGTGTCATTATTGCTCACTGCAACTTCAAACTCCTGGGCTTAAGTGATCCTCCTGCCTCAGCCTCCCAAGTAGCTGGGACTACAGGCACATGTCACCATACCTGGTTAATTTATCTATTTTTTGTAGAGATGGGATCTCACTGTATTTCTCATGCTGGTCTTGAACTCCTGGCCTCAAGTGACCCTCCCACCTCAGCCTCCCAAAGTGCTAGGATTACAGGTTTGAGCCCCCATGCCTAGCCAGTTAGGTGAAATTTGAAATCTAGACCATGGAAATATATTAATAAGAGGCTACAGGGTCTGTCAACTGCAAGGAGCAACTAATCCAATGTTGCCTGGAGGAGAGATTGAGATTGTTAGATGTATTAATAGTTTAGTTGAGGCATTAAAGACCAGCAAGAATTAGTCCATCCAATGGAAGAGTGATAATGGTATACAAAAAGAAGGGAGCAGGGTATTTCTAGGCTCAGAAAGGAAAAAAAGTATATTAGTCTTCTAGAGCTGCCATAACAGATTATAGCAGATTGAGTGGTTTAAACAACAGAAATTTATTTTTTTACAATTCTGGAATCTGGAAGGCCAAGATCAAGGTGCTAACAGAGTTGGTTTCTGTTGAGGACTTTTTTCCTGGCTTGCAGACTGACCGTGTCCTCACAGGGCCTTTCCTCTAAGTGCATGCACTCCTTGTGTCTCTTCTTATAAAGTCAGCAGTCCCACTGGATTAAGGCCTCACCTTTATGAGCTCATTTAACCTTCCTATCTCAAATACAGTTACATTGAAGGTTAGGCTTTAACATATGAATGCGGGGTGCCCTTTGGTCCATAACAGAAGGTAATAGACTTACTTCAGCAGTTTAGTAGGGCTTAAGTTTAGTCAGTGAGTAAAGGAATGGGAAAGATCATAACACTCGTGAATGTTGGACTATGCATCTGAGGTTAATAAATCTTAGGGCACTTGTGAGCCATTGAAGGATTCTGTAGGATGAACTACGGTGATGAAGTTTGCCCTTTGTAAGGTTATTTTGGTTGCAGGATGAGGGATGAATGGAGGCAGGGTTGGTGGCATAGGCAAGGTCAGACACAGAGCGACTGAGAGTTGGCGTTCAGCCAGGCCAGGGACAATGGCGGCCTGAATCAGAGGTGGAGAGATTAGGAAGACCTATAGGAGGTAGAATTGATAGGAATGAATTAACTGTGTATAAAGAGTGAGGAAGGGAAAGTTGTTGAGGCCGACTTTGTGTTATTTAGAATAACTAGATAATGAGCTAAGAAATAAAGGAAAAATACTGGGACTTAGGAGTTAGGCAGGAGATGATATAATCAACTTCAACATGGTAAGTTTATGGCCAGTAGACTATCCAAAGGGAGATGTCTAGATTGATATATAAGCCTGAATCACAAAAAAGAGATCTTGGATTAGATCAGTTTGAAATTATTTAGAATATGGGCAAGTTCAGAGTTTGAGCCATGAGAGTAAATGAAATTACCTAGATTAATCTAAAATTAGAAAAGATTGAAAAAAAACTACAAACAGAAAGGTAGGAAGTATTGTTGTTTATGTTAAGAGTAGAGGAAGACAATTCCTTCCTTCCTTTTGGTGGATACATGAAATATAATGCAAATATCATCCTAATTGTGAATTTGAGTCAATACTCCCAATAAAGAACAAATTATATTTGTATTATGATTTACCAAATAAATTGCATTACAAAGACTTATTTCTGTTGTACTTACATATTTTTATTCTCTCTGATTTAAATTACAATCTGTGATTTGATTTTCAGCTTAAGGTCTTTTAAAATCTAATTATTATTTTGGCTGCATTAATTTTCCAAGTCTTCCAATTAGCCTAAGATTAAAGCCTAAATCCCTATTAACTAGTAACGGAGTTTTAAAATTTTGAGTAACTCCAGTAATGCACTCAAATCTTGGAAAATTTGACTTTCTAAACATTACATTGTTCTGCACTTTTGATTTTAAGTTGTATAGCTTTAACAGCTGTATCTTGAAGCACTATCAGGAGATGCGGATTCCTGTTCTTGGTGGGGATATTCCTCACTGTGGTGTCTCATTCATAATAATAACACACACACACATGCACACACATGGTTCTATCTACCGTCTCCCTGAGGTGAGGATATTTACTGTGGTTGGCTTCAACGAATTGGGGAAACTATCAGGGGAAGGAAAAGAGCCATCTAGCTGGTAACAGTGATTCTTGAGTCTTGGCACATTCATTCTTTGAATATTTATCTACTGTATCTTTGAGCATCTATCTACTGTTTCAGGTGCTGTACTAAGTGTGGTGAATACAGAAAACAGCAACGACTAGAACTTACATGGATCCCTAGCCTTCCTGAGCTTAACAGTGTGTCTATCTTTGGTTCCCGCCCACCTCCCCAGCCCAGCTTCATTGAGGTATGATTCACAAACAAAATATGGTATATGATGTGGTGATTTGACATACATACATATTACAAAATGATTACCACAATCAAGCTAATTAACATATCCATCACACCTCACTTCACATTGTTACCTTTTTTTTTTCTTTTTTTTGATAGTAAGAACACTTAAGATCTACTCTCTTAGCAAATTTAAAGCATACAATACATCATTATTAGTTGTAGTCATTGGGCTGTACATTGGCTCTCTAGAACACAATCATCTTGCAACTGAAAGCGTGTACCCGTTGACCAACATCTCCCCATTTCTCCCACCTCAGGTCCCTGGTTACCACCATTTCACTTGCTGTTTTTATGAACTTGACATTTTTAGATTCCACATTTAAGTGAGATCATGCAGTATTTGTCTTTCTGTGTCTGGCTTATTTCACTTGGCACAATGTCCCCAGTTTCATCCAGGCTGTTGCAAGTGGCAGAATTTACTTCTTTTTAAAGGATGAATAATATTCCATTGAGTATATTAATACATACTGTATTTTCGCCATTCATCTGTTGACAGGCATTTAGGTTGTTTCCATAGCTTGGCTATTCTGTACAATGCTGCAGTGAACATGGGAGTACAGACATCTCTTTGAAATAATGATTTAATTTCCTTTGGATATTCCTCGCCAGCATCTCTACCTTGTTCATGTACCTAAAAATACTGCTCCATAAACCTTTTCCCTGCAACATAAGAACAAGATGGCCTAGCCCTTTTGCTTGTAGCTGTCTGTAGAGGAAGCCATTGTAACTCAACCTTTAATGCCATCACCTGCATGATGGATTGTTGAGGGCAACTATTCTGTGACCCAAATCTTGTCTGACAATGGTGACAGCATTGGCTTGGACTAAGATCGGCAGCCATAGAATCAATTGTTCTCAGGCTCAACAGGGTAGGAATAAACACAGTCCTAGGGTTCTCTTTGTTGTTTCCAAACCTCTGTTCATAGGTCTACCTCGCCAGCCTCGAATATTCAAAAATGTAGGAGATATTAGCTGAAGCAGGGAGAGCAGATGTGGAATACTTTTCCTTAACTGAAAAGTGACAACACCTTCAACCCTATAAACTGTGGTAAAAATTCCAAGGCATCCACCACCCCTTGAATTCTGATTTCCACAGACTTTTGCATCATTGTTTTGAGAAATTAGACTAAGTTAAGATAAGCAGCACTGTTGTACCTTATCTATATTACATACTTGTCTTTAAGAAAATGTAAATGGATAGTGTTTATGGATAAAATAGAAAAGACTCCTGAAAATTTGTATCTTTGTATGCTTTGGCTGATCTGTTAAATAATATATTTTGTGCTTTCATTTAGATAATGTAGGAAAAGAAAAGGCTATACAAATTTTCATATTAGTTTTTCTTTCTTAAAATGTGAAAAGAGAGAGCTGTTAGGTAAATATACAGTCACTTTAATCAAAAATATTACCAAGTGTAAAATGAATAAATGTTTTCGTTGTCCATTATTTTTCATATTTGCCATGCAGTATATCTGAAAAAAATACAATTAGAAAATTTAAAAATACTTGAAATTAGAAATGCATATTGTTATTAAACTGGCCTAAGAATGTCATGATTTTTCCTCAGGGGTACTTTGGTAGCTTGATAGATCATAGATGGTAGGTTATTATCAAATGCTAACAGAAAAGGCTGAGGTTTGAAAGCTTCCTTAGGAATTCTAGCTATAATTTCTGTTAACATTTGACAGAGTTTCATGGCATTAGAATCACAAAATTCATTGAAATTCAACATCGGCAGAGTTTCTGGCATATACCTCATTTACAGATAACATTTCTGTTTCCTGACACAGAGATTCAGAATGAATATCTCAGGAGGGAGAAAAAACAAAACAGAAACTACAAAAAACTCATTTCAAAATAAAATTAAGCATACCAGAACAAGTACCATACTGGGAAACATTTTAAGTGGGAGAAAAGGAGCAGATTTAATTGATAGAAAACAGACTTTTGTACTCAAGTTCAAACAATTCATCTTTTCTGTATTGTCTAGGCAGTACCAAATAAATTTAAAAAGTAAATAGTAATAACTCAAATTGCTCTAGGGCTGTTTTGTCAGCCTCAGTAGTTCTAGGAAGCACAATTAAAACTGTAACTATCCCACAAACATTAACCTTTCAACAGCTTTTGCAACTTGTTTTAAGATATGCGTGACCAAGAATTTTCCAATCTATTGACTTTCCCCCCTTTCTATACCGATGTGGACACATTTATTCAATTTATGTAAATAGCCACTTTAAGGTAAACTGGGATAATTCAATTTGACATTTCCTAAGTATGATCTTATGTACATTTGGTATCAGGCTGAAAAATAATCAGAAAACTTTCCCCCTCCCCCATGGGTTTTTCAGGAACAAAAAGAAAGAAACATAGTAGTATTAGTATGTACCATATCTTCTAAAAGGGTCCCCTGACGAGGAAATAGCACACAAACTCACTGGACCAAGATATGAAGTAGAAAATGTGCTTGTCGAGTTTTAGAAATTATATTTTGCTAAACAAAGGTGGGAAATATTTTCCCAAAAACTAAGAAAATTAATTTTTCTAGTGGAGCTTATAAAGAACAAAGCATCAATAGTTAGATAAAGTTCTCTTTATGAGATTCTACCCATTAAAATTGCTCAGAACATATAGAACATTTAAATCAGTACCATTACTTTTATATTTCCTAAAAGACGACAGGGTTTTTTTCTGTTGGGGAGACATTAAAATTTATACAGTGAATATGTACTACATGCTTATCATTTGTCAGGCATTGTGCTATTTTTTCTAAATAAAAATAAAACTGGACATATAGCTAATAATAGATTCTTGCGCACTTGCATTTTCTTGTATGTCACCTGTAACTTCCAACTTCCAAATATGTAATGAACTATAAATTCATTTTCAGGTTATGGATACCATGTGATAGTTGTATTCTGAATGTCAAACTTGGAATTTCCAGAAAGAAATAATAGTTGATGTTATGGGAACGAAAGGATAAAACATTTGCAGTTGTGATTGTTCTACCCATGAAATTTATAGACTCTGTCCTTGTGAGCCACGGGGAATAATGCCCTTTAGATTAGCATGTGTGTATACACCTTTATGAATGTTAGAATTGTAACTAAAAGGCCCATTGCACCTTTGAAATGTCTCATGTGAAACAGCCCAGTTTCTGGTTTCTATTTTGCACTTCTAAGTGTTTTCCGGATTCTTTGGAATGCCTTGTCTGCAATGGCTGTGCCATTATTGTAGCTTAATCTGTGCCTTCCTTGCAATTTTATTTCTAATTAGTTGTTGCCTGCTTGGAGATGAAAGCCATTTTTACACCTTAAAGGGCAATGTGAACTTAATGAAAATATGCTGATTCAAGTTAAAGATGTTTCCTTTATGAGTAAGGGCATTCAAGGTTAACCCTGACCTTCTCAGAGGAAAATTGCTGTACTGTGTTTCAGTGAAGATTATGTATTACCATATTTCTTTCAGCTAAATCAGGCACATAATTTCAGGGTGAAAAGAGCTGTTTTCTTTAGAGTCATCTAAACACGAGTTGGTTTAAAAAGCTGCAAAAATAAATCCTTGGCAGCAATAACAATATTAAGACCCAATGTGGTGTGTTATCTGGAACCACGTTGGTACAAAGGACCTGCTTTCCTGTCTCTTTTTCTCTAGCTGGGGAAATAATGTCCCCTCTGGAAATAAATAACTTACAAAATTTCTTTATGTCTCTTGCAGTATCCTGTGGTGGACACTGTGATGTGCTGCCCTGATGCTTCTATAAGGGGCACTTGTTGGTCTAGCTGCTGGGAATGCTGTAGATCAGCGGTCCCAACCTTTTTGGCACCAGGGACCGGTTTCATGGAAGACAATTTTTCCACGGGGCAGAGGAGGTGTGTTGAGGGGGGAGGAGGAGCTCAGGCGGTGATGCCAGTGGTCAGGAGTCGCTAGAAATGCAGATGAGGCCTTTGCTCCTTTGCCTGCAGCTTACCACCTGCTGTGTGGGCCCCCACTCCTGTTTCCTAAGTTTCAAGGAGGACAAATTTTTCCAAGGAGGGGACAGGAGGTTGGGCAGTGGTGGTGGAGCTCTATGGCCTGGTCCCTAATGGGCCACGGACTGGTACTGGTCCATGGACTGGGGGTTGGGGACCTTAGCTGTAGATGAAATCTTTTGGCTGTCAGCGCCTTCCAGAATTGCCCCAGCTGCAGAGAGTGGTCCTGCCCAAAGACAAGCCTCCCGCAGCAACCCACATCATATGACTGATCAGTGAGGGTCGAGGGACATAAAGGCCTGGTCACTTCAGCCCATCTAGGGTGATTTTGAAGGGCCATCTAGTTTTAGCATTGCCTGTGAGAAGAGAAAATATAGCATTCACTTAAATTCACCTCTTTGCCACCTTTGTTTTTTCTTTCTCTGTATGTACACACGTGCATGGGAATTGCTAAACTTTTGAGTTTCCATCCTTGTAATACATCACCCTGAAATGCACAACCATTTATTTTCTAAAAATAAGGACATTTTGCTGCATAGCCACAATAATATTTCTACTATCAAGGGCTGTAACACTGATAATATACAATCATCTAATATACAGCTCACATTTTAATTTTTCCAGTTGTCCCAATAATGTCTTTTATAGCTGTTTTTTACCACTGAAAATCCATCAAGACTTACACATTGCATTTTTTGTCTCTTTAGGCTTTTTTAAACTGCAACAATTTCTCCACCTTCTTTTTTGAAAAAACATAATAATCTTATGTGCTATTGACATGTTTTAATAGTTGAGGACAGTTGTTTTGTAGAATGCCATAAAATCTGGGCTTAATTCTTTCTTTATAATTAAGTTCATATCAATATTTTTGAAAATAATGCTACATATGTGATATTATATCCTCAGTGCATTACATCAGAAGTCATATAAGGTGACCTGTTTTCTTTTGGGTTTTGGCATTATTTTTCTCTTCAATTTTTAGGAATTCTTTATATATTCAGGTAAGTTATCACTTTATTTGCTATATATATTATAAATGTTCATTCCTTATCGGTCATTTGCCATTTGAATTTGCTTATGATGCCTTTTTTGCCATGCAGAATGTTTTAAGTAGTCAAAATTATTAATATTTTACTTGTATTACATCTAATTTCTTTCTATTTATAGTAGAGATGGAGTCTTGCTCTTGCTCAGGCTGGACTTGAACTCCTGACCTCAAACGTACCTCTCCCCTTGACCTCCCAAAGTGCTAGGATTATGGGTGTGAGCCACTGCACCCCACTCCTAAAAATCTTTTTTAAATTACTTTCCACTTGAAAGTATCTTTTGTGTTGAATAACATTAAAATTATTGAAGCTTTCTTTGTGCTAAAATTGTCACATAGAATATTTTTTGTGTCTGCTTCATGTTTAATTTACAGTTAGAAAATAACTATATTTTCTTCTATTATCAGAGTGCAACATTACATAAGCTATCCATAAGATGTACCTATTGATTATATTGTTTAGGTAATATGTATACTTATATATATTTTTGTCCACTTGACAAGCTTTGGACAGACTTGTATATAAAAGTCTCCTATTATTTCCTTGAATATCCTGTTTCTCCTATTTTTCCTTGAATATTCTGTTTCTGCTTTATAAAGGTAGTTGCTGTGCTATTTGGTACACAGATATAACTGTTATATCTGCATTGAAATTTGAAGTATTAGCATTATAAACTCTCCTTTGTTGTACATAATGCTCTTTTGATAAACAATTACTTTGTTTAGTAATTTTGCAACACCTTGTACCTTTTTCTAAAAATAAATCATTTATTCCACCCAGATTTTCAAATTGATTTACTATGAATTGACCAAATTCATATCTTGGAAATCTCTTGGTTTCCTGGATATCTTTGGTTATTTTTTCAATTTTAAAGTTTTATATTTTATATAGTCATACTAACTTTCTTTTTTATTGTCCTGAATTCGACCTTGTGTGATTTTAAGATTGCTAATCTTGCACTCTTTTTATTTACATTTGTCTTGTATACTTTTCCCTATTAATTTCAATCTTTTTGAAACACTTTGTTTTGAGTTTCTGTCTTTTCTAAGCATTTAGTTGGCTTTTGCTTTGTTCAAATTGAGACTTCTTTTCTTTTAATAGGAGTGTGGTTAGCCTATCTGCATTTGTTAAAATGATGTATTTGCTTGGGCTTAGTTCTTTTACAGTATTTTATATTATGCTTTTACTTTTAATAGCTTCTTTGTTTTTTTATTATTATGGATTTTCTTCTTGGCTTTGTCTTGTGTGTAAATTCTTTCTGATAATCTCAAAATTTGCCCCTTGTTTTCAGTTCTTTTAGTGATTACATTTATGCCATAATTTTATATAATATGCTTCCTATTACTCTGCATCTTTAGGCAGTAACTATTAAATCCTCACTTTGAGCAATGACAAAATTGTTATAATTTTCCCAATCTCTTGTCTTTATTTCCACTATGAAATTACAGAAGAACACAATCTTTTTCTCAGCTTTACTATGTACCATTACATATTTAAATAAAATTATATCTTTATTACATTTTTATCAGTTTTTAAAAATATATTTTAATCACTAGATACTAAAGATGAGGAAATAGAATACTTATACCACTTTGATCTTTTCTCCTTTTACCTCCAATTTTTAGTTAATATATTTTTGCTTTATTTTTATGGTTTGCAATGTTTTCTTTTGATTTTGTAAACTTTGTAAATTTTCAGCTGTTTGGTCTTTGTTTTAGAGTTAAATGAATTCAGTGTTCTAACCAATCCTTTTTCTATAGTTTCTCTATTAGTCTTTGGTTGGCTCTATGAGTTCCTTAGGGTTGTGGTGAGCATTGTTTGGGGGGAATACCTCTAACCCTTCTTAGGGAGAGGCAAAGATATACAATGTAACCAAAGTGTCAAAAAAAAATTTTATCAGGTGGTGGCAGGTGGGAGGGGGGAGGAGGGGAAGGGTGTATGGGGGAGGCGGTGGGGGGTGGCAGGGGCAATATATGTAACCCTAACAATATTTGTACCCCCATAATATGATAAAATAAAAGGACAAAAAAAAAGTCTCATGGGATTTAGAATTCCTGCACATATAAAAATCTCCTGTCTTTGTTTGCATTCAGTTTCCTAATTATAAAGTTTTTTGTGTTACACTTTTTTTTCCCCTGAAAACATTGTAAGCATTTGCCAATCTTTTTCTACCCCTGAAAAATACTGAACAGAATTTTCTAAGGCTAGCCTGAATCTTCCCCCATTTGTGACTTTACCTTTTTGACTTGATGCCAAGAGAAGCTTTTTGTTTGGTTTTGTTTTGTTTTAGACAACCGCTAACTCTACCTGTTTATATTTTAGGGTTGATCATTCTGTATTAATTTTTCCTGAACAATTTTTATCTTTTATTCTGTAGGTTAGAATTGTATTTCCAGAAAATGTTTTTGTATTATATATTTGAATATGTTTCCATTCCAATTGTGGCCACTGCTTTTTAAACTCAATGTTTGGATGTTTATTGCTATTTTTTCTCAATCTTAACCTCCATTTACTTGTTTTGTCTTTTTAGCACTGTGTTTTCCCTTGCATTGTGATTAGAGAGGCTTCAACAATTGTGTTTTTCTATTCAACTTTTTTCCTATGCTCTCTCAGCTTCCATTTCTTCATACCCATTATATATTTTCCTTAAGCCCTTTGCTTTGAACTCTTTGGCTATTTTATTAATTTTTAAAAATTTCATAATGTTATTTTGGGTATTGTAATTATTTTTATTGCTGTTTCTAGTTTCATTTTTTACTTCGCAGTATAATATTTTGGGGGAGATCTAGTGCTGGTTAAGTTTGATTGTTTAAATAGGGTGAGTTCTTCTTGGACTGAATTTGTGCAGGAGGTTTGTGTGAGAAAGAGATCAAGGAAGTCCTGTGAGCTAGTAGGAATTTACCTTGATATACAAGGAAATATAAGATGCCACATTGGGAGTTTGGATAGATTTACATTAACCATGACTTCTCCATGGTCAATAAAGACTAATAGCTATAGGAGGCTCCAAAATCTCCAGTTTCTCTCTCCCAATCTGTCTCCAGTCTCTCCAATCATGTCAACTATGTTGTTGTTTCCTTGTGGAACTCCTGATATACCATGTTACCAAATGGCATGCAAAGAAGCTTTTCCTGCCAGCCTGAGTGTTCCATTTCCTTTGTTTTAAACAGAAAAGATTTTAAACAAAAGATGTTATTGCTTTTGCACCTGGGGATGCAATCCCTACTTAAAGATGACTATGCCCTGCTGACTTGACCTGAAATCTGCAGATTTTCTCATTTGACATCTTCCTACACCTGACTTCTCTTTGCCACTCAAAATGACTTGTTCCAGTGGTTTTCAAACTTCCAGGGCCCATCAGGATCACCTGCCCAACATTTCACCTTCAGTAGCTCTGGAGTTTTCTGACAAGTTCCCAGGTGTTGCTGATGCTGCTGAGTTGAAAACCATACCTTGAGAACCGCTGGGTTAGACTATTGGGAGATTTGTTATCTAGCAGTGAAGGATTGTAAGTTAATTCAATGGCTGGTTAATTTTATATTTCAACAATAACATTATTGTTTATTTTCAGAAACACAGATTATCTCTCTCAATGGAGGAGGAAACTATTTGCAGCACCTCAGCGGACAAGTGTTCAGAGTCAAGAGGAAAAATAAAAGTCTAATCTTCCTTGTTTCTTTAAGAGCTACCTTTCCATAAAGCACTTTCATTGGTGAAAATTAGGCAACATGATCTTTTCTGAACCAATTAAAAAACAAGGAGGATGAAATTACTATTCATTATTAGATTGAGCTAATCAAAACTCACTTCCTGGATCTGCCCCCAGTTTGAATGAGACATAAGCTTGGGGCTGAAAGTGGTGAGGGTTAACTTGCCTAGATGGAGAAAGTGGCACAGCTAAAAATTACTGTACCTATATGTTTCCAAAGGCCTTTTTACAGTTTGGGCCCAGGCTTTCCCAGTTTATTTTCATCTGTTCAGTAGTTAAAATCTAAGTGTTAAATGCCACATTAACACTTCCTTGTTAATTAGCAAGAACAACAACGTCTCAACTGATTCTTTCAAATTTACAAGTTCTATTCTTCCTGTCTTTTAGAGCAGCAGTCCCCAACCTTTTTGGCACTAGGGACCTGTTTCATGGAAGACAATTTTTCCAGGGACCTCAGGGGCCGGGAGTGGGGAGGGGAATGGTTTGGGGATGATTCAAGGACATTACATTTATTGTGCAGTCAAACCTCTCTGCTAATGATAATCTGTATTTGCAGCCGCTCCCCAGCACTAGCATCACCACCTCAGATCATCAGGCATTAGATTCTCATAAGGAGTGCACAACCTAGATCCCTTGTGTGTGCAGTGTAGTAGAGTTCACACTCCTATGGAAATGTAATGCCACCACTGATCTGACAGGTGGTGATGCGAGTAATGGGGAGCGGCTGAAAATACACACAAAGCTTGGCTGGCTCCCTTGCCCACCACTCACCTCCTGCTGTGCTGGGAGGTTCCTAACAGGCCACAGACTGGTACCACTCCGTGGCCCAGGGGTTGGGAACCATAGTTTTAGAGAAATCAAACTCTATACAGTTTCTATGTTAGTTGTGCAAAATATTTCTGGAACAAATATATATGATATATTTTCTGATTCTGGAATAAACTTCGAATAAGCTTTCTTTAGCTGAAATTCTGAACTACCTTTTTTGTTGTGGTTCTTTATATTTGACTGCTTTATTTGTTCATGATTAATTCACAATGGCCTTGTCCTCTGCAGGTAATTGCAACTTGTTTCTTTTATAATAAAGAGAACAGAGGATTTTATAATGGAACTTGATACATGTTAAATGACTATCATATCTAATATTATTTGATATACATTTATTGAAATATACAAAAATAAATCATTTGCTTGATAAAAATGAACATATGCCTATTTTATCACCAATCAGATCAGTAAATTGAACATTACAGTCAGCCCTGCCTATGCTCGGGTTCTGCATCTGCAGATTCAACCAACCACAGATCAGAAATATTTGAAAAATAAAAACAATAGAAATAACAATATGAAGGAAGTCAGAATGTTTTACCCTAAAGTATATTTCCTTGACATATTTTGAGATGGCTGCCACAGGTCCAGCAGGCAGAAGCAATGCTGCAGAGCTGTCTATTGTGGGGGGGATTTGCATCTGTAGAGAATTTCTGTTAATGCAGCCAGATTTTTCCTTATGTGATCTAGGAAAGGTTAACTGAGAGTCTGACTCTTTTAAAGGTCTGAAAAGAAACATTTTCCCCCTTGCTACCTGGGAGGCTTCATCTACATAACAGGAGGGACCCAAGCCTCTTCCTTTCTCCCTTCCATAACCTATCTTGCCACTAAAACCTGTTTTGCCACAATCTATACCTCCATTCTTTATAAACTTCAATACCACATTGGGGTGTTGAGTCTTCATTCTGAAGGCTCCTGTGTATACATGTTGAATAAATGCATATGCTCTTTTCTCCTATTAATCAATGTGATTCATGTCAGTGATTTTTCAGCGAACCTTTAGGGGGCCGAGGGCTTTGGTCTTCCCAACAAATACAACAATAGAAAATACAAACAGGAGCCAGGTGTGGTGGTTCACACCTGTAATCCCAGTACTTTAAGAGGCCAAGGCAGGAGGATTGTATGAGGCTGGGAGTTTAGGACCAGCCTGGGCAACATGGGGAGATCCTGTCTCTACAAAAAATTTAAAAATTAGCGGTGGGGGTGGGGTGGGGGGAGCAGCATTCCTGTAGTCTCAGCTATTGGGGTGGCTGAGACAGGAGTTTTAGCTGCAGTGAGCTAGCATCATGCCACTGCATGCCAGACTGGATGACAGAACAAAACCTTGTCTCTCTAAAAAAAAAAAGGAAAAAAGAATTCCCCCCCCCCCAAGAAACAAATAAAAAACTGATACAGTATAACAACCATTTATATAGCATTTCCATTGTATCAGGTATTATAAGCAATCTAGAGATGATATAGTATACTGGATGATGTGCATAAGTTATATGCAATTACTAAACCATTTTATATAAGGAACTTGAGAATTTGTGGATTTTGTATCCACAGGGGTCCTGTGGACACTGAGGGATAACTCTATACATATCCTAAAAGAAGTCCCTTTCATATGTTCTCCTAACCACCAACCCCTGTCTTCTCTTCAAAGGAAACATAGATTAGTTTTGCTAATTTTTGAATGTATGATAAGTAGAAACACCTAGTAGGAATTTTGTGTGATGCTTCTTCAGTTGAACCTTATGTATGAGATTTCCTGTTTTTTCTCCTGGCAAATGATGGAACCAATTTCTACTCCCAGTTGTAGTATATGAAAGTTCAAGCAGTTTCATATCATGGCAATGCTCATTTTCTATATTTAACTGTAGCAGTTCTAGTGCATGTGTATAGCACTTATTCTGGTTTTAATTTACATTTCTCTTATGTGTAATGAGGCAGAGTTTTCATCCCAAGTTTAATGTCTTTAATACATATAAGACTATTCTGATTTTTGTTTTTTCTCATTAGTTTTGCTAATTTGCACTTTTGCAGTTACTTGTCTTTTCATCAGAATTTTCATATATTTGGCATATAGTTGTTTGTAATAGCTTATTATCTTTTAAATCTCTATAAATTCTACAGTGATACCTCTTTTTCCTTTCTTATATTTATTATTTGTACCTTATTATTTATTTATTTTTAATTTTTTGCTACTTTTATTTTTTGCTGGGGTTTTGCTACTCTTCTTTGCCTCCCAGGCAGCTGATAAACAGTTAATTAAACCCAAAGATAGTAGAAGAAAGGAAATTAAGAGAAAAAAAGTGAAAATTGAGCAAATAAAAAACCTCAATAGAGAGTGAGACTCTGTCTAAAAAAATAAAATAAAATAAAATTTAAAAATGAAATCTAGGTTTTTAGCATCAAAGTCAACCTTTAAACTTATTTCCTCCCTGCAATCTTAAGAAAAAAAATTCTAACTATTCAGAACTAGATATTTTTCTTTCTCTTTTTTCTTTTTTTGAGACAGAGTCTGGCTCTGTTGCCTGGGCTAGAAGTTTCACACATTAAAAGCTGAGTCTGTGGCTGTGGAAAGAGAGATCGAGTTAATAGTTGAGTAGCAAGAGATCTCAAAAGGGAGAAAAGAACATGGATTAAAATGAGAATGCATAAGCAGAAAAGAACAGATCTAAGCACATTTCCCCATTAAACCAGTCTCCCATTCCTGGAAATAGGTCAGTTTATCTTGTCTTTTAAGAGGTGTAGATCAGTCTCTACTTGCCCTGATTGGCTTACGTAGAAACAGCATTTTTCACCAATAATCATGCAAGCTCCTCCCTGTTGAACTGTCAGGACATCCAGGATGTGGTGGTTTTGCAATATAACAGAGGCTAGGCTGTTGACTTCTGACTGAATTGCTCCCCACGTTTGCATTGTGATATTGAACTCTTGTTCTATTACCACACAGAGATTCAAAACTACCTTTTCAATCTCATAAGTTCCAAATGCTGGAAAAGAGTCCTGAGCACCTAAGAGAACTTAGAATTGTGATATATAAGTGGATTTAAAAAAAAATAATATTACATTCAGTATGTTTGTTTGGTACTACTTTATGAATGAAAGAGCCCAAGTATGTAATTTGGCTGGCAATTAAAGTGGAGTACCTGGTAACAGAGGGGGTCAGATAACCAAGTTTATACCATCCTGACTATCTAGGTGGGAACTATCACCACACACAATAAAAGGACCAGTGTAATTTACAGTGTAATTTACAGACCTCCCAGTCTGGAGTTCACTGTGCCTCTTCTTCCTCATTTGCACTTCCATACCTCAAGTTTTCGTATACTCCTGCCAGTCTGTGAGAACAGAACAGGTTGCAAAGTATTTGATATAAAAGGCCTTTGGTATGGTTCTGGCTTGGTTTTGTCACCTAACGAGGTCAGTCCAGATTTTTGGTCTATCTATGTGTAATCTTTCTTGCCTGGCAACTTAACAAGGGGGGCAAGTGAGCTACCCCAAGTTGCACAGGCCTGGGTTGTGAGCCATCCATAACGTCTGGTGATTTGACAAGCGCTGACATCATGAGAGTTAGTGTCAGCACCATCTGTGATCTTTGTAAGGGGTTCAGGAATGTCATCCAGGGACTCAAGACTGTAGGATCTGATCACAATATTGCCCTAGTATGTCACCTAGAATTGATCCAGCATCATTTGTTTTTGGTGCAGAGGGAAAAATTTCTTTCTAGTGACTTTGCCTGAGCAAAAGACAGTTTTTGAGTTTCCACAGAGGTTCTTCTGTGTCCAGTTGACTCACCAACAGAAGTAGCATGATGTTTCTTCTCTGGTTGTGGATGCCACATCTTGTCATACATTCATCTTCTGGACTGGTTCTACCAGGCACTCACATTGGCAGAAACAAAAATGAGTTCAGGTTCTTTTGCCTGATCTAGATGTTGGCATAACCAGCAATTAGATTGGTTAATTAGAAACACCGGTGCAGAGGGATGCTGGGTCTATGCCTGACCTGCTGGAAAAACAGTAAGACTTAGTAAGAGTAAGGCATAGTTTGAAAAATGTCATGCAGGAAGATTAAAAGGGAGCATGGGCTAGGTTGAGGCAGTCTCCAATCAGCTTCCAGTGTGCAATCCTCGAAGGGGCAGGCTTAAAAGAAAAAGTGTTTTAAAAGGACTCTTTGGCGGGGGGGCGGTAAAAGAAGAAAAAAAGAGTTTTTAGGTGAAAACATGGGGTTTCTGACACAGGATCTTAGGAAAAAGCTGTTTATTTTGTGAAGATGCCTGCTCCAGGGGCCTGGGGTTGGCCCTGGAAATCTTTACTGTCAGGTCACCTGTAGGGGTAGTCCTCCAATTGTCTTGGTGCACTTTGGCATGGCTTGAGTGAATCTAGGAAGATTTTTCTTTTATTTTAATAGCAGTGTAGGTGGTTAACAGTACGTCATTATGGCCTTTCCAGCTAGGTGATAGCTTGTGTCTTCTTCCAAAAACTTTGATGTACTCACGATCTTTTGGTCAAAAAAAATGGATGGCAAGGATTGTCAGGTGGCAGAGGCCATGCTCCTTTCACCTGCTGATGATATGCTCCAAGCATATTAGTTAGAGCCTCTATTTAGTTAGTCATAGTATTGAACTGTTCACTTAGGTCTCTGTAGTGTTCTATCAGCCCAGGAATAGAAGGTTTACAGGTGCCAGTGGGCATGGGGTGACTGAACACTGCTTCAAAAGGTGTTAACCCATCCATGTCTCCCATTTGGAGTTTTCTGGATTTTTATAAAGGCCAAAGGTAATGCTTCTGGCCATTTAAGTCTAGCATCTTGACAGGCTTTTCCCAAATTCTTTTTATGTCTAGAATTTTATATTTCACTTGCCCTGAGGATTGGGGAATGAAATTTTAATAAGTACCCCAGAGCCTTTGCAAGCAAGTGGTTTATTTCTTCTGTATAATGAGTCCCTCGATCTGACTCAATCCATAAAGAAATACCAAAACGAGGAATAATCTCAGTTACTAATTTCTTTACCACTGTCTCAAGGTGATTTGTGATGAGCTGAGATATTTTATGGCCTAAGTAAAGTAACAGTTGTCTGCACCCAGTTTAGACCTAGGAGCTTTATGGTCTTGTTCACTAGAGCCTTTAGAAGAATGAGGGAGTGTAAGGCAGCACCCTGTTTAGTCTGGTTACAGAGCAAAAGATCATCAATGTACCGAACAAGAGTGGATCCTTAGGTAAAGGTTAAAGAGTTTAAATCAGCTTTGGGGATTTGAGAGAATATTGAAGGAGAGTCATGGTATCCCTGAGGTATTCAGGCCCATGTTAATTGTCTCCCTCTGAAGGTGAATGTAAAGAGAGATTGTGAATCAGCATGCAACCAAATTGAAAAGAAAGCCAAGCAGAGGTCAATTACTGTATTACTAGTCACGTGAACTAAAAGGCATTTGAGTTAGTTTCTATCATTTTGATAAAATATTTGATTTAGTGCTTATTTTTAAGCTTATGAATTAGAGCTCTTTTATATATTTTGATTGTGAACTATCACATACATATGACATATATAGACACATAGACATACAGATGGAAGCAGATATTATAGCTCTTATAAAGAATTTTTATTTGCTGGCTTTCAAATATTATTATTATATTTTTATTTAGACTATCAATCTTTTAATGGCCTATTTCATTGTTCTAAATAATTATTAGCTAGGCAACAAATTGTCTTTAGTAAGATTTTGCCATCTCTGTAAGCATTTGCTGCTTCCAGGGCCTAATATTAATACTTATACATGTATAGGTAGGCATAGCCAGAAAGTAGAGTGCTCAGTTTTTCAGAAATTAAAGATCCCATCTTTACTTTGAATCCTGGCTTTGGTTCTCAGCTCTCCATGATTAACTTAGGCAATAATTTTTCCTTATCCAAGCACACAAGAAAAAGGAACAAAGGGATAGAACATGGAAATAAATCTCTGCAAATTTCTGAAAGCTGGAATTCACACCCCCTGTGAATTGCCATGTACTACCAGTTTTGCCATGTTTGCCAGTTTTACCAGTATTGCCATGTACTACCAGTTTCTTTTGAGTCAGATATCTGAGGCCTCTAACTGGATCTAAGCCAGTCAATTATCAGTTCCAATCTGACCACAGACCTAGATCAGTTTCTATTGTGACTTCTGAGCCCAGTTAGGATAACAAATTTGCTCAAACAAATTTGGAGCACTCAGAACGCAAATCTGTGGAGCTTTGGAATCCAAGAGAGAACTTACCCAAGAGCCCCCGTTGCGGTGAGGAAGCAGTGTACACAGTGGGCCTCGTGGGTACCTTGCTTGGTCCCTTGGTGCTCCTGAGGATCTCTGGGAGCTCTATTTTGGAACCCATTTCTGACAAATTAAACTTAACAAAGTTTAATTGAGCAAAGAATGATTCATAAATCAAGTAGCTGAACCAGAACAGGTTTAGAGAAACTCTAGTGCTACCACATGGGTGAAGAAGATTTAGAGACAGAAAAGAGAAAGTGACAAACACAAAATAGAAGTGAGGTGTAGAAATAGCTGGATTAGTTACAGTTCAGTGTTTGCTTTACTTAAACACAGTTTGAAGAGTTGACCACTTTTGATTGGCCAAAACTCTGTGATTGGCAGGTAGGAGGGAGTGGAGAGGAGTGAAGATGAATGGAGCAGACTTTAGCTGAGACAAACAACTGACATTTTTGCTTTTGATCTTTTTAATTGAAGTACCCTTTTAAGTGAAACCAATAAGCCTTAACCAAGGTTATAACTTCATTGAGGAAGCAAGAGGTGTCTCCAAAGAGGTGGAGAACAGTTTTTACAAGATCCAGAGATGCTACAAAAACAGCTCAAAGAAAGAAAAGTCTCGGTAGCCATGAACCAGATATAAGGCACATTTTTTGTCCTGCTATATTTTCCATGGTCCCAGCTTCTCAACTTGTTAGGTAGACAGTGATGGATTCTCGGTCCCCTAGTGACGAAAGTGGGTGCCGTTGCCCCCATTTTGGTCCTGCCCCACCCTAATTCTTCATACCTGAAGGAGAAGGGAATACCCTATGAATCTGCCAATCATAACTTAGTGTGCCAGCTGCAAAAGGATGCAGAGGACTCTCTAGCCCATGAGCCAAGCAGCATAGGTACCACAGAGTCCGGAAATTGAACTAGAACAACCTGTATGCGCAGTTTAGGCTCATTTCATGTGACTCCCAACTATCCAATACAAGTGTTTCCATGATGATCTGAACCACAGAGAAGGTCCCAATCCAGGCACTATAAAACAAAATGCAGACCATAACCAAGTCGCTTTTTATTTGCGCCCTTCCTTTGGCTCTCGCTTTTCTGTCACAATGGATCCGGTGGTCATCTATGGCATATGCATCATGCTCTGTAAACCTATATCTTGGTCTTGCCCTATAATCCTATCTTTCTCTCGTCAATAAACCTTATTTTTGTGCTTGCCCAACTTTGGTGGTCTGGTCATTTTTCGACCATGGGTGCACCAAGAACCAACATTTCAGACTAAAACCTGACAAGCTGACCATTTATACGTAAATGTATAAACGCCCCTTATGCCCCCACAGAATATAGCATATGAAAAGTTGTACTTAAAAAGGGAAAAGAATCAATAAATTGCAAAAGTTATAAATATCAAACCAGAACAGACAGTCCCTTACTGAGAACCAAACCTAGGCTGTTGAGGTGCAAGCACAGAACTTTAATCAGTAGGCTACAAAGTGAACTGAGTTTTCTTATTGTTCCTGCTGGGGCAGTATACAGTGGTTTTTGTTTGTTTGTCTGTTTGTTTTCCTTTTAGGTCAGATTTTGCTTTTTAATTTTGTTAAGAGAATTTTTAAGGTTAGTCACAACATTATGTGTCTTTTAATCTAATTATTCTATTAACACAAATAAGGCAATTGTTTAGAATGAGATATCTCTAAAATTTATTTTAAAAAATTTAGAAATCTTTTAATTTTAAGGATCCATTTTTTTTTTTGGCCATTAATAATTAGAATTCTCATTGTCTATTTATTACAAAAGCAACTCAATCCAAAAAGCCTCTTCACAGAAAGCCCAGGTGGTAATTTTCCAGGTTTGGAATAAGCAAGAGGTGTTTCTGGAGAGGGTGTAGAGGACGCAGTTCCCATGATTCCCTAAAATTCACTCTCAGAAATGAACTTAAGATAGATAAGGAGGATAGAACCTTTTAAGACAAAGATTCCCTTAGAGCTTGGCACATTCAGTACAAAGAGTGTGCCGCTTAGAATCTTATGGGTCTTGGATTCCCAGTCTTTTCAGACTGGTCGCCAGGCAGGTGGTGGAGAAGGAGGAAGAAAATTCCCACTGAGTAATAAGACAAGCCCTTAGGGACATAAAAGAAGACAAGAGGAACCTCATATGGGTTTTTGGGGTGGACCTGTAGCAAAGTTTGTCTTAATAGACTCTGGTCTAGTCAGAACTGTATAACTGGCTAGCCTACAGGGCCCGCTCAAACAGTAGGCTTGTAGGGGTTCTAGACCTGTGTTCTACCTGTGTTCATAAACCCTCTTTATGACAGAAGGACATAGAAAGATGATAAAGGAAAGCAACAGCAACAAACAAAGGCTATTTCTGAGAGGAGAGGGATCAGACAATATAAATATTCATACCACAAAGTACCAGAAAATATATCTGTCGCTATACCAGGACTCATCTCATAACAAACCTTTTCTCTCATTCATCTTACATTTGGAAAGGCAAAAGAAGCAATGATCTTTACTGTCTGCTCAACCAGAGCCACAGAGAGACAGAGGGAAACTGGGAGTCTGACTGGTAAGGGGTCTTACCATTTTGTTGGCTGGTCAAGAGTCTAGGTTCCCCTCACTGTGGCTTCCAGAAGAGCAGAGTGGCTTTAAAGATCCTGCCAATTACACCAGACTGTGTGGGAGAAGGAAAACTTCCCCTCCACTCCTGAAAGATTTGCTAGAAAGATCAACTCACAATAAGGTAAATTAATAAGAGAAAGAGATTACAAATTTATTTACCCTGTGCTCAGGAGAATCACAGAGAATCACCCAATATCCTAATGTTCCAGAAGTTTGTATACCCTCATTTTAGAAGGGAGGAGGAGATGAAGACTATAGGCAATTCTTTTGAGGGGCAGTAAATGGGAGGATGAATAGATACTTGGGAGAATGAATGGATGGGGAAAACAGGCTAACTTGTAAATGATTCTCTTTGGAAATTAAATTAACCTGAGAGACTGCTATTATCTTTTAAAATGGGTTGGGCCAGATCTGGTTGCATTCTTGATCTTCTTTCCTAAAATATATTGTGATAACAGGGAGGGGGAGGAAAATGCAATTGTCCTTCTTGATGAGTCTGTCTGGTTTTATGCAAGTAGATGGAAAACCCCTACCAACACCCGTTGAGTTCTAAGAACCTTTAATTTAAAATACTCTTTATACCAAGGATTCATATGTTGCTGTGAAATTTCCTAAGCTTCTTCAATTGTTTTCTAGCTTAATGCCATTGTGTTAAAAACCAATATATATATAATCTTAATCATTTTAAATTTGTTAAACTTGCTTAAATCTCTGTGTATGACCAATTCTGGAAATATTCTACAGTTGTAGGATGCAATGTTCTATATACAGCAATTAATTCCTGTTTGTAGATCAGGTTTTGCAGCTCTATGTCCTCACAGTTTTATTTGCTTGTCTTGTGAAGTATTGAGGGAGATTTATTAAAATCTCCTTTTTATAATTGTTTTAAATTTCTTCTTTTATTTATGTCAAATTTTGCTTTACATGTATATTTGATCATGCTTTTAGATGAATACTAATTAATAATATTTTTAGCTTCCTGGTAAATGAAACCTTTTATTATTATGAACTCTCTACTATTACCTTTTCTATAGGAATTTGCATTCTGTGTAGCAAATAATTAGGCTATAAACAACTTTCACATGATATAATTTAGGCGATATTCCACAATTTTCTAGCATTACATACAAATGATTTGTTGTGTTTCAGGTCTTTTTATGATACTCAATTGTTTACTGAGTTTGCCTTTTTGATTGCAAAAGTACTTTCAGATCTTTATTTTAGTAAAAACTTTATGTCGATTATTTGCTTTTGAGACTTTAAATTTCGAATAAGACATGTCATTTCATAAGCATCTGTCTTAGTCTTCTTGGGTTGTCATAATAAGAAACCAGAGACCTGGTACTGGTACCTTAAACAACAGAAATGTATTTTCTCCCAGTTCTGGAGACTAGAAGACCAAGTTCAAGGAGTAAGCAGGTTTGGTTTCTCCTGAGGTATCTGTCCCTGCTTGGAGATGGCTGCTTTCTCACTATATCCTCACATGGTCTTTCCTGTGTGTGTCCATCCTTGATCTCTCTTTGTGTAGATGCAAATTTCCTCTTCTTTTAATAGTACCAGTTAGATTTGATTAGAGTCCCCCCCCAATGGCTTCATTTTAACTTAACCACATATATAAAGGTCTTCTCCAAATATAGCCACATTCTGAGGAATTGGGTGTTAGATTTCAACATATGAATTTGATTGGCACCTTTCATTCTATAGCAGCGTCATTGGATTTTATATCTATTACTGAAATTAGTAGAAAGGAATTTTATTATGCATTTTTTGGTTGTTACATTTCTTATAATCTGATTTATATGATACTGTTTTTTGTGAATGTTTTTGTATAATTAAGACATTTCCTTTTTTATTTTCACATGCATTTGTAAATTTTAAAATACCTTATACATGAATACCTCATGATGCTTACTCTTTAATATTTAGCAACAAATATTCTTTCAGTAATTAATATGTAAAATTCACAAAGAGAATATGGATCTTTGTAAAGGTTGCATATAAGACAATAAAATGTTGAAATAGCTCCCTGTTTCAAGACATTCAGACAGACCTATATAATTTAAATATTTTTCTTAAATTTTAGATAGTTCACAGTTCAACTAATTATCCATTTTGATTTAGGTCTACTTGATTTAACAAAATGAAAATTTTGGTGTTTTCTTATGAGGCTAAGTTAATTCTAAATAGGAAAGACACCATGTCAGTTTTCATCTCTTCTTGCTTGTACGCTATGTTTGACAAAAGTTGAGTGTTGTAAATTCCAACCAGAACAGACAAACATCTTAGACGATGTGACAGACTATGGTTAGGTAGTTAGCAAGGGATTCTGAGTCTCCTAGAGACAAAAGTGGGTGCTTCTGTGAAAGTCCCAAAATGGGCTTTCAGAGAGGCTCTTGGGAGATCTGCATGTGCGGTAAGACTCAGGTCATGTGTCTCCCAACTGTCCGATCAAAGTGCTTCCCTGGTGACTTTTGAACCACAGGGAGGTCCCAATCCAGGCACTATAAAACAAGACGCAGACCATAACCAACCTCTTTTTCTTTCTGCACCCTTCCTTTTTCTCTCCCTTTGCTCTGACAGTGAGTCCAGTTGTCATCTGTGGCGTACGTATCACACTCTGTAAACCTATGTCTGACTCTTGCTCTATAATCCTATCTTTCCTCAATAAACCTCATTTTTGTGCTTGCCTTACTTTGGTGTGTCTGGCCATTCTTTGGTCATGAGCGTGGTAAGAAATGACATTTTAGACTGAAACCTGAAAATACTATGGGCTTTTAAAATATTAAAACATTTTCCTTTATTCCTAGTTTCCCTTTTAATTGGATGAGTCCCATGTGATTTAATTCTGGCCAATGGATTTTAGACAAAAACGAGCACCAATTCCAGGCCTAACCAATTAAAACATTTTGTGATCCTTCCTTCTCTTTCTTTCCCTGTTCTTTTGCTAAATAGAGAGTGCTCTATGGATTCAGAAGAGGGCAAAGCTAGAGCCATGACTGACAGTTTGGAAGGCTGTCCACTCATCAGGAACATGGAATTCATGTAAATAAAAAATAAACTATTATTATATTAAGCCACTGAAATTTGGGAATCTTACTTGTCACGGAAGCAAGCATTAACTTAACAGGAACAGATAGATAATCAAAGGACAACGTGATATATTTTATGTAACATTCATTGCTGAAAAGCTTCTTTTTTGATTATTTTATTATAAAGCACTTCAGAGCTTTTTTTCCTATTTTTTTCTACTGGTTTAAAACAGTATCAATGTTCTATATGATGTTCATAAAAAACTAGATGTTTCTCCAAATGCTTCTTACTTCTCCATTTTTAACTTTCTCCAGTCCACTTCACATTATTTAGACTCTTGTGTAATTTTCCATTTATTATTCTTGAAACATTCAAATGATTTCCTCCTCTATGCATTTGTTTTTCTGGTATGTCTTCTCCCATGTGCTCATTGAAGTCCTGCATTATCTGTTGAAGGCTTTATTATTCAGTGAATACCTGTGATTCTCATTTCTAAACTAGTAATTTGGCACTTATAAAATGGATGCGCAAGGTAAGGAGAAACAAATCTAGACTTTATCAAGTACCTCTTATGTACTACTATATATTTTAAACATATTTAATGGCTACAATCAATTCAGTGCTCACCATGTGCCAAATGCCTCATAAATAAACTCATTTAATCACCGTAATCACCTTATCATAGCTCACTGCAGCTTTGAACTCCTGGGCTCAGGTGATCCTCCTGCCTCAGCCTCCTTAGTAGCTGAGATTCTAGGTATGAGCCACCACTCTAGCTGAGATAGACTTTTCACTCCCATTTTATAGAGAAAGAAATTGAAGAATTAAAGAGGTGAAGTAGTTTATAACCTAGTGGGAATTTAAAGATTGAGCTTTCCCTGTTAGAGCACATGCTACTTACCTTTTATGAATAGTTTTTGTTTCTTTAATTAAACTTGAAACACATCTTTGATTTCTGGAGTCAGAAATTGTGTTTTGCACCAAAGTTATTCAATAAATATTTGGCAATTACTATCTACATTTGGGTTCCTTTCAGAGAAGGTCTTTATTTCAGGAAAAGGCACTTAGACTTTAACCTTGTGCTTGACCTCTGGGCTTAGTAAAGTCTACTTCAGTGTTCAAGTACACAATACCATGATTCATTAGTCTGGAACCTTGGGAATCCAACCAAGAATTTCCCTGGATTGTAACTTAAGTCCAGGTCAGGCATGGAAAAATCCATATTTCTTGGAGTTATTCCATTTTTAAGTGAGGGGGCTGGTGTGTACCCAGGGTAGGTCCAGACCAGAACTACATTGTTGACATTTGTTAAAATTCAAAGTTCATTTGTTCACCCCCAAGAATCCATCTTGATATTCCATCTTCTATGAAATATTAAGCATCTAGAATTTGTCTGGCTTCTTATAGCCTTACATTAATTTCTAATCTATGTTTCTCTGTAAAAAAGAGAATTAGGAGATGTTTAAATGAAGATCAAAATGAGAAGACTCTTCTAATTAGGGCTGCATTCTATTACAATCCTACCTTACTTATTTAATATTATTTGAAAGTTCATTTCATGTATTTTGGTCACTGAAAAATTTTAATTTTAATTACTGAATTATTTTAATTCTTAATATTAATAGTATCATTATGTTTACAATCTGTTTTCAGGTTTTCATGAATTTTGCATATACTTATTATTTTATGACAATTTATATATTTTATGCATTCCTGTTTTGAGCAGAAAAATGAGTTGTAAATAAAGTAGGATAATTGCTAATATATATTCCATGTCTTTAATGGCCTTTTCTTCCCTGTGGACCATTATTAGTTTCCTCCTAAAACCCCTTTTAATTAATCAAAAGAAAATGGAAGATTTTCATTAATATCTGAGCATGTTTTCACCTTAATTTGTTCTAAAGTGCAAATGTGTCATGAATTGTGAGTCCTTGGGCAGATTTTTAAAAAAAGGGAAATTCTATGTTTCCTTACATAGATAAAACATGGTCACTTCATGCCCAGTAGATTATAATGGTGTCATTGGCCTTTCTTGTGGTACTTGTTTCCCCCCCAAATATGTTTATCCAGGCTTCTCTGTTCTTTGTGTTTAACAGCCCCCTGGGAACAGAGTGTTCATAAATGTGATGATATCAGACACACTGACAGATTTTCCAAAATTATCTAAATCAAAGTCATATCATTTAAAAGTTCTATTTGGATTTCAGGGATAAAGTAAGCAAATATAACCAAGTACTGCACTTTACTGTGTATACTCAACCAGCAGAGAGCTACAATAAAAAGCAATTCGTGTTATTAGCCTATGGATTTCAGGAGAAAGAAAACAAAAAGTGATCCCTGAGGATTTTGGTCATAGGACAGATGCTGTATTTAAAATTAAATCCTTCTCCTGATGTCAGGAATTACATAAATATATAGGGAACACTTTGAGATACTTCAGAATATTGAAGACCCAAATAAAACAAACAACTGCACATATGGTTTTGTTCTTTCTGATTTTAATTTTTATAGCTCCCTCAAATAGGAGAGCTTGTCACTTAAAAACAGAAGTGTTCAGGTGGAGCAAAATCCCAAATGAGGGGAGGTGATGGAAACATCAGGAGAGCAGAGTCCATTGTCACTGGGTATTGCACAACTCACAAATGAAATTACCACTATCGTATCTTATGTCCCAAACTGAATTCACTGGAATAGCAGAAGACAAGTGATAGTCTTTCTGATTTCCTGACTGGAAAGATGAGTCTGAGTTTGTACCTAGAATCTAATTACAGGCAAGCCACTAATAAAACCATGAGATACTTGACAATATGAGAGGGAAAATTGTACAAACAGAAAATTTATGACAGTGATCCACAGCACCACTGCAATAAAAGAATCTAGTTTGAGTGACATTTCCTGAATAGTAATAAAAAATTAGAAGCCCATTCAACCACCCAGGATATTATCAATATTTACTCCATCTTTGGTTGTCAGTTTCATGTCATTTCCCCAAACCTCCTTTAATGGAAAGGAAAAAAATACAGGTTCTCCACCCCACATAAATTTAAAGGATAAGTCTTTAGCCTTCAGGACTATTTTGCTTTTCTGCAGGCAAAGGCAAGGAATTCCCTTTTGTCACTCCTTAGAAAATCTGCTTTGTAGTGAAGAGCACAATTTTAGAGGCAGACAGGCTTAGATTTTGATCCTAACATTTTCATATGCTGGAAGAATATTGATCCTACCTGTTTAAGTACTGATTTCCTCATTTTTAATATGATGATGATAATTACTTGAGGAGGTAGTGGGAGAATTGTATTAGATATTATATTAACTTTGAAATGCAAGGTTTTGCAAATAGTAAAAACTTCATACATGGTAGCTGAGAGAGAGAGACAGAGAGAGAGAAACAGACATGGAGAGAGAGAGAGAGAGATGGTGTTGGGGGGAAGGATTTAGTCCATGGTTCTGCAATAAGTTTTCAGGCAACATGTCCAAGCTTTATCCAAAAGATATGATCTTTTTAAAGCAGAAGTAGAAAAGTAGTGGATGATTTTTTGAAAAGTTGTGTGTGAAATGATTGTTTTTCTACATAGAATTCTGCTTTGCCCCTGATTTAATCACATGCTTTTAACAACTCCATAATTGAAGATTGATCTTTATTTGTTATTGATCATTAATTGATCATAAAGATTTCTAAGAACACTCCCTGACTCTCATAGTAACACATAAAAACAAACAGTTAAATACACTGGATGGAATACCATGTAAAAATAACCTTTTAATGTAATGAATAATCATTTTTATAAGTGTAGCTAGTCATGGGTTAACATTTTTGTTCTTTAATTCCTAGAAATTATTTTTTCCCCAACTGGATTTGTAGATTTGTGTCTCACCCCATTCTTGGCCAGAGATTGAGACAAAAATCAAACTACTATAAGAAAATGGCACTGATCTGAAATATCATTTTAGGTATCGGTAAAATTTTGGAAGCCACCATTGACTACGTCTTAATTCTTTGAGATATTATCACTTTGATAAATCAAATTTTAGGAGGTTTTACTGAGGACTAATATCAAAGAGTATGTAAGAAGTGCTAATTTTATCTCTGATCAATAGCAAAAACCTAGAGAATTCTAATTCTGCAGACTGACACAAAGGCACTTCCTGACAAACATGGCATTGAGCATCAAAAAGCAAAAAATCCCCCAAACAAACAAAAAGCTACATAAATTGGGTGCCATGTTCATTATAAAGATGAAAGCCATTTCTAAGAATTTGCAAATGTCATGATAGATAAATATACACGGTCAATTAATGAGCTGTCACAACTTTTTATCTCCTTCTGTATTTATCATGCTTGGTGATGGGGAGGGAAGAAATATGCAGAGGAAGGAGAGACTTTCCCAGAGGGACAGCAAAAATTCCTAATTCCACTTTCTTCCTCTTCCTTCCTTCTCATCCATGCGGGGAGGATGAAGCTCCACAAGATCTAACATTCAAGGAATCCAGCCAAGGCCAGACTTAGTTCTCAATTGTCAGATATGAAATTAGTTACAGATCTGTATCTCTAGAGCAATGTTTTCTTCAGTACCATCCTTGAGCCCCTGGTGGGCCACAGGAAACTTCCCTACTAGAAAAATAAAAATAGCTAGGCTAGTCATTTATGTAGTTCTTGTGCCAAATAACTTTCAATTCCATATGCTTTTACTCCAAATAAAATTAGGCTATTTGCTGGTAAAGTACGGGTTACCAAAATTCGATATCCTTAAGCAAAAACAGCATGGCACTAGAATATAGAAGACCCTAGTTCAGTGTTCCCATAAGAGGTCCAGCTGCCACACAATCCTTGTAACTTTGTAAAACTCCTATTCTGTACATGCACATGGAACTCTTTCAGTATTGAGGAAAGATGCTTCATTTTCAGAGCATCTTGATTTTGTGATAATTGTCAGTTGTTTCATTTTTCTTGCTAATCATATAGTAAGTGAGTTGCTAGGTGTGTCTTTTGGACCTTTCATTTATTCTGCTGTTTTGTTACCACTTTTATTTTTATTTTGTTTTTCTGTAATTCTTTCTTAAAACAGAGAACTCTCTACATTTTCCAACTTCCAAAATTGGAACGTGGGAATGCAAAAATAGTCTAAAAACCACTGCTCTAGAATTTCTTATTCCTTTTTTTGGGCAAATGAACAGAAATGTATTTATTTTTATTGTTTCCTTCTCTTTTTCTTTCTGTTATATACATACATTGTATAGTGGATATTCCTCTTTTTACCATTAGAGGGAACTAAGTTTTCCAGTGCAGACTGACATGAGCCGATCTCTAATTAGAGGGATCTCTAGAGATTGAATCCCTAATTAGATCTACTTAGATCAGAATGGCCTTCTCTGAAGATGGAGTGGATTCTGGTCTTGTCCTACAAACTCCAGTTTATCAAGTTGGGTAGAAATACGACGAGGCTGGACCGATCATATCTGATCAAAAGACATTTGGAATTGAAATTCAGAAACACTGGCTCTGGCAGTGCTTGTTGGAAAACATGGTCTTAATAATTCAGGAAAGCAGAAAAGGGAAGCAAACTGGTTTTCATTAAAGCATGAGTTATTTGCCCTTCTTATCTGAAATTAGAGAAGATAATCCTAGGAGTTTCTGAAGTATCTATATTTTGGCAAAAGCTTCCAAGTTCTTGCATAGGTAAAATATGCTAGTCAAGAAATGCGTTAGTTTCTACATAATAACCATGACACCAAAAATTGGTTAATGTTAACCCATGGGAGGGAGGCATAATCACTAATGTGACAAACTAGAGTCCTCTTTCTACTTGTATTCCTAAGGATAATGTGTTTAAGAGGGCTTTTTTTTTTATGCCTTCAGTTGTCATTCACAATGGGAAGTGCCCATTCAAAAGCAAACCTATTTTTAGTTACAAATGATTAGTAATGGTATAAAAAAGGCAATATAGAGCCTGCCATTTTAGGGACAGAAGTCTTCAAAAGCTCACTTGAGATGTTTTACCTTGATTATGCCCAATACCTATGGACATGGAAGTTAAATTAAATATGATCCATGAATTTGATAATTATTCAGATCACTTGCCTTTGCCTCTGATAGCACAGATATAGTAATAGACAATATATATAACACATAGTGATACACATATGCATGAAAATAGATAATACTTCAGAATACATTTCTAAGTCTCTTCTATTAAAGATATAAGAATATAAGATTTTGGTGTTCTCTTTTTTCTTAAAATAACATTTGGGAAGTCTCGGGTAAAGCAACAGAAGATGGAAACATGCCACTCTCCTATTTTAAGTGATAGCAAATGAAGTTGCCATAAGAATAGCTCTCTGGCACAGCCTGATTCAAACTGATTTAAGCAAATTGATTCAAACAATTCAAGCTGTACAGTGATGAAAATAAAGATGCCTCAACACTTTTGTTTTTTTTTTTTTCTTCAAAAGTAATAAAGGATACTGTCCTTCCCACCTTAACAACTTTTACAAATGTGATATTTGAAGAAATATAGCCTGGTTGCAGGGTAGTACAACTCACTGGTGGAATTTAAGGAGGTGAATAAAAAAAAAAAAAAATGAAAGAAGAAATGAGGCGGCCAAGGGGAATTCTACTGGGAAAACAGCCTTGTTGGGGATCCTGGCAGAACCTGGAGGTTCTCCGCAGAGTGTGGGGCTGACGATTGCCAATCCATTCAATCACACCTTAATCCGCCACTGCTGGGTTGGACTTGGAGCAACATAGATTTTTCTGTACCCCCTGCCAAGAGTCTAATAATCCACATCCTTTCTTTTGAAGGGTAGAAATCTCAAGAGGATTGGAAACAAGTCACGGAAAAGGTGCCAGCGGGGGGCTTGTTTCATTATAATAACAAACCAGCTCCTGCTCAAAGAGAAATCACACTGAATTCCTTGCTGTCTTGTCCTCCTTGATTCTTTTTTTATCCTAAATATTTACCTTAATCCCTTTAAACCAAGTCCTTCCCAAAGGAATAGTAGCACTTCTTCCTGTATCTGGCGACTACTCTCTTTTGTGGGTTTCCTTTAGTTGTAGCTATGGGTTTACTCTCCTCTCTAGAGAGGTTTTTGTTGCTTCTTCACTTCCTGGCTCTACATTTTATTTTCATTCTAAACTGTTAACTTGAATTTACTTTTCTTTTTCATGCAGGCCTTTTTCCTAATATGGAATCCTTCAGATATAGACAGTCTTAAATAGCTAAGCAAGGCATATATCTATTCCAGTTAGCTATTGGTGCAGATTGTGGTCAAAACCTAGAGACATAAAAAATATTCCTATTGGGCTTTCTGCTTACAGCATCCTTGATTTAGCCACAGAATCTTAGCTATTGTCATCCTGGTGTCGATCACGTAGCAACCGATTCTAGCAGCTCTAACTATACAGCATTCCTGAGGGGATTCTGCCAAGACCAGACTGCCCTTCTCTGAAGGTGGAGTGGACTCTGGCCTTGACCTGCGGGCCCAGCTTGCTGAGCTGGGTGGGTGTTTGAAACAGGCTGGGCCTATCAGACACGATTGAGAAGGCATTTGGAATTGGGGTTCAGAGATGCTAGTTAGGTTTTGATAATGTTTGAACTGACAGAGAAGGCTGGCCCTGCAGATAGCCATGGGCTATGCCTGGTAAAGCAGAGAGAACTGACTAGAAGGGAAAGAAAAGCCAGGCCAATAATACCCAGAGACCAGCTGGCACATGAATCCAGGTGCCCCTGTGAGACGCAGAAGGAGTAAGTTATAACCTTGTTGTAGTTTCGGTTTATAGTCCTATTTCCTAGTGAAGCCTCCTTGGGGTTTGTAATATAGCCCTGTGTCCCTATAATAAATCTACCTTTTATTAATAAATTATACTCACTTGATTGGGATTCTATTATCTGAAACAGACAGACCTATGAATCAGACAATTGGTTTCATTGTGGTCATAGAATCATGTTATCTCTTAGCTTGACCGGACTATAGATGTCTAGTTCAACTCAGTTTATATGTGACAAAATTGAGACCTGTACGTAATGTGCTCATGGTTGAAAAAGATAATTAATGCAAAACTGAGGCTAGAAATACCGATGCGTGGTAAGAAGCAGCAATCTCCAACACAAAGAGCAAAGCGTAATTAGGAGCAGTCATGGAAACGAAGTCAGAACATACGAACACTAGTCCTTTCTTAGAGATGCACTAGCTGTGTCACCTTGAGTATGTTTCCGGAGCTTTGGATTTCTATCTGTTAATGAGAGAGTTGGGATATATGTTCTATCTGGTCCTCTCTAACGTTGAAATCATTTAATTCTAAGCAGTGTCTCCAAACACAAAGTGAATTGGGTATCAGAAGTAGTTTTTTAGAAGATGTGAATATGCATATGGTTGCTCGAGGAGGAAATAAACCAGCGCAAGCATGTTGGGTGCCAAGTGTAACAGTGGAAGCAGTATTACACAGCTCAGTTTTCTACTGAAGTCAATCAGGGAGTCTCCAAAGTGGCAGGTTTACTTTGTGGGTTTTTCATATCAAATCAAGTAGTAAACTGATTTGTGTAGACAGTGGGTTTGTATTGAGAATCTGTCTGGAAGGTATCTAGAATCAGACACGTGCCACAATGGCACGAGTATTCCTTCTTCCAGCTAGTAGGAGAAATGAAAGGTTAACAGTGAATTGATTTGGGATCCTGGATACTTGAAGAAATAGAATCAACTGAAACAACCTCCTCCTTCTCCTCCTCCTCCTCCTCCTCCTCCTCTTCCTCCTCTTCCTCCTCCTCCTCTCTCTTTCTCTTCCTTCCTGTTTTTTTTTTTCTTGGAGAATGATACTTTGTTTGTAGAATGAGTGAATGTGAATATGAGAGCTTTTGTTTGTTTCTACTCATAGAGGATAAAGAATAAAAAGGTTATCAATGGAATGACAAGTTTCTGCCTCCAAAACTTTAAGCTCTTGACAACACATGTGATACATGCTCATCAGCATATACATGGGACTTTGCACGGCATAAAATTCCCCCCATAATATGCACTATATATCATCAAATTCCCTCTGCTGGCATATATAACTTTCTAGTGAGCCTCATCCCTATCTGATGTCCTTTCCCTGCCCCCCTTCCTGAGGCCCTCCTCATCCCGTTATAAAGCTCTAATTACCAAATGTAGTAAGTTTTCCTCAGGTCTCATTCTCAGGTTTCTCTTTTGCTGATTTGATATATTTGCCACTTTTCCTCCTTAGAACTCTTTTGTACCTCATTGCAGTTTCGGGATTTAGTTAATCCTGACTACCCATCTTTCTGTGTCATCATTGATTTATTTTCCTTTTCGCATCTCCTAAATATGGCCGTTCCTAAAAGTTTTTTCTTGCTCACCATGCACCTTACACTGAGCTCTTTGGAGGCTTCAACCATTTCTGTGATTTATCTTAAACTATCATTGAGCAAAGTGGGGAGAAGCCTATGAAAAGTACTGTTGAAAATAATTTTGGAGGCAGAATATTTAGCTTGTTGTTTGATATGGGGTAACTACTGATGTAAATCCAACTTTAATATTCTCTACACTATCTTGAATAAAGATAAAGGTTGCTCAGTAGTCCATACTATGTGAAAGTATGTTTTTGGTTTTTTTTTTTTTTTTCTTTAGAAATTGAGTAAGTTTTAAGTTTTAACATCTGGGTAAATACCATGTGGTCCTGATAGTACATGTAGAAATAAAAGACTGGAGGAAGAGTTGATATTAGTACATTAACTCTCCAAAGAGCTTTTATACATTTTTTAGAGGCTTTAGATTTCCCCAGGAAATACAAAGATATTAGTTGTTTGGGTAAAACCTACCTCGATGTCAATGGCCAAGGAATACAGGTGACATCTAGATTATACTATAGGTATAATCCTAAACTCATTATCCTCTCTCCAGCTCTAGAATGTTTCTCCTCCAGCATATAAAATTCTCTCAGTACTTTCATTTGTTATCCCATCATCTAGTGCTGATCCTCACACTGATTTGAAGTTGTGTGTAGAGCTGAGGCAGCTCAAAATCAATGGCAGGCAAGGGTTAAAGCCGGTCAAATTTGGGGTGATGGTTCCCTCAAAGAATTAAAGTACGTACAAGAAAACCAAAGGTGAACAATCAGGGAATGGAATGTAGAAGAAACAGGAGTAAAACTGGAAGTAAGAATCAGCAAGTAAAAAAGGGAAGATAAAACTCAGAATAAAAAAGACAAAGCAAACATCTGTATTCCCAAACCTAAATAAAACTCTGACAACCTTGATACTGCTCTGGTTAGTTTGGTCCTGTTAATTCTATATATGTTTCCACCCCTTGAAGTTCCCTGTACATATTCGCAATGGCCATTGATCATTGCATATAATTTATAATTCACTTTTCCTTCTCCTTTGCCTACATAGTCAGCTGAGTCTTCTTTCACCAGTTCTCTCACTTCTCTTCTTTATATTTCTTCTGTCAGGGCCCTTGTTTTGGTGCTGATCACTTTATTTTTTAATTTTGAAATAACTTTTCAACAGATAAATCATCCATGTTCTCTGTACTGTCTTCACTCTGGGTAGCCCATCATGCACACCTCACAGTTCACACTGCTCCAGCAACAGCTTGGTCATGACACTTACCTGCTCAAAAACATTTAGAAACTCCTCACTGACTGTGGCTGAATAGTCCAGTCCACCCTTGCATTTAAGGCCTTTCAAAATTTTCCTTTACTTGCCTTTAAATCTTATCTCCTTATCGCCCTCTAAACATTCTCCCTTAATGTGTCTTCTTTTTTCATTCCTTGAATGTGTCTTGGGTTTTTACACATATCCCTCTTTTTTGAAGTTCCCTCCCTATCATCTCTAGGTATAAAAATCCTACTTATTTTTGAAGATCCAATTAAAACAGGGTTTATATTCATTCTACAAACATTTTTCAAATGCTTACCAAGTTCTAGACTTATTGCAATGTGCTGAGGAAACAGATGGATAGCATTGTTCCTACTAAAGTAGAAATATACTATACTATTTATTATACATAACACATAATATATGTACTATCGTATATGTTATATTATGATAAAGAACTGTGGTAGCACACATCATAATCCAGCCTAGGGCAGGCCCTCTGGAAGGGGTTACTCTAAAGCAGGATACTTAAGAAAATGTAGAAGTTTACCAGGAAAATAAAAGCAGTTGGGGTTTGGAGATTTTTTTCATGCAAAAGGATGGTGAGCCTATTAAAATCACACATGGTATAAGTGAGCACAGAATTCTAACAGTTTAAAAAGCAGTTGGCCTTTTTCCTCTCCAAAGTATTATTCATACTATACATAAGGCATTTTTAATGTACTTTGTGTATTTTTGCTTTGTCTGCTCCTTTCTAATTATCAGGAAAGGAAGAGATTATTTCATACATTATTATGAATATTTCTCTTTTAAGCATAGTGGTGCACACTTAGATGATCAATATTTAATAAATATGAGTTGAACAAATAAAAGGTGGAACAGACTTGAATATGATAGTCCTCGTTCAAGGTTTTGGTTTTCCCACTTGTCCCCTACATTGAAAAAAATAAAAAACCTGACCTTTCCAGGGCCACCATGTCACTCAAACAAAAGTGGGAAACTACAAGCAAATTTCATAAAAAGAAAGGTAGTGGATTTTGAAGGATTTTTTACTTAAATAAAAGGGCAGATCAGAATTCTGTTCTGTGGATTTATACATGGGGCTTTATGGTTTTTCAGTATTGGAAATTTAAAGTTATGCACAATAGGTTTTCTGACTGGTATCTTGAAAGAGAATGACACATTCAGGATTCTCTTAAATGTGGTAATGTTTTAATAAAATTTCTGTTGCTGGAGTGCTATAATTTTAAAATTCTGAAGTTCTAAAGGTTAGGAAGTTCATAGAGAAGGCTGATCACACTCCTTAATTCTGTCCCCTTGGACACTGTTTGGATTACTTATAATCCACCTTTGGAGAAGTCAGTGCCTATAGGGCTTGTTTTTATGTGTTATGAAGGTGATCTGAGGTCCTTCTGTTATATGGTTTTGGTAGGTATCTGACATTTTCTCTTCAGATCAGAAGAATAAAACATAGTGAAAGCCAAAAAAAAAAAAAAAAGGTATTTCATTGTGTTTACATTTCCCTTAGTTCTGCCACCAACCTTCCTTACCACCACACAGTTGAAGCCATGAACCCATCATCAACCCAGGTTGACTATGTGACATTACCACCTTCAGAGGCAGGGCAATGTCACGTCACCACCATCCATCATTCTGATTCTACATTAGCTAAATTCTCACCTGTGAATTTCTTTCATCTTCTTTGCTAACATTTCCATCCAAACTAGCTCCTAACTTCTTACCAAACTTGTCTCAACATCTTTTTCCCAAAATCTTGTTTCTCAATACAATGTCTCTATATTTCTTAATGGTAACCATTATTTTTCCTGCTATCTAAGCTAGGAAATCTGGAATATGACTTAGACTATAAGCATATTCTATATCTTCAATGTCTGGAAAGTCTAGTCACTTATTTTCATTTCTAGGTTCCATATTTTGGTTGAAATGCCTAGATTTTGCTCATAGGGATCACTATGATACTCTACTAATAGCTTTTTCTGTCTTGTCTTTTCTGCATTTTTCCATTTGGCATACTCTTTCCACACTGTTCCTGCAGATGCAGATTGAGTCATAGTGTTCTGCTACTCAACATCCTCCATTTATCTACAAATTACATAGAAATTCTTCTCTTAGACATTCAAGGTCATCTCTATTCTGGCCTTGGTTTCATTTCCCTGGGCAATGTAGACCAAGAGCATGGCCTCTGTGAAGAAAAGTGTGGATTCAAACTGTGTCTCTGCCTCTTACTTGCTGAATGAGTAGAAAAAGTTACTCAACCTGACAGTCCTACAATTTCCTCATCTATAAAGCTAAGCTAATGGTGTACACCACAGAGACTTAGTGATGATTAAATGACTTAGTGCTATGGTTTGAACGTGTTCTCCAAAGTTCTAGTGTTGGAAACTTAATCCCCAGAGCAACAGTGTTGAGAGGTGGGACTTTTAAAAGGCAATTAGGTCATGAGAGCTCTGCCCTCATGAGTGGATTAATGACACTATTGAGGGAGCAAGTTATTTATTGTAGAATTGCGTTCCTGATAAAAGGATGAGTTCAGCACCCCTCCCTTCTCTTTTCCTCATGCACATTCTTTTGCCTTTCTGCCTTCTTCCAAGAGATAACACAGAAAAAAAGCCCTCATCATATGCAGCCCCTCGATCTTGGCCTTCCCAGCCTTCAGACTGTGAGCCAAACAAACTGTTGTTTATAAATTAGCCAGTCTCTGGTATTGTGTTATAGCAGTACAAAATGGACTAAGATATTTAGTAGTATGAAATGTATTGAGCAAGGCTTTGTACATGGTAAGGACTGATTATTAGAGTTTATTATTAGTATCTTCCATTATTACCTCTTTTGTAATACTTAAAAGTTATAGAGCCAAAAGACTTTGAACTATAAGAAAGACTTTGAGGTCTTCATTTCATTAATGATAAAAGTGAAGTCCAAAAAAGGTTAAATTACTTTCTCAAGGTCACACAGCAATTGAATGGCAGGGTAAGGACCATACCCCTGTCCTCTGACCAGTGTCTCTAAGGCTTTCAGGGTCCTTAGGAGCCTGGTCATTGGTAATTGGTAGTGACTAACATTGAAATCAGTGATTCATTTCACAGATGAAACATAAATTAAAAATTTATGAACCTGTGAATTTGTAGACTAAAAACTAAGGAGTCAAAAAATGATAAAAATGGAAACAGTTCTGTAAGTGATAACCTTGTACTTTTTTTTCCACACATATATACAGTCTGAACAGCTAACAATATGACTGCTTCAGGTTTCAAGTCTGAGAGCTTAGAACAAAAGCATCTGAGGATGTGCATGCTATCTTAGAGTGTGTCTGCTTTTCAACTTCATATAGCAATCTTTATTGTTGTTTATTTTTAAAAATATTATCCACATATTTTCTGCTCTACATTTGCAGTTAATCAAGAGTTCACTCTATTGGATTTTTGATTGTTCATTAAAAATCTCTTTTCTGAGGCATAAATTAAGAGCAGTGTATGCAAGTTTGTCAGTTTTACTTGTATCTTATTTGCATTCCAAGTCTAGGTGCACACTAATCAGCTGCCATCACTGTTTGCCTTCTCTGCGAGGCTAAGTTGTTGAGTTATTGCCATCTGTTATTCTATGATTCACATTCTCTAAAATGCTCTGATTACCCAAGACTTAAGTTAAGGTACGGTGAACAGCTGGAGGGCCCTATCCTTCCCATTCCAGGTTGCCAGACCATGTAGACTCTAACTGCTCGATTCAAGTTCCCTAAATGCTTGGCATATTACAACTTTTCCCTTTATTTTTCATTAAAAAGTATCATTCATCACTGATCACATCACAATTATTGTTACAATAATATCCATAGCTGTGATTGGAACACAAAATAACATAATCATAATTTCTTTTCTTCTTTCTGTTTTTTAAAGGAATAATAGTCTATGGAAAAGGCCAAGGAGGGAGGGATGCCCCAAATAGCTGATAGAGTAAAATTATAAAAGGTCAAAGAGAATAATCTTGATCCCGTAAAAGATAATAGCAAAAATAATACCTTTGCAAGTACATACTGTTTGTCTCCTACTTTGTCTCTAACCCTTGCAGCGATCCTGCAAAGTTAAGGATTATTATCACTATTATAGAAACAAGAAACTCAGGCTAACAGGTTAGTGATTTGCAAGGACATAGGTAGAGCTGATAGATGCCCAGAGCTCAACTTATTCTTAGATTTGCCTGACTCCAAATTTTGTTCTTTCTTCATCATAAAATATAGTATCTACATAGCTCATCCTCTCTCACAAAAAACAAAAACCAAAAATCCTCAGGCGTAAGATTTGAACCCACCAAGCTGGGCTCTGGGTTAGGAACGTGTTGACTGTCAGCATTCATTTCTACCATTTGCACCATGACCATTAACAATAACACAAACATTTTAAAACCTTTTTCTTATTTATTTAGACTTCCCTTTCTTTCTTTTCAGAGTATTTAACAGTACCAAATTTAAACAACAACAAACAAAACTTTGCAGAAAAGGAACATCAAAGTGGAACACTGATTTGGTGAGCATATAGCAAGATAAACCCTTCCCAGACTATGAGAGGTTATTACGAAAAGGGACAAATATTAAAAAAAAATTATGAACACAAAGGCATATCCCTGAATGTAGCACAAAATATTGCACTAAGTAGGTTTTTCAGTATGAAGAAAGCTGAAAAATAATAGGAGTTGGAGTAATCCACAGGAAATGGAAATATCCATGTACTAAAACAAGGTTAACTAGTCTTAAAACTACAACTTGATTCCAGGTGTTCAAATCCTAGATCTGTGTAATCATTATGACTAAGGTTCTACAACTTCTTAAATAAATAAATAAATAAATATCTTTAAAATTTTTTAAATTAATTTTTCATTAATAAAAGTAAATAGTACCAGGAAAAAAGAAATAACAGGAGAATTGAAACTCTGCCCTGTGACTTACACTGGATTTAGTAAAACATATTACAAAACTTTGTATAATGGAACCAGGCCACCTTTGGTGTTTAGAGATCAGGGTCAAGATTTTTGACAGCATAAAATTATGAGGCAACAATCCAACTTGCCTAAATCAGATTTCTTTTTCATAATCAGAAGTTTTTATCCAGGCCTTTGGGGATCAGAGAGTTTTATGGCACACTCAGGAAATGACATCAGCTGTAAGGGTGTCTTGAATGAAAGAAAAAAAACCTTCAAATCCAAAACACAGCAACAGTGGCTAATGGAGAATGAATGACTCCAAAAGTCAGAAAAATGAAGCCGATGCTTATATTTTTGATCTTTAGAGAAAATCTGGAAAAAGTGAAAATAATGTCCAGTCTACTGTAAGAAAATTCTGTTTGACTAAAAAGTGACCAAGCTAAACCTAAAAGACACATCATCAGTTTATACTATAATAATCTTAGTCTATCTAGTTCTGAAAGTGTCTTGTTCCTATGAATATCTATGCTGAAAAAGTAAAAAATAAAAAAATTAAAAGCTCATCAGCTTTTTCTTCTTTCACAAATGAAGATATAGAAAATTAAGTGATTTCTATATGCTTTTCCCCCACCATAGTGGAATCTAGATTTTCTTGAAGATAGACTCTGGATCTTATCCCCTCTTTCCTACTCTGGGACCTCTCTCTTTCCTGAACCTAGCACAGTGCCCAGTGACAGAGTTTGTACTCCATAAATATGGACTGACTGAATTAATGAATATCAAACATTTATCATGTGTCTGTCACTGTTCTAGGAATTGAGACCAATGATATGGTCAGTCATTGGCATCAAAGAGCTAACAGTCCACTCTGGGAGATAGAAATAGAAACTATAAAATATAATGCAATAAACAATTTAAGAAAGCTATTCATAGGGTGCTATTGAAGAAGGAAATTCAAGTAATTTAACTTGGAGAGGCACTCTCTGAATGATTTCTGTGTTTAAGTGGCATCTTAAAGGATGTGTAGAAGTAAATAAAAAGGAAGAAATAGGTGAGAAGCCTTTCTGTGGAGGTGTGAATGGTCATATTTGTATGCATAGAATAAGCACATTTGATGAATGGTCAGAGATAAGCTAGAAAGGTAGTCAGTAGTTCCCATCGAAAAAACTTAGGTGCCATGCTAATAAAAAAAAAAGATTTTTATCCTCCTAACCTCAGTATAACTGGGAACAATTGGATCATAATCAGATTTGCATCATATATAGGTCATTCTTTTAGCAGTTGGGGTGTATGAGTTCAAGACGTAAGAGAAGGATACCTTTGAAATGACCTAAGGGAAAAATTATGTGAGAATTCTAAACTAAGGCCATGGCAAAAAGGAAAGAGGAGTGCTAGATTATCCCTCTATGAGTAACATACAAATCTTTATGTTATAAGTTATTGAGATTTGGCGGCTAGTTTCTTATTTGATTTAAACCAACACATCCTTTTTTTAACAGGGCCCTGACTTGATCATTACACATTCTATGCATGTAAAAAACACTCACATGTATCCTATAAATATGTAAAATATTATGCATCCATAAAAGAAAAAAGCTAGCACATGAAGAATGCTTCAGAAATTGGTATGAGCCGCAGGGTGCTACTGAAACAAATAAAAAGTAAAAATATGTGGGATTAGCTTAAGGTGGGGAGCAGTTTGCAGGTGTCAAGGAAACTGACAGGAGACCAGAAGAAAGGCAATCCATGTTTGTGCCAAGGAAATTTGTTAAGACTGTTGCTTGAGATAGTAAGGAAAGAATACAATGTACCTAATGAGTTTGTAGGTTTAAGGGAAATAATTGGATATTAGCATGTTAATATGATACTTTGACTGCTTCTGGTGGCATTTGACAAGATAATTTAAGAAAGAGATAAGCTTAGAAAATAATAGGT
This sequence comes from Cheirogaleus medius, assembly GCA_008086735.1. Classification (NCBI taxonomy): domain Eukaryota; kingdom Metazoa; phylum Chordata; class Mammalia; order Primates; family Cheirogaleidae; genus Cheirogaleus; species Cheirogaleus medius. Next base: position 61,484,727 of record VBSM01000529.1, read on the forward strand.
CAGTTTGTAAGCAGGACTGAAAGAGTATGGAGAGAATCCAGCAATTAGAAGAGGCCACTCTTTCTAAACCCCAAACAGTAAAAACTAAAATTGCAAGATGTTTTAAGCCACATAGACTTATTAAATCTCAACCTAGAAAAAAGAATAAAATCAAGGACGTGGCTGTCACATCTTTTGTTAAAACTTCTAAACAAATTAAGGAGTACTCGGTCTTTTCAGTTTGAAGAAAGAATGGCTCAGGGAAAAAAGAATAAGGGCATGGCTCTATCACTGAAGCCATGTGGCTTCCAGATATGTGCAACTAAGTCAAGAGAAAAAGACACAAATGTCTTAAAGAGAACGTTTAGTGCAGCTGTTGGCACATGGAGCTATTGAAGAAAAACGAAAAGACACCGATTAGGAAGAAACCAGGAACTGGATTAATAGATTTTCCAATTCCTTGATACTTAAGATGACCCTAGGATATCCAGTCTTCTGTGGGCAGAAGACAGATTAGAGAAGTTGCTCAGCTCACAAGGTGAATTGGCCACTTCACCAATGCTCACTTTCAAATGGATGGAGAATATAGTGGACAAAGATCAGATCTAAAGACCACAGAGAACACTGGACTAGGGAACCCTTCCCAGGGAATAGAATTTAAACCTAATCAAGAAACATCCCCCTACTCTAGCAGAGGGGGCTGTGGATAATGTCTTTCACTCTTCCCCTTTCTGAATGGGAGAGTTTATTGCAGTTAGTTTGTTCCTATTTCACCATATCATATTGGTTAAGGAAGAAGCAGATAACTTGCTTTTTTTTCCATTTATAATTATGCAGATAAAAAGAAGGTCCACCTGGACATGATGTGCAAACAGTAGCACATAACCTCAGTGTAGAAACTATCAGGGAGAGCCCAGAACTTGATGGCATGACTGGTATTTCACAGTTTTTTTCCTTGGGGTAAGGATGAGAATATTTTTCATGCAGAAAGGAAGATGAAACAAATATTTGGTGACCCAGAAGGACAGACTGTAGTGGACTCGTGATATTTGCTAAATATTTCAGGTCCTCTTTTCTTCTGAGGACATCCTGGCTCCCGTGTGGTTGCATTGGCCCATGGGACTAGTCCCTGGCCATCAGTAGTGAATGAAAAACTGATAAATCATTTTTAGATCGGAGACTCTGCTGAATACATTTTGCCCTCTGACTCAGTAAACAAGAATGTTCAAGATGATGTTTATTTTGTCAGGCTGGATCCCATAGTGAAGAAATATAGAGCAAAGTTCCTAGTCATGGTGAAATTTTAGCATGAATGTGAAATAAATCTTTGTTTCTCTAAGTCACTGAGATTTGGAGATTCTTTGATACTGCAGCATAACTTATCCTATCACCCTTGGTAGTAGATACTGGGTCACCAATACATATGTGGATTATAGCTCTTTCATTGAGCATATAGAAAGGAACCAACAAATATCTATTTGAATGAATGATCACACAGAGTTGTTCTAGCATTTACTTAGTTAAAGGGTTTGATATTCTGTGTGGAATTATGTTTAGAGTTACAGTTTTTTAATACTACTCTCAATTTAGTTTTGGTAACTCCTCTTTAAAAATAGAAATTGACCAGTCAATTTTTAAAGTAATAATTGACACAATGTTGTCTGGGCAAATAATTTTTTTTCTTTATTTTTCTTCTCTTCATATTCTAGTGCAGGGGTGGGGAATCTTTTCATGTTGGAAGGCTACATTAATTGAGCTGTAATCAAATAAGACCACATTCAAGAAACTTCAATTAGATATACTTAAAAATGTACATTATTTTGTAAAAACCTCCTATGTATTTAATAATTTCAAAAAACAAACACTATTCTTTTGATGACTTTGTTGTGTCTGCTTTTTGTTGGAAAGCATTTGAATACTTGGTTGCAGCACGAAAGTCCACAGTTTCAGTTGATCAGATGGGTATCAGTCATCTGTGACCTTAAGGGCATCTTGATTTGGGTTAGGTAGGAAAATGTAGATTTGCAGCAATAAGTGGTTGAAAAGCAAGAAAGCATTTTTCAGGCATGTTGCCGAAGGCACGGCTATTCTCCTTCATTTTTCCATATTTCAACTGGATCTTTCTTAGCATGAAACAATGACTTTAAAATGTCATCTACTAAGAGCTCAATGAATTCCATCTGTAGATTCCATGGCATCAAACTCAAATTAGCATTTGATTCTCAAAGTCAGTGAACCTTTCATTGTATTCTCTAATTAGTAGGTCTATAACAGGTATGTTTTCTTCAAATGATTTGCATATATCATCCTGCTTATCAATGACTTTTGCTAACTGGAGAAAATGTTCATCCAAAATTTCCTTTTGAAGAATTGTTTTGGAAAAAGGTAGCTTTTTTCGAAATTCTTGGATTTTTTGCCACATATCATGTATAGACTTAGTTTTACCTTGCAAAGAAATACTCAAGTCATTTTGATTTGACATGATATCACACAGGAATGCTGCATTTGTATAGAAATCTTCTTTCAGTAATTCACATTGCTGATTATATTCTTCATAAAATTTATTTACTGGTTCTCTCAGAGATAAAATTTTGTCTAATACCTGTTCCTGCAATAGCCAACACATTTTAGAATGATATGGCAAATCCACACTGAACACCTCATTCTTCAACTTTAGTACGTTAGGAAACAGACAATGACAACTTGCATTTGCACAAATATAGTTAACAATACTTATAACTTGTTGTAAACTGTCACTTAAAATAGTAGCTTTAGCACAGAGATTTTGCTGATGTAAGATACAATGAAAAGAAATGAGAGTATATGGATCTGTTAATACTTTTTTTATCTGTGCAATAAACCCTTCATGTTTTTCTGTCATGGAAGGTGCAGTCTGTATATACACTCACTAAATTTACCAAATTCAGTCCAACTTCATGACATTTATCTTTAAAGTTGCTGAATATATCTATTCCCCATGTTCTGTTCACAAGAGTGCCCAAGGCAAGTAACTCTTCATAGCAAAGAAAATCTTTTATTATGACCTGAATGAAGTATAAAACCTGTGCCAAATCAGTAGTATCAGTTGATTCATCCAATGCGATTGAATAATATATATTTTCCTTTTGAAGTATTGCAAGTTGTTCTATTAAGTTGAAAGCTAATTCATGCTGCCAATCAGTTATGGTTCCTCTTGAAAGAGTCAGTTGTTTGTACTTTGAAATGTTATCAGGGTCCAAACATCCTACGACTTTGACAATGTATTCTTTCACAATTTGTACATCATTGAATGGCTTCCCTTTTTTCCCCAAGTACATAAGCTACTTTATAAGTTGCTTTAATGGCATTATTTCCAGGTCTTACTGCTGCATGAAAGAATTGTCTTTGTTTTTGCTTTTCATCTTTCATTTTCTGCAATACAACCTTTCATGCCTCTCCCTCTAATTTAAAATATTTGTGGTCCTTATGAGTGTTATAATGCTGATGAACATTGAATTTCTTTAATGTTGATATTGCAGCATCACAAAGCAAGCAAATCATCTTATCTTTAGCAGAAACAAAATAATATTGCAATTCCCAATCCTCATTAAAAAATTTGTTTTCTTCCTTCAGCATTCTCTTGGTCTTTTTTGACATGATGGGCTGTTAAGCAGACAGAATTAAAAAAATACTGTTGAGCTGTGCAACTATTCACAAATTCTACCTCAGACAGAAATAGAGTGCACTGTTGACAAAAGCTGGTAACAAACTGGCATACTCTACCACCATAAACTCTCGCCAACCAGCCTTGTGCGGTAGCGGTGCCAGTGAGGCGGGGAGAGGTAGAACTAAATCATGAGCATAGCAGCTGTCAATTTAGCCCTGATGGCTCGCTAATGTTCACATTGTGTTGGTCATTCTGGGAAGATTATTTCATTGAATCTTATTTTATTCTTTGGTATTTTAAATATGTTCATTTTAAAAATAAAAATACAAAAGATGGACAAAAATGTATTAATAAAAATAAAAATATTTGTTCTGTAAAATTTGGATTCAGTCAAAAGGCCACACTTAAAGACCTAGAAGGTTACATGTGGCCTTAAGGCTGCAGGTTCCCCACCCCTGTTCTAGTGTATTTGATTGATGGAACCTATGACACTTCTAGAACCCCGGCTTACCAGGAGAATGTGAAATGTGGTTTTTAGCTTTCTCTGCCTCCTCAGTCCAGGAAGATATACCAGAGTGAGGCTGCAACAAAGTCCAGCAAGCTAAGCAGCTACATCCATGGCAATGTGAAAAGGCACAAGGGAAAAGAACAAAGCATGGTTTGAGCTTAGGGTAGCTCCAGATGAGAGGGCTGAGAACTGGTGGGGGGAAGAGAATGGAGAAGTAACAGGGACCATATTGTGGGCTAAGGAGTTTCATATTCATCTACAAGCAAAGGGAGCCACTAAAACACTTTGAGTAGTGGTAGAGAGGTTATGGCATATTTCAGATTCATTAGAAAGAGCGTGCTTATGATATTTTGCATATTCAGCACCACTTCTACCTTCCAAGCCCCACCTCCTCAATCCTATTTTAACACTAAGTAGAAACATTCTGTAGAAGGAGTAAAAAGGAATTGCCCTGAATCAGCTTCTTTAGATATAATATCTGTTAAAAGTAATACTGAAAGTCTCTATCTGGATTTTAATTGTAGCTGTACCCTGATTCAAAGCCACAGTTCAACGACTTGAGATTTTATTATTGCCTTTAATTTGTCAGAAAGTGAAGCACCTCAGCTATCTGCAGCTAAACTTTGAGAGCAAAATTGCTTCTTTTTTTTACAGTTGTGACACTGATTCTGACATTGCAAAGACTAGTTTACAGGAAAAAAGGGTCCCAAGAGATAGGGCCAAGGATGCTGCTTCTTTATTATGTTATAATGTGGATTTAGAATATTATAAAGTCATTGAAAATCCTGCATTTTTGGACTGAGTTGTTATGGGTCATCCAGAAAGTTAAAATTCAAGGTTGTGGTTTGCTTTCTATAAAAACATAAAACTTGCCAGAAACCTCTTCTACATGCCAAATCAATTTGACAATGCATTTAAAAAGCAATTGGTAGAATCGAGACTAAGCCATCTGAAGATTTGTTCACAGAAATGAAATTTAAGTAGATGCCATCAATTAATTTGAGTTCCTGGCATATAGAAACTTTGGCTTGGTTCCTTTTGAACCCAAACCCAAACAAAATGGAGTAGAGTACTTATTATGGCTTCTTGCACACAGTGGTATAAACAAAGAAAGAAACAAAATATCCACATTGCTTGGCATTACATAATACAAAGATATGTTACTTTGTCAGAATGGATGTGAGGGACAATGGATTTGGGGAAGACTAGAAGAACAGAATGTATTTGGGGAGCTGAACTCTTTTGGGTAGAGAAAATTATGCATATGCTGTTGACAAGTAAGCATGCTCATTGGTAAAAATACCCAATCGCTATAAACTGGTGTCTGGAGAATTCTTATTGTGAATTAACCTAATTTGGGACTGCTGGATGAGTTCAAGAAAGACCGATTTATGACCTAAGCCTTGATGTCCAGTGCAAGGAGTAGAGCTGTACTTTGGGCTTCTGCCATAATCTAAGGACCCTGAATTAAGAGAAAGGATCTGTGTTTGATTATTAGCTCTGCCTGTATCATGAGTGTATAAACTCGAGCAAACTCAAGTTTACACACTCAGGACACTAAGATAGCAATCTGGACTCCTTTTTTCCGCTCCTATCCTTTCCCCATTCTTTCTAGTTCATATTTTGAGTAGGAGCTAGGATAAATCTCACTCAGCAGGGGTTGGCACGGCGAGGAAGAGCAAATCATCTTTTCTTCTCATGATTAAAGCCCTGACCTTAGGCAGGACTCCTGGACATGTTGTCTTTTCTCCTTTAGACTGACATAACCAGTGCTCAGCCCCAGAGTAGCTTCCGAAATTGAATACGTCTCTTTCTACTCCACTTAATGCTGTCAGGACCGCAGTTCAGGTCTGGCACCGTCGCCGGCCCGATTAGCGCAGTGCAGTGTAAAGATTACAAGTCCCTGCTCCGCTCCAAGTGTCAGTGATTTAATCAAGCCCTTCAGGTGAAATGCAAAGCCACAGATTCAGTGGCAGAAGGTGGTGGCGGTGTGAATATACCCATTGATTTCCACTTATAAAAATAGTTTTCTTCGTAGAGTGACTCCTTAATTACCCTTTGCCAGTGTCTAGTAGGCCAGCTTCCTCATGACAGATTAAATTTACCACATTCTGTTTCGATACCAAGTGAAAATTTCCGAGTCACTCTGATTATCTTTCTCCTTCTTTCTGCTGTGACCCTTCATTACCCCCTGTGGCCTTTCCTTCTGTTCTGTTCGCAGGTGCTTCAACTTTCTTTTCCTACAATTTTCAATTATACTCTCACTCTGTTTTTTTCTTTTTCTTTTTCTTTTTTTTTTTTTCAGATGGAGAGATACAGATGTAGCCCACTAATTTTTCCGAAAGCTTGAAAGGACAGAAATGGACTAGCTCATTGAAATATTTTTTTCAAAACTATTTAAAGTTGACAAATCCAAACACTGTAGCCTAGTACAACTTTTAAAATAGTAAAAAATAAAAGTTGGGACAGAGCTGTTGGGTAGCCAAAGAGTAAGTTAATACCCATTTACTTGGAGGAAAAAGAGCCTTAGAAAATTGTGTTTTATGAATAGCAAATAAACTGCAGGCTGAGAGACTAGTACCTCTGTTTATTCTTTCCACCTCATTTCCATTCCTCTTTCCCATTTGTATTAGCAGACCACAAAGCAACTTCATCTTACTTCTGGCTGTGCCTCGAGTGGGACTTGGGGAGGTCATTAAAACTTTCTGAGCCTCAGTTTCCTAATTTATAAAGTGAGAAAGTTGGGATGAATCATTTCAGCAGAAGCATTCTAATTCTATGAAATCTTTGGAGGTGAAAGGATGTTCTGACCCCAACACGGTTTGTCTCAAGAAGCCCCCAGTGGGCCATGGCATGAAAGGTTTTGATATCTACCAGTCTTGATGTAAAAGTCATTTTTTCTTTTACAGCAGATCAACAATGGTAAAGGTATGTGAGGTTTTAATAATACTTTTTGTTTCTTGAATTCAGTGAACTATATGCTAAATAACTCTTGAATTGTTTCTTGTTCCATTCCACTTTCATGCAACAGCAGGCTCATAGTAAATTTCCCATTATTTGACTTGCTCTCGTAGTAATTTATCACATTGGGGAAAACTCCATCTAACCTCAACAAATTAAAGCCAAATTTGATTTAATCATTTTCACTTTAACAGAAGCCATTAGCATGGCAGGATTAAGAATAAATTCTCTGTTTTGATTATTTGTGTTGAAAAAATTTATTGGATTCTTCACCAAATTACTCTTTACATTCTCTTGCTGCTCTGGCCCTGATTTGTTTATTAATGATTGAGGTCACTGCCCGATTTATGAACAAAAGCATCTGTCCTGTTTATGCTTCTCATGAAAATCCACGGTATTTATTGCCTTGCAATGAAGGCACTAATGGTTATTAGTGTCAAGCAAAATTCTAAATATTTATAGATTTGATTCATAAAATACCCAAAGTTAGACTTTGTGAAATTTGAGCTCTGTAAGGGCACTAGTTATGTTTTTCATAATGGCTATTGTCTGATGCTCAGAATGTACTTGGGGTATATTGGATGTTGAAACGGATCCAGAGTGGATATTAATATTTAACATTCATTGAACACTCATTATGTGCTATGCATTTTTCTAAGTCTTATATGTATATTAATATATTAAATCTTCATAACAATCCTGTAAGGTATGCATTTTTATTATCCTCAGTATATAAATGAGAAAACTGAGGCATACGTAAGTTAAGTAACTTGTACAAGGTCAAACAGTCAATACAAGGAGAGCCAGAATGTCCTGCCAGGCAATGTGGTAGCAGAGAACTCACTCTTAACCCTTCTACTCTGCTGCCTCTGACCCGGACAATAATCCTAGCTATACCATTATAACTCTTGATACGTGCCAGGTACTCTTCAAAGAGTTTTGCAAATATTATAATGCTTAATCATACCACAGAGGAGATACTATTATTGTATTTATTCTACAGATAAAGAATCTGAGGCACAGAAATTTTCGTTAACTTGCTCAAGGTCACACAGCAGGCAGTGGAGCCAGAGTTGGATGCACCTAATCCATCTTCTGAGCCTGTTCTTAAAGACCAATTTCTTCAACTTTTCTTAGGATGCAAGTGTTTTATCACTGACCAGTTGTGTATAATTTTTAAAAGTACTTTCTCACATATAAATGTTTATAAAATATTTATTTCATGAGGCTGCTATGAAGATTATTAAATCAGCACTGCTATGTTAAAGGATTTCAGAAAGTATTTCATAAGAATGTGGGCTTTGGAGACACATGGGTTCCAATCCTGGCACACTCTCTTAATTAGGTGACCTTGATGAGGTAGCCAGCCTACCCTTTTAGGCCTCAATATATTTTAGTGATAGTAAACATACCTGCAGGGGATTTGTGAGGCTGAATTTTATATTGTATATAAAGTATTTGTCCCAGTACCTGTACATATAAATTCTCAGTTATTATGGTACTCTCTACTTATTCCTTCTTCTTTTTTTTATTAAGTATCTATTGCACTAGGTACATAGTAAGTGGTAAATAAATGTTAGTCATTATTAAAATAAGTTAAATAAATTGATAAAATTTTATATCTCAATTGGGGCTTTATTATTCTGCATAATATACACGTACTTTTCCTTCTAGATAACATAACCTTTTTACCATTGTTTACCAAGTGAACTTCATTAAGATTCTACTCCAATATCCCCTCTCTGGGAAGCCATCCATAGTTCTCAGCCATGACTGCTAGGTGTTTCCTTTTCTGAGCTTCCAAAACACCGTTCCCATTAATCTATATATTATCATATATATAATGTATAATATACACCCATATATTATCATAATGGCTAGGAGTGAGGTGTCTTTCATTCCCTCTTGGCTTTGTACCTCCTTGAAGGCTGGATTTCTGTCTCTCATCCTTGGTTATCTACCATTCACATTTGTTACTATGCAACAGTAGTCAATAAAAGTTTGACATACAAAAGAATGAATGCATGTGTGGAAAAATGATGAGGGAGAATAAAGGCCATTGTGGATCCCATCCAAGAGATTTTAATCATTGACGTATATATTATTTTAAGTTGGTTTTACCATTAAAGCATTTAATTCTTATGATATGAAACTCTCAAGTGACTTGGTGTTTGTTTCTTCATGCAATGGGTAACAACATGGGTGATTATCTACATCACAATTATTTCTCTAACTATAAACCAGACTTCTCAGTTTCTCTTGCTTGCTCATCTTTCTGTTCCTGGAAACTGGATTTGATGCATCCAGGAGGCTCAGGCCTCATGCTTAAGTCTACTCCAGTTCCATGGCTCTAAATGATATGTGCACATTGTTAACTCTTAATGCATAATTTTTGCCCCTGCCTTTCCTCTGAATTCCAAAGCATATCTATAGCTGCAAGTCACCATCTCTGCTTGGGTGCCTACTGGCCGTATCAAACCTGATATTTCCAATACTAAGCTCTTGATCAAACATGTCTTGCTCACTGCCCACTACCTTTGTGTTGGGAGCTGATTCTGGCGATTACCTGCCTTATACTAATCATTCACTATAGCCTGTAATG
>VBSM01000529.1:61494522-61735342 GCA_008086735.1 Cheirogaleus medius
AAAGTGACTGGTGCATTGGGCACTCGAGTCATGTGAAGTCTTTATGTGTGTCTGGGTCATTCTTTATGTTCTGTGTTCATCCCCCGTCCTGTAATTGGGCCACGTTCACCTTTGCTACCACCATCTGACTCCTTCCCCTCTTCCATCCTTCCCATTCAATAAGTAGCATCTCTACTCACTCAGTTGCTCAGGCCAAAACAGCTAGGAAACCATTCTTGACATCTTTTTTACCGTCATCCCCAGGTTCTCATGAACAAATTATCTTCCACATACCTTCAACATACACATTGCATCCAAAAGCCATCATCTCCAGTGCTACCACTCTTGTCCAAGCCATCATACTCTTATACCTGGGTGTCTTATAATGGAGTACCTGAGTAAAGTACTGGGTAATTTATAAAGAAAAAGAGGTTTATTCAGCTCATGATTCTGATGGTTGGAAAGTTCAAGATTGGGGATCTGCATCTGGTGAGGGCCTCAGGCTGCTTTAAGTTTTGGCAGAAGATGAAGGGTCACCGGAGCATGCAGAGATCACATGCAGCACAGAGTGTGAGGAAGCAAGAGAGAGGTAGGACATGGGCCAGGTGGCTCTACAGGGAACCAATAGAGTAAAAATTCATGCCCCAGGGTGAGCATTAACCTATTCATGAAGAATCTGCCCCATGACCCAAATAGCTCCCTGAGGCATCCCCTTCAACATCTGAGATAGGATTTCAAATGAGGTTTAGAAGGGACACACATCCAAGCCACAACACTGTCTATCCCTGTAACTAGTCTTCCTGTTGCTTCTAGTGACCTTCTGGAAATGTCAGTCAAGGGTGTCACTTTCCTGCTCAAACTTGAACCAGACTCCTCCCCTGCATGGCCTTATGTGGCCTGAACCCTGCCTCTCTCTTACTCTTGGCCTTGCTCACTCTGCTCTAGCCACGTGGGTCTTTTTGAGTTTTTTTAAATGTGAAGTTTTGTTTATTTTTGTAGGTTTTTTTCCCTTTTTTCTCTTCCCCTTGGTATTCTCAGGGCTAGTTTTTTAGTTCCACTCCATTCTGTGCTCAGAGATCTCTACCACAGAGAAATTCTCCCTGGTCACTCTCTCCAAGGCCCTAAGTTTCCCATCTCATCATTTTCATTTTCTTATTAGCACTAATCCCAACTGAGCACTACTTTATCTTTAAAAACTTATTTATTTATTTATTTTAGAGATGTGGTCTTTCTCTTTTGCCCAGGCTGGAGTACAGTGGCGCAATCATAGCTCTACTGCAGCCTCAAACTCCTGAACTCAAACTTAATTCTGCCGCCTCAACCTCCCAAAGTGCTGGGACTACAGGTGTCAGCCACCACACCTGGTTCATTTTTATTATTTTTATTTTTTGTAGAGACGGAGTCTCTCCATGTTGCCCAGGCTGGTCTCAAACTCCTAGTCTCAAGCAATCCTCCTGCCTTGGCCTTCAAAAGTGCTGGGATTACAGGCTTGAGTCACTGCACCTGGCCTACTTTATATATTTGTTTTTCACTATCTATCTTCTACAACAAATGTAAGCCTTCTGAGGTCAATGCCTTTGTCTTATTCATGCCTGTATGTGTAGCAGCTAGACAGGCAATTGGGATATATTCGTTAATTTGTGTGAATTACTCATGAGTATTAGAACAATAACTCAATGTATTTGTCCCATGGTAATTGCATAAATAGTCTATAAGCTATCTAGCAAAAATGTTCCTAGAGCACTTTCTCATTTGCCAACTTTCACAAATTCTCTGGCCTCATTTATGATCAGTAATTCTGGTTTCAGTCATGGATTGGTTATCTTCCTGATTTCCAATTTCTGGCTCCATTTTCTGGTTTCCACTCCCATCTGTTCATTTGTTCATGGTATCTCTGTGGCTGATAAAAACTTCCTATTGGATATGGCCCCAGACTTCCCACCTGGAGTATTGGTGGCTCTCACAGGCAGCTCTTACCAAGAGTTGGCAGCCTGTCTGTATATGTCGGATTGCTCATCCTTTGACTTCTAGTAAAAGGAGTGTTCAATAAATCTTAATCTTTTCTTTTTCTTGAATAATTTTTTAAAATGTGTTTCTAGGACATGGAAACGCCTGTCACTCTTTATCTGCCTCATGTCTGTTGGCATTTACCTGAAGACTCCTCTCTAACCAGTCCTTACGCTACTAAGAATAAAATATGGTATGTTATTAGGATCTTTAATCTCAATGGCATGGTGTTCTTGGATTAGTCTCCTCCCCCCAGGAGTATCCAGTATGATTGTTTTATTGCTATTTACCACTTAAGTAACCGTGGGCAGATTACATAATTGCAGTTTTCTCATCTACAAAGCAACAATTAAAAATACTTACCTATCAGAATTATTCTAAAGTTTAAATTGAAATTGATATATTAAAGATATTTATAAAGAATGTAGGCTGGGAAGTCAGAAAGACTGTGGTTTTCATGCAGGCTTTGCCTCTTACTATTTATATGATTAGGTAATATGCAATTTTGTGAGGATACTACTGGCTATCCCATGCATATTGTGAGAACTGAATAAGAAAATTTAGACATAGCACCAACATGATCACCAAACTTTAGTTTCCACCCCATATGCCCATGCTCTGTTGCTGTTTTAATGCTAGTTTGCTGGTAAGCCTACCCACACGACTTGTGATATACATGCCATCCCCCTTCCTACGTAGTCCTTGCTCATGTACCTCCAGCAAACTGTATGGCTCTTTTTAAAATTCAATTGCCCTGGGCTGCCTCATAACTTAGCAAGAGTTTTCTTTGTCCTTAAGTCTTTACTTTTGACTGCTTTCACAACGCTGAACTTATAGGTCATTTTTCATTCAGTTCATTCAGAAGTTAGCTATGCTTCATGCACTTTGTGATTTTGAATATTCCCCACTTTTCTCCCTAGTCATAGGGAGAGTTTTTTCATGATGCAGTGAAGTCCAGCATACCACATGGATGTACCTATATGAGGCATAATAGTAATCAGATATCCAGAAGAAGTTTTAGAATTTGCTTAATTTATTTTCTTTTTGCATTGCTCCATAACATTTTAAAATTGTGCCCACGTTCATTTGGGAATAAGGTTTTGTTTTTTGTTTTTTTTTCCTGGCATTATAAAGGGAACCTATTTGTAAACTCACCACTTTGAGGAAGATAGTTAAGACAATTACCTGAATAATTACCTGAATAATTTGAGCTTATCCCTTTGTTTTAAGTATCTAAGATTGCATTAATTGCACACTCTACTTCCTTGGAGCAGGAAGCTAAACAGCGGTGCCTAAAAACCACCTCTAGATGCCTAATTTTACACCTGGTTTTTCCATGTTAATACCTCTTTGTGGCTTTAGGATTGAAACTGTTTAAAAAAAGTCACTGTTAATTACATATAAACCTTACTGTGGTTAGTTTGTATAAAAGGAATTGATGACTATGAAAATGTAGTGCTTTTACATAAACATTTTACTAAGAACTCCTAGAATATGCTTACAGTCCTTGAAGATGGGACAACTGAATCAGCTGCTTGGGAGGTTTAGAAGTACAAGTAAAAATTTTTTCATGAAGACATTTTTTTCTTTTTTGTTGGTTTCTTTTGGTATGTTTTTGTTTTGTTTTGTATTCTTAATTTTTTGGTTAGTTGGCAAACAATGTTGATGAAGACATAGAGTTAAAAAGTACTCAAAAAGCTTAAACATATTTCTCAAAAAAATTGTAGGGATAATCTTTATTTTACTGTATTTATACACTTAAGCCATCAATCATTTAATTTATAATGTATTCCAATCAATCCTAAAATCAGTACCCAATTTTGGGGTATACCTTGAGAAAAATAAACCTTGAAAATTACTTGCAAAGAATGCCTTAAATAAATATCAAAATTGGATGAAATGTGCTCAACATCTATGATTCTGAGATTATAATCTCATTGGTACTATTTACCAATAGCAAGACAAGAATTTAAATCTTGTGTAGGATATTGCTGCCGTACTTCAAGTTGATAAGTTCAGAAACTAAGTTGTATTAGAACCTAAAAGAAATAGATGTGTGTTTTTAGCTGTAATTAATTTCAAAATAAAAATAATTGTAACAAAATAAATAAATTTGTTTATTTTGTGGAGAGCATTTTAAACATTTTAAAAATATTATTGAGCAATGCTTTTAAAATTCTCATAGCTAATATAAATCATATAGTGAATAACTTTTGAGATACTACTATCATGAAAGAATTGCAAAGAAGGTATCTCTTATACTACAAAAGATATAATATACAAAATGAAATACCTACCTGTCTTAATGAATAAATTGGTCAAATTAGCTTCTTGTAATTACAGGAATCTCCCTAAATGCCTTTTTGCTTTGACCATTGTTTTTCTAGTATTGCTCACTTTCATGAGTAGATTAAGATTTGTCTTCCTAATTATGAGTAGAGTACTTTGCACTTACATCATTCCTTTCATCTGAACATCTTTAAAGACTGTTTAATTATCCCATTTTACAGATGGAGTATCAACACTTGAAAGTTTCAATGACTTGCCCAGGTTCACAGAGGTAGTCAGTGACAATCAGCTGAGGAAATCAAGAATGTCTGGGAATTTGTTGCGTTGTCTAAAACGCAAGATATTGCTATCATTCTCCATAAGCTTGAATTTCATGTACAGGCAATAGGGCAAGATAACCCACTGTGCTTGATAAACTGCAGTGTATATATAATCAGTATTCATTCACAAGAATTATTTGGTTGTCAGTGGAATGTTGTTCTGTTTACATCTGCCAAAACCACAGCTGTAACATATGTGCAAAATAATTAAACTTGAATCAAACTATGTCTCAGAGCACTACCCATCTAGGAACATTTAGATGGACAGAAAAATAGAAAAATGCTCATATTTTTTAAGACTGAAGTGCCCCTACTATGCATCCTGTAAATTTTCTGTAATCTTAAATCAATTAAAATGGACTCACAACCTAATTGGCAACTATGTTTTTCTTTCTTCTCTTAGGAGAATTCTCTATATGCTCATATTACCTCAGATCAATTGTCTTTGGGTGGCAATTTATTCTACCCTTTAAGCTGAATTTTGGTGAGAAAACAAAAACCCTTGTTCAAATTTATTATGAAATCTTTGAATATTAATTTTAAAGAACAAAAATTGACATGATTAAGTGGTTAAAAAATAGCGATGAAGAAAATAAAAACCACATATAAATACCTGGTAATTTTCAGTGATACAAATATAAATTCTTAAATGCTTCCCAGTTACACTGATAATGTCTCTTAACTCCTATGCCACAGCTCAGTTTCTTTGAGTGTTGGCATTTCTGCGTGTGTGTATGGACGGGTTGGTCACAGTAGTATGTAATTGTCAGTGTGCTAATTATATTTCCATTGTCTTTTTTACCTCTTGCTTACCCTTTGATAACTGCTATGTGATTCTGGGGCTGAGAGTTTGCAAACTATATTTCCCATGATTCTTTGTGTTTTTTTTTGTTGTTGTTGTTATTGTTTTATTTCAGGATATTATGAGGGTACAAACATTTTGGTTACATTTTATGTCTTTGCCTCACCCAAACAAGGATTAGAGGCATGCCTTTCCCCTCTACAATGTTCATTGCACCCATTAGTTGTGAGGCTACCCCCCATTCCCCTAATCCCTGGAGAATATTATATTACTACCATGTGAGCACCATAGTGTTGATCAGTCAGTGCCAATTTGATGGCGAGCACATGTGGAGCCTATTCTTCTGATCTTGTGATACCTCACTTTGGATAATGAGCTCAAGCTCTATCCAGGAAAATATAAGAGGTGCTAGATCAGTGTCCTTTGTTATAATTTAGTAATATTCCACTGTATATATATATCAAATTTTAATGATCCACTCATGAATTGACGGGCACTTGGGTTGTTTCCACATCTTTGCAATAGTGAATTGTGCTGCCATAAACTTTCGGGGGCAGATGTCTTTACTATAGAATGTCTTTTGCTCTTTTTGGTAGATGCCTAATAGTGCTATTGCTGGATCAAATGGTGTTTCTATTTTTAGCTCTTTGAAGATCTCCAAATTCTTATTTTGTTTTTTGTTTGTTTGTTTGTTTTTTTGAGACAGAGTCTCACTCTGTTGCCCAGGCTAGAGTGCTGTGGCGTCAGCCTAGCTCACAGCAACCTCAATCTCCTGGGTTCAAGCAATCCTCCTGCCTCAGCCTCCCGAGTAGCTGGGACTACCGGCATGTGCCACCATACCCGGCTAATTTTTTCTATATATTTTTAGCTGACCAATTAATTTCTTGCTATTTTTAGTAGAGACGGGGTCTTGCTATTACTCAGGCTGGTTTCGAACTCCTGACATTGAGCGATCCTCCTGCCTCGGCCTCCCAGAGTGCTAGGATTACAGGCGTGAGCCACCACGCCCGACCGATCTCCAAATTCTTTTCCACAAAGGTTGCACTAATTTGCAGTCCCACCAGCAGTATAAGAGTGTTCCTGTCTATCCACATTCTTGCCAGCATTTGTTGTTTTGGAATTTTTTGATAGCAGCCAATCTCACTGGGATTAGGTGATATATCATTGTGGTTTTGATTTGCATTTCTCTAATGATTAGAGATGTTGAGCATTTTTTTATATGTTTGCTGGCCATTATTCTGTCTCCTTTTGAAAAGTTTCTGTTCATTTCCTTTGTCCATTTATTGACGGGGTTGTTTGATTTTTTTTCTTGTTGATTTTTTTAAGTTCTAGATAGATTCTTGTTATCAGCCCTTTAACGGATGTGTAGAGAGCAAATATTTTCTCCCATTCTGTAGGCTATCTATTCACTCTAATGATAATTTCCTTGGCTGTGCAAAAGCTTTTTAATTTGATCAGATCCCATTTATTTATTTTTGTTGCTGCTGTGATTTCTTTGGAGGTCTTCTTCAAGAATTCTTTGGCTAGGCTGATGTCTGAAAGGGTCTTCCCGACATCTTCTTCTAGAATTCTTAAGGTTTCATGCCTTAGGTTTAAGTCTGTTATCCATCTTGAATAAATGGAAGTTCGTGTTTTTGAGATATGTATAGCCTCCATCCTTGCCACTGTGGCACTTTGTTCATAATCCTATTGGGTAAGAATAACGGTGGATGGGGAAGTATAACTAATACTCAAGTAGGTTATTTCATTTAGTAGAATATGAAGATCCTCCTTTGCTAAGGTGCTTTTGGGTGAACCTTCACATGGGACATAAATATAGTTATATGCTGTGACGAATCAGAAAAATCTATGTTCATGTCTTTCCTACAGAATTTATTGCCACCAATTTTTCAGTTGTGTCTTTTTGAAGTCCCTGACCATCCGGCCATCACTCATGAATCAACATACATACATACCTCTTGCCTTCTCTCCTTTCAAGCAAAATTACCAACCAGGCACACTACTTGAAGTTCCACTAACTGGTGGATTTTCTTTCTTTCCTCTCCTTGAAAGTTAGACTGTGGGACTATGGTGCTGAAGCCATCCACTTTAAGGTAGTGCCAGCATATTATGCAGAACCATCTACAAATCAGGGTTGAGAAACTCTATAAAGTCTTAAGTATGGGGTGAGAGAAAGGCAGCAATATAGTAGGTAGGAACCATGGAAGTCTAAGCAACTTGTTCATGAACTTTATTTTGCACAAGCTCAATCTTGCATAGAACACTTCCACTTGATGATGGGATGCTTGCCTAGATTGCTGGTTGGGTGAGACAACATTTGAATTTATGATGAGAAACTCAGATTACACTATAACTTGGTGTCTAAGGCCAAACATTGAGTTTCTGCTAGGTCTCAGTAGGAAACCAGAAGCTGTTTCTCAAAGGAGAATAAATGTCTTATAGACCATAACTTTGCTCCTAAATCTTAAATTTGTGAACTGTAATCCACTAAAGAGGCATGCCATTGGTTATAGACACTTAATACACCATCACATCTGGTGGATAATATGTGAGCTTAGGAGGCATGTAAAAGCCAGCCATACAGAGAGAGAACATAGGATGAAAGCAAGAGTGAGAGCAAACGAGAGAGATCCCAGTCTCCCATCCATTCTCAACAATGCACCAGACTTGTAGTGAAGCCATCTTGGGTCCTTTATCCCCAGCTGCTCTCTGACTATAACCTCATGAGCAACACCAACTAACACCATGTAGAACCTAAGAACTGCCCAGATGAGCCCTGCCTGAATTCCTGACCCCACACAGAATTGTGAGAAAGTAAGGGTTGTCGTTTTAAGCTAATAAGTGGTAATGTGCCAATAAAAGCTTTTAATTAAGTTGCTTTTTGGCATGTTGATGGGTTCCATATCCCTATAACAAACACCTCATAAAAAATTTTACTCACAAGCTATCAACCAAATCCTGGCCTTTTCTATTTAATCCTACTCATTGTGAGAATATGTCAGACTCAGCCTATTGTAGTATTTCTGTCAGAACATATGCTTCCCTTGATATCTAGTTTTGAATAACTTAAAAAGATAGTAAAATGTGGTCTATTAGCTAAACACATGAAAATGAAATTAAATGATAGTAAAAATATACCAAAGTATTACTTATTATTTATCTAAATAAAGCAAATATAGTAATGCGATGATTCAAAATTCAATTCATGATAACTTCTTAAGTGAATAGGAAAAATCAGTCCAATTCCTCTTACTTTAATGCATATTTTTTTTCCAGAAAATTCAAAGGGATTTTTATTTTCTCATCTTTACACAGGTTTAGACTGTTCTCTACCCAATCAGGTGCCCTAAGTGTTCTAAGTATACATTGCTTGTTTGTATAAAAGTGGCTAAAAGACACTTCAGCTAAGTAGAGCTCCACAGTCAACAAAATTAACTTCATCAAAAGCATTGTTATGAGAGAGTGGTCTGTTCCCATGAAAATTAACATGTATGGAATTTCTTTGCATTCAAGACACATAGGTTCCTTGTGCCTTGCTGTGCTGCATGCAGATACACTTGTGCTCCTGTGCTACATACAGAAACAGTTTTTATTTATTTAAAAATAAGAAAAAAAGAATGCTACAGTAATTTTCTTCTGTAAAATAATACATGCTTATGATAATTAATAAATGAGAATTAAAAATAAATTAAAAATAACCTAAATTATCTCCATAGAGAAGTAACTACTGGTAACATTTCTATTTTTTACATCTATCTCTGTGCACATGGAATGTTTATGTATGCTTCACCCCCAAATTTTATATACTATATATGCTGTTCTATAATTGATATTCTCACATGGAAATTTATTAAGGATCTGTTTCTTTGGCAATTATTAAAAATGCAATTTTACTTTAATTGCTGAGTAGTATTCTGTTGATTAGATATACTACATTTTATTAATTGATTTCTTATTTAGCGATATTTAGGATGTTTTCAAATTTTTACTATTATAAAATCTATTTCCTGAACATTGATAAAAACACAAACAAATACAAGGATAAATATATAGATATACATCTATTATACATTTGTCCAAATATCATCTCAGGATATATTTCAAGAAAAGATATTGACGGTTATACACATTTAAACACTGATACATGTTACGAAATTCCTTATCAAAAGCTTGTGCCAATTTATCTCATGGAAATTTCATGAGAATGTTGTTGTCTTTAGAGTAGGATATTTATTTACATTAAAAGAACATTAAAATAAAAGCCTTTCAGACTTTTTAAGAAATAAATTGTTTATTCAGCTCCCTTCTTTTTTTTTAAATTAAACATTTCTTTTAAATGTGCAAAGACAATAAATAATCTTATTTTTTAAATGGCTTTGATGGGTGGCTATTACTGGGGTAAATTCAGCATGTTTCAGAACTTTTCTTTTTTATGTTCTTCTATTTTTGGCATTCTATAGAGATTAACAAAACTTTTTTAAAAATATAATTTCTAAGTTTCTTCTCTGGGAGAAAGAATTATACTCTGATTTCCTGGTAAATATCTGAAGCTTATCCATCTATTCCACATCATTTAGTAATACTCAGAGGCACTCTTATCCATAGATGTGATGGAATTGGATTTTTAAGTCAGCAATAGGCAACTTTTGAGATAAATTTCTTTTCCTAGAGATGAAAACTGAAAAAATGCCTACAATTGTGAAGGTGTATGCATACTATGGAAGGAAAGAAATATATATAAAGAGCAGAAGTAAAAGGAAGAAACACCCAAAAACTGTCGAGAATAACAAGGAAAGAATAAGGGGAAAAGTCACCTTTCAAACTAATATATAATGTTTACATAATAAAATAGTGAATTTACCTGAATTTGTAACAAAGGAAGCGAACATATTTTCTTGGACAAAGGTGAAGTTTATATGCTTTTCAAATTTGTGATTGTTATATTCATTCATGACCAGGCTGCTAAAGATATTTGATCAACTCTTATCATTACAATCTCCATGAGGTTTTTTTTCTCTTCCTCTCATAAAATAAAATAATATTCCCAAACCACCAAATTGCTGGTTGGGTGAGACAACACTGAGTTTATGATGGGGAACTCAGATTATGCCGTAACTTGGTGTCTCAAGGCCAAACACTGAATTTCTACTAGGTCTCAGGAGGAAACCAGAAGCTCTGGGAGAGTAAGTGTCTTACAGAGCATAACTTTGCTCCAAAATCCTAAATTCGTGAACTGGAATCCACTATAGGGGCATGTCAAGGGTTCGTCGCAGTATTGCTATCTGCCACAGATATTTAATACACCATCAGATCTCCTAGATAATATGTGAGATTAAGAGGCATATAGCAAAGCTCAAACCACTCCTTGTCACTTAAGCAAGAGAATATTTGTTACTTTAGCTTAAAAACCTTTGTTTTAATGGGAATACTTTATATTGGCAAAAATGGGTCCCATTTTGCAGTGGTCTTGACAGATTGTCAAAGGTTTCCCTCCCCTGGCCTCTTCTCACCTATATTCTATCCCTTGAGAGCCCAAATGCCTTTCTTCACCCCCAAAAGACAACCCTGAGACCAGTGCTTGGGTGACGAGATCTTATGTGGCTTCTGTAATCGCTATCTCAGACAATTCTGTTTGTTTAGTTTGGTTTTATATTTTCTGGAAGGCTGTCACACCAAATGGCATACATTTTGAAATACTTAAACCCAAGACTAGAAAATTGGAGTGTTTGGATGAGAAAGCAAAGAGACAAATTTGTCTGGGACTGCATGGCTTCTCGTGTCTGCCTCTCTCTGTTCCTCGTTTAATGTTCATTTTCTTTTTCGGTTATGTGGCTCCCTCTCCTTTTTTGCTGTCTCAGTTCTCTCTCCTTCACCTTTGTTTTCATGTCCAGCTTTGACTCTATATGACCTTTCAGCTCCAGAGCTCGCAGCAACAGACCGAATACAGTCAGTATCTGCAGCTCCACGTTCATTTTCCTCAGGGGAGGAATATGATTGGGCTGACTTCCAGAGTAGAAACTTCCTTGTCACTGAAAGAATTCAAGCAGAGACAGGTTGGTCATCAGTCAATGTAGTAGAGAGAGTTCTAGTTTGGGCATGGAAGATGAACCAGATGACCCCTAATTCCTTTCTGCTTTAGGATTCAAGTAATATGTCTTCGCTTAAAGCCCTCTCCCTAGAAAATATCTTCCAAAATAAACATCTACACCATTACTCTTTCTTCAATCTCTGTCAGAAGATTTGCTACTGTCATCACTGAAAAATGATGTAGAACATTCCAGCAATTTCAATTCCTCAAAATACCAGGTGTTATGTTATTAATCACATATACATATATACACAGATATATATGTTTTTATATACATGTAGTGTGAGATATGCATGTTCTATGGTACCAGATAAATTCTTTCAAAGAATGAACTTTTAGTGTGAAGCAGTTCCACTATAAATTAGTTAAATCCCACATGTAGTTCACAAATAACAATCTCGGCAATTTGGCAACTCAGTCTTTGTGTGGCTATCATAAACTTGAGCTGGGTGCTTAATACACAGGGATAGCATTGCTAAGGAAACCATTCCCTTGGTATCCATGTGTATTTAGCAAGCTTTGTTTTGCTTCTGCGTCTGACTTGAAGATACTATATATGTAAGACAGGATTAACATGAAATGTTATTTTTTTAAAAACCCAAAGACAACAAAACCTAAAACTACTTTCATTTTCAATTAAATCCTCTTTATAATGTAGATCAGTGTGAAAGTTTAAGTAAAAATTAAATGAGACTGCTTCTGCTTGTCAAGTCTTTGTCTCTTCGCCCCCAATCAGCACAAATTGATTAGACTTGATCTGTTTTGTTTCAGAGAAAAGCAATTCGACTATTTTTACTCCACTTTGTCTCTAGGGATAAAGGGATGATGTCAGGCAGTGTGCTGTTTTCTCTGGGGAAAAAGCCAGCACCTTCTTCTGAATCTCTCTTTCTTTCTCTTTTCCTAATTCAAGACTTTGAAAATTGCCTCTATAAAGCAATAAAATGTCTCTCCAAAAAGCTATCACGCCTCTTCCCCGCCCCCCTTTTTTTTCCTTTTCTTTTTTCATTGAGGGCTATTTCACAAACAATAAAATGCAGTGACCTTAGAAGTTCAGGTTCAGATTCAGGTTGATACATTTTAACAATTATATATTCCTTTGTAACTGACTCTGCAAATAAGATACAGAACATTTTCTTCACTTTACAGAGTCCCCTCATGCCTTTTCCAGTCAATTCACTCTTATTGATTCTCCAAGATAATCCTCTGTCATTGTAGGTCCCGTATCATTGTGGATTAGTTTTGCCTGTTCCTGGACTTCATATAAATTTGATCATTCAGCATGTATTCTTTTGTTTTTTTCAGAGAAGGGGTGTTGCTATGTTGCCCAGGCTGGACTCGAACTCCTGGGCTCAAGTGATCCTTCTGCCTCAGTCTCCCAAGTAGATGGGACTATAGATGGCCACCACTGCCCAGCTTAAGCATGTATTCTTCTATGTCTGTTTTTTTCTTTCAACATGTTTTTGAGATTCAACCATGTTGTAGCATATGTCAATAGTACATTGTCTTACATTGTCCAGTAATATTCCATATTGCAGCACATTCCCCAAATTTTTATTCATTCTTTAGTAGATGGACAGTTGGGGCTTTCGAGTTATTGGCTATTCTCAACAACGCTCACATAGACATTCTTGTATAAGTCTTTTGTTGGACTTATTATTTCATTTCTTTTGGGCATAAACACATAAGTAGAATTGCTAGTTTACAGGTTAGGTGTATACTTAATGTTGTAAGACTGTCTAACAGTTCTTCCAAGTAATTTTACCATTCTTCACTCACACCAACAATTCAGGAGAGTTCTAATTGCTCCACATTCTCTCCAACCTTTGGTACTGTCAGCCTTTTTGATCTTACATATTTTGACAAGTACAGAATACAATCTCACTGTGATTTTAATTTGTATTTCCCTTATGTCAAAAAGTGTTGAATACCATTTTATTTGCTTATCAATCACTCATAAATCTTTTCTTGTAAAGTATTCCAGTATTTTGTCCATTTTTTAAATTGTGTTGTTACTTTTTAATTTTAATTAAAAAGAATGCTTTACATATTCTCGATAGGAATCTTTTGTCAGAAAAAAGTTTTATGAGCTTTTCCCACCAAATTTTGACTTAATTACCCATTTACTTAATGATGACTGTGATGGTTAATCTTATATATGAAGTGCAAGGATATAGCACCCATTTATTTAACCAAATATTAACCTAGGTGCTTGTATTTGTGAATACAATACACTGTGTGTATCTGTGTGGTATGTTTTAGATGTGATTAACATTTATAATCAGTTGACTTTAAAGGAGATAATTTGGGTGGGTCTCATCCAATCAGCACAATAGCCTTAAGAGGGAAAACTAAGTTGTTTGGCCTCAAGACTGCAACGTAGAAACCCTGCCTGAGTTTCTAGCTCCCCAAGCTGCCCTAAAAATTTTTATTTTTTAATTTAAAAATGTCATGGTTAGTGCTTTTGTGACTTGTCTAATAAATCCTTACCTAGCCCATGGTTGCAAAATTATTTTTCTATTTTTTTCTAAAAGTTTATGCTTCTAACTCAGAGATGTTTTGTTGATTTTAGTTATATACATAATCTGTTAGATATATTTCTAAGTATTTGATATTTTATATGCTTTTTTCAATAGTTTTTTAAAAATGTATTTCCTAATTGTTCATTGCTAGTGTATGGAAATGGAATTCACTTATTTTGAATTGACCTTATATTATGGGACTTTGCTGATTATATTAATTTCCTATTATTGTTAAACAAATTACCCAAAGCTTAGTCATTAAAACAATACAAATTTGTTCTCTTTTTGTTCTGGAGGCACCAGTTCTAAAATGTCAGTGCTTCATTCTTCCTGGAAACTCTGGGAGAGAATCTCTTTTCTTGCCTTTTCTACTGTATAGAGGCCACCTTCACTCCTTGGCCTGAATTCTTTGGAACCCCTATTCTTCATCTTCAAATACAGCAGTGTGGCATTTTCCAATTTCTCTCTTTGTCTCTCTGGTTCCTTTGTCATAGCAACTTCTATGTGACTTTGACCCTCTTCTCTCCCTCATAATTCCTGGTGGTTATGTTGTGACCACATAGATTTTCCAAGATAAATTTCTCCATTTTAAGATTTTTACTTAACCACATCTGCAAAGTCCCTTTTGCCATGTGAGTTAAAATATTTATAGGCTCCACAGATTAGGATGTGATCATGTGTGTGTGTGTGTGTGTGTGTGCATTATTTTATTTACCACATTTGCTTAGTTCTGGTAAGTTTTACTTTCATATTAATATAGCCACACTAGTTTTCTTATGCTGGTGCTTACATGATTTATCTTTTGTCACTTTTTATATTCTCAACCTATCTTTGTCTTTATATTTAAAGTGTGTCTCTTATCAACAGCATATAAATGGATTTTGCTTTTCAAAAAATCCGATCTGTCTCTGCTATTTGATTGGAATGTGCATTCCATTTACATTTACTGTAATTATTGAGATAGATTTAAATGAAAACTATTAACATTTATTAATATTTTCCACTACTTCCAACTTTTCTTTGTTCCTCCATTTCTTATTTTCTGCCTTTTTAAAGTAAATCAAATATTATTTTATATTCCATTTTTCTGTATATTGATATTTTTGCTCTACTGATCTGTTATTTTTAGTGATTTCTCTAGAGTTTTGAATATGCACCTTAATTTATCACAGTTAATAATATTTAAAATTAATACATTGTTATTTCACAACAAAGGTAAGAACTTAATATCCATAGATTAATACTTTTCCTTATCTCCTTCCTACCTTTTTTCCCTTCTGGTGTCATGTATTTTACTTATATACACATATTTATTATTTTTACTTAAAATGGTCAATGGTCTTTTAAATAAAGGTCTTATCTTTACCTGTATATTTATTCTTTCTGTTGCTTTTAGTTTTTTTCTGATCTTTCCTCTGGTATCAATTTTCCTTAGTCTTAAAATTTCTTTTAACATTCTTTGTAGGCCAGTTCTGCTGGAAATTAATCCTCTCAGCTTCTTTCTAAAGTTTAAAAATATCTCTCTTTCAACTTCATAATTGTTGGATATTTTTGTTGTATATATAATTTTTTTTCTTATTTTTTGTTCTTGTAACTGCTTCGGTACGAGCGTCGACTATCGTCGACAGCCACAGATGAAGGCGCACAGCCTAGTGTCGACTTTAGTCGACAGCCAAAAGCTTTTACTTTTACAGCTTTTATCTCTGCAGTTGCAGTGTGTACGTTCAGCTAATAAGTTACTACGAACCTGTGACCTTTTAACAAGTCCTTAGTAGGAGTTATTATAGTTATTTTCCTAAAGCTGCCTGTAAAGTAAAATAAGCTTTCAGTGCTTTAAAGCTTTCCTCATCACACAAGAGTAAAACGGATTCGTGGTCAATGCACAGCACAAACTATCATGCGGACTTATGAGTGCTGGCTGTGGGCAAGGTTTCGCTGCCAGTGAGAGCCGTATCGAAGTGGTTAATTGTTGCTCAACTCTGTTCTGGCTTTATTGTTTCTGATGTTGTCAGCCATCAATCCCTCTTATTGTTTCTTAGTATATATAAATCTTTCTTCTTTGGACAATTTTTTTTTCTCTTTTTCTTTAGTTTCTTTAGTTTTTGAGAATTTTGACTACGTAAGTATCATTTTCTTTAAATTTATCCTTCTTGATGTTTGCTTCGCCTTTTAGATTCTAGAATTGGTGTCTTTAATCAATTTTGGAAAATCCTCAATCATTTGTTTCTTAGTCAAATATTTCCTCTGCTGCACTATCTCTTTTTTCCATCTTACACTTTAATTTTTCATGTTTGACCATTTAATGTTTTATATTGTTCCACAGATTATGTACACTCAATTCTAATTTTTCAATATATTTTTTCATTTGTATTCCAGTTTAGACAACTTATATTGACTTGTATTCAAGTTCATTGATTATTTCCACTCCTGTTGCAAGTCTTGTGTTTAGCCCACTGTGCATATTGTTCATTTATGGTATTGTCTTTTATATTTCCATTTGGGATTTAAAAAATTTTTTTTGGTTTCCTTCTCTCTGTTCAAATTCCCCAACTGCTCATGCATGTTGTCTACCTTTCCCCCAAAGTTCTTTAATATATTTAAATACAAGAACAGAGGATTTAAAAATCCTTGTCTCAATAATTCCAACATCTAAAACATTTCTGGGTCTGCTTCTATTATATTCTCTCATAACTATAGGTGACATTTTCTTGATTCTTTGCATGTATCATAATTTTTAATTATATGCAACCCTAGAAACTTAAGCAAATGTTTTCCAGAAAAAAGGCATGTTCTGCTCTGTCAGGCTATTGGAATGTCCAATGATTATTATTATCATATAATTGAGGTGGATGTAGATATTGGTACAGTTTTAGTTAGGTGCCAATCCCCAAAGCTTCAAATGTTGGATGGACTACAGAGATTTCCTTATGCTTAAGATCTTCCTCCTAGCTCTTTACATTGGGGTGATCTCTCACTCCTTTATAGCCTAAATACTTGTTTTGTCAGTCACTGGTGAGTTCGGTTCACCTCAGTTCCATGTTTGGCTTTCTCTACCTTAGGAGTACACTCTCTACTCTGCTGCCTTGTACTAGCTTTTGAAAGACAGCTGTGTTGTACTGGGTCAAGGCACAGAGTGCCTTAAAGAATTTTTTTTCAGTTCTCCTGCCCTTTCTTGGATTTTTTTGCAGTCAGTGACTTCACTATATGAAGACTTTGAGTGTCCCTCTGAGAGATTTCCCTCCACTTTCCTATACAACCTTGGCAATGACTTACACTAGGGCAAGGCCTTACAAACAACAGGGGGAAATCTCTCAGAATTCCTGCCTTGCCCCAGCCTTGAGCATATTACTTCTGTGTACCTGGTAAAGTGTCATGGGAAAGAATTGTCAAGGAGATATAGACTCACTCCACGTCTTCTAGTAATTCTAATATATACCAGCCCACATGTGGTCATTATACGTTTGTAAAGGTTTGGCTGGTTCATCTTTTCCAACTCCTCTGCCATTTCAACAGCACTGCTTTCTGAAATTTAGTTTATTTTTTGTTTCTTTTAGTTCCCTTACTGGTTTAAAATCTATGATTTTGTAGTATAACTGAATCATTGTTAAGGTGGAAAAAGTTGTACCTTGCAACTTTATATATTCTAACCCAAATTGGAAATTCTCTCTTAGTCCCTTTTTAATGTAATTTATAAAAACAGACTAGTTATTTAAGACTATAAGTGACCATGATATTTACAGTGTAATTTTATTTCTCCTCTTTATTCTCTAGCTGTGGATATTAAGAGAGATTTAGAGCTAAAAGTACATATAGTTAGGTGATTGGATGCCATCTGTGATTTGTGTACATCTCCTGGTGAATGTTCAGCATGTAAAAGCATGTTTCTCTATGGCGGCCCAAAGCAAAAAACTCTCAAAAAATAACAAATGCACCTAATGAGCATGGAGCAATTTCCAAGGAAACAAAATAAGCTGTGAGCATGGGGTTCTTGTCCCCCGTGATTCTTGTACATTGTCAGATTTTGTCACTCATGCTATAATCCATGGCATAAGAAGTAAGCTGTTCTTGCTTGAATAACAACAACTGCTTTCCTATAAACAGTCTCACTAGTAAAATAAGATGTCACGACAACTCCAGAATGGCCTTCTCAGAGGAATATCTTCTCTATGTGAAACAAGGGAAACCGAAAGCACAGGTCGAAGATGTGCAATAATAACAACACTGAAAACCAAAATTTTGAAACATAAACAAAAGAGACAACTAGGCACTAATATTACAATTTGAAGAGTTAGAAAAATAGAAATAAAGGTTGAGTCACAAACAAGCACTGTGCTGGCATGCAGGAATTAAAGGGAGTGATGCTTACCAGGCTAAACAGGAAACTGAAGAGTTTTGTACATGCAGAGCTGTGTGTGGAACATGGGCCGTTTCTCAGAGACATTGAAGATGATCTACTTTGGAAGAAAAGGAATTAAAATTTCTAGTAGCAAATGGCTTGAATCGGTGAGCAAAAGCTGTGTATGGAGTCCATGGTAATAAGACATGGTTCAAGTCAGAAAATATGCTCGAATCAAATGAGATTCTTGAGGACCTTTAACTATAGCAGTGCTAGCAAGGCCTCTGTAATGCTTAACACATGAAACAAATTATAACAATATTCTGGAGATTACCACATAAGTAATAGTGCTATATAAAAACTCATAAAAACGCAATGTATGGCTACAATAACCATATTAAAACAACTAGTTTTCCCTTAAATAACTGAATAACCCATGTTTGGAGAATATTATGCTATTTAGTGATTATGCTCAAGAAGCAATGTCTTTTAGCCATCTAACACTGGGGAAAAAACAAAAGGCCAGTTTGTTCCTTTACCCTGTGTGTAGGTGACAATGACCTTAACTGGGGGTGCAAGGAGTTAGGGGGCAGGCTGGGTATGGAGCAGGATGGAGGAACAAATTTCTCTTCAATAACTTTTTTTTCTAAAGATAATAAAGAGCAATTCCTTTGATAAAAGTGCAAAGAAACATGCACAATAGAGCCATTTTAAAAGCATAAGCAAGGAGACTTTTACTTTTAAGGAAGTATACAGTGAAAAACTGTATAATTACAAAGCACAACAAATCTATATACTTTGCTGAGTATTTAATATCATTCTTTCTCCACCCTTTTCTGATTTCCTATTAATGTAGAAAAATTGAGCTCTAAGATAAAGATATTTCTGTGCTTCTGGCAGAGAAAGAAAGCAAAAGTAAACATATGTAGTAGTCATTGGCAAGCACAGCTTAAAGATAGTGCACAATAATTGCATCGATTTGCCTTTGTAGAAGATGTTGAAGTTCTGAGGGAAGCCATTAATAATGTGCCTTTTCCTGACCCAAGTTTGGAACTCTTTGAGAAGTAAATATAAAAGTCAGTGAGACGGAAGGCAAAGTAAGTTTTGTTATTGGTGAAAGCTGAATTGAGTGCAAGGGACATATATGTGGTCACAACAGGTTTGCTAATACTCTACCTTCTAATTAGATGAGCTTACTTCCCCGTCGTGGTGTGGCTGGATGGCTACAGGTCTTTGGCACAGAGATCTACCCTTTACGCTTACAGCATGGAGTAGTAGAAACTATACGCACCCAGTAAGCGGCTGCTTTTGAGGGAGACAAAAGTCATTCCTCCTCCCTGGGTGTCTGTGAGAGAGTGGGAGAAAAACTAAGATTGTTATTCTAGCAGAAATCCTTTCTCTTGGAAATGTGAAGGATGCAATAAACATAAGTCATTTAATACTCTTTAATACAACATTATAAACAAGAAAATTTAACCCTAAATTGTACATGAAGAAACTAAGGCCAAAAGACTTAAATAATTTGCCCAGATTAAAAGAGCTATTTAATAATATAATAAGTTAGATTGGAGCTGAAGTGTTCTCATTCTACACTCTCAAAAAACAGTAGCTTCTAATTTGTGTTCAGAGAGACCAGCGTGTCTTGATGGCTCTTACTGCAATTTCCAGAATGTTCTTACTTGTCAATTTTAAAAGAGTCACTCCATTTCCATCTTCAGAATCCATCTTTTGCTTTCATGGGTGGCTATTGATTCCATACCTTATGTCAGATTGAGATGTAATATGAAAATCACAGATTGGGGGAAATTCACCTATTATGTGATGGCAATGGACACAGGATCTTTGCCTGTTTTGATGATTTCATCTAGCAAGATCATGGTCTAATGGAGTAGAAAACATGCCTGCTCTGCAGGTGCCATTGGTGTTCCTATGACTCAGAGCAGCTACACTTTAACAAGTATCACTGAATGCTGAAGGCCTCTCAACGCAGAGGCCTGGCCCTCTGTAAAATCAATGGCAGGAAAGAGCAGAGCACATGCGTCCTGCGAGCAGTCTTCAAAGGAGAAAAAAGGAAGTGTGTGGACTGGGTTAGTCTACTTTATTCCTTTTCCAACTTCTCCAGTGAAGTAAATTCCATCTCCTCCCTTGGGGAAAATGAATGAAGTAAGCACAAGAAGCCAGGAGTTTTACATTAGGTGACTTCTTCAGCAAGGAAAGAAACAAGTACGTGTAACAAAGCATAGCTGTAACCACACAATGTCCCCACACAAAATAAAGTTCTGTTTGTTCATATGTTAAGTTTGAATTAATTATCTTTTGCAATCCAAATTCCTCCTAGTTTAATTTTCCAGATTTATGTCCTAAGGATCCATTTGTAAACTCAAGACAGTGGACGTCATTGGTCATTAAATGTTTCCTGTGGTTCTTACCTTAGTGACTGTGCTCTCATTAGCTAATATTGTGTACCTAACACATGCCCGGCACTATTTAAAGCAGATGGGATACATTAGTGAACAAAACATACAAAAATCTTTATCACTGTAGATTTTATTTTCTAGTTAAAGATGGGTAGTAAACTATATATAAAATATATCTTGGAAAAAGTATTTTAGACAGGGCTATGTACTACAAAAGTAGAACAGGATAACAAAAACCAAAACACCAGAAGCACTGGGGAGAAGAGAAGACATTTTAAAAGAATGGTCAAGGTAAGGATCATTGAAAATTTTTGACATCTATATTAGTTTTCTAGGGCTTCGGTAACAAATGATTTCAAACCAGGTGGCTTGCAACTACAGAAGTTTGTTCTTTCACAGTTCTGGAGGCCAGAAGTCTGAAACCAAGGTGCTGGCAAGGCTGCATTCCTTCTGGAGTCTCCAGGGAGGAATGATTCCCTGCCTCTTTTAGTTTCTGCTGGCTCCAGGAATCCTTGTCTTGTGACTACATCACTCCAATCTCGACCTCCTCTTCACATTGCTTTCTTTCTGTGTGTGTCCCTTCTCTGTGTGTCTCCTGTAAGGATATTTGTCACTAGATTTAGGGCACTCGCACATGATTCAGGATGCTCTTGTCTTAAGATCCTTAGCTTAATAATACCTGCAAAGATCTTTTCCCCAATAAGTGTACATTCACAGGTTCTGGGGTCAGAATGTGGACATATCCTTTTGGGTGCCACCATTCAGCCCGCTGTAACATCTGAGAAAAGGCTTGGAACAGGTGAAAGAGTTAGCATGTGGTTACTTGGGAGAAGAATGATCCAGGTAGAGGGATAGCCAGGGTAAAGTCTTGAAGGTGGGAGTGTTCCTGGAATGTCCAAAGAGTGACAAGGGGGCCAATATGTCTGGAATACAGTAAGGATCAGACAATGTGCCCAAGATGAGGCAGCCAGTGACACAGGAGAAAGCCAAGGCTGCAATATCCTGGAAGTCAAGAGAAGAAAAAGTAATAAGGAATAGTCAGCTGTGTCTGCTAACACTTATAAGTCAAATAAGATGAAGTCTGATCAACTTGAAGGTCATGGGTGACTTCAATAAAATCAGTGTTCCCAGTTGGAGCAAATGCAAATCACATTCATTTTATAAAGGAAACTCAGTGACTTATCTATGAAGGCTTCCCTGATTTTACTACTTCCATAGTAGTGAATTTAAATATTTTAGCACTTATCTTCCACCTTTGTATTGGAGTTGTTTGTGAGCTTATTGTACTTCCTTTACCAAATTGCAAATTTATTATGGATAGAGATTACTATAGATTCATCTTTATACCCCCATAGGACATGCTATAGTGCCATGTACATACTAAGTGCTTCAGCAAATATTCGCTGAGTAAATGAATGAACCCTAATAATGGTCATATTCCCAGAATTTCTACCTGATAAAGAGTCCTGTCCTCTTTAGGAACAAATGATTATCAAACTAAAGCAAGCTATTGTTCATTTTCTAATTTTCTCACTATGGAACTTTGTTGAAAACTCTGCTGCAGTATTATATTTAACAGAAATCTTCAGGGAAATATGTAAAAAGAAGATATTTAGACATGTAAAAAAAAAAGAACAGTTTTTTCCTTTTCATTCTACCTCTTGGGTTTTGTCTTACTGAAGTCATGGCTTCCAGTCCATTCTTACCATTTTTAGTTCCAGAGAGGAATCACAGCACATTGCCTGGCACATAAAGTTTGCCCCAAAGATAACATTACAATAATTTTACTCATATTGTGCCTAACTATGACAAGAAACATTTGATTACAATACAATTATTTATGATTTGTCATTGTGTGAAGGCACAGTGTGATGCAAAGGAAGTAGTTGGAAGGGTGGTCCACATGGAAAGGTTCTGAATCTATAACAATGCAATCGCTGTCTGCCAAGCCATCACAGCAAGGCTATTTTTGGCAGATTCAATGACATCAATGTCTGTAATGCCCCCAAAGAGAGAGACTTGGTATTATTCCCACGATACTTAGTTGTTAATCATATTATATAAATTATTTTTGACCCTGTATCCTCAATCATTTTCACTAAAATGACTAAATCCCATTTACTGTGTTATTTTTTCCATTCTATCAGAATAAGAACATTTATTGGTAGAGGTAGCTGTTTTTATTCCTTTGCCCATGTTTGCTCTATTTCTCAAAGCCTAACTTGAAAGATAATACAGACAAGTTGGCAGGTACCTTTTCTCCTGTGTTGATAATAGCTGATATCTAAACAGTGTCTTGAGATGAAGCCACCTTCTACCTTGTGTTGGTGAATAAGTGTTCCTTTGTATTGGGTTGGTTGCACTTTATTTACATATCGTACTGGATTTTGGACTGTCAGCTTTGCATTGCTTCTGCCACACCTAAAATCTCCTCTGACCTGCAGAGGTGAAGCTGGTATCATACATCTTTGAATCCCTTTCCTTTAATGGTCCTGAGTTCAAGTTTGACAGTGAGAAGGCAAAGAGGAGGTGAAGATGTGATTCCTAGAAGATGTGTCTACCAGATGCGGTGGCTTCTCAGTCTTTTTTGGCCACACATGGCAGATTCTTAGACTCCTTTACAAGTTCTTGTTCCTTCCAAGGTTCCTTCTTAAACTCTGTGAGCTCTGGCATTCCCGCCCACTACAGTGCCTCAGGCGGAAGTTTCAAGTGACTATCTCCACTTCTCCACCTGCAGCCTGCTAGATCTTCACACCTCCAGCATCTCCCACATTCATGATATTCCCACTTTTTCTATTAAACTCCTTTTTCTCTGTAATATCTGCGTTCTCTCTCTCTCTCTCTCTCTTTCTCTCTCTCTCTCTCTTTCTCTCTCTCTCTCTCTCTCTCTTTCTCTCTCTCTCTCTCTCTCTCTCTCACACACACACACACACACACACTGAAACATGAATTGGTACACTCATTCCATAAACATTTTCTTTGTAGCTAAGAGATACCATATGCTGGGCTAGGCTCAAGGGCTGCAGAGCTAAAGACATGGTCCTGCTCTCAAAAGGCTGAAATTCTAGTGAGAAGATTAAAAAGGGAGCACAAAGTGCAATGAGAACTTGTTGGAAGCTCACCTAATGCAGTCGGGGAGGTCAGGAAATACCCTTAGGAAGAGGCAAAATCTAAGCTAAAACCAAATAGGTTCCCTTGCTACCCATTACTCCCATAGCAGAAACTTGTCTTAATTTTCAGAATCAAAATATTGAGTTACCTCTCTAAATATAATTTGCTTTGTATACTTTAAATGTGAATGTATTTGTCAACAAGAGCATTTTCTCTAAAATCATACTGACCATAGAAATACCTGGGCATTTAATTTTTGTCTTTGCATGCACAGGATTTTGGAGAATTTCTACACAAAATGCCCAAGCATTTGTGTTTGCTTTATTTGAAGCAATTCAGCTTCCAACTGAGGAATCCCAGAACAGGGCCGCTTCAAAGTTCACTCAGTGACTGTATACTTCTGCCCAGGAGTGTATTATCAGCATAAAGACACACACTACATAAAGACACTCAGAACACTGCCTTGTCAGCTCATTTATAAAGATCATAAATAACAATGGTCCAAGGATTGATCCCCAAGGAACCCCCATAATGGCATCCATTAAATCTGACATGACACTGTTTAATAACACAAGTGGTGTGTGCCCTCTTAAGTAGCTAGCACAACAATTAATTAAGGATGATGCCATACCTAGTCCATTCCATTTATCCAGCAAAGAAGTATGTGCTACCAATTAGGAAATAAAATGATGTTTGAAGCAACACTAGATTATTTATCTAATAGAAGATCTCTTGACTTGAGCTGTAACCCTGAGGTGACTGTGTGCACACACCCTCTCCTTCTGTGAGCTGCAACTATGTTGTTTTATTTCTCTCTGGAAAGAGAGGCATGATTTTAACTTGGAAATCACCCTTAGGCATCGCGACCAGGACCTTTTCAGTGAGGGCATACTTAGAAATAATTGCAGGAGGTAGAGCTTTGAAGTAATAATCTTGCATACTCACTTAAATAGTTAATAGGACAATCTAGTGCATTGGTACTTCACAGGAAGCCATTTCCATATCTTTATACCATTGAGTGAAATCTAAAACATACTCCAATGCCAGCTTTCCTTGCCAATTTATCTTCAGTTGAAGAGCAGTAAGTAATTGCTGGTAAAACAAAGAGAAGAAACAACAGAAATGACATTGGCAGTATATAATACTGGGGACAAGGGAGACAGAAAGAGAAAATAACTTTTCTTGTATATTCATAAACAGGGAGGGGGACAGTAACAATAAAGATCCTCTTATCTTAGAAGCTGTGGGAAAGGAAGAGAGGAAGGGAGGAGCATATTTGGCATCTCCGGCTGCCCAAGATAATGATGACGATAATGCTACATGATTGTACTTAATGATGTTGAATCAATTTATGATGATGATGATGATGACGAGTTTTAACTTGAATCATGTAATGTCCCTTTATTGGGAGGAAGATAGGAAAGCAAAGTTACAGGAAAGAAAAGTGCAAAGAAAGAAGGAGAAACAAGGCAAGTACGGAGGGAAAAAGAGAGAAATTCGCTTAGTATTTTCATTGATAATACTAGTTGACTTAGTATTTTTCATTATCATATTAGTGTGGGAATTTTTTTTAAACTTATGTGATGCATTTGGTAAAGAACATTTTTTTTTCTGGAAATAATAAGATTTCATTGCACCTATTAGCAAAAAAATAATGTCTTTATCCGTTTGCTTTTCCTTAGCTAAGAGTCCAGAAATAGGGTCAGACTAGGGAATAAAAAGCCTCTGGCATGAAGATGGTCAAAATGTTCTCCTTCTTGCAGAAAAGGCCAACTGAACAAATGACTCCTGCCCCATGGGTCAATTCAAGCCTGGTCAGAGTAAATCCCTTTTCTAATATCAGAAACTCTCCTATCCTTCCTGAGATGCAGCTGCAGCAACCTCTTTAGCGGAGGAGGAGGCTCTGTTGAGTGCTTGACATTTGGAAGCTGCTTATTTCCTCAAAAACTTCAGCCTCTACAAACAGAAAAGTCATAAGTTTTCTATAATTACTATCTGGGGCAAGTGTGAATTGGCTATAGATTGCAGAATAGCTTCTGCTGGATTCAGTTGATATGGTAAGGGTTTAAAAAATAACACGAAGGACACTTGTATGAAAGCACTTTCCATATTAGGATTTCAAAAGCTTTAAAACTTAATTGTATAATTAGGGGCCTCACCCACAATTAAGAATGCACCTAATTATCAAAACGTGCTAAAAAATTAAGGATGGCTATCTAATATCACATAAAAGGAAACTGAGGTACATAGGGGTTGAAAGATTGCTGTGAGATAGCTCGGCAAACTGCCCTGAGATTCAGGCTGCTGGTGATTGCTTGTGATAAATCTGAATTTACAGGAAACCTAAATGTCCATAATACGGTTACATATTTTAGATCAGTGCTATTAAAAATGGGGTCCATAGACCAGCAGCATCTGTACTACCTGGGAGGTTGTTAGAAATGTAAACTTTTAGGTCCCACCCAAGTCTAACTGATTCAGAACCCTTGGGGCACGGAGCCCAGGCATCTGTGCTTCATTCAACAAACTCACCCTGGAGGTGAATCCGTTGAAATTTTGGGAGGCTCCATACTTATTTGAACATACTATTTACTTACTTCCCTCCTTCTTACTACATTTTTCTTTGTGTTGATTGCAAGTTTTAGTAATATTCTTTAATTACTCACATTTGAGATTTCACTGGAGTCTGAATTGTCTGCTAGTGTTTGAAACTTTCATGGATACATCTTCAGTATAGCCTCTTTCTTCAAGGAATGAGCATCTGTTTCTGGTATGTTTTTCAGTTTTGTTTATTTATTTGTTTGCTTGTTTGTTTATTGTGAGAGTTAATTTTAGGATTCAACTTGGCTGGATGTCCAGCTATCTGGTGAACTCTAATATAATTTACATTTGTTTATATATTTATTTATTTGTTGTTTATCCTTTCCCACCCTCAACTTTACATTCATTTATTAATTATACTGTACCTACCCTTCTATCTCTTCATAAGTGAGTTCAGTCTTATCTGTCCCCACCCACTGGAGATTCCTAACAATAAGCTGCCTCTACATATTTAACTAACTACAATCTGCCAGTATCTTCCTTATCAACTCTCAGCCCACTTTTCTCTCTTTGAATTAGAAGAACAGGATGAGATCTGCCCAGTGACAGCTTCATTTTCTTTTTAGCCTGCTCAAGCGCAGTGTTCAACAAGTAACCATCCTGCTTCCGTACCAGCCCTGTCCTCCCCAGCAAAGGAAGGCAATAAGTTGCCATCTTGCTGCTTCTGCAGCGTTAAATATACCTCTCTTGCAAAACCTCAGTAGCATTTCCTTCTTTTTTTCTTTACCACTCTTGATATGCTAGTGTCTTTCAAATATTTTTTAATCGTTCTTTCCACTGGCTTTCCTGAACCCCATCTGATGCCCTCAGTGGCCGGCAGAAGAAATGAAAAGATCACGGGAGGCTTTGGTGGTGGGTTACCATCCTGTGGGAGGCCTGTGACCTTTCTTTGCCATTGGCACGGTCGCTGTGCCGCAGTAAGTCCCTCTTTAGAGATTTTCTTTAGTAGGTTTTCAAAGATTCACTCAGTAGACTGAAATTGTCCCTGCTCAATAGAGATTGATTGTGAACACTGATTCTGAGAGGCTAATACAGGAGAGAGACCCCCTGCTGGGAAAGGGACGTCCTGCTGGGGGGAGGCATGTTGGCTGCTATGATATCTGATCGTTTTCCTTCTCTTTTTTGGTTTCACAGAGGCAAATCCCTAGATTTGTAAGACTGCTTTTAAATTTCTCTGTCCATGGGACCTTTATCAGCTATTTCACCTCTGCCAGTTTTACATGTATCAGAGTTAACATTTCTCTCTCTTATTTTCCATTCGTTTTTCATATAGCCTCTATTCTTTTTTTTCTTTATCTCTTTGATTTGTAATAAGAAAAATATCACATGGTAAATATTTACATTCTCTTTCTTTTGTGCTCTTTAAAGAAATTTGTTGTAGAGGAAGATTCAATGTTTTGCTGAGCAGATGGATGAGAATTCATGTGGGAAAGTCAAGAGCAGGTTGAATTATTGTGTAGGAAAAAATGTGAGGTGAGAGAATAGATGGACCTGGAGGCCGCCCAAGGTTACAAGGACCAGAGAGGAGAGTAGGAGTGAAGTGGCCCAAAAAGGAGTGGGGCTGGGGAGGTGCGGGGTGGGTATGGGGGAGTTGTTGAGAGAAGGGTTTGGTGGGAGAGTGAGAAGGGACATTTGCAAACACAAATAAACTGAGGAAAATATGACATGGTCAGGAAATGATAAAATAAATGTTCCTCATTCCATTCTTCTAAGAAAATGTCATTAAAAAATTTAACTTGCCCTTTAATGCTTTGGAGTTAGGTAGGTCCATTTCTTAAAGAGAATATTAAGACTTTCATCAGTTATATTAGAGTTTAAAATTTCCCTTTTCATGTGATGAAAAAAAACCCCCACGTAATTGAAAAAGAAAAAGTACATCATGCAAATCCAGTGAAGGATATAAAAATCTGATTATAGATGTGCTATTTATAGTATGTCTTTATTGTTTTACCTTCCTGAGTTCTTTCCCAGGATGTTGCTTATTCCTAGGATGTGCATGAGTTATAGGTAGAAAAATCTGTTACATACACACACACACACACACACACCCCCCTATACAAAATCTAACATCACAAGCACTATTTACACTAGCTAAATAATTGCAAGCTTCATGACTCTTGGGCGACACAGCATCCATGGTGCCTACATAAATGTTGAGACACTGAAGTTGTGTAACATTAGTCTCAGAGAAGCCAATATGTAAGTGGGTGGCCTATAGATGCCTATTAATGTTGATAAGGAATTATAATTTCACAATTATTATGACAATTGCCATAAGTGGAAAAATGCTACTGAAATAATTCTAGCAGTACAGTGACTAAATACATTAAATTTTGGAAATATGGTTAAGCAGAAGAACAGTTGATTTCAGTTTTATTTCTTTATAGGTTCACCATTTTGTATATAGTTAATATGAAAACATCACGATTTTGGTAAAATCATTTATTTCAAAACATCTAAACTATAAAGGTTAAATTTTAAATTAACATTTATCCTTAGTCCCTAGGTAATCAATGATGTTAAAATATACAGAATCCATCAATTCTGTGGTCATTTTGGACAAATATTGATGCAAAATATTTCTAAACTATATCTGATAATTTAT
Organism: Cheirogaleus medius; assembly: GCA_008086735.1. NCBI lineage: Eukaryota > Metazoa > Chordata > Mammalia > Primates > Cheirogaleidae > Cheirogaleus > Cheirogaleus medius. Next base: position 61,523,597 of record VBSM01000529.1, read on the forward strand.
TTCCATGTAGACCTACAGTGTTAAGATTATATAGTTTAAAATAAGTTCTGATTTGTTCCTAATATTTTGATATTTGCCTTGATTGAACCCCTAGCTCTTGAGAGCTCTTTCTCCTGATATAGAGTGCTATTAAAATTAATAATTTTCTTTCACTTGAACTCAGTGTCAAAAGAACTGTCTATAGTAGTTCTTTTTGAATCCTCTTACATTTTCCTGCAGCATTTGTAGCCAGTTTAGCACGGTGGCAGCCAACAGCAACATATATTGTCACTACCCATCACTAAATGATGATTCAATGGACTAGGTTTAAGGTCCCAAGTCATCTAGATCAAAAGGAAAACAATTACATCATATGAATTGCTTAAACATAATATATTAGAATCATATTTGCTATACTCTGAAAAAAAAAAAAACATTTTATTTTTCCAGGTCTGAAAGTTGTCTGCATTGCAGCTTTGCCTCCCCAGCTCACTAAATAACCTTGTCAAAGTCATTTAACCTCTTAGTGTTTGTTTTCTCATCTGTAAAATGAGGATAATTATCCTTACCTATCTCATAGGGATGGTGTTGAGATTAACTAATTAAAGATTAGAAACTGCTATGAAAATGCTCAGTATTATTAAGGAACAGGAACCTATTTTCAGTGCCTTTGGGTAAGAGTGCTATTTAGCAGCAATGACTCCCAACAATCCTTTGATAGCCTGATAGGCTGCCAGCTCCTTCCCTGAGGAAAGATGACTCTCCCTGGGATCTTGTCCTTCATTGCTGTTTTGTTAACAGAAGAGCACAGAGGCTGCCCACATAACAGAGAACACTAGGATCAATGACATATTTCTTAACTGTGACACATTTGAAGAGCTGACAAGTGATGGCAAGATGTGCCATTTCAACCTGAAGAAACTATCTTTATCCATTCAGAATGCAAAAATCCCTGTGGTACATAGTTATTATAGTTGCAGCTTGTAACAGATCCTTATACAAATGAACTCATCTGTGGATTTTCTTTACAGGTTAAGAAATATTTGTTTGCATGGTTAGATTTTACCTTTTGCCTGGGAGGTTCACGTTCCCTGGCAGACTCATGGGCAATAGATAAAGGGGTTCTCTTATGAAACTTTTTGCGTAGGCATTTGCAGCACAATGGACCTGATTGTGCCCTTGGCATCTTTCTGGAGGCTGGATCTCTTGGCAGTGGAGAATAAGAAATGTTCCTTGGGGCTTTGCCTGGGTTCTTTTCTTGATCTAAGGATATTTCTGGATTCTATGCATGCCTTTCTTCCTCTGTTTCCATTGCTGTAGGTAGCGTTCTTACTCTCTTCCATTGGTCAACTGTGCTTAGTCTCTCTCTCTAGTGAATCCTCTATGTGGACACCCAAGTTGTCATCTTAAAACACAAAACCTATTGTTTTACTCTTTTGCTTAAGGACTTAAAGTCTTTAAGAATAAAGCCTTTAAGAATAAAAAGTCTTTAAGAATAATCTCCCTCTTAAGTGGCTTCCCTTTAGCTATTGGGACAAAGGCCAAACTACTCAGGTGAGGTCCCTCAAAGTCTACAGTCTGTCTTCCAGCATCATTGCCCACAATTCCAGAATTACTGGTCCTAGGGTGTTCCATTTGTGGGAACAGCTCCTATACAACTAATGATATTTACTTTGTCTGGAATGTTCTTTTCTTCTGAGATAAATGGTATTAGTCTATGAAAGAATTTGTTCTAATGTCAGCTTTTCTGTATCACCATCATCATCACTACTTAAAAAAGTTCTCTTATCTTATAAACTCCACTATACATTTTTAGGAGAAATGTGACTGGATCTCACTCCACATGTTCTGTTTTTCTTAAGATGTGGAGAGTTGAGCACCCTCCTTATGTCTCAGCTTCCAGTTATGTTAATTGATAGTGTCAGGGATAATAACTTACTTACTAAATGGGTTTGTTATTACGATGAAATGAAATAATGCATGTGAAAGTGCTTTGAAAAGTATTACATGATATACAGATATGTTATTATTATAGTACTTACCACTTAGCATTGTGGTTGGTTGTCTAAATGTCTGCTTCCCCTAATGGACTATATTTAATCACATTGGGATAGGAAACTGTTTTATATTATGTTTTGCATTACCCAGCATCTACAAGTATACTTTGGACAAAGTAGTTGCTTAATAAATAATGGTCGAATGCATGAGAGGAAGCAAGCAAGTAACATAAAGTTTCCATGCTTATTTTCAGTTGAATGTGGATTTCTTCCTTTTTATCCAATCCCCCTTTTTTTCCTTATATCCATTCACCAAATACAATGTGCAAGGCACTATCTGATAGAAAAGGAACATTCTGGCATGACTTTAAAAGATGTACACTTTACCTTGCTACATACTCAGAATAAAGAATGACTTTTGAAAATTGTCTACAGTGTATCACTCTTGGGATTGTAATGACAATCGCTATGATTTCCTTATTTACAGGATATAATTAACCTATAAAAATTACTTGATCAAAAAAACTATTCATATTGATGGGCAAATATTCATTCATCATCAAATATAATCGACTGAACAAGTCTTAACAATGTAGTGAGTAAGATTGTTTAGTGTCTTATGAGAATTGTTGAACTTGTTCCAATTACTATTAGGCATAAAAAAAAAATTCTCTTGGCAACTATACTTTTAAATTACTGGAGAGGCTAAGGGAGAAAATGACACCAAAATAAAACTTCCCCTTTTCTCTAGGCTCTGTTTATAAGCTTAGACTCAGTCATAGATTATGTTTTATTCCTTTTTTTTTTTTTTTGCTTAGACTCAGTCATAGAATTTGATTTTTTTACTGTTTTTATTTGCATTATTAGAATTTTTCTATTGCCAAAAATATGATTATTTATGCTTTTAACATTATTTTATACAAAAGCCTTTTATACGATGGTGGTTTATTCAAAATAGCATGGAAGTTACATTAAAAAATTCAGAAAACAAGTTTGGCACAGGAGAAAAAGTTACTTAAAAACTGTGTTTTTAAAAACTTAAAGAATTATATGTTCCATAATCCAAAATGCTACTGAGTTCACCATTTGTAGGGCTACTGACAAAGCATTTTTTTCAAGATGGGAGAGTAATTTAAACTTTTCATTAAAAGCCTTTTCAATCTCAACTGAATAAAGCCAGCTGTTCTTTTCACTTCCTCTTCTATAGCAGCACATCATAAACATTTAGACCAGAGCTCTGTATGACACCAAAACTGCTTATCCACAACTACCTCCTTCCCAGAAGTCTGATAGAGGATAGGAGTTGGCAAAAGATAAAGACAAGATATCTTAATCAGAGCTCTGCCAATTGCTTCATCTGGAGGAGTTTACCACCTGTGAATAACAAAGTGGCACTGTTCTAAAAGCAATGTTTACGGGCAGACAAAAAAAAATCACGTAGTGGTGTAGTTGCTCTGGGATGTTTCTCTGTCCCTGCAGAGTCTCTGGGAGTACCAGAAACTAAACGTAGAATCCATGCTTATAACCCTAAAAGAGAATGGCAAAAGCCCATTTGCTGTCCTTTCTTATTTCTCCTCCAACTTTTGGCTATTCCTTCCTTCTTCTTGCTCTGGCTTCTCTTTACCTGTTGGTTTTTCTACATGAAAAACTTTTTTGAGAATCTACTAGTGTTTTCTGTAATGGACTCATCCTTTGCAAGGCTTCAACTATGATCCCTAAGGGTGACTCCAAACTTTTTTATTCTATCATCCATTTTCTTCTAGGCTGAAGCCTGATATAATTCACCCTTTTGGATCTTCAGTGTCTCCTCTGGTCTAATCCACCTGAAATCCTGCTGTTAGATGTAATCACCCTAGAGCACAACTCTGATAATGTCACTTCCCTGCTCAAAAACTCAGGGTCTCTTTATGGCTTAGAGAAGGGAGTCTAAACCTTCCTAAAGGGGATTCAGAATGCTTCACAATTTGTCCTCCACTTTTTTCCCTGTGATCTTTTTTCTTTTTTATATAACTTCATATCCTAGGTCAGTGCTGTCCAGTAGAAATAGATTATGAACCAGAGATGTAAATTTAAATCATTTAGCAGACAAATTAAAATAAAAATTTAAATCAACAGGTGCAAATATTTAATAATCCAGTATATTGATATTTATATGTATATATAATTTATTATATTCATATTTATTTATATATACTTAAAATATATTTTAGTAAATAAGTAAATGGTAGAAATGATATAAATCATGTAGTCAGTATAAAAATTATTTAATCAGAAAATTGTAACCAGCTTCCAAGATGACCCTTATTGATCTCTGCGCATGTTCCCACCTTTCTGTAATCCCCTCCCACACTGTATTAGGGTTGGTCAGTGTGACCAATGGAATATGGCAGATGGTATGTCACTTTTTAGGCTAGGTTATAAAAGACCTTGTGGCTCCTGCCATGCTGTCTCTTGCATCATTTATTCTGAGGGAAGCCAGCTGCCATGTAGTGAGGGCACTCAGGCAGGCCCGTGGAGAGGCCCAGGGAGTGAGGAACTGAGGCTTTCTGCCAACAACCAGAAGGAACTGAGATCTCCTGCCAATAGCTGCTGAAATTGACCCATCATGGAGCAGATTGTCCAGCTATAGTCAAGCTTCAAATGACAACAACTCCAGCTGACAGCTTTACTACAAACTCATGAGAGAGCCTGAGTCACAACAACCAGCTCATCTGCCTCCATACTCCTGGCCCTCAGAGACTGTGAGATGATAAATGTTTGTTATTTTAAGATCCAAAATTTTGAGGTGATTTGTTATGCAACAGTTTTAAACTAATACAGATCCAGATACCTGGCACCGGGGTACTGTCGTAACAAAAATCCAAAACGTGGCAGTGGCTTTGGAACCAGGCAGTGGGTAGAAGCTAGAAGATCTTTACAGAGAGTGCTGTCAAAAGCTTAGAGAGCCTGGTAAAAACTGTTTTTAGAAACATGATATCCACTCAGGAGCTGAAGAATTAGAGGAAACCGGGGAAAGCTTTGTTATGTCATACCAGGAAGTTTAGCAACATTGTTGCCTACTATAACTTGGAAAGTAGAAAATGTGCCCAATGAACTGGGCCATCCAGCTAAGGAGAGATTTTCAAGCAAAGTAGTAAAGAAGCAACTGGTTTCTACTTGTTGCTTGTAGTAAAATGAGAGAGGAGAAAAATAAATAGTAGAATGACTGTCAAACAGAAAGGAATCAGAATTTGATGGTTTTGAAAATTCTTAGCCTTCCCACATGGAGAATGATGTTAAAATTAAAAACTATCTTAGCAAAGATCAAATCCAGGCCACTGCCAAGAGACCTCAATTGAACGGTAGCTTAAACTTCTTAACACTTAATGGTGTCTTTCTTTAGTCATTTCAGGAGAAGCCCAAGTTAGAGAAGGACTCGTTTTGAAGGGAATTTTGAGTGTGTCTGTTCTCTAATGGAATGAACCCTGATGAGAATCACAGGAGATCTACAAAATTTTAAAGAGAATTGTATTCACAGAAACACGGTCAGCTTGGACTGAAAGGAACAGAGACAGTACAAAATGGAAAAAAAAGACCTTTCATCCCACAGATTCTATAGGAAGGAAGGAGGATGAGAAAACTACACAGGCTACTTTCTTGGCAAAGGAAGGATGAGTCAGAAGGTGGAACCAAGAGCCAAGAGAGTGGAGCTTGAAGCCTTAGAGAATTATTCCTGTGAAGGAGAAGGACTGAATCAAGGGATTTTATTATTTGCCTGGCTCAGTTTTAGAAATGTTGCAGACTAGTGACCCCTTTGTGCCTTTTATCTTCCCTTTTCTAAACAGGAATGCCTGTAGTGGTTATCTTATACTTATCTTATCATTGCATGTTACGTGTCTGTGGGACAAACAACTTTTCTCTTTAGGGACTGTACTTGAGGAGCTATACTTAAGGAACTACACTCAAGGAGTCTCATCTGCACCTGTACTTGATCTAGTTGGCAAGATTCTGGATTTCAAGTTGATACCATGATGGGGTGAGGCTTTTAGGGCTTTGGGAGAGAGTGAGTATAGTTTGTTTGTGGGAAGAATAAAAATAAGTTGTGTCCAAACAGTGAACTATGTTTAGTATAGGTCTACAAATTCTTTGTTATTCCTCCTGTCAGGCAGTGGAGTCAAATTCTCCCCTTGTGTGTTGACTGGACTTAGTGAAGAATTTCTATTGGATAGCATGAAGCAGAGATGATGGGTTTGACTTTGGAGATTAAGTCTTAAAAGGTACCAAGTGGCTTCCTATTTGCTTTCTCTCTCTTGTGTCACTCACTATGTGGGGAGCCAGTTGCCACATCATAAGGACTCTCATCTGTGGAGATGGTCATGTGGCAAGGAACTGAGACTCTCAACCAACAGCTGAGGACAATCAGGTCCTTTGCCAGCATTGACATAAGTCAGCCAGGAGGATGCTCCAGCCTCACTCAAACCTTTAAACGTCTGCACTCCTGACCAACATCTTTAATGCAACCTCAGTAGAGAGCTTGAGAGAGAATTACTCTCAAATTCCTGAGCCACAGAAGCTGTGAGGTAATAAATGTTAGTTGTTTTAAACTAATAAATTTTTAGAGTAATTTGTTACAGAGCAATAGATTACTACTACATTTTACATTCTCTATTTGAAAATATTAAGTCTTTTAAATCTAGTGTATATTTTATTTATTTACTTATTTTTGTGGGCAGTGGACAGAATTTATTTGTCCTGGGCTTACTTCTAGTAATAGTTTCAGGAATAGCTGAATCTAAAATCCAAGGGTTTCCAACAATATTATATCCAGAATAGGTTGCTTTCTATAAACTGCTTTTGGGTGGCTTCATCCTCAGAAATTTTTTTTTTCCATTTGAAAGCCCCTCACAGCTCCGTGTTTACATCCACTTGTAGCAAAAATAGAGTTTTTTTATGCCAACGGTCCTAGCAAAAGTCCTAGGAGTAATTCTTAATGCTTTTAATTGAGTCAACTGCCCTTCACTGAACAGGCCTATGTTATATGCCTGCCTCTGGATTTGACCCCATCCAAATCATATGAATTAAAAGTGAGGGAAGGTTGTTTACCAGAGGAAAATCAAGTTGCTGTTACTAAAAGGGGGAGAAGATATTAGGCAAGCAAAAACCAACACACATCCTCCATAGAAGATATGTTCTATACATCAATAATTATATAGTAAGGCTAAGAATGATGCCTGTCTTAAGTGCTTACTGCCAAAAATTAGGTAGGAGAAATGGATCATTTCAAGGACAGCTGTCCACAAACACCTTCTAGGAGCAAGCCTATGAACTAGGCCTTTTGGATAGGTAGGATTATGGTAGGTGAAGATAAGGAGGCCTTTCAGATACATGGAAAGGCATGAACAAAGGCAGGGAGGTGAAGATCCTTTGGAGGTTTTCCAAGTTTTCTGAAACTTGTGGGAATTAAGTCTGGAAATTTGGTTGGGGGCTAGATCTATACATAGTCCAAAAAGTGCTAATCCTTTATACAGATTTCTTCCATATATGATCTCAAAAAAGAGTAATTTTGGCAGGCACCATGAGTTGGATTATTCTTCCCATGTTACCAATGGGGCAAGTGAGGCCTAGTGCAAGAGATGCCTGCTGAGAGTTCACCCTCTTGTGTCCAGAGATGGAACAGCACAAGAAGCTCAATTTCTGCCCTCCAGCCCAGGACTGTGCCCCTCCCCCCATCCACAGTAAAAATAAAATCTGGCGTTGGAAATCATCAGGACAACAGCTGTGGCTCAGCCCCATGGCCAGCCTGAGGACACCTTTGGAGGAAGTTGTGGGAATAACCACATAGGCAGAAAGAAGGTATCTGACTTGCATAATGTCTAAGAGCAGAGACTCTGGAGTCAGGCCTGGTTTTGATTCTCAGTTTCATAACTTAAGGTGTTACCTTTGGCAGATTATATAACTTCTATAGGCCTTAGTTTCCTCATCTGTAAACAAGGTAAAGAACAATTCCTATGTTATAGGGTGGTTAATGAGGTCTGAATGGGGTATTACATATTAAGAGCTTAGCACTCTCTTCCTCATCTGGTCTTGTCTCTTCTTCCTAATCCGGTCTGGGTTCCTCTTCCTTGTCCAGTCTGGTCTTCTCTTTCTCGTCCAGTCTGGTCTGATGTCCTCTTCCTCCTCTGGTCTTGTCTCCTCTTCCAGTCTTCTCTCCTCTTCCTTGCCTGTTCTGGTCTCCTTTTCCTCATCTGGTCTCGTCCAGTCTCTTCTCCTCTTCCGGTCTGGTCTCCACTTCCTAGTCTGGTCTGGTCTCCTCTTCCTTGTCTGGTCTCCTCTTCCTTGTTTGGTCTGATCTCCTCTTCTCTTGGTCTCGTCTCCTCTTCTGGTTTGGTCCCCTCTGCCTAGTACGGTCTCATCTGTTCCTCGTCCCGTCTGTAGTGTATATTTTATACTTATGGCACATTTCAGTTAGGATTAACTTTCATTTCAAGTGTTCAATAGCCACATTTGATTAGTGGAAGTCATATTGTAGCCCTAGAAAAAATAAATGTGTTTACATGAATTTAATACTTTCAGACTTTTTGCATTTCCAAACCTTTGACTATTTCAGTTTGTATCATTATCATTATTATTATTATTATATTTTGGCTTAAAATGTTGTTTTATCTCCTCTCCATCTGGTGACAATCTCCTTATCCTTAAAAATACCACCAAATTATTAACTTTTCTGTGATACCTTTTACTATCCAGGCACCAAAAATTATCACTTTTTCACCTCTTTCTTAGCTCTGCCCTTATAATTGGTTACGTGTGTCTTTCCTTTTAGACTATGAGAATCTTGAGGGCAAGATTTATGCATTTTATTTTTTAAAAATAATTACGTACAATTAGCTTACTGCTTAAAACTTAATGTTCAATACATTTTTGTTGAGTACATACATGGTAAACACTAGATAAGTACAGGGCAGTGATGTTGGGGAAGGGATGCTTGCACTGCATGAAAAATTAATCTTCAAGAACCCTAACAATTTTCAATATCCTATAAAATGTGTCGTAGTGAGGTGTAGTTAGCTCCTTCTGGAGGGCATCCAAAAACGTATGGCACACTCTTCTCCTTCAATGATTATGTGCGGATTTGTTCTACAGAACATAAATGATTGAGTGAAGAGGGTTGCCATTACTAATTGAATTCTGTTTCAGTGAAGAACGTCCTGTTTTAAAGTTCCATTTCTGTGTGCCTAGGAAATGGCCCTTGTACCAACATGAAAATTGTGCTTCATGTGCTCCTATGAGCTGAAACCTTTATTAAGCACTTTCAATATTTTATTGTAGAGGCTTGAGGCAGAAATCAAATGACATGAATCCTGGGTCCATAAAGAGTCATTTCTCTTTAGTTTATGAGAAAAAGCTAATGTTTGTTTTCTGTGGGTGCATATTCTTCAAATGCAGGGATAACTTCTAAGAACAAGTTAAAGAGAAAAAGCACAATGTTTCAGATATAGCATTATTAAGTAGGATGTGAAAAATATAAGAATATTACCAGGGAACTGTCTATCAGTAAATAGATACCTTTTCCTTTTTAAATTTTTCAGACACAGGAAAGCAGATGGAGGCAGAGATATGAATGTCACCCTGGTGGATCATTGTTCCAAACAGTAGCAGGAGAGCATTCATCTGACCACTTCAGCCATGAGCTTCCTCTTAACGTCATGTGATGACCCAGATACTGAACTTGTGTCTCTTGCCTTTTACCCCATTTTCTGGAATAGACAATGCACTTTCAACTCCAGGATGATCATGCAGCCTTGGGGGTCATCAAATTAATTTGATTATTGTTGGCAATTTTTTATAACAAAGTACAGTTCTCAGATTTTATTTTCTTTCCCCTAGGTCCCACCAACCCTTCCACAAAGGAAGGATGCCAGAAGCAGCATAACTTGTTCATGTCATGTTAGTGAATTGTAGAAAATATTAGCATTCTGGACAAGAAGATTGGGGAAGTCAGGGACCAAAAGCTTAGTGATCCATATGGTTTGCAATGTACACCCTTAGGCAGGGCTCATGGGTTGTGGTTGCTTACAAAAAAAAAAAAAGGAAAACAACAGCAACAACAACAACAACAACAAAACCCCCGAAAACCAGTGAGATAAGTGAAAAGTGACATCTCCTGTGAGAAATCCGGGTGGGAGAGCCTGCCCTTTAGAGCTGATTTCTTTTGCTGTCGTGCCTTGAACTTCTCACCCAATTACTCATGGAGGAAGTCTACACAGGCTCGCATGGGCACCCTCATAGGAAGGCAAACTAGGAGCTATTTCCGTATCCACCTTGTAATTAATTTGTACAAGGGAAATTACTGTGGACTAATGGAGTACTCTCTTTCCATTTGTGGCTTCTCTGTTAGTTTTCAGCAGGGAAAGTGTAGGACAGAAAATTCGCTTTATGTAGATCACATAAAACTTACCAAAGTACTCTTTATTCTTACCTTTTAGAAAAATAATATCTCTTTCCCCTAAAATCTACGTTAGCTTGTTTTCAAAGAAAGGTCTGGGATCTATTGTTCTCTCATCAAAACTTTACCATCAAGGTAATACTGAATATAGTCATTCCCTCTCAATGTTAGACTGTGATATAGATAATAATAATCTTGCATGGTTCATTATAATTTCGACAATGAAACCACGTGTTTCATATCAGTAAGATATGAACTTATAATTGTATTATTGTCTAAATTTTTGTGAGACAGAAAAATAACATTCTTAGATGTTATATAAAATATGAGAATGTTGGCTAAGAATACCTAAATTCAATTATTTAATAATATGAATATGAACAATTTATCTAAATCTATTTACAAAACTCATCTATATATTAGAGATAGTAATACTCTGCTTATCTCTAAGGATTAATTTTTATGTGACAATTCTTTGCTAACTGTGAAGATATGGGATTTTTTTTTACTTCCATTGCAAAGAGTGGCAAATATAGTTAATAAAAGAGTATTGTACATTTCAAACTTGCTAACAGGGTAAATTTCAAATGTTCTCACCACAAAAAATGTTAAGTATTTGAAGCGATAGTTATATAAAGCAGCTTGATTTAATCATCCCACATTATATTAAAACTCATAACGTTGCTTTATATCTCCCAAATTTATATAATTGTAAAATATCAATTTACAATAAAATTTTCTGAAAAAGTTTATTTATGCTATTGTTCATCCAGACTTTTGAAATTATCAACATTATGTGAACTTGCCCTTCATATTCACAGAGATTTTATAGTGCCCTTTATTTTTCCTTTCACACTTGTGTTTTCTTTCATATATAATCTCATTTATCTAGAGTAGATAGTTACTATATAAGATAAAATGAAACTATTAGAAGACAATGAAATAATGTGCCAATAAATAATGACCATGTATTTGCCAGTTAATGGTCTCTTGAGATTGATGTAGCTATTTGCTAATTCTGAATCTCAAATGTGATTAAATCAGACTGAAAACGTCTTTGGGCTCCTCCACGTTCTCTGCTAGATTTGTTTTAGGATGATATTAAGGTACCAGAGGGCTGTGGCCTTAAATGTCTCTTAGAACCTATTAGGCACTTACTTGTTATTGAGTAAGATGTTGGTGATCATGGTGTTGATGAGAATGATTTGAAACTCAACGTGCCAAAGAGGAGTCCAAGATCTTATAGATCTTAAAGCAGTTGCTATAAGGAACTGAAGGAGCTGGTGGTACCAAATAAAGGTCCAGAACTAATGGCAAAGATCCTGACTAGTTGCTTCCTCTTTAGAAAGAATGGTTGGATATATTATCACAGTGTTTAAATACATGAAATAAGGCTTACATACCCATACATATTAAATATGGGCCACCAATTCTCATATATGAGAATCAGAGGTAAAATGCACTGTAATGTGGCTATAAAACAAATTTGAGTTCTGGAAATTATTTTTTAATATGCATTTAGATTTATTGAAATTAAAAAAAAGTTTTTATCTGTGTGCCTTGAATTCCTAACCTAAAATGAGGGATAAGCCTGATTTTTTTCAGGAGCAAATTAACTTCTTAAGCATGAAAAGGTAAATGCCTTGTCCTAATTTCAGTATCTTGATTACCCAACATGGCAGAAACCTTATTTCCTTCCCCTCTCAACGAAAAAATAATACCATCACCATTCCTCCTAACACCTTCCTGCACATACCTGGAAACAACTGGAGAAAAATCACATCTGAACAATTGGTAATGGGCCAATCCCAAGCTTTAGTGAGCTCTGCCCAATGGTGGGAAGAGAGATGCTGGAGCCAATACAGGTGTATTGAAACCATGAGTGTGCAGCAGGATTGCTCCATCCTGGTGGTTTCAGTTTCTGGTATATCTCTGGGCACTGAAAATCAAGAGTGGACATCCTTGATTTTATTCCCCATTCCAGTTCAAAGCAGGAAAAAAACACTTACTATATTATATTTAGTGGATTTTAAGATCTTTGTATAAAGTATACAAAGAGTCATTTTAAAACACAACAGAGGGCTAAGAGTGTGCTGCAAAGTTTACAATGACTTTAAAAAAACCTAACACACATATATATACAAACACACACACATGCGCGCGCACACACACACACACATATATATATTTATGAATTCACTCCTATATGCTTTTAAGGGGTGACAAGGAAACCTTCTCTTTCTGTTGGTCTCTTCTTTCTGACTACTCTGTTCATCAGATTGTTTCCTACAGCATTTATTGTATATATCTGAGCTGTGATTTGGGCTCTTCCCAATGAGTTTTCTTCTAGGTTTTATAAATGTTTCTCACTCATTTTCACCTCATATCTTTAGAATCATTTTAAGGCTCCTATTGGTGGGCAAGTAATGATGAAAGGTGGCAGGCAAGTGACCTCTTCTATATTTCTGGAGAAGTAATTAGTGAGTTAGGTCCCCCAGAGACATGAGTGATATATTACAGCTTGTAGGTGCTTTGGCACAGCAGATATTATTCCACCCACACAACTCTCATCAACTTACGTATTTTAAAGCAGAGGTAAGACAACAGCAGCAGATGGGAGAAAATGTGTTTGTAAGCTATATATTTGTGTTTTCTGGGCCGACAGAGAGAATCTGTAGGCATTTATTACATACTTAATGTTAAGCTGACAACTGATGGTGGAAGTAGATAGATATTAGTAAACTCTTTAATGTATATTTCAACAAACACTGATAAGGAACTCTGAGCTTGGATTTCACAATAAGAAAAAAATAAATAATGCAAACCAGGTATACTCACTTTTAGCCTTCCCCTAAGGGTAGCCGGGCTTGACATTATCTCCAGAGACATTTAGTGTGGCATAAGTGAGACCAGAAAATTGAACTGCACAGAAGCTTATTACTTAGAATAGTAAAGGTAGCAGTGTTTATTTCTATGCAAATGTTCCATTTCCTGTTGACAATGTCAAGCTAAATATTTAATTGATCTCATTAAACATGTTCAGGTGTTTTTACATTACAGGTTGTGAATTTAAAATGAGAATATATTGATTAAGATAGGGCTTTGGAATAAAAATTCTTGTAACCCTGTCATGAGCTCTCATAAATATCTTGGTTGAAACAACTTAGCATTTCTATATCTATATCTAAAGTTCTCAGGCCAATTTCCAAATTATTAATCAGGAATGATGGACAGCATGCCTGGCCCAAGTAGGGAACAGATATTGAGCTCCTATTCCAAAGAAATGTATTTCTTAATCCTATAATGAGAAAGAATGAAATACTAGTCCCAGCTCCTGACCCATCTTCCTATTGCCTTCTGGTCTCTGAAGAAAGAATGCAAATACTTAGCTAGCATTCCACCAGTACCCAGTCAAAGCCTATCAAATTGATGATCGTACTCCTGGTGTGATGTCAGAGTCCTTGTCAATATAGATATCTAAGAAGCCACTCTTAATAGTTTATAATTTGCTCCTGAGATGAAACATCATTGTCATGCTGGCTTTCTAACTCCTTGTAGACTAATCCTTGACCCCCTTTACACAAGGAAAGCTCATCTCTATATTCCTTTCTGGGCACTTTCTTGAACTCCTGATAATAGGAAGTAGATTCCTGTCTTTCTCTCTAGTAGAGGACGGAGTCCAGGCTATCTATGCTTTGAGCACCATACTATTTCTCAGTCCTGATTACTGGTACCCAAAGAGTGGCACATGCAAAATGGAACAGCAGAGAAAAGCTAGCATTAAAGGCCAAAATACATTCCTTGCTTTAATTTCTGTTTTCCCTGACAGCTATAATTATTATGGTCTGACTGTAGATCCCACTTTAGCAAAATGTTTTCATTGTCCACCGTATGCCTCAGTTCTCCAAAGTTCTGTTCACACTTCTCTGAAAAACAAAAATCAAACAAACAAAAGTCACCCATGTTTTATGGGGCAGGGAGACAGGGGTTGGGAAATGGACAGATGAAGAGTAGTGATGCCGTCAGCTTGGTTTATATTCATCTGTCCATTAATTTATTCAGTAGCTCTTTAGCATCTGTGATATGCCAGTAGTGAAGAGTATAATGAAAATGAACTGGTAGGCCAAACAGAAAAAATCTTATGGTCTAAAATGGAAGGAAGAAATTAATCAAATAGTGCACAAATATGTAAATACTATCTGTGATATGTCCTGTAAAAGAAAAGTAGAGAGACTTAAAAAAAACAGAGCAGAGACCTGATCTAGTGTGGCAGAACATAACATGCTTCTTTGAGGATGTAAGGTTGAAGCTAAATTTGGAAGGCCAAGTAGGCTTTAATCAGGTGGAAGGAAGATGTGTAAGAAGAAAGAAGAGCCTCCCGGGCGGAGGGAATAGCTTGTGCCAAGTCCTTGGGGCTATATGTATGGTACCTTTGAAGAACTGAATGTGAATGGAGAGCAGAGTAAGGGGAGATGTGAATAAGTGTTGAAAGATACTGCTAGAGAACTTTGCCTCACCTAGGCAGACCACACGGGGGCTTGTGGACTATGCCAATGGACGCAGCTTTAGTGCTTTAAACAAGGGTACACAGAGTGTTGTTTGTTTGTTTGTTTGAGATCATCCCAGTTATGGAGAATAAATTGGTAAAGGACAAGAGTGGTTATCGACACACAGGTTAAGACTGTTGCATTTGTTCAAGTGTGACATGATAGCGTGGACAAAAGTGATGAAGAAGGAGATGAAGAGAATTGGATAGATGTGAAAGATGTTTAGAAGGAAAATTCAACAGTGTTATAAAATAGGAGGGTAGAGGTCAATGATGATTTTGAAATACTAGTTTGCTTTGCATTTCCCTGATGATTAGAGGTGTTGAGCATTTTTCATATGTTTGTTGCCCATTAGTCTAACTTCTTTGGAAAAGTTTCTGCTCATACCCTTTGCCCACTTTTTGATAGGGTTGTTTGATTTTTTCTTGCTGATTTTCCTGAGTTCTGTGTAGATTCTAGTTATCATCCCTTTATGAGATATGTAGCATGCAAATATTTTCTCCCATTCTGTAGGTTGTCTGTTTGCTCTCACGATAGTTTACTTGACTGTGCAAAAGCTTTTTAACTTGATCAGGTCCCATTTATTGATTTTTGTTGTTGCTGTGATTGCCTTTGGGGTCTTCTTCATAAATTCTTTGCCTAGGCCAATGTCTATAAGAGTTTTTCCAACATTTTCTTCTAGAATTCTTATAGTTTCATGCCGTAGGTTTAAGTCTGTTATCCACCATGAGTTGATTTTTGTGAGAGGTGAAAGGTGTGGATCTTGTTTCAGTCTTCTACATGTGGCTATCCAATGTTCCCAGCACCATTTATTAAATAAGGATTCTTTTCCCCAGTGTATGTTTTTGTAGGCTTTGTCAAAGATTAGATGGCTATATGAGGATGGTTTTATATCTGGGTTCTATTTCTGTTCCATTGGTGTATGTCTATGTTCTTGTGCCAGTGACATACTGTTTTAGTTACTATAGCCTTGTAATATAGCCTGAAGTCTGGTAAATTGATGCCTCCCAGTTTGTTCTTTTTGCTTAAAATTGCCACAGTGAGATATCACTTATCGCTAGTGAGACTGGCCTTTATCAAAAAGTCCCCAAACAATAATGGTGTGAATGCGGAGAGATAGGAACACTCATGCATTGCTGGTGGGACTGAAAGCTAGTACAACCTCTATGGAAAGTAATATGGAGATACCTCAAAGAGGTACAAATTGAACTACCATTTGATCCAGCAATCCCATTACTGGGCATCTATCCAAAGAATAAAAAGACATTCTATTAAAAATGCATCTGCACTAGAATGTTTATAGCAGGACAATTCACAAGTGCAAAGATATGAAAACAACACAAGTGCCCAT
The DNA here is from genome assembly GCA_008086735.1 of Cheirogaleus medius. Lineage (NCBI taxonomy): Eukaryota > Metazoa > Chordata > Mammalia > Primates > Cheirogaleidae > Cheirogaleus > Cheirogaleus medius. The sequence continues at coordinate 61,539,896 of VBSM01000529.1, forward strand.
CAATATATGAGTGGATTAATAAAATGTGGTATATGTATACCATGGAGTTCTACTCAGCCACAAAAAACAATGGTGATCTAGCACCTCTTGTATTATCCTGGATAGAACTGGAGCCCATTCTACTAAGTGAAGTATAACAAGAAGGGAAAAACAAGCACCACGTGTACTCACCATCAAATTGGTATTAACTGATCAACACTTAAGTGCACATATAGTAATAATATTCATCAGGTGTCAGGCAGGTGGGAGAAGGGAGGAGCGGATGGGTATATACACACCTAATGGGTGCAGTGTGCACTGTCTGAAGCAGACATCCTCAAACTACTGCCCGCAGGCCACATGCGGGTATTTTTGCCCGTTTGTTTTTTTACTTCAAAATAAGATATGTACAGTGTGCATAGGAATTTGTTCATAGTTTTTTTTAAACTATAGTCTGGCCCTCCAACGGTCTGAGGGACATTGAACTGGCCCCCTGTTTAAAAAGTTTGAGGACCCCTGGTCCGGAGGATGGACACACTTGAAGCTCTGATATTGGTGGTGCAAAGGCAATACATGTAACCTAAACATTTGTACCCCGAGAAGATGCTGAAAAAAAAGTATCAAACAAGCAATTGAAGGGACTAGGTGCATTCAGGAAGAAATGTGGTCTCAGGCCAGATGTTGCATTTAGAATGTTCTGAAAACAACCATGTAACCCCCAGGCCATAGAAACCTAACTGATATAAAGCAATTTTCTTCATGGCAGAACATGGGGAAATGCCCATGTCTTCAGCAGATATTGTCTGTAGTTAGAGAGGTTCCTTTAGAAGGTGTCCTCATTCTATAGAATTAAATTGCATCCCCCGCCCCAAATAAAACTGGTTTGCACACCTGGATTTAGTTTTCTGCTATTCACTGAGCGAGGGAACACTGTGGAAAGACCAGGTTTTCAGGATTTAGTGCATAGATTTTGTGCAATTGATGTACCAGTGAGTTTCCCAAATAGAGTTGGCAAATAGACAGTTGGATATACTGATCTGAATGGCTTTGGGGTAGAAATGTCAATATGAAAGTCATTGACATACATCCAGTCATTTTACATCCAAAAAGATTCATCAACTCAGTAAAGACATTTTCCTGTTTAACTTATTCATAGGCTCAGTTTCCCTATTACAGACAGCTCTTATATTTTACAGAGATGGATTGGTTTTTAAATTATAAAATTGGCATGAAGGTAGTGCTGATGGGGTAGATTTACTGACATGTATTGAGCAAATACCGTGCGCCAAGTACTGGACAAAGTACTCTACATACATTATCTTATTTATTCATTCTTCTACCTGGGGAATATGCACCCGTACACAGAAGAGATAACTGAGGCTCAGAGAAATTGGAAAATTTAATTAAGATCTTTCGGCAACTAGAACGTGATTCTAAGGACCCTTGCTCTTTCTACTGTGACAAGTTCTTTCTCACACACAGATTTTCAAACAGCAAATGATTGGTTGAGAGCATAGACGATATCCAAATGCATTGTTTCAGGTATAATATCGTTTCTTCCATTTTAGGATATAATTTTACATTAAATCATATTTTTAACAAATTTACTACCAGATTATATATATGAGAGTGCCAATTTAAAAATATTTATTCATCAAACTTTCACTGAACACTTAACTGTGTACTAAGGAGCACTTATCAGAGCTATGAAAATATAAATATGAACATTTGGCACACCCTACCCTCAATTTACTCCTTGTCTAGTAGCAAAGAAAAAGACATGCAGTAGTCATATTTATCTATGGTTACCTATGTGACATTGTACTAATTATTTTACATGGTTTTCTCAGTCAATATTTATTATGTAATTATGAGCTAGGTAGGTATCATGTTCTCCAGATTATGGATGACAAAAATGAGATTCAAAGTCATACAACCAGTAACTGGCAGAACTAGGTCTTGGATTTAGTTTTGTTGGGGTTTATATCCCAAATTTGTGATTAGTTAATTATTAGTTAGTAAATTAGTCTCCCTTTTAGACTAATAGTTGAGCAGACCATTTGACAGGTTACATTAGTTTTCAGTACCATGTAAAGTGGGAAAACCAAGGACAAAGTAGTCATACAAATGGAAATTTCTGGAAAGATTTAGAAAACAGTGAACTTTATTTTTAAAAAATGTGTTACAACTTATTTTTTTATTAAGGGGAGATAAATGTACACATTTACTAAATGTTAACAACAAAATCTTATACCATTTTTCCATGGGGTTGAGAATTGAAAACCACTGTAGGGAAATGGTGCATTTTAAATGTGTTTATTAAATCAGAATCTAAGGAGGTTTCATATATTGCCTTTCATATGAGGACAGCAGTTTATTTTATAGGCTTTGTGCCATGTTCTATTTTAATTCAACTTTGCAGAGTTTAGAACTATTCCATATTTGTTTTCCCTTTAAACTAGATATTGTCAAAACACAAATCAAATTTTAAAATGATTTTTCCTTCTATTTACTGGGGGAAAATTTGAAACAAAGAATATTTCCATTTCAGTAGCCTATATACTGAAGTTTTACTATTGCTTTCTTTTGGCCGTCAATGATTAAAAAGCTTTTTTCTTGCATAGGTTGATCATCTGGCTACAACGAATTTTTATTTTTGAAATAGAAAGGAAAATGTTAGTGAAGGAGGCCAAGATTTTTATAATAGCTTACAGTATGTCTTTCTTGTTTTAAAAGTTCAACATTAATGCTTCATGAAGTCAAGGGTGTTTATACTATTTAATAACAGTCTGAAGTTAAGGGGAGCTTCTAGTTGCTCTTAATTGTCTTTACAGCCAAATCAACATATTTTTGAAAATAAAACCTTTACAAATTAAATTTTCTACCATTTTCTAGTATCTTGAATCACATGGATAAATGTGTGGTTATGTGACATTATTCACAACTTCATATAACAAAATGGAATTTTGTGCATTTGTACATTCACCTCCTATTATGTGCCAGACATTATATGTAGGCAATATGTTTACAAAGATGGATATGGCACAATCTGTATTTTATTTATTTATTTAATGCATTTTTTAAAATTTCAGAATATTACAAGGGTACAAACATTTTGGCTACATGAATTGCTTTGGTACAGTTCGAGTCAAAGTTGCAAGTGTGACGTCCATCACCGATATAGTGTGCATTGTACCTGTTAGGTGTGAATCTATCCATGTCCTCCCCTCCTCTCCCACCTGCTTGATTTCCATTGAATTTTACTACCATATGTGCACATGAGTGTTGATCTATAAGTTTCAATTTAGTAGTGAGTCCATACAGTTTTTGTTCTTCCATTCTTGTGATACTTCACTTATAAAGATGGTCTCCGGTTTCACCCAGGTTGTTACAAAAGGTGTTAGTTCACCATTTTTCCTTTATAGCTGAGTATTACTCCATGGTATACATATACCACATTTTACTGATCCACTCATGTATTGATGGGCACTTGGGTTGTTTCCACATCTTTGCGATTGTAAATTGTGCTACTATAAACATTGGAGTTCAAGTATCTTTTTTATAAAATGTCTTTTTGTCCTTTGGATAAATACCCAGGGGTGGGATTGCTAAATCAAATGATAGGTCTAGATTTAGCTCGTTGAGGTATTTCCATACTACTTTCCATAGAGGTTGTACTAGTTTGCAGTCCCACCAACAGTGTATAAGTGTTCCTTTTTGCATCCACACCAGCATCTGTTGTTTTGGGACTTTTTTTTAATGGGTTTTCCTTTTTTTTTTTATTTCATCATATAATGGGGGTACAAATATTGTTAGGGTTACATATATTGCCCCTACCACCCCTCCCCTTTTTTGGGACTTTTTGATAAAAGCCATCTCCCTGGAGTTAGGTGATATCTCATTTTCAAGAAGCTCATAATCTACTGAGGAGGGGGCAGAAAAACAAATACACATGGTCCTCAACTTATAATTTTTTGACCTTATGATAGTGTGAAAGCAATACAGATTCAGTATAAACCTTACTTTGAGTGCCCAACCATTCTATATTTCACTTTCAGTGCAGTTTTCAATATATTACATGACAAACTCAATACTCTATTATTAAATGTGTTTTGTGCTAGATGATTTTGTTACTTTAGGCTAATGTGAGAGTTCTTTGCACATTTAAGGTAGGCTAGGCTAATCTGGGAGGTTCAGTAGATTAGATGTCTTAAACACATTCTCAACTTAATGATACTTTTAACTCATGATGAGTTGGTCAGGATGTAACACCATCTTAATTCAAGGAGCATCTGTACTCTAGTACTAAAAGTTAAACAATTGATCAAAACAGATTGACCTAGTTCTGTATGATAAAGCAAAAGAAAGAAAATTTAAGAGTAAAAGGACGGAGGAATGGAAGAGAGAAAAGGGAGAAATAAGAAAGTGAAATAAGGAGGGTGAAAAATGGGAAAAGAGGATGAAAGATGGAAAGAAGGAAGGAAAACAGAAAGGAAACAGAGAGAAACAGGGAGAAAGAAAGATATCCAAGGAAGCAGAATTGAAGTATCATTTCTATCCTTCCTTTCAAAAACGCATTTATGAAGCTCGTTCATGATCATGTCTGTTTGTGTACCTATGTGTTAATATCTTTGGGGTGGATATAATGAAATTTAACATATAAGCATGTTTAATTTAACTACCACCAAATTATTTTCCAAAATGATTACATCAGTTTACAACTCTATAAGCAGCAAATTCTTCCCCATTCTCACCAGCACTTGTTATTTTTATTATTTTAATTTTATTTCTCTTATTTCTTATGCAGTCGAGTAGCTTTTTACACACATATTAATCCTTTTTATTTTCCTATAGTCAATTGCTTATTTACCTTTTGCTAAATTTTCTGTTTTATGTATGAATTCTTGGTTTAACTATGTATTTTGTGAATTTCTTTTCCCAGTTTTTCTCCAGTCTTTTTTATTCTGTGGTGGATTTTACTTTATAATTTTGATTATATTAATATATTTTATAATGCTATGGTATGCATGTTTATTTCCTCCCCACCCCGCAAATTCATGTGTTGAAACCCACTCCCCAATGTGGTGGTGTTAAGAGGTGGTATTTAGGAGGTGATTAGGTCATGAGGGCTCTGCCCTCATTAATGGGATTAATGCCTTCATAAAAGAGGCCAGAGGAAGCCTGCTTGCCCCTTTTACTATGTGAGGATGTAGCAGAAGGCACCATCTTTGAAGCAGAGAGCAAGCTCTCACCAGACACTGAATCTGCTGGTTCCCTGATCTTGGATTTTCTAGCCTCCAGAACTGTGAGCAATAAATTTTTGTTGTTTATAAATTATCCAGTCTAAAGTATTACATCAGCCTGAATGAACAATTCCAAAACATTATTGATTTTTGTAGTTTCTTTTTCCTTGGTCTTTAAAGTCACATCCTGTATTTCTCTATCCATATTTAACAATTCCAGTATCTGATGCCTTCGGTGGCATCTAAACCAATTGTTTTATACTTAAGGTGGCTTTCTGCCTTGTGTTCTTGGTAGTCATCAGTGCTGAGTTCATCCTGACATCTTAATTTGTAGGAATCCTATAGACCTAACCTGGAGACACTTTGCTTTGGAGAGGATTCTTCATCTGCTTTTTTTTCATGATGATCAAGCAACTATTGCAGAATGCAAAAATGTGGGACTACACATTTTAATTGATATACATTTTGGATATTTTCACAAAAGCTGAATTTACTCTGATTCTTTTAAGTGGAAATAAAATCTCTGGGGGCAGTCCAAAAATTCCTGGGAAATACTTGAAAAGGTGTTGGTTGCTGCCTAAGAGGCATGAATGTAGAACATCAACTAAAATGTGCTATAATCCAAGTGTTTTAGTGATTTTTAAGAATTTGTTCTTGTGAAAACCAGGCAGCATTGTGGAAAAAATGCTACCTATTAAAATGGTTTACTTGCTCTTAAGGTATTGTTTCTAAGTTCTATGCTGATTCTTGATGTTAATTTTATGATATTTTCTGTCATTTTAGATTGTTTTTTGAAAAAGTGAGATTGATATAATATATTGAATTCCTACATTTATTTAAAAGTCATTATGAAATTAGAGCTCAGAATTAAATCTTCCCATAATAAAAGGCTAAGAATGATTCAAGGTCCTATGAAAATCAAAAGTCTAAGGAAGACTGTAAACGTATTTTTTCTCTCATAACATTTGTGATTCTTGTGACTTTAGGTGTCATATGTATATTTTGGAGGACTTACTTTGACTTTGGTAGATGTTTTTCTTTTCAGAGTGCTGATGCCCAAGAGACCAAGACAAGGAAATCATTAGGAAGTTTGCAGCCAGTTCCTAGTACTTGAGCATAAAGTAAAAAAAAAAACAAAAAAAACAAACAAACCAAAAACGAAACTATAATTTGATAACACTGGTAAATGTGACAATATAGAGCATAATGGTTTATAATTGGTGGAAAGAAGGAAAAAATGAATTAAAAAACTATTTTTGAGCAAGAAAGAAGCAAGAAGAAACATGTTAAATTGAAAATCGTAGACCTTCAGGTGGAAAGTTAATATTTTACTCAGTCACTACAGTGATTTAAATATTCTCTTTTCTCATATCATTTTGTTTAACTCCAATAGATTGTAGCGTATTATATCGTACATCCTTGCCTCAGATTTTGTTCTCTAATACTATCCCTCACTGAAAGGAAAGGAACCAGGGATCCTTGTAGAACACATTGTTCCATGTTTAGTCCTGGAGTTTCTGGATGAACATTTAAGAGTGATAGATAAAAGTCATGCCAATTAATCTATCAATATGATCAATTGTTTGGCATCCAGTGGTACATTCACTCATGTGCAAGCACACAAATACACACATGCACATAAGGTTGGGGGGAACCTTCAAATCATTTAGTACGTAAAGGAAATTGGAGAATGTTTACTTGTTTAAATGATAAAATACCTTCCTATGATTGGGTGGTTTGAGTTAATGTTGGTATCTGCCTGAAGTGTAAAATATATTTCTTTTGTTGAAGTGACATTCTAAAAATATAAAATTGAGGGTAGATGGAATGAGAAAACCTCATATAGGTCTAAAGTTTGGGCCTAAATGTGCTTCCCCTCAGCCACTGGCTTTTCCTCCACCTAGTATAGCAGAAAACATTCAGGAATGTTTTGGAATTGTTTTGAACTGGTGACTTGTGCTTGGAGATCAAGCAGGCTTGTTGTTAGAGCTATTTGCATCCCTGTGGAGAATTTTGGAGTATCGAGGAAGCTCTATTCCCATCTGGGCACGCTCTTTGCTATTTCTGGCTTTTTAGATTTGTCTCTTTAGTTTTCTGCATGTTTTACCAAAAGGGGTTCTCTGCAACCTCTATGCATGCTGGTATCTCTCTATCAATCACATCTTTGTCGCATTGTGGCAGCCACCGTACTAGATCCCCAAGAGGACAGGACATTCAAAGATCAAGTTCAGAGGTCCAGTTTTAAGGTCAGAGGCAAAAAATAATGACAACATACTTTGCATGTTACAGTTAGGTACTGAGTTTACTAAGCTGAAATTGTATAAAAATCAAAGCAAGTAAATAAAAATAAACTCACATAGAAAATGATTCATCTTAGTGAAAAGGTCATCTGATACTGTATGCTAATCAATTGTATTTTGTGAAGTGATATAAATCCTTAGAAGTTGAATAAGGAGCATGTTAATTATTAGGAAAATAAAAGACATATTTCTGGACATATAATAGTGAAGAAGGTAAAGATGAAAAGGGCCACTGAAAAGAAATGCCATAAAATTATTCAACAAAGCCAATGAACAGTATTTTATGAATGTTAATGCTAATCAACTTAAAAACATTTTGTATATCTGAGACCCAAGAAGAGAGATAAAGACATAGAGTAGGGAAAAAAACCCCCCACAAAACACAACAAAACAAAAAACCAGCTATTGAGGAAGGGGATGAGGTTTATTTAGCTGAGAGGAAAATGAATTCTTTTCTTGAGTATTCCCCAAAGAAGAGGAAGGTAGTATTCTGGAAACTGCAGTGCATTCTCCTTAGGGGAAAGTGAGATGTTAAAAGGCTTTACCATCACACTAGAGCAGATAATTAGGCAATTACAACTATTAAATTTGACAGAGCATTAGTTTAAATGCGTTACCACTAGAATTCTGAAGGAAGTAACAAATAGTACAATTTTTAGTGAATACTTTTGATAAGTCATTGAGGACAACATCTCGCCAGAGGGCTGAAAAGTGCTAATGTATTCCCATATTTGGAAAAAGTGTGCATGCACTCATGCACACACACACACACACACACACACACACACATGGTTTTGGGGAAAAAAATCCTTAGGAAAGCCTGAAACTTCTGAAGTACTTTTCCTCTTTTATATGCAATTATTGCCATATACTTATAGATATTAACCTACCAATCATCAAAAGACCTTTCAAAAGTAGGCAGCAAGTATCATTTCAGAACCTTTTACTTTGATCTATAGATATTAAAACAGAAACGAAAAGAAGTCACCTTGAAACCTGGTGGAAGGACCAAGCCTAAGATTTAATAATTGACAATTATCAAACATTTGGTAATGCATAATTTAGTAATATCAGAGTCAACTTAGAAGACTGTCCTTATCACCTTGCTATAAAATCCTTCAACGGATTATTGCTACGTTTTTCAAAAGTATGAAGTATTGCTACACAGAATAGTAGTTTATCATAATAATCACATACTGTTTATCACTTACTTTCCAAATTTCACATGTTTTACAGGTCTCACTAGATCCTGTTAGTATACATATGGATTGGAATAAAGAACTTTTAGAATAATAGCCATGTCTTCGTGCATTATTCCAGAAGTTGCTTTGTTTCTAAAGATTAACAGTTACTCAGTGGCATTCTTGGCAGACTCATCATCATCAGCCACTCCCATTGCACAGTCTTGGAGATGGATAAGCTAGATCTGTGATGGACAAATGATGGTCATAGTGGATCTTAGCATAACAGTTAGACCCACTAAGAGTCTTCACTCTGACACTGTGTTCACTAGGGTGGGCTCTCAGGTTGGATTGAGGGTTCGGTGGGATATGGTTCTAGCTTATTCATCTCTGTTATTTCTAAAAATATTAGTGTACATATTCTATGTTAATTCATTGCTGGTTGAAGGAATGCATGAGTACAGGGTCCCTCCCATATGCCTTTTCTGACATTCTCCACGGATGAGTTTGGGGGCCCTGTCAATATTGGTGTGTATTGTAGTATTTGCATCCCCGCTTTATAATTTCCTAGTTATACTGTACAAGTCTGTTATTCCCATGGTCTGGTAACTGCTAATTCTGGCCTAGACATTCGTTTTGCTAATAATTGTATATCCAGTGCCTAGCACAGGGTAGTTATGCAGTGAATCTTTGCCAAATGAATACATGTATGTGTTTCAGCCTTACCTCTAGCTGTTAACATACACCTCTCAGGAAACAGTAATGATAATGCACATGTATGCATATTTTTAAAATTCTAATATTATTTTAGATATGCAGCCATTATATAATCAATGGTTAATGGATGCATCTCAGCAATGTTTGTGATTTTATTTTAATTCTATTTCTCAAATGTGCTACCACATTTTTTTCTATGAGTACATCTGTAAATTTTGATATCTACACGAGGTTATCTGTTTGTAAGGAACACAGTATGACTTATTAGAAAGAGTATTGTGGATTTGTATTTAGGAAACCAGTGTTCTTGTGTTGGGTTTGCTTTGAAGAAATAAATTAACTTCTCTGAGCTGAACACTGCCATCTATAAAGTGGTGGGATTAGACTAAGTGATGTCTAAAATAATATAATCCTACTAATTCTAAATACCAGTTATTCTAGAAAAAATAAACTGAATAAACTTTTTTATTGCTGTGATAGTAATGTAATGAGAAAGAGATAACATTTTAAGAGAGATGGTCCTTGCTTGGGTCCAAATACTATTTAGGGAAGTGCTGTCCAATAGAACTTTCTGCAATGGTGGACATGCTCTACCATCTGCACTGTCCAGTAAAACAAACAGTAAGCAGATATGACTATGGAGCACTTGAAAGGTGGTTAGTACAAGTGAGAAATTTAACTTTTAAAATTTTATTCAATTTTAATCAATTTTAACTTAATAACCACATATGGCTAGTGGTTACTGTATTGGACAGTACAGGCTTTGAGGGACAGATACAGGAATAAATAAATGAAATTGCAATAACTTTGAAAACAGCTACAATAGAGGACAATGGATTAAATTTTCTCCTTTAAAACTTCTCCATGTTTTAAGAAAATATATCAAACTTATAAATAAGTAAAATAGATTTAAAAAGCAGGACATAGTATACATTAAAATTACTTGAGTACTCAGGTATCTGTGCAAGAATCTTATCTTTTTAGCTGCATAAAAAGGACTGGAGGTAAGGAATTCTTCCAGAGCACATAAACCTGCTTATAATACAGATTTTTAGATAAAAATTTGAAAATACTGAGGAACAGAAAAAATACAATCACAATGTTTTGTATAATTGGTTTATGGGATTCTAAATGACTGTCATGATCCTATAGAACAATATTGAGTACAGGGATAAGAAACAATCTTAAAGGCCAGAATCAAAATCAAAGTACAGTATAGACCCTGACTTGAGAAAATGGCAAGGGAAATAATTACGCAAGTGTATTAATGCATAAAAATTCATGCGGTAACATACTTTGGCAAAAATAGAGCGACAAAGTCCATGTTTAGAAACAGTTTAGCAAGGAGGAGGAGATGGGGAGTCAGAGCAAGGATTCAAATCAGTCAAAGCTATTTTGGCAGACCATAATGAAAGTGAAGCCATGTTTGCAATGGTGTGCTATATACACTTCAGATCACCATATCTTTCTTTGAAAGGACATCACTAAAATTGAAGAGGTAGGAAGGAGGGCAACAAAACAGACTTAAAATGTGAGAGGTCAGAGCATCATACATGAAGACTGATTATCAGCTTTATAAAATGTGGCCTCAAAAAAGATGACCCAGAAGAGCACTGCAAGGGGTTTATTGGGGACTGCAAGGAAAGACTGGTTTGATCATGATCTGAAATTTACAAGGGGGAAAATGTAGTTTGGAAAACACTTCCTAAGAGGGAGGGTCAAGCAGACAAACAGAAAAGCTTGCCAAGTGAGATTGCTGAAGTACTATTACTAAAGTATTCAAAAATGGATTAATTTAAAAATTTAATCCTTCCCTTGGTAAAATTTTATAAAAGAATCTAACACCATCATGTTAAGAATAGCAAACTGAGTAACTAGGTTGTTGGCTATGGTGCATATATAAAAGGACTATAGGTTTAGTTCAGTTTAGTTTTGCCCTAAACATTCGAAAGGCAAATACAGAGGAAATATAGCACAATAGAAGGGACATTGACATTGGAGTTGGAAAGACTTTTATATTTGAATTCTCCTTCGGCCACTGCTAATACTCACCACTTGAGTCAAATTGCTTTACCTTCCTGAATCTCAGCCTCCACAGCTAAAACCAGTTTAATGAGACCTACTTCAGCAGAACTGATTTGACGTTTAATGAAATAATATATGAAAACTGCCTGGCACTAGCACCGTCCAGGCATTCTTTTGTGCCTTATAAACATGGGCCTCAGTTCAGTCAACTATAATATACACATACACAGCAGCCAGAACAATTTCTTCTGATATTTATCGAGCACTATCCTGTGAGAGGCATTCTCCTAGGTACCAGCTGTGTAAATATAGGAAGGAGGCTGCATTCTTTGCCCTCAAGGAATCAGAGTCTAATCAGGGAAATAGACTCGTAAACAATGCTTACATAAGTCAAACCATGAGAAGAGTTCTGAGAAGCCACTGACAAGTGCTTTGAGAGAAGAGGAAGGCAAGATTATAAGGGAATGAGCAGGATAATATCTACTATATAAAATAGGATGAGCTCTTCATTGTAGTAAATAAAATAATATTAGTGGGCTCCTTTCACTTCATTAGTTATACGAGTTTATTCATTTACTTCTTTAACAACTGTTTAATTAGCAACTACTGAATTCTAGTCTATCTAGAGAAAGAGTGGGTGCCTGACCTTACTCTACCAGAATTTATAATCTGGTCTAAAATGAATTGAAGTGCCAGCCTTCATTGCAAGGTTGTCCATATGGGATGTGTGGAATCAGGGGTAAATAGCACGGCATGGCCCCCATGTCATACAATGTTTAGATTAAAAGGAGCCTGGGGAGCAAATCAGAAGAGTGAAAACTTCCATGAAAGGCAATATACAGACTGAAGGGTATATATGTGAAAACGGGGAGGGTCAGTCCTTTCTATTTGGTCTTAGTGACGGAGAAGAAGAAATCAGGCCATAGGAGCATATTTGGCCAGCAGACAGAGTCATCGTTATCTCTCATCTGTTGTCCTCCTGGTTCAGAACTAGTCTTTGAAACTTCGATACCAAAAATTAACAAACGAAAATATTTAAATTACTATAAAAAGTTTACTTTTTACTTTGAATTGTACATTTCTAGTACTTTATATTTTAATAATTGTTCTTTTTGTTGAGGCTGACACTTCAGTTGCCCTTCTTAAAAATCTGGTATTTATAAGGAAATTCAGAGTCACATTACTGCAAAAAGTAACTAAACATTGAGTTGACACTATATTTCCCCTTTATCCAGACAGCCTTTTGACCTCTTCCCCTGCCAGACTGCAACAGTCATGTCAAAAAATAATATTTAATAAGTATGAAGAAAATATTTTCCTTTTTTAAAAAAAACACTCTGCCATTTGAGATTCAAATGCCCTTCTTTGCTTTCTTGAGCGGAAAACCATAAAAAGCAGATAGTTCTAACAGCTATTAGAATTACTTAGTGCAGTGAAGGCCATATACTCACTGCACTGGATTTATTTGAAGATGGCTGCATTTAACAAACCACCCTGATGTAAGTTAAATTATCTATGGACCAAAATTGTAAAATATTCTACTAAATTGCTAGTGCTTAAAAATATATTAATAACAGATAAGAAGAATTCTACCACTAAAGAATTCAAGTAAATGACCAAGGGGATTGATCGTATTTTGAAGAGATTCAGAGATCAAATATGGAATTACTAACTTTAAGGTACACTCCAGATTCTGAGTGTGTTAATTAAAACTTTTGTATTGTATGTTTTTAAATTGCCAATTGATTTATTGGGTGTCCTCCATAATTTAGATTATTTTTTCCTCTTCTTTCTAAAAGATATTTGTAATAATTTTGATGAGCCAACACTTGTTCCTAGAATTTTGTCCAGCATATGACTATGACACTTATACCTTGCTCTAGTCTTCTCTTTCCCTTTAGCACTATCTAATTAAATTGAATATTAAAGAGGTAATGGCTTTTTTTTTTTTTTTTGGTCTCTTGAGAGAAAGAAAACAGGATTTGAACTCAATTTTGGCTTACTTAGCTTTGGATTGTCTAGTAAGAAAGAAATACAAAATTTTAAACACTTTATGATTCATTTGGTATCATTTGCTCAATATTTTTGACAAGGCAATCACAGCTAATACTATGGGAGGCAATGAAGGACTAGATGTAGTCTAATTCTAGGTTTTAAATAATGTCTTCCTCTTCTAACCATGATACATTATTAGGTCATCAGAAACTCTCTCAAATGATACTTAAGGAAAAATTTAATAGCCCAGATTCAAAATGTGCTTAAATAATGAATGGTTTAGAATGGCACTGAGGTACAATAAATATTTTGGGTTTGAGAGACCCAGGTCCCTGCCTCATGTTTTTGCTGATAGACTGTCTTTCTGGGTGAGTCATTTAACTCTCTGATTCTTTTGTTGTACGTCTGTCACAGGGTGAATGACCTGCTTTATTTCTTGGTAAAAGGACTACATAAACGTCCCTAGGTTTTTCAAAGGACAATTTGATCCAAATGTTGAATGCATTGAAAACAAATGCAATAAGACAAAAGAAGAAGGCTTTGTCATCATGACAGCAGGAAAATACAAAACATCAAAATGGTGTTTGTCCTTCATGCAGTTTTAAATCTGGTAACTGATTTTCATTCATTGAATGGATGCTTTTGCTGGCACCGTGTAGATAGAACCAATTTTATTTAAATAAGTGATTTTTGTGCATTAAAATGGCTAACAGATCATAACTGGAATATTGACTTTTAAGCTCTTTTTTACCTTGTAGTGACGATATGTTTGCATTGAACCAATGAGCTATCTACAGTCTCAACTGATCCTTATTGTGATTGAAAAGTGTCTGAGACAGCTGGTCAGGATTATTGGAGCATGATACGTGACTGAAGAACAGATGTCTTCTTCATTTGAAGTTAACTGGTCTGTTTAGGACTCAACCTTTGACCTTATTCTTATGAGTACTCACAGCTAGTCAAATTAACTGGTCCCATTTTCCTCCTCTCAAAGCCACCAGGGAATATTCTTAGAGAAAGAAGAGAATGTAACAGGTGTCATGATCGATACTCAGGGGCCATTGACTGTCTCAAGTCCATTTCTCCTAAGTTGCAAGACCATAAAATCTAATGAAATATTTTAATATTGGGACATCAGTTATCTTTTATGATGGTTTGTCTGGTCAAGATTATTTTGTTTTTCAAACTTTCTATATCTGACTGATAAATCACCATAATTTTGTCTCCTATAATTTTAGATATTGTTTGTTAAATATCAAAATTAGAATGACAAAAGTCCTTATATACTTATGAGGAAATGAAGTTTTCTCTCCATACCAAGGCAACATTGAAATGCAAATGAAAATTACCTTTGTCCTAATTCTGAGGTGGAGTAAGAGGTGATAAGTAAACTTACTTGATAAGGTGCAATCACCCAAGGGTGATTTTCTGATATTAAATTTATTAGGGAGTTGCTTCTTAAGAGTATAATTGTGAAAAAATAAATTAAGAACCATATTAAATATGCCTGGCAGCTAAAGTGGTTTAGCCTTTATCCCTAAGAGAATCATCCAGGTATCATAGTATTCCTGCCTTATAAATTATTTGATATATAAAGATCAGGCTGACAAAGAGATATTATGACAGAGAGTACTTTAAAAAAAAATGTGTCTTCACCATAATGGCCCCTATGGCCCTTCTGAAGTGTAAACAGTTAAGGTAAGATGAGGTAAAAGACTAAGAATTTTGACAATGCTGATGTCTTTCACATGAAGGTCTCTTTCTTTGATCAACGACAAGAAGGGAAATATACTTCATCTACTGTGTGAAGTACTTGGTAAATGCCTCTAAAATGTGTTCCAGGATAAATGCATTCACCTGCTCAATTGCTGAGTATTCACAAATAACACATATGTAACCTTATTACTTATAGCATCTATTCAACTTTTATGGGAAAACAACCATAATCAATACTGAGTATTAATTCTGATTGACATTTATCCAAACCATATGTCTCATTTTGCTTAAAAGCTAGCTGCTTAATATGGAAGTCATTGTATGTTTTTCCATTTACATGTGAATACAAATAAGTATATTTCATTTTGAAAGTGTATTTTTTCTAGGTTTTCAGTGCATTTAACTTTCTTAGCATCATATAGTCTACTTCAAGGTAATATTAACCCGCCATTTCCATTCACCTGAACTAACTGTGGAGGTTTAAGCTCCTTGATGTCTTTATCCCACTTCTTAGTTAGACCTACTTAAATTCTAATTAATTGTTTTAATCTTCTCAGATTTCAAAGTTTGAGAGAATAATCTTCTTGGTTGGTTTGTAAGAAAATCTAAACATTAATTTATCATATATAGTGTCATTAAAACTAAGTTTTTAAATATAATAATCAATATATATTATTTAGTAAAGAAGTAAAATAAACAGTTTAAAACTTAACTACTGTTTAAGACTATATTCATTTAATTATGTTACATGAACCTGCAGACTTTGAACACTTATATTCCTTTCACTCTTTTGAATACAGATACTGTGTAGAAGTTTAAAAGAATGAGAAAAATTAAGAAGTAAAAGTGATTTAACTTACTATTTGTATGAGAGTCATTGAGGGGAATCTATT
The DNA here is from genome assembly GCA_008086735.1 of Cheirogaleus medius. NCBI lineage: Eukaryota > Metazoa > Chordata > Mammalia > Primates > Cheirogaleidae > Cheirogaleus > Cheirogaleus medius. The sequence continues at coordinate 61,555,945 of VBSM01000529.1, forward strand.
GACCAAAAGTTAGGCAAAAAAGAATTCAAGTCCTGGCTCTTCTACCTCCCAGATGTGTAACCTCATATAAGTTACTTAACTCCTGTAAATCTGGGATAATATTATCTCCCCAGTAGGGTTGTTTTTGGGATTAAATAAAATCACATATGTAAAGTGCTTAAAGGAATCTTTACCACCATCATCATCATCACTCCTGTCAGTGTCATGTAGGTGTTCCTTCTAATTAAGTGTGTTCTTAATATGTTATCTATCTCTTTGTGTATGGTTGATTTTGGAAACTATCAGATTACTGAAAATACAAAATTAGAAATGACAGAATATAGAATAAATACAGGAATATCTCACATGTATAGAAAAATGACAAAGAAAAATGGAAGCACTTTCTAAAAATGTGGTCCCATTCAAAGATTTTCAGGATAGAGACTTTGCTAAGCATTGTAACCCATGTAGAACCGCGAGTCAATCTCCCTCTGTCTCTGCTTCTATCTCTGTCTCTGTGTTTTTTTGTTCAGTAGGAGGAGAAAGAAAGAAAGGAGAGTGGAGAATAAGAAATGGTCTCTCTAATCCAGTCTACCTTACTTTTTTCCTCTCATGGGGAAATTAGACCAAATAGAGAAAAACAAGCTTAGATAAAAGCCAAAAGGCCAGTGTATTACTAATTGGGTGAATAAACAGTATGTTGTAAAATCTTGTTAATTTGATATCAGGATCATTCAGAATAGCATGAAATTTGAAGTAACTGCTATTCCCCAGCCTTATTAGATAAGATTTTCCCCATTAAAATCAGTCATTTAATCAAAAGCACAAAAATATGTATAATTTGAGGTGGAAATTGGTTCCCAAGGGTACCCTGAGTTGCTAAATTAGTTAGATAACTTGAAGTGAATGTCACTAAACAGCCACGAATTAGCCACAGTGAAAGAATGATCTGTGAGCCACTCTGATTACTTGTCAACAGCAGAAGCAAGAGAGCCACTTAGACTGTAAAGGAAGTAACCTTTGTAGATGGCTTCCTCATATTGACAAGTAATCTGGACAACTTACTGTTTTTCTTTGAAGGTTCATACATGCTCCTGTGCAGGTTTAATGAGATTATAGACATGTTATACTCAGACCCCTTTGCCTCAGAATTGCCCTTCCATTCTAATTATTTAGGTTTTATGGTATTTTTGTTTGTTTTCTAGTCTCCTTCTTGGCCTTAATTAAAAGAGACAGTTTGATAAAATGGCTGCTTTCTTTGTGCACGCACATTCACTGATGTTTGCGGCAAATTTAACTTGAGCTTCTGGGTAAAAGCATGGCACGTTGGGTTGGAACATGCATTAGGTTCCAGATATCAAAGTTAGCTTTAGTTTGACTTTGTGAGATTCTAAAAGCAGCTGTGCTTTGTTGCACTTGCTTAGATCCCAACAGTGATTTAGTTCTGAGGATTATATATTTGTCTCTTATGTGTCAAAAGTCCTATCCCTTGTGACTTTACAACTCTGTTTTTTTATTTAATGTAAAAGCATGATAGCTTCACATTGATGATTGTCAGCAGTTGCTATTTATCATCTGTCAAAAGTTTTTCTCATGGGAAGGCAGAAAATCAAATGGATTATGACTGTTTTTTTAGTTGCTTCAAGGAATCTTACATGACACAAGGTAAAAGAAAAAAAAAAAAAACCAGAATGGTAAAATGATTCCTTGACAAGTAACTTAACATTCAGATAAATCTGTGATTTCATGCACATAACAGAACTGTCATTCACTCTGACAAAATAGCGTATTTTAAAGTGTTATGTCAATTTGCTTATTTGACCTGTAGGTTGCTTTACCACCTGGCCTGGTAGTTACACAGTTTTGTAGTTACTTACATTTCTGGTGAAACCATAAACTGAGTGGTTTGATGACACCACTGAAGAATGTGAAAGAGATACAGTTCATGGATGTTTATTCTTTCAGAATTCTACCTGGTTGCTGAGATTATCATCAAAGTCTGGTAATCTGTCAAAATTGGGGAAGCCAATCTCATAGCAGAGATCAGTGGAATTTTAGTGATTAATTATTATTGATCTGAAATAGATATACCTACTAGGTTACATTTGGAGATAGAAATAATGATAATGTTGGGTATAAGAGGAATCAACCATATAGACATTTTGGAATTAAAAACATGCAACCGGTATAGAACCATATAGAACCATATAAAATGCTAATTGTGTTTTAGGAATACTCATCTTTACCAATGGATATGGAATTTATAGGACTATAGTTTACCTTGAAATGTGTCTTGTCAACTAGATTTTATTTTAGAGAGGAAATATAGATGTATGGTCTAGCCCAGAGTTTCTCAGGATTAGCAATAATAACATTTGTTATGGGGAGCTGTCCTGTGCACTGTAGGATGCTTAGCAATAGCACTGACCTCTACCTACTGGAGGTACCAGTAGTACCCCTAAGTTGTGACAACCCAAAATATCTCTAGTGATTGCCAAATGCACAGTGAGGGTAAAATTGCTCCCCGTTGAAAACCTCTGTTCTGGAGGTAAGAAGGGAGGAGTTCATTCATTCCTCTGAAATAGGGTTTGGAATGGGATTGTTCTTGACCTGGAATTGCAGCCAGCACCCTGAACAGAACAAAGGACTCCAATTACTCTATGTTCTCAATTCAGCGGTGTCCCCATGAGTTGGAAACCACTTCCTTGGAAGTCTTTAAAACTAGTACCATCACAAAACCACTTGCATGCTACACCCCTACCCCACCTCCCCAGCAGCCTCTGCTCAATAAATCAATATAAAAAGACCAAAAGGAGAGAGAAATTTTGGTTTTTTCCTTCCTTCCTTCCTTCCTTCCTTCCTTCCTTCCTTCCTTCCTTCCCCTTTTCTTTCTTTCTTCCTTCCCTTTTTCTTTTTTCCTTCTTTCCTTCCCTCTTTCTTTCTTTCTTTCTCTCTTTCTTTCCCTTCCTTCCTTCCTTCCTTCCTTCCTTCCTTCCTTCCTTCCTTCCTTCCTTCCTTCCTTCCTTCCTTCTTCTCCTCCTCCTCTTTTTTAGGAGTTTAATGTTTGCAGCAAAATGCTAGACTCTGTTTCCTTTTTTTTCCTTCGGGAGAGGAAAAGATTGCTTTATCCTCCCCTAATACAAAGGGAAGTTTCATTTCCAAATACAGTGTGTAGCTGTAATTAGTCAAAACATTCTATTCCTAAACTTTGTGTTTGTTGAGTTGCAAAACATTTAATCCCACCCTGTGTCCTCCAGTGAAGTGAAATATATTGCAGTGTCTGTTAGAGCATTCTGGAAAGCTAGATGTGAAGGTGCATGGTCCTTTCCAGTCCCTATTTTTTTATCATAGAGGAGAATAAAAGCTATGACTGTTATGCATTCTCTGAAATTTGGGGCACTTTTTTTTTTTGAGACAGAATCTCACTCTGTCACCCCGGGTAGAGTACTCCCTACAACCTCAAACTCCTGGCTCAAGCAATCCTCCTGCCTCAGCCTCTCAAGTGGCTGATACTACAGGAACACACCATGACACTTGGTTAATTTTTTTCTATTTTTGGTAGAGACCAGTAGCTCTTGCTCAGGCTGGTCTTGAACTCATGAGCTCAAGCAATCTTCCTCCCTCCACCTCCCACAAGGATTACAAGTGTGAACCACCCCATCAGGCTTTTGGGGGCACTTTTGCATGTCAACACAGTGTTTAATTTTTTCTAAGGATATCAATAGCTGGAATGTCAACAGTACTTAAAGACAACACAATGTTGTCTGTCTTGGAAAAGATGCAGATAATCTCTGCCCCATCCGACCACCCACACATCCTTCCACAGCTCCAGAAAAATGAGTACAGAGGCGAATGGAGTGGGTAGGGGATATGGCATGGCCTAAATAGCTATCTGCCAAGTGATTGAACACGTATCTCAATAAAGGATTTAGAAGCCTGGAAATTAATGAAAGAGGGAACCAGAATGAAACTGCCATATCAGGAGCCTCAGATGGATCCAGAATGAACCAGAGTAAATCCAGAGACACCACTCCACCAGCCTAAGTGGCAGAGCAGGCAAAGGGACCTCTTCTTTTCCTGTCACTATTTCCTTTCCCCAACGAAGCAGCATGCTTTGACCCTCAAGCTCAAATTGTTTTCCCAACTGATAGGAATCTTGTCGGGGAAGAGGCTTCAACAATTGTTTATTAATGCAAATGTGCTCTCTGTTAGGAAAACATTACATGGACAAATCTCAGGTGTATAGTACTATCTCTCTCTATTGGGAAGTTACCATTCGATACATACCTGCTACTTTCATGACTATGTGACGTTTACTCAGCAGGTAGGTCTCAGTCTTCTCAACTGAGGCATCATTGGATGTTTATTTAACTTTGAACATGGAGAAGGAGAACTTTTCTCGAATTAAGCATTGGCTGATTTGTTTAGTGTGGTCTCTCTTTCACCCTCTTTTTTTTTTGTTTTGTTTGTCTCCTTTTTAATGTTAATTTTCTAGAGGAAAAAAAATCTTTCCTTTGAATCTCTATCTTCTCTTTACAGAGGACACATATGCCATCTGGACATGTCCGTCTACTCCTTCTCCCTCCTTAATCTGCCATTTTTCAAATTCTGTCTCCCTCTCCTCTTACTGATTTTGCATTACAAAAACCCAGAGAACCATCTGGCAAGAGCAGAATCCTCTTTGGAAGAGGGCAACAAACTAAGAGTGCAAAGGTCAGAACTCTCTTTAGCATATAAAAAAAGGAGAAATATTTGGAATTGCAGTACATTACTAATTTTTGTTTAATCACATCCTTCTGGTGAGGATTTGTGGCACCTGAAAAGAGATGAAGAATATGTAAATGTGCTGCCCAGACCAACTTTCTATTTCTAGTCAATTACTCCTTTTAAATCTTTTTCTATTGGGAATGTGCATGTTTCCTCTCATGTCTTCTTGAAGCCATCTCTGGCTCAAGTCATCACAGTTGATTTTTACAATCTCAAGAGTAGGGAATTAGTGCCTCAGATATTCCCCTACAACAATAACGGCTAATATTTTTTGAGTACTTACTATGTGTAGACTGTTCAAGATTTGTGTGTATGTGTATGAACTTTGGAGTATAACACACATATAGACAAATGTATGAAACATAGTTGTACTGCTTGATGGATTGTCACAAGATAAATATACCCATGTTAACAACCACCGTTATCATCCTCCTCCCCTAACACTGATACACAGTTTCTATCCCCATCCCCTAATGCAACCCTTATCCTCATTTCAAACATCGTATATTAATTCTGCCTCCTTTAAAAATTTATGTAAATGGAATCGCACTGTGTGTACTCTTTTGTGTCTGGCTTCTTTAACTCAACATTATTGTGAGATTCATTCATGTTGTTGCATATCTGTGCATTCTTATTGCTGTATGGTTTATCCATTATACTTCTACTATTATGACTATTAATGAATGACCATTCTTGTGCCTGATTTTTGCTGAAATATTTCTTTTATGTCTATATCCAGGAGAAAAATTGTTGAGTCATGGGGTATACCACCAAACAATTTTCCAAAATAATTGTACCAATATATACCCCCAATTGCACTATATATGAGAGTTTAGTTATTCCATATATGTTGACACTTTGTATTATTTGTCTTTTTTTGTATAAGCCTTTCTGGTGGGTGTTTATATCTCATTGTGCTATTAATTTGCATATTTTTAAGTCTACTGTTGCTGAGTACCCTTTTATATTTTTCTTGGCTACATGAATATTCTTTGGTAAAGTTCAAGACTTTTGCCTAACAGTCTACTGAGATATCTGCATTTTTCATATTGATTTAAAGATTTTTTCTTGGTGGATGGCTATTTATGGTACTTTGTCAAACGTGTTGTAGACACCACCTTGTATTTTGTGAGTGCTTTTCATTTTCATTGTGGTATTGTTTGATTAAAGAGTAAGTTATTAATTTAAATATAGTCAAATTAAACACCTTTTTTCTCCCTTAGGGTTAGTGCTTTTATGTCCTTGCCTACCTCAAAATGAAGAAGAAATCCATCATGTTTTCTTCCAGAAGTTTTCTTGTTTTCCCTTTAATTTTTAGTTCCACAATCCATATGGAATTGACTTTTTTTGTATAGTATGAAGTGTGGATTGAGTCATTTGTTCTCATACGTAGATCTAACCGATCCAGTACTATTTATTGAAAAGATTATTAAGTCTCAACTGTCCTACACTGTCACATTTGTAAAAAATTAAGTGACAGGTTTTTGCATGTCTCTGTCTGGAATTTTATCCATATGAGCCCAATTGTTTATTCTTACCACGGTTTCTTAATTATTACTGTTTTACAATACATCTTAGTAGCTGGTATGTGTGTTTATTCTTCAAACTTGTCTCCAATTTTGCTCTTCTTTAAGCTTATCTTTGCTCTTTTCTGCCCCTTTTATTTCCATGTAAACTTTAAAATCAGTTTATCAATACCTACCTTCACCCCACTACTAACACGCACATATACACATTTTTAAATATCTATTAACATCTGTATTGAAATTGCAGTGCATCCATTGATCAACTCTAGAAAATTGACTTCTCATTTAAATATCTGGCCTTCTAATTCATGAACATGATACATCTTTCTATTTTTTAAGTCTTCTTTAATTTTTCTCAACAGTGCTCAAGTGAAGTGTGCTAAAATTTCCCAGTATTATTTGGACTTTTCTATTTCTCCTTTTCTGTTAGAAAATTATTAGGATATTTCATACCTGTGTTATTAAGTGTGTGCAAATTATTCTTACTTATGTTTTCTTGGTAGATGAACATTTTTATCATTATGAAATATCCCTCCTTAACTCTAATGATTCTTTTTGCTTTGAAGTATAATTTTGATAGATACTAATATAATAGAACCAGATTACATTTGTTAGTGGTTGCATAATATATTCTTTCCTATTCTTTTACTTTTAAACTTTCTGAGTGTGTCTTTGTAAGGAGTATATAACTTTGTTTTTGTCTTTGATTTTAATCTTGTCTTACTATCTATGTCTTTTACTTGTAATATGAGTCCACTAATTTAGTTGTTGATATAATTGAATTTAAACTTATTGTCCATTTGTTTTTTTTTATTTGTCTCATCTGTTCTATATAGAACCATATATACGTGTGTGTGTGTGTGTGTGTGTATAAAATCAGCCATTTTTATCGGATGTGTAGTATGCAAATATTTTCTCCCATTCTGTAGGATGTCTATTTGCTCTGATGATAGTTTCCTTGGCTGTGCAAAGGCTTTTTAATTTGATCAGGTGCCATTTATTTATTTTCATTGTTACTGTGATTGCCTTTGGGGTCTTCTTTATAAATTCTTTGCCTAGGCCGATGTCTCTAAGAGTTTTTCCAATGTTTTCTTCCAGAATTCTTATAGATTCATGCCTTAGACTTAAGTCTGTTATCCATTGTAAGTTGATTTTTGTAGATTGTTAACCTAGAAATTATAGCTCTTTAATTTAGTAGAACCTAATATAAATATACTTATAGCTTTTCCCAGACAATGCTAAAACCTTCAACTACTTTAACTCTATTTGTCTGTTCCCCCTTATTGTGTTATTATTGTCATGCTTTTAATTCTAAATACAATTTAAACCCAACAGAGCATTATTTTTAGTGCAGTCTATATTCTTTGAAATATACATATCTCAGATATTATATTGAAATATATATCTCTCTCAGATATTTACCATTCTATTGTTTCTTTTTCCTGTTTTTCTTTGCATGATTCTTTATAAGGTCATTTTCTTCTCTTTGAAGAATTACTGTGGGTTTGCAAAGGAAAATTCCCTCAGTATTTTTCTTTCTTTTCTTAAGATATTTATTTTCTCATAGCTTTTGAAGGATATTTTCATTAAGTATAAAATTTTGTACCAGAATTATTTTCTTTTAGCACTTTAAAGGTATTTTTTCTATTGTTTTCTTATTTCCATCATTTCATTGGAAAGTTAGCTGTCAGTTTTATCATTGCTTTTTTGAAGAATATGTTTTTAATTGTTATTTTAAATATTTTTTCTTTGCTTTGGTTTTTAACCATTTTACCATAATATCCCTAGGTTGTAGTTTTATCTGTGTTTATCCTACTTTGAGTTTATAGGCCTTCTGTGGCTTGATGTTTTTCTTTAATTTTGAATAAAACTTAGTCATTATTTTTAAAACATTACTTCTGTCCCATTTTGTCTTCTTCTTTCTACTATCCTAATTATACGTTAGAGTTTTTCATGAGTTCTCATATATCTCAAAAACTCTTTTCTGTATTTTAAATCTTTTTTCCTCTGTGTGTCAGTCTTGCTTTTTCCTATTGATACACCTTCCAGTTCAATGATCCTGTCCACCATGTCCAATATGTTCTTAAACCCATCTATTGAATTCTCATTTTAAGATATTGTATTTTTCAGTTCTAGAATTTCTATGTTGAAATGCTTCATCTGGTCGTCTACGTTCTTGAATATACTAGTTATAGTTTTTCTAAATCTACGTCTGTTATCTCAAATTCCATATCACCTGTGAGTTTCTTTCTATTATTTGTTCCTCCACCCATTGGTCCTGCATACGGGAGCTTGCTCATTTTTAACTAAATGGCAGAAATCTTGCATGAAAAGTTATCTATCTATTTATTCCAGAGACTGTTCACTCTGTTCTCTGGTAGCCAGCTAGAATAAGGGTAAATCAACACAACCCAATCAGAGTGTGAGCTGACAGGGAATTGGGTTTGGCTCTTTGTAAAGTTGTTCACCTCTGCTTCATTGCCTTTCCTAAGCTGTAGCCCTCTGGCATTTCCAAATGGAGCCCTTCCTCTTGAACAATAAGTTTTGTTTTGCTAGCATCATGAGAGGCTCAAAAGATCTGCTCAGCTTTTCTGGTGATTTATGCTTGGTTTCTTATATTATTTCCTGAGCAGTTTAACAATTGATAGATACAACAGGGAGAAAGTTAATTTGGCGTGTTAGTTTCACTCTCTTGCTCCTTCCTTCTTTTGGGGATCTAGACCTTTCAAGTTCTCTGGTGCTGTTAAATGAGGGATTATTAGCCATTGTTTAGACATGGACACCTTTGTTAATCTAATATAGTCTATGGCTGCTTCTCAGAACAATAAATAATAATAATAATAAATATATAAAATAAAATCATATGATTATGAAAAGAGCTAATCATATTAAAACACCATGTCAAAGTATACATATATTTTGAAATTTAGAGCTATGATATATGTGCTTCTTAAAACCAGTAAAAATCTAGCAACAGGTTTCACAACTATCATAGTTTTGAGGTAGTATATATTAGTCAGGGTTCTCCAGAGACACATAACCAATAGGATGTATATATATATATATGTACACACATACACATACACATAGAAAGGGAGAGAGAGGGAGAGAAAGAGAGAATTGGCTTATGTGACTATGGAATTGATTTTAGTGCCATTGCAGTTTACTCCAAGAACCATGCCTTACTTTGTGGAACTTACATGACCCACTTGATTTCTATAACACAAAAAAGTTTTGCTGTAAAGGTGAAGAATCAATGTCTTTGCTATCATAAAGCAAATACTACCAAATTTTAAATGGCCATTCTTCTGCAAAAACAAAAATCAAACCAACCAAACATACACAATTTCAAAATCAATCACTGTAATTCTTCTGTTTTCTTCATGGCGCTTGTTAACATTAGAATAAAACAGCTTTTCTTGTCTCTGATTTGAAGCTCAGTGGCTGCCTTTTCTCTGCACCTGTCTTCTTTTAGTAGTCCGCTTCTTAAAGATAAAAATGTAGGGGAGGGAGATGTTTCTAAACTATTTCAGAAGAGCAATACCATTTGGGTGAGATGTAAATTATAAAAAGTGTAAAAGACACAGACTACATGATACTCTCAGTGTTTAATCTCATTATATGGACCTCTTCACTCCCTGTCTGACCACTAGACATGACCAAGGGCTCCCTCGGTAATGAAGTGTGATGCCTCCTTCACAGCACTTAAATTGTGTGCTGATCTGTGTGTTCATTATTTGTAGCTACTATTGGAGTATGCCTAGTGCAGTGCCTAGCACACAGCACTTCCTAAATATTTTGGGAATAAATGAAAGTTCAGGGCATATCAAAGGCCATGCGAGTTAAGTATCAAGTTTGGGAATTCTCATCCCAAGTGAGTTTTTTTTTTTTGTTTTCATTTACTCACATGGTTATTTCAATAACTCAAATGGTTATTAACTACCTAGGTTAAAATAAAATATCTAGAGATGTTTATCTTGAGAGAAAAAAGTCAATATAGAACAAAATATTAAAGTGCATGGCATAGTCAAACATTCCCAGGATGGAGAATTGTCATAAAATATATTAATCTACTTATATAAATATGTATGCATGCATATTCTCCATGTTCCAATTATATTTCAGAGGGCTTACAGGAGCACACACACCAGAAAAACAATATATTATTTTAAAACATAAGAAAAAAAAGGAAATATTTTTAAATAGGGGCATATAATAGTGCCGAAAAGTCCTAGTAGCTGTGAGATGTTTCATGGAGGACACTAGAGTTGATTTGAGCCTTTAAGAAGCAATTTAGGCTAGGTGCAGTGGCTCACACCTGTAATCTCAACTCTTCGGGAAGCTGAAGCAAGCAGATAGCTTGAGGCCAGGAGTTTGATACCAGCCTGGGCAGCACAGCAAGACCCTGTCTCTAAAAAAATTTAAAAATTAGCCTGGCATGGTAGCATGCACCTGTAGTCCCAGCTACTCAGGAGGCTGAGGCAGGAGGATTGCTTGAACCCAGGAGTTTGAGGTAGCTGTGAGCTATGATGATGCCACTGCACTCTAATTCAGGCAACCAACTGAGACTCTGTCTCAAAAACAAAAACAAAAGAAACAAGCAAACAAAAAGGAATTTATTTGAATATTCAGAATGAAAAGAAGAAAGAGAGGAAAACTATAAAGTTAGGGTACTACTTTAAGACAAAAGAATGGAATTAATGTGTTTGACATATGATCAGGGGAAGTTTGAGTTTTTTGTGAACATCTCTTTAGGTAAAGGAAAATAAAATTATAAAAACAAAATTAGGAGAGACTCTTTAGGGACCATTGCAAACAAGAAGGCATGAAGTTTAAACTTGATTAGCTTCTAAGTCCACCTGCCTGGTAAAATAGTCTGTCCAAGTGAGAATCAGGACATTTCCATGGGGATAAGGAAAAGTGAGACTGGAGAAAGGAGGTGAGATACAAAAGACTCTGACACTAAGATGTCAAATTTAAGTTTGACTTCCATAGTGCTGACAAGCTATTGGATGTTTTCTCATAATGGCATGAAATGTAGACATTGGCATCTTTAGAAGATTCATTTAGATTCACTTGAGGGATGAGTGGATTCAGAGACTCATTGGAAGGCCATATGTGTAATTCGTGAGGTAATAAACATTGTAACAGACTTCATGCAATGTGCCATATTAGGAATTGTGTTCTTCATGAAAATTGTACCTTTTTCAGTGGTGCTAAAAAGGAAAAAATAGAGCATTGCTTCTGAAGAAAGAAGTTATTGGGAGAATGCAGGGGGGAATATTATTTCTATTAAAATCATTTTATTGAATAAGTCTTTGAGCATAATAATAATTATTAATGAATTAGAGCTTTTATAGTTCATGATCTAATAATTATTAGATAAGTTAGACATAACATTCTTTGTCCAAGATTTTTAAAACCAAATGTTAAAATTATTAAGGATGTTTTCTTTTGATTTTGATTGACATGCATGTGCTGAAAGATGGTGGACCCAAATCTTTTATCCCATTCCCCTCTGTGCTCAGAACTGCCATGGACTTCACTGGGAGCTTTATATAGAAATATTCTTGAGTCTCAGAGATCTTTAAAAGGAAATTTAGGCATGCTATCCTGGTTCTTCAATTGGCAAATAAAACTGAAATTCAATTTTCTGGTATCCCAGGAAAATAGTACGCTTTCCAACAGAATGTCAAGATATTTTCCTAAGTAGATAAGATCAAAGTAAAAAAAAAATATGTGAGAAGAAGAGCTTCCTTATGACTCTTATAAAGTCTGATAGAGCTGTTTTTCTAAAGAAAAATCAGCATGCTTTATTAGACATATCTAGTGTATCCAGTCTTTCGGACAGAAGTGAGAAAAAAGTAAATGTTAAATTAAAAAGCAAAGCTGGAGGTTCATTTTAATAAATGCATACACCAAGGACCATCAACGGATGCTAAAACTATTGAAGACAAATACTGCAGGGAAGAGAATATTCACTGGTAAACAGACACCACTCCTGAGACCACTTACTAGCTGCAGTGGGACAATAAGCTATCATGGGTAACCTAGATTGGAATCTTGTTTGAAAAAAAACATGCAGCCCTTAACAAAAATATTTGGGGAGGGAGATACTTGGAAGAACTTGATTATGAGTTAGTTACCAGGAATTAAGTGTAATGATGAATGTATACCACGGCCACTTGCTTGTCACTATGGTGTGTGTTAGTGTGGGGTGTGTGAGTGCAATAGGAGGGGCGCAAGCGACAAGAGAATCTTCCTACTGGACTCCTTCAGGGTCACGTGCCTTAAAAGAGAGATTAACAGACAAAAGGGAGATGGGATGTTGAGCCTGTAAAACAAACACATATTTATTATACTGTTTTTCCATTTTATTGTCTTTATTTTCTGGAGTTTGTTCTTTCCCCTTTAAAGACACCATTTCTTCTATCACTCTGCTTCTCTGGGGGCCACTCCAACTTCTTGATTCTGGAGTTGTCAGAAGAAAATTCAAAAACATCTCTTGTTTCAAGAGATTGAAATTTCAAAATTCAAAAACATCTATGCAGAAAAATAATAAACTTTTAGACCATGCCAACTTCATCTTTCACAACCAAAGAGGATTTTTGAGTTATTTCCTAAAAAAAAAAAAAAAAAGTAAAATAAAAGTACAAAAAAGCATCTACCCTAAGTCTCTAACCTTATCAACATAAAAAGCAATCGGAAAGCTTTGAAATTTTAGCCTTTCTTTAAAATGACTTCCTCTACCACATACAGTCTTTGGGTAGGAGGCAGAGGAGCATAAAATCCTATCTTCCTTTTTCTAATAAAAACCATAGGTGTTAAGGCTCCCATCCACCAATATCCTTGGTATCTGTACACTGCTTATTACCTCTGATTCATAAACACGGTATGCATTTCTAGTTTCTGGACTCCACTTGTATGCTAGTATATTAGATGTATAGATTTACTTTTTCATTTGTCTCTTGTCCTAACCCTTCTATTCTTCTGTTTATTGGTATTTTGCTTGCCAAGCCCTACAAATTCTTTTTCAAGAAATACTAAGATCACAGTGTTGTTGCTGGATGACAAAAATAAAGGCAATGAAGATCTAAGCTGGTTCTGGGTCACTGGGACGTAGAACTGTGGTTCCCATGCTGAACTGGCAGTCCTGGACCCCCCAGGTACTTCCATGGCCACAGCATACCTGGGAACATTGTCCTCTCCACATTTTGGGAGGTTAAGTAGCCTATTTCAGGCTATTTTGTCTGCTCATTGGTCTGTTAATAAAGAGTTCATTACACTGTGAAAATCTGTCTTTCATTCAATCTCACAACATCCTTCTCATTAGCACTACCTATTGCATAGCTTAGAAGCCAAGGAGGATCCTAGAGGAGAAATAACGTGAGCTCACAAATCACACTGGTGAAACAGCGAGGCACAAGGTCTGGGTCTCCTGCCTCTGGCTTTTGTTAGAGCATGATGTTATAGCATGATGTTAAATTTTATTTGAAATGTTATCTCTGTGTTTACATGTGTCATTTTCTATTATCTTCTCCAGCCCTAACCTCAAGTGGGGTCACCTGATCCCACTTTCTACATCAGGCAAAAAGTACAGGGGCAAGACATTGTTCTCAGTTTCCTTTCCCATCATGAGATGGGACTGCTCATGAGAGCTCCTGAGAGCTCATGAGAATCATCTGCTCTCTGGTCTCCTAGGGAAAAGAATCAGTATTTCAATTATAATTTATTGCCCTTCTTTTTTTATGTAAAAGTTCCCTTCTAATGAAGTGTGGACATAAGATAAGATAAATTTTCAAGGTGGTGGAATAGCCCTGAGCTGCAGAGAAAAAATATAACATTATTATTGTAAATCATTTATTCTTTTCCTACTACCTTAACTTACCTAATCCGAAGGGCCCTAACTTCCATGTCGTTGCCCCACTTTTGTCCATCGCATGCCAGAGATCAGTGTTACTGAACTCCTCACGGAATGTGAAATCCAGAATTTCTGTAATTAGATTCAAGGGGTCAGGATATCTCCTCTAGTGCTTCATTTGAACTTTCCACTATCTCTGGCCTTTAACGAATCAAATTCAACAGGTATGTTTGAACTCCAGTTACCGTGTTTGTAAATACAAAAGAAGCATAAGGAATTTACAACCCGGGGTTGGAAGATAAAATAAACTTAAGTTTAAAAAGAAAGATCAGATAGGGGAATATGCACTAACCCAGGCATAAGATAGTAAACTATGCTGGTGCCTAGAGATATAGAGGAGAAAAGTGAGTATGAGAGAAATATTGAAGGAAATATGGCAGTGATCAGAGACCGGGGATGGATAGTGATGAAGGAAAAGGAAGAATAACTTATCCGTAAAGCTTCTCACCTGGGAGATTGGAATTTTAGTGGTACTTGGGTGTGGAATATAAATATAAGATGGAGTCAAGTTTTGCATTTGAGAGCTTGCAGGCTGAGAAAAGGATTACTGCACATGACCAGTGATCCCAATGTCTGGATTTTCTTTAGAGTTACGTGGACATCATAGACCAACACTTCTCAGATAATTTTCATCAGTTCAAGGGCTCTGAGTGGTCTATTCTTGACAATAAAATATAAGAAGAAGCAAAGTTAGCAAATACAGATCTTTCTCTCCAGCTCTCCTTGTTAATGATCTGGTTTGATGGCAGTGCTGACTAAAATTGTCAATATCTTTTAAATAAGAAACTTTTCTCATCTGTCAACTACTGTTAAGGAGGAAGACTCATGGACATAACTCTTCCTATCCATCTCAGGCCAAAAGGGGGAAAAGCTACATTTGTAGTTTCTCTAGAGGAACTAAACATAAAATTCTAGAAACCAGCATTTGAGCATTTAAAAGAGATAACACAATTCTATACATGTCCTTCAAAATTTTTATAAGTTCTCAGAAGTATGTAGGTAGCATACTTCAAAAAGTTTAGACGACTCTTAGTCAATGGACCAAAGTTTCACTGATGAACTAAAGAGATAAGGTCTTATGCTTGTAGTAATAATACAACACTTTGTACTTCTGATAATCCTTTTATCTGAGGAGCTCAAGGGACAGTAAAGGAAAAATCGAAATAGGAGAAATGGGAGTAATAATAGCACAGTTAAAGCAAGTGGAGAAATATTCTGTATAGATCAAGGTCAAGAATTTCCAAAATGGTTCAATAATGTAACTGTATCCTTCCTGTTCTCACACACAAATGCGGCAGCCCCTGCAGATTTGCAACAGAAAACACAGCACAGAAATTGAAACTGCAAAATTATTCTCCCAAAGAACTTCAGTCTCACTACAACTTTTCAGGGCAGGGAGTTATAATACCTTTGAACTCTAGTACAGTATCTTGTCTAGTCACTGGTGAAGTTTTGGATATTACTGTCCAAACAGTAACAAGAAAAAATCTGCACCAAGCTAACATGATTTAACACCATATGCTTTATGAGGACAATTACACAGAAATGCAGACTTCAGCCACAAAGGATAGAGGTGATTTCCCAAAGTGTCCTATGGCCCCTGTGAAAATGACTAGAATTGTACATGGTCAAACACTTAGGAAAGACGCACACTTACCCCTTGTGGAAACTCAACATATATATATATATATATATAGAGAGAGAGAGAGAGAGAGAGAGAGAGTTTCTACTATATATATAGTGTGTATATATATACATGTATATATACACACATACACACATACATACACTCAATACACTCAAACTTTTATATCCATCTCTCCTCATCAAACACTTAGTAACATCTTTTGGGACACCTGTAGTTTTTGAGAAGACAGTTTGGGAAAGTGGCATGGTGGAAGTAAAATTCCTCAGACTTTAGAAGATCTGGTTCTGATGTCACCCACTAGATATATGACCATAGATAAAACATTTAGGTTTTCTAAGCCTCAGTTTATTTGCCAATAAAGTGAGGATTTTATGGTAGATAGCATAATCCTTAGTTCTTTTTGGCAATAAAATTCTGTGATTCTATTTGAAGCATTCATTTAGAGCTTAACATCTGTAAATATACCATATGGACCTTGTGCTAAATTCACAAGAACTTATAAAAAACTTCAATTCATAAGAAAAAATGTGTTAGTATAATGATCCAAACATCTCTACTTTCTTGTTCAGGTAAACTTTCTTACTTTTGCAAGGGAAGAGGTCATCAATTTCTTTGTTTCCTCATAAACACCTGATTAAATGTGATTTGTACAACAATAAAAGTATGTAAAAGATCGGTGAGATGCAATCTCTAGATAATGGTACTTTTCGTGAAAGACCAACATGTTCCATCCAAGGAGTGTCTTCAGCAGTTAGCATGCTATATTTAATTTCTAGGTGGCAGCAGCAAAGCTGCCATCTCATCTATCAGCGTGTTGAGAGCACATGGTGCTTGTCTCTGCCGGAAAAGCTGCTGTGGAATATGGTAAATCTCAAAGGCCCCGAGTGCCTGCCTTGCCGCTTCAGCTCCCTCTTCTGCTCAGTCATCCAGGGTGAGAGGATGTGATCAGAATTGTAAAGTCAAGGAGAAAATTCACTCAAATGATCTTCTGGAGCCACTGAAACAGAAAGTTATGACAGAAACTTCTAAAAACTTTTCTTGGGATACTTCAGTAATCCATTAAGAAAATACCCCTGTATTTCTGCTCTATCTAGATGGCATATACGCTACTAGAGTGCTTCTAAACCTGGCTACACCTCAAATCTCCTGAGCACATTTCAAATGAAAATTGAGGTTCCTGGGCTCTAGCAGGACTTGTGGAATCAGAATCTCTGAGGGTGGGACCCAGGGCTCTATTTTGTAAAGCTTACCCAGTCTGGCTCACACCAGCAAAGCTGGCCACAGTATAGGAGTAAAATGGAGCACTTTGTCTCATGGAATGTGATCCTCCTAGAAATAGTTATATTCCTACTTAGTTTTTGGAGACGCGTGCAAATTTTGAGTTTCATTTAGGGCAACTACTGCAAATCCATGGCCAGCTATGGACATTGTTGCCTCTTTAACTGAGTTAGTTGCTGCCATGAATGATCAGTTATGTTTTCTTTTAAATTAAGCACTTTTGGCCCATGTCTGTAACATCTTTTGTAGCCATAATTTACTCACCTATTAGAGAACATGACTAGCCAAATTTTGCAAAAGGAAAACTATCATCCTTACATATAAGGAGATAGACTGAAAGAGAATGATACATGTTAAAAAAGGCAAGAAAGGAAAAGATTAAATTACCTCTAACATTAATGGTTTCTATGCCCTTAGATAACTTATTTGAGCCTCTCTGAACCTCAGCATCTCTATCAGGAGAGTGGGTAAGGATGGGACAGCCTGGATGTAAGAGTAACATGGTAGAGATGATCATAGTTGCTACTTCAAAAGGAAGGGACAGCAAATATTTATTGAGTAGCTATTATATTAATAATGTATCAGACCTATTGCTTGGTGCTTCTACAGATATCATCTCATATAATCCTCAAAGAGCACTGAAAATCTTCACTAATACTCTCATTAATACAGATGATTAAAGCGCAAATGAAGAGGTCTAGAGATGGCAGATTAGACGCACATATTTACACCTATTCCCTTGATATCTTATTCATATGGAAGTAAAAGGAGTTCCTAAAAGATATATACAAACAAAAGTAAAAATAAAAAAGAATATACACACCTCAGGTTCAGAAGCTAGAAAGTAAACAGGAGGATGGTAGTTGACTTTGCAGACATCAGAAAGTCACACCATAAATCAACAGTGACAAATTCTAATAAGCAAAACTATTTATACCACAGAACCCATAAAAGGCACAAAAACGGGCTACTACGGGCACTTTTGGAAGGGAGTTTGAGACTAGTGTTTAAAAAGAATAAGTAGTTGAAAGCCCATATATGAAATACTTGGTCATCCTTACCCATTCTATCATTGTGTGTAGCTGGCAGAAGACTGGAAATTTCTTCTCTGGAGAAGTTATAATGGAGGGACAATAGGCAAGAGGTATAGCTGGGAGTGAGAATACTGTATTGAAAACAAAGATAGTAAATGGAATATTACATTTCCAAAAGTGAGGATTTTTTTCAAGTATTTTTAACACTTGTCTCCCAGAATACTGACAGCCAGACTCTTACCCTCCAGTTGAAAGACTAGAAGAATCTTCTCCATGGAATCTGACCATCCCAAGAGAAAAAGAGCTAAGGATACTGACATTGGGGTTCTCCATCCTTACTGCCTAACCAGACCAGCCTATAATAAACTCAGTGATGGAGAATTGCTACCAGGGATTTAGAGATTCCAATAAGCTGCTAAGTGCCCACGTTTCATTATGAGTAGGCAGCCAGACACTAGGCAATGAAGGAAATCCTCTACTGTTAAAGTCAAAGACAAAATCATACAAAGAGAGGAAAAATCCCTCGAAGAAATTGAGACTGTGCAAGAAAGAAAGACTTATAAAAAAAACAGAAATAGAGATATATGAGAAGACACTGACTTGATGAAATCAGCACACAGTGCTGTTACAGTATAAGGCTTAGAGAAAAAAAGTACCCCTTGGATATTAAAAACGTGATAGTGGAAACTTAAAAAAAATGGTTTGGAAGATAAAGCTAAGGAAACCTCCCCTCAAAAAAGTAAACTGTAAAGGAAATGGATGTAAGAAAGGAAAGTTAAAAAAATTAAAGGGTCATTTCAGAAAGAGAAAGCAGGGAGGTAATCATCAAAGAAATAAAGACTATTCCCCAGCACTGGGGCAAGCGTTAAGATTGAGACATTCTGCTGTGTACCAAACAGAATGAGTAACATAAGATCTGCACTATGATAATCATCATGAAACTTTGGGACACTGGAGAAAAGGAGAACACTTAACAACTCTCAAGAAACAAGATTTCATTAAAATGACCAAAAAATAAGAATGACATCGGCCTTTTCAACAACATCAATGGAATCTTAAAGATAATGGATAAATGCTTTCAAAATTTTGAGGGAAATAAATTCTTAGCAAGGATTCTGTACTAAATAATCATAAATAGAATAAATAAAGACAAACAGTTAATAAAAATATTTACGTCTAGAGCATGCTTTTCTAGAAAGCTACTAAAATATATATATTCCAACAAAATGAATGAATAAAGAAGGAAAAGGAAGACAAGGGTTCTAGTAAACATTGGATTCAGCTGAAGAGGTAAGTAAAGAAAATCCCCCAAGATTATGAGAGAAGAGATCCTACGATGACAGCTGTTCTCTATATTTAGACTGAAGTGATCCAGAAGGCTCCATCAGTGATAACTGCAAAAAGATAAAATAGGTAGAATATCTAATGTGTTTTAATGTATTGAAAAGGTGTAAATAATTGGCAGAGTGCTTGGATTTAAACTACTGATTCTTCTTATAAAGAAAATCAAGCAAGCTATAAACAAGTCAATTATGAACTCTAGGAAAAGCAGAAAGTTGTGCAGGAAATAAAATGACACTGAGGATGACACCATATATTACATGACTTGGGGCGAATACTTTTGTATGGTTAAAACAAACAGAATGTGAATCTAAACAACATTTGATATACCTACATTAAGAGGAGGGAGGATGGAAACTGTGTGACTGTGGTGGGACCCAGGGGAAGGGAGGGGATTGAAAGAGACTGAGATCCTCACGTTCCATAGCTGGAAGTCGATAGTTAATGCTTAAATCTGAAATTAAGCAAGTAAGGAATGTTTCTGGAAGCAGGAAGCGGGGTGAGTAGGGTACAGGAGGAATTGAAACTGATTGTTTTTAAAACAAGCCTTGTGGAAATATTTGGCTCTTAAAACTATGTGATGTGCTAATTTGATAAAAAATCAAATTAAATAGAAGCCTATTTTTGAATCATTTCCAGACTAAATGTCATTGTGATTTGGAGACCCAGTGACACAGTTGATATTTTTTTATGGATATACATCCACAGAAATGCTATAAAACAGTGTTGCATTTATAATTACATTAGTATTTCTATGTAGAAAATTCCATGAAAGGGGTTGTGAATTTTTTAACTCTTCTGTTGCAAAATGACGATTTCACAGATAAAATAATATGTTTACATTTGATATTGCCAAGTACTGCTACACTGTTCATTTAAAAGACGTAGCTTTCAGAATAAGAGACCAATTTTCAAGGATTGTTGGCAAACCATCTTTGGTTTATTTTCCTTTAAAAAGAAGTTATGTGGGTACATTTAAGCATGAAAAACAGAATTTTAAAGACATAGAACAACTCTTATTACTGAGGGGAGGAACACATATCCTGCTGTCTGTGCTGATAATTCCAAAGATCTTATTGAGATTTAAGAAATTGTCCAATAAGACTACAACTTTAACCAGCCCATTGGATTTTCACACCTTTTCTTCCCACATTCCAGTTACACAGCAATAGTACTTCTATTACTTTGCAGAAATAATGATAAGGCTTTGTTTCAGAATTTCCAGCTATTAAAATTCTTATCATTCCATGGTGTGGCTTTTATCAAATTCTGGGACTACAGTCACTGCTCATTTCCACAGAACACTGGAGCCCTACCAAGGCTGCTGTGAGCACATTCCCATTGATCTTGGTCCCCAAGACTTGCCTGCCACTGGAGTGCTGTTCATTGCATTCTTCTCCCCAGTAAATTCAGCCTTTTCAGTTTTGATTTTCCAATGCCTTCCCATTTTTCAAGGTCCATCTCCCACTGTTTTCATTTATAAATCATCATTAGTCTGCTTGTTTCAGTTACAAGTGTCTTATTTGTTGTATTTAGAAGTTATTTTAAAATTATGATGTGACTTCTCAAGTCATAGCATTTGATGTTAATTATTTACTACAGTGTTTACTTTCCTTTATATTTATGTTTATTTCCTAAACTGAAAGGAAAGCTTTTTGAGGGCAGGGGCTATGTCCAACATATTTTTATATCACCACTGTGGTATCTGCACACAATCAACACTCAATACATTTTTGTTCAATTAGCTTTATCATTTATTAATCCATGTGTCAGGCAGGATCTGGGGAATAGATGTGAATAAAAGAGACAGTATAGTTACTCTAATGGACATTACAATCTAGTGGAGAAAATAAACATTGATAAAATGATGAAGCAAATAAAATTACATTTGATCCATCATGAAAAGCATATGATATTTTAAGAGCATCTAGAATCAGTGAGTCAGGGATGACCTTGCTGAGGCTTGTGCCAATTTGTTAACTGGGGTAGACTATGTCTGGGAGTGAGACTTAAGGTACAATTTATCCTGAGGCAAAATTTCTCTCCAGCTATGAAGCTATGAAATCAGACAAGTTATTTATTTATTTATTTATTTTTGCAGTGATTTAAACAAAAATCTTTTTATTATTGTCAAAACCTAAAGTAAAGACAGACAAGTTATACGTTTCCAAAATACAGTGGTGGGACAGGCGTAAAATAGATATTTTCATTCCACATGGGAGAAATTGGAAGGAAGAAAGGGGTGTTGTGTCCCAAGCAAGTCCAAAACCTAGCAAGGCAAATTTCATTAGATCTTAGTGCTTGAGAATACGCCTCTTTGTTGTGATGTTTTGGCCTTCAGGTCCACTGGAAAGGCAGCATCCCCCGTATGATCATCTCCAAAGTTCTGTGGGCAGCTACAGCCCTTTGATTGAGTAGGATGGCCCCACCATATAATGTAAGTTAGATCTCTCATGAAACACTAGTACATAATTCTGCCAGTTCTTTGCTACTTTGTAACAAGGATCACTTTTCCTCTGGTTTCAAATAACCTGTTCCTCATTTCCATCTCAGACTTCACTACAGTGGCATTTACTCATTACCCAGTTCCAAAGCCACTTCCACATGTTTCAGGAATTTTTTACAGAAGCACCCCACTTCTGGTACCAAAATTTGCCACACTGCCTTCTCTTTCTCTGCCTGCACCTATGACCTCATAGGAAGTTCCAATCAGTTGGCAGAGAAAGAGAAGACTTGGGCCTGACTTACAGATAGTTCTGCATTTTATACAGGCACCACCCAAAAGTGGACAACGGCTTCACTAGAGCACTTTTCTGGAACATCTCTGCAGGGCAGTGGTAAAGGGAAATCTTCCTGTTGGGCAGAATTTGAGCAGTGCATCTAGTGCATCACTTAGCTTGGAAGGAGAACTGGTCAGATGTGTGATTATACACTCTTTCATGGGCTATGGCCATAAATTTGGCCAGATAGTCAGGGGCTTTGAAGGAACATAACTGGAAAATTGGTGACAAGGACATCTAGGGGAGAGGTCTATAGATAGACTTTTCTAAATGGGGGGGGAAACCCCATGAAGATATTTGCATTCCATGTGAATGCTCACCAAAGGGTGGCTTAGCAGAGAAAGATTTTAATAATCAAATGGATAAGATGACCCGTCTATGGGTGCCAGTCAGCCACTTTCCCCAGCCACCCTGTCATTGCCCAATGAGCTCATGGGCAAAGTAGTCATGGTAGCAAGGCTGGAGGATACACACGCGCTTTGCAACATGAACTTCCATTCACCAAGTCCAACCTGTCCATAGCCACTGCTGAGTGCCCAATTTGCCAACAACAGAGACCAGTACTGAGTCTCTGATATGACACCATTCCCCAGGTGATCAGTCACATACCAGGTGGGAGGCTGGTTACATTGGGCAACTTCCATTATGGAATGGGCAGCATTTTGTTCTTAATTGAAATAGGCACCAACTCTGGCTACAGATTTGCCTTCCCTTCATGCAATGCTTCTGCTAAAACTATCATCCATGGACTTACAGAATGCCTTGTCCACCATCATGATATTCCACAGGGTATTACTTGTGATCTAGGAACTCACTTCAAAGCAAATAAAGTGTGGCAATGGGCCCATGCTCATGGAATTCACTGAATCGTATAATGTTCTCCACAATTCGGGTGCAGAAATGCCTGTTTCTGGGTGTATAGCTTAGTTTATAATCTGCCAATAATTCTTCCCCCAAAGGTTTTGTCTGATCAGAAAAATAAAGTTTCTTTAGATTCATTAAAAAGGGAAAAGTCCAATTTTAAAACACCAAATAGAAATAGTTCAGTAGCTGTTTTAGTTTTTTCCTGTGGATGGCAGGATCTGGTTCCTCCAGAGAGGTAGTCAGACTGTGAAACCTAACTTCTTTCTGCTAGCTAGCTTTATCTGCACTGCCTTAGTTTAAGCACTATCACCTACTGAGAGAGGCCAGAAAGCCAAAATAATGCACCAGGACATCCTTGGGGAGCCACACACACCATATGAAGGGCAGGAGAGTTCCATTTCTCATATTCAGTTTCTTCTAAACACTCACACATCAACTTCTGTAATCAAAGATGAATGCCTAAAAATTTGCACAGTAATAGAATGTAATGAAGCACCTAGTTTCTGATGTCTCCAGTATGCAAAGGAAAAAGTTTCAAGAGCAGAAATCCAAGAGGTTTGTATCTGCAATGTTCAGCACTTGTGAGACCATTTCATAAAACATGTGTCTCAATGTCTATTTGTATTGTCTCTTCCAGGGAAATACATACCACAGTTTTCCTTTCTAATGGTTGAATTTACAATCTGGTAAATGCAAGAAGTGGCGATTCTGTGTCTTTTGTATCTAATAATAATACACCCACCTCCAAATACCATTACATTGGGGATGATGATGTAACATGAATTTTGGGGGTACACATTCAGTCCATAACAGTGCTTAGTAAATGTTTAATGGATTGGCCTAAATATCTGTTAAGGCATTATTAGTAAATAGCTGTTGTAGAAAACAGAGAACAAAGATTAGAAGCTAAACATCAAAGGAGAAGAAATTCATATGCAAAATTTTAGAGTATATTGAAACTTGTGAAGTAACCCTCAACAGGGGAATTTCTCTGTGCAAGGGATAATTAAAACAAATGTGGAATGCCTAAATTAATTAATTAAATAAAAGGATATTTATGACTTTGTTTTAAACTCATTTTACAACCAGTTTTATTTTACTGTTTTATTTACTCTTAATTCCTAGTACAATATTATTTTATCTTTGATTTCAGCATTGATTACATTACACTAAGATTAATCATGAGATCTGTGGTGCAGTCAGGCAACCTCGATGCAGTGGCATGCACAATTCCTCTCTTTCTCTCTCTCTCATTTGGATAAGAAAAGTGAATTAGTAATGACCTAATGATGAGATAATCTCATGTGAGGGGTTTTACATAATAATGTAAATAATAAACTTAGGTTTTGGCCCATCTATTATTTTTTTTTATGGGAGTTTGGAGTTAATTAATAAAAATGTCAAGAATTTGCAAATAAAAGAATGTTTGATCCAAGCATTAGAGTCAATGGACTCTTGAAGATAAATGAAAATAATTGACTTTTATATATCTGGATCAGAAAAAGCTGAAGCATACCATTTATTTAAAGCCCAGGAAAACATATGGGGTTCAGTGATAAACTCCTGGCTGTCTCAGAATAACAGGGAAGTGGTTTAAATAGCAAAATAGATTTTTGCATTAGGTAGAAAAAAAAATCCCTCCACACTCACCACAGTTGGCCAGTGAATTAGTTAATTATATGTATTTTTAAAACCGAATATCAAATAGTTTGTTTGACTAAACTTAAAGATTTATGACAGGCTTTATTTTCTCTTCAATTGATTGTTTGGCTAAATTAACCAAATAAAACTATTATCCTTTGAATCTCTAAATCAATTCAAGAATTACTAAATTCTCAATCAAATTTCCCTGAGAGACCATTAATTTTAACTGTTGGTATGATGTTAGAGGAAAAGAATTAAGAGAATCAATAGGAAGTGTCTTTTTTTATAAAATATAAATTAATAGTCATGAATTTAAAATAATTTCAAAGTCATTCCAGTAAACAGATGAAAGAATTTATGGAGTTTTCTGCCAAGCACATAATTTCTCCATTCTTAATGTTCTTGATCATTTTTCTCTATCTGTGGATCTCAGAATGCACCTCTAGCCCTCCAATATACGCTACTCCCTCTGTCAATTATGTTCTTATGAAGTAGGGCACATACAACTTTCTATGGAGCTTTTATAATTTAAATGTAAAAGCCTATATTTGTGAGTGGCCTGACCAATGAAATTTGATAATTCACTAATGCACCTATCATTAAAGCCAGAACTTATGGCCAAGCTAGAACCCAGTATGGTTGAACCCAGAACGCTTCCCATTTGATTGGGACATTTACTGGTTACAATTGATGATGAAAATAATTTACAGAGTTACTTACTACAGAGTCATGATATAAGACCAGTAAGTGTAGGTCTGTGCCCTTTTTCACTGTATCTGAGAATAATAGCATTTGCATCATGAGAGGTCTGAATATCTGTCTTTTAAACACTCGACCCATAGCCCACGTCACTGTGAAGATCTCTCTACCCCTCCAGGTCCTGACTTACAAAGTTTCCCTCCCCTATAGGGCAGGGACAATGGAAGGACAAAAGAGTCACTAATGGTCTCTGCCAGGAGTGACACACAAGTTAGACATTTTGTGGAAAAAGGAGCAAAGCAGCAGCTTCAGATTGGTGGTTTCTGCGGATGAAGAGAAAGTGGACAGAGGAAGACAGTCTGAGGGGAGGCTGTCTTCTAAACAAAAGGGTGGCCACAGGCTGTCCTTAAAAAATCTAAAACAAAGTTCTCCACTTACGGGAAGTTAAGTGACATGTTCAATATCTAGAACAGTACTTAAGAATTTTGGTCTCATAATTATTTTGCTTTCTTAAAACATATTGGGGATCCCAACAAGCTTTTGTGTGTATTATATTCATTGATATTCACAGCATTAGAAATTAACAATGAGTCATTTTTGGAGTATGTATTCATGAGTGACAATAATACACTTATTACATATGAAACTATGTTTTCTAAAAAAGATAGTTAAAAGGTATTCTCTTATATTTTACTGCAATTTCTTTGATATCTGGCTTACTAGATATTATCTGGATGATAATATCTGCTTCTGCATTCAATATGTTATACTATTACAAGTCATGTAGGCTCTGGAAAATTCTAAACAAATAAGGGAGAAAGTGGATGAAAATGCTTTGGCATTACTATGAAAATAGTTTTGACCTCAGGGACACTCTAGGGGTTATAAGTTTGAGAACTACTGATCTGGAAATGTATTGTAGGTTTTTCACCATCCTGGGGATTCCTATGTATTGGAAATATATTGCTCGTATCAAGTTAAAGGACTTATTGAACATCATTTAGTGTTCTGGATATGTGCTTGACTATAAGACTATTTTATAATTGAGTAGCTCCTTTCTTTTATATGATGAAATGAATAATGATGGAGGTGGGCTGAGAGATTTCAGCTTTGAATCACAATGCAAAATCTCTTCCTATGGTTACCTATAAGATGTTCAGACTTCAGAAAGGAAACCTTGAGAGCAGGGATAAAGAAAAGATGCAATTTTATATAGGTATTACCTTATTTAGTATTAAAACTACCAATACAGTGTTAGTAACATTATTTTTCACATAAATAGATATTCCAAGATTTATAGCCCTTAAATTATTTACCCAAAGCCAAATACCACATGAATGGAATTTCAGAGATTTGAATCAAGGTTTATGTAGAGCTCACAAGCTTGACTATTATCTAACAAAAATGAAGGATAGAAAAATAGTCCAAGACTTGGGAATGGACAGAAGTGATTCAAGAGCATCCTTTCTGTGGAGTGCTGGGCATTATCTAGCAGACTTTTGTAGGGGTTTTCTGGTTCGATAGGGATATGTATCATTGTCTTTCTCTTGACCAGGTTACCATTTACTCTCTAGGGGTAGATGTTAAACTGTAGACCTAAGACAGTAAAGCAAATGATTCTTGCCCATAGAAATACAAATAAATATAGTGTGATATAGATACAATTGATTTCTGCCCTGTGGAAAAGATATGCCCAAATATTATATTTTATTGCTCTATATTAAGGATTCATCAAACTATGGCCTCGAGGCCAACTGCAGCCTGTAGCCTGTTTTTGAAATGACCTATGAGTTAAGAATGGCTTTTACATTTTTAATGGATTATATAAACACCACACACATGCACACACCCGCCCCCGTGACACCATACACATCCCAAAGAAGAATATGCAATCAGGACCAAATATGGCCTGCAGAGCCTAAAATATTTGTTATTTGGATTGCTACAGAAAAAAATTTACGGACCCCTACATCTCTTAGCAAATTCATTTCTGCATTCCTGATTGTATATATACACAGCAACACTACATACTTTATATTTGTATTTTATATATGTATTTATAATTTCTATAATTTATTTATTAATCCATCAGTAGATATTATGTAGAAATTCTTACTAAAACTATAAGGCCCTTTAATTTTTATTATTATATAACAAAAATCTAAGATAATGATTTAATTTATTTTTCAGCATTTTGATATGATTTCTTTTAATAAAAAACAATTATATCAAGCAATTTTCCTGTTAATATACTTCCATGGATAAGAAAATGTAATTTTAAATAAAATCAATAATCTTGGCTCTTGGTCAATTCATTGCTTATTAATTCAAAACAAAATATATAATTGAGTTAATTTTAAAATTATAAATAAAAATGAACATAGAAAATTATTAGTCTTAATTTTTAAAATGTTTGCCTGTGTGTATTTGCATTTATGAAAAATACTTTATTTAGGTGGATAATAGATGTGAACTTCAAAGTTAGTCTATTTATTATAACTTTAGCTAATTTGAAAGAAAGTCAGTGCTGGATTGGTACTTAATATTACTTTTCATTGGTTATTCTTTTTGTAAAAAAAGTGAGACAAAGAAAAATAACCAGGGCCAGGTGCAGTGGCTCACGCCTATAATCCTGGCACTCTGGGAGGCTGAGGCAGGTGGATCGCTCAAGGTCAGGAGTTCAAAACCAGCCTGAGCAAGAGTGAGATGCTGTCTCTACTAAAAATAGAAAGAAATTAATTGGACAACTAAAAATATATGGAAAAAATTAGCCGGGCATGGTGGCACATGCCTGTAGTCCCAGCTACTCGGGAGGCTGAGGCAGGAGGATTGCTTGAGCCCAGGAGTTTGAGGTTGCTGTGAGCTAGGCTGACACAAGGGCACTCTAGCCTGGGCAACAGAATGAGACTCTCTCAAAAAAAAAAAAAAAATAGAAAAAGAAAAATAACCATACATTAAGGTTAGTAATTTCATATAAGATCATGATTTACTGCTCATTCAAAGAAAGCCTGTGCCATCCATTGCCTGAATCAATGCTGGTTATTTATATAATGGTGAAGTCCTTGATGGTCATTTTGGGAAAAACCTTGGACTTTGCATTGTATTAACCTGATAGCCTTTGAGAGTTAAAAAAGAAATGAAATAGTGATAGTGTTAGATTTCCAATTGCCTTCCATACTGCTTATGACAAATTCACAAAACCTTGATAAATTACTACTAAAATGAATTATTTATAACCTTATAGTCTCAGTTTCCAAGGTTTCTTTTAAAATTCTATGGAAAAAATTTGTATATTATAAAATACATAAACCATTATCTCTAAAACTCACTATCATATTGTAGTATTACTCTCTGCCCTAGAAATTGTCATTTTTCATGTAGCATATTTGTTTTATAACTCAAGTGTTTTTTTCAAGCAGAAATTTCTTTTTAGATTAGATTTTATTTTCCCACATATATATTTAATATTGTTATGCATTATGCTGAAGCCAAAGGTGGAATGAAATAGCTTTCCTACAAGATAACTAAGGGTTGAAGATCATAAAAGATACGAGAAATTAAACAAGTTGTAAGAATTTGTTCAGATTCTCAATAATGCCTCCATAAGGGGCCAAGTTAATTAATATGGTAACATTGATCTAGGAAAAAAATAAACACAAACAATATCAAAACACCCCTTGGGAGAGAATCTGGCAAAATATCAAATGTTATTTTTTCCAATGTTGGAGTATACAACCTTGAGAAATGCAGAATCCTACTGTGAGACACTCTTACACATTTGTAATTTGAAGCATAAGTACTGACATACAGTATTGAGAAGTTTCCTAATTTATACAAAGAAAATGTTTCTTATCCAAGGGGTGAAATCAAGAAAATCCTGCACAGAAGAAAGGGAGGGAGTGTCAATGAGGCAGATTGAGTGGTTGAGGGAAATATACACTTCTAAATATGTTCTATAAATTGTTGATCTCAGGTGGGACATTTCCTCCATTTAGCATGTTGGTATGGTTTGAATGGGTCCCCCCAAAAGCATATGTTAGAAAATTAATTCCCAGTGCAACAGTGTTGAGACGTATAGCCTAATGAGAGGTAATTGGGCATGAGGGCTCTTCCCTCATGAACAGATTAATACAGTTATCATGGGAGTGGATTTCTTATAAAAGGACAAGTTTAGCTCCCTCTTCCTCTCTCTTGCCTTCTCTTTGCCCTTCTGCAATCAGATGATGCACCAAGAAGGCCCTTGTCGGATGCAACTTCTTGCTCTTGGATTTCCCAGCCTCCAGAAGTATGAGCCAATAAGTTTCTGTTCATTATAAATGACCCAGTCTCAGATATGTAATGGACAAACACAGATGTCTTTTAACTTAAATGTTGAGATCCAATATTAAGACCAAAAACTAAAATGGAAGCGTGAAATCTAGAAGGCATACTGACTGGGCTGTTTCATCTCTGAATATAAAATTAATAAGGTGTGTGAAAGTTGTTTACTAAAACAACTCAAAATGTAGCATTTAATTATAAAATGTCTTTTCTTCCAGATGAATGGCTTAAACTAAAATTGTGTAGGGGAGAGCAACAAAAGCAATCAAGGAAGAGAAAGGATTAATATGCTACTTCAAATTAAAAATATATAACATATTAATTAAAACTACATTACAGTCATAGTTTCCATTTTAAAGGATTTCATCTCTTTACCAAATTGCTATTACATAATGTATAATGAGAAAAAAATAATACAAAAAAATTTAAATTGTAAAGAAGAGGCTAATTTTTGGTTCTAGGACTTTGGATAACATTCATTTAAAATGTTTAGGATGATTTACAACTACTTAATTATTCTTCTAATATCCTGTGGAGTACTGGGATTGTAGGTTGAAACTGAGAAAGAGAAATTTAAGGCACTTCCTGACATAGGAAAATATTGGGTTTCAAGAATAGTCTTGCAGGAAAAGTGAGTGATAGAAGCTTAATCACCAGGGACATACAAAAGTCAACAGTGCTAAAATATTAGAAGGTTTATTTTAGGAAGCGATTTCCCCCTGCTGGGATGTATTTGTGGACTGGATTGCTTACTTGATCTTTCCTCATCTCTATTGTCCATTTCCATGCCTAAATTTGAGTGCATAAAGCAACATCCTTAGCACTTGAGATTGTTGTTATTGATCTCATGCTGCCCTACTCTCTGACATTTGACCACCCAAGAAAAATATAAAAACAATTTTAATGCAGCTCTCTGATAGTTGCCCAGTTAAAATAATACATGGTCTACCTGATGCTCACCTCTGCTTAAAACTTCCAAAGAATGCATAATAATCTGTGGCCAAACACAGAAGACCATTATGTGGAACACAATTTACTTTATGAATGGCTCTACATTGGAAATCCTCAGATACTGTATGAGTTCATTAAGGCAATTATGCCTTAAATTCTGAAAAGATACGACTGGCTTGGTCCTGGTTAGTGTTAGTAATTTCCTGTGGTGTGGTGTTTATGATAGTAGCATAAACCCAGCATGAAGTTACATTTGCCTGGGGGGAGTTGTAACTTAAGTGCTTGCTTTTTTGACATTTGTTCATATTCTTCAGGAAGAAAATGTATTTTTTGTTGGTTTGTTTGACCAATCTTTATTGTGAAAAAAAAATACAGTAGAATCTATATGGCTTAAAAATGTATGTTACAAATGTGCTTGCCAGGAGAAGTAGACTCCTGCTGTCTTCGGACAAAGCAGCCTATTATTTTATACAACATGCTCCTAATGCTGAGATCCTTTTCCTTAAGAAATGGTATTCTCCAAATTGACATTTCTCTTCCTTAAGTCAGGAAGTCATAAAAACATACTGCTATGACATTCAAATAATTGATAAAGTTCTGCTTACTGCTATAGAATAAGGCATCTTTCAATGTTCATCTCCTTGAGAACCATTAAGCAGAGAAGATACTCCATGTTACTTGTATCTATAGTCATGCATTGTTGGTCAACAATAGACCACATATACAGGATGGTGGTCTCATAAGATTATAATACCTTATTTTCACTGTACCTCTTCTATATTTAGATACGCAAATACTTACTGTTGTGTTACAATTGCCTACAGCATTCAGTACAGGAGCATGCTGTACAAGTTTGTAGCTTAGGAGCAGTAGGCTATACCATACAGCGTAGCTGTGTAGTAGGCTATCCTTTCTAGGTTTATGTAAGTATACCCTGTGATGCTCACACAATGATGAAAATCACCTAAAACGGCATTTCTCTGCCATTAAGTGAAACATGACTGTATGTGAGTTACATTGCTTGCAATTTATTCAAAAAGAAGTTGTAGCCTTTGCTTTCACTTCTATGTATATAATTTTGGATTTTATAATGAGACTTTACCATTTATACTGACATCTCTTTCAAAGATCTCATTTGTATACTAGCAACAGTACAAACAGGATGGAGGAATTTCTTCAATGAGACCAAATGAGAAGAACTTAACTGCTGTTGGCTCTCCCCTGTCTTTGACAATCTGTACATGTAAACAGATGGGAGTTTAGGAACTGCTCGTTCTACTTCTCTTCAGTTACAGGCGGTTTGAGAGTTGTCTAAATTCTGATAGGTCTGCTTTGCTCATATATTTCAAAATACTGTCAATTCATTTAAACATACATCTAAAAATGATAGTAATATTGTTACACTAATGTCTAGAACAAACACTCCACTAACTCAAAGTTTAGTATTCAGGAGTCTAGACTGGTTTTTTGTTTTTTGGTGTTTTTTTTGCCTTTGTTCTTCTGAAAGTAATTTCACACAATTTGTTTGGACATTTCTGAATTCCAAATACCAAGCATAGTAAGGGAGACATTTGGTGATATCAGATGTCATTCTTTATTTACATGTATTGTCTAATCTCAAGTTGGATAAGAATACATCAATTTTTGTGGATCTTTTCATTGGCAGAGTTGAGTGTACTAAACAGAACAGTGAAGCTTTAAATAAGCCCTGTGACATACTTACAATCTCTGTACTTAAAAGATTATGCATTGTAAATCTTTTGATAGGGGCCAAAATTATATAACCATGAATTATTCAGCGACAAGCTGAAGGATTCAAGTATAGACCGGTTCAGGGTACTATTTGTTAAAGCTAAGCAAACAAGAAAGTGTTGGCAGTGTGCCTCCTCCCTCAGTTTGTGGGTTGTGACTTTTCAAGCACTCTGACCTTTGCCCTTCTCCTCTGCCGCCATCAGGAGTTAAGTTGTAGGGTAGATCAACAAGAGAAGCGGCATTGTCTTAGAAACTTTGTTTGGGTTTTTGGACTGGACCCAGGGAAATCCCTGGGAAATAACAAAGCAGTGTTGTTTATATACAAGAAAGAGACTTATTTATAACAGATTTAAAGCACTTAATCCATTTTGCAAAGCATAATTAAGTAAAATAAACACCAAATTGTAAAACAGAATAATAAATAAACAAAAACCAGATTCAGTACTAGCAGGGTAGTATGCTTGTAACCTAAATTGGGGTAAACTTGCTATTATTTATTTTAAAAAAAGCACAGTAAGTGAAATCAGACAGACTTGGGTTCAGTCCTATTTGGCAACTTTCTAGTTGTGTGGGCATGGGCCATTTGCTTAACTTCTCTGAATCTCAGAGAATACTCAGTTGTTATTATCATTAAAAAAGGATATTGCTAATAGTTATCCAAATTTGTACTACCATTTTACTCACAAAGTTCACAGACAGGGTCAGGGAGTAAGTACCTGATCATTTTTTTGTGTGTGTGTGCCAAGCCTCCCCCTTCCCCATAATCTCTCTGATTTTTCTTGCTAATAGAGTCTACTATCTGCATTACTTTCTGGAGCACATTTCTGAATATGTACATTTAAGCTCTTTCAGTAATACACCTAAGCTTGAGGTTTTCTGTCCTATTCATGCATTTACTGATGAATTCAATTAATATTTTTTTGATGGTTTACGCTATGCAAAATTTTATAAAAGCTATAAATAGGCATGATTTCTACTTCAAAGAACACATGATAAAGTAAGGCTAAAAAATATGAAAAAATAAGATTTGATAAAATTTATATAAATATTTAGTATAATGATGATGGTGGCTCACACCTGTAATACTAGCACTTTGGGAGGCTGAGGTGGGAGAATTGCTTAAGGCCAAGAGTTCGAGACCAGCTTGAGCAACACAGGGAGACCCTGTCTACAAAAATTAAAAATAAATAAAATTAGCCAGGCGTGGTATCATCTGTAGTCCCAGCTACTCAGGAGGCTGAAGCAAGAGGATTGCTTGAGCACTCAGGAGTTTGAGGCTACAGTGAGCTATGATCGCACCACAGCACTCCAGTTTGGGCCAGAGTGAGACTCTGTCTCAAAATAATAATAATAATGATGATAATGATTGTGATGATGGTGATACATAATGCCTTTTGCCAGTTGACTATCTGCCTATACTTATCTAAAAGCTTTGCAGTTTTGCATGTATTAACTCATTTCATTTTACCTGTGACTTAAACAGATTGGGATTGTTATAATCTTCAGTTTGCAGATGAAGAAACTGAGGCACAGAGAGGTTAAATAATTTTCTCAAGGTAGAACAACTGACATGCGGCACAGCAGTCCCTTAGGAAGAAATACTGGATGACTTAGTTCTGGTCGGGTTCTTGGGCCTTCTATTGCCCATACACTTAATCCTGTACAATGCAGGCACCAAGAAGCATCATTCCCAAGTGGAATTAGCATCAGTTTTTTTAGGCTTTTTACTTAGGTGCAATGAGATTTAAAAAACTCTTAATTACCACCAGGTTGTTCTGGTAACATTTCCTAGAGAGGGTTAACTTCTGAAAAATTACTGAAAGAGCAGATGGAATTTTTTTGATAGTATTCAATTTTCCTGATAATAAAAATGATATAAGCACACGGCAGAAATTTTAGAAAATACTAAAAAGCACATAGAAGAGAATAAAATTACTCGTTATATCTATACTAAGATCATAACCATTAACATTTTGGTATGTTTCAAATTTGGGAGTGTGGGTAATTTTTCTTCTTCATGCTTTGATGTATTTTTCAAACATTTTGCAAACAATTCATTTGCAAAGAATTATTTTTATAAGAAAAAGACAAAATAGCACAATACTTTAAAATATATTTTAAAATATACTTTAAAAATATTTTCAACTATTATTTCTACTTTTAGAAAGGTTTTCTTAAGGAAAAATCAGGAATGAATATAATACATATGTATCTCTCTCTCTCTCTCTTTTGTTTTGTTTTACTAAAATGGAATTATAATGCCATTTTATAACTTCCCACAGATTTGTTGGTATAATAATTACCTTCTCGTGTTACTATATATTTTTCTGTAATCCAATATTAATCAATACATTTTTTTTAGTCAATAGCATGGTTTTTGTTTTTTTTTTCAATATTTAAATAGAATGGCAAAGAAACTGTCTACCAAGGCTGCACTCCTCTTCTGTGATGTTGAGTTGTTGCTAGGAAGTGATTGCTCAGCCTGGACTCCATTTTCCAGCATTCTTCTGCATCTTGGTGAGAGCGGGTGACTGTCTTCCATTAAACAGAATTGGACAGAAATGATACACATTGCTTATAGAGCTGGTCTTTAATGAACTCCTCCCCACTCACTCCTCTCCACTCTCTGTCTTACTCTCTGCCAATAGAGAGCAAAGTATTCCAAGACCCTAATGGATGACAGTGCCACATGATAGAAGAAACAATGTCTCTGTCACTACATAAAAGGCTGCCCATCAAATATCTACATTGAACCTGAGCAGGTATTAACTTTGATTATAATTCAGTCTGATGTAAGAGTTCATGTGTTAAGCATCTAGTCTCACGTTAATAACTACAGATAGTTTCCAAATTTTTGTTTTCCTAAATGAGATTTTAAAAGTCAACTACCGTGACTTTTTCCTTTTAAACTACAAAGGCAACTACAGATGCATCCTTTTGGCAGAATGTCTGATAACAGAGATGTGCCAAGAAACAGGCGCTAATTTTTTTTTCCTTTCCCTTGCTCCTTCTTTTTTATCTGGTCCATCAAACTCTCCCTTCTACACTCTCCCATTGCCCTATGATCAATTGTTGGTATGTATCTTTCTACACTTATCTTTATGCTCACTTAAAATGTTTACAAACTCAAATATTTGCTATATCTATGTCTAATTTTCTCCTAATTTTAGAAAGCAAAAACAAATTAAAAGTAGACTGCAGAGTATTACATAAAGTATGGATCAATTTTGAAAAAAAAACTAGTATCTTACATGAACAAATAAACATCCTTCTTTAAACATAATTTTATATATCTCTGAGGTGTATTTTATTAGGATAAAACCTCAAAAATGGAATCAATAGGTAAAAGAATCTTCACAATTTTAAGTGTGTTGATCCACATGGTAAAATTGCCCCACAGAGAGATGAGACGATCTCACACTTGTTTAGCAATGTCAGTGCTGCTGTTGTTTCCAGTGCGCCATGTTTAATATCATCACGGAATTGTTAGTTTCATTATATCAATTCTTTCATTCAGCTAATTTCCTTTTTGTTTCAGTATCATATCTTGTAATTATCTTTTTTTTATTTCAGAGAATCTTTGTTTTTATTATTTTATTAACAGCACAGTTTGAGTTTAAATTATGTATAAAAAATTTTAATTATACAAGCCTATCTTCTTAGTTTTTTACGTGGTATATTCTTTTCACTGTCCCCAAAGGTTTTTTGGTTTTATTTATTTCTTGTTAGGTTGGCTTTGTATTTCTCATTATTCATGCTTGATTCACAGCCTGATATTTACCTATAAAGAGTGTAAGCCGATTGTTTTTGAGACTCCCATTAAGCCTGATGACATCTTTGGTCGATGTTATAAGGCTCCTCTCAGATTTCAAGCTGTACCATGGCTGAGTAAGTTTACATGATCCTATCATAGATTCCTGAGAAATGTGAGGAGAGCAGATGGACATGTGTAAATCTAGTGTCACTCTTTCTTCTTTGTTTTTGAAGAACTGCAGGACATAAAAAGTCATCAAAGTACTAAAACACAAGGTGTATTTGGCCAAAAGTCCAGGTTGTTGAGAGGGAATAATAAAGAGATAAGCTGAAGTTGAGGCCAAACGTAGGGAACCTTGAAGATAAGAGAAAAATAAAGACTAACATCTGTATGACACTTTACAGTTTTCAAAGTGCTTTGACAAGCACTATTTATTTATTCTTACAATAACTGAGAAATACAGACCTTTACTTTTCAAATGAGCCTTAGAAATACTATGTTCTGTGCCTAGGTCATTCAGCTAGGAGGTAGAAAAGCCAGGATTTAATCCTGAGCCTTTTTGGTTCCAAAGCCCATGTTCATTCTTCTACATTCATTGCGCTGCCTCAAAGAGAGTTATAACCAAAGATTCACTTTGTATGAGTCAGAATCCATTGGCATTTGCATGGTAGACTATAGAGAGAAGATACCTGTCTTAGCCTGTTCTGGCTACTATAACAAATTACTGCAGATTGGGTAATTTATAAACAACAGACATTTATTGCCTACAGTTCTGGAGGCTGGGAAATCCAAGATCAAAGCCCCAGCAGATTTGGTGTCTGATGAGGGCTGCTCTCTGCATCATAGATGGCACCTTCTCACTGTATTTTCACCTGGTGGAAGGGGCAAACAAGCTTCTTTGGGCCTCTTTTATAAGGCTTTAATCCATCCATGAGGGTGAAGCCCTCATGGCCTAATGACCTCCTAAAGGCCCCACCTCCTAATACATTGGGGATTAGGTTTCAGCATAAGAATTTGGGTGGGGGGGGTGGGGGGTATGGGAGGTGGGACACAAACATTCAGACCACAGCAACACCAAAGAAGGTCCTTCCTTCTTTCTAATCAAGTGGTTGCAAATAATTTAGCACAATCCTAATACAGTACTGTACTTCAGAGTGTGGAGTCTGGAGCCAGAACATGTGGATTCACATCCTTGTCCATCACTTCCAAGCTGCATAACTTTGGGCAAGTTGTTTAATTTTTCTGTGTCTCAGTTTTCTCATATTTAAAATGTTTACATTATGCAGTCATTTTGAAATTAAGTAAGCAAATGTATGTAAAGTGCTTAGGGTCATACCCAACACATAGAAAACTCCCAACAAGTTGTAGCTATTAGTATTGATATTTTAGAATAAAAACTATATGCTAGGGCTTTTATGGGGCAATTTTCATTATTTTTAACCTCATGAAGTAGTTATTTACTCTGTTTTAGAGAGAGTGAAAAGGTCTGAAATCTTATCTTAATTTTTTAAAAGATATTTATAGTCTCAATTATATTGAAAGACATTAAAGGCATGGTTCTTTTTTTCCTCCTGTAGTTGCTCATGATGGCTAGCTCTGTTGTTCTGTACCTAGAATATAGGAGGTGCTCTGTGGCTATTTATTGATGGTAGCAATGATGATCATGATGTTGGTAACATAATGGATGAAGAAGCTGAAAGAAAACTTTTGTTTGTGGCAAAAGAAAATACCTTGCAGACTTCTAGCCTTGGGGAAATTTCCAGCACTTTACTACCCTGAAGAAAGTTCCAGCATGGAGTTTTCTAGAATCTATTTTTAAGTAGTCTTCACAATTCTTTACTACTTTATTTTGACATGCATTATTTATTTATTAACAGCTTATTGCTGTTCCATGCTCTATAGAACCCATAATGTTTCTAGACTAAAGAAGATACTCTGAGAAGACAAGTAAGGATTTTGACCAAACTATGAGAATACAATGATATGGGCCTTTGTTTTACTCTCCATTCCTGACACAATCATGATGGGGAAAGAGACTACATCAGAAGAAAAGGGCATTTATTGCATTTCATTGTTTATGTCACCTTTTATATTAACAGTACATCTGAAACTAGGAGTGAGTCTGAGAAACACAGTGAAGGAAGGCATCACTTATTTCTGAAGGCAACTAAACATCCAATCAGAGTAAATTATTTGCTATGTCACTCATGAGTTTCTAGAACTTTTAAGATTTTCAAACTATGGGTCAAGGCAGTGATGTGTTACAGGGAGTGTTTTAGATCTTTCCAGACCAGCATGCTTCTTAATGGCTTCTGTTCCTGTAATGCTCCTCAGTATTTAGCATGGGGGTCCTGATCACAAGTGCTCAATAAATATATGTGCACAGATGGATGATGGCAAAGCAGTCATT
Organism: Cheirogaleus medius; assembly: GCA_008086735.1. Lineage (NCBI taxonomy): Eukaryota > Metazoa > Chordata > Mammalia > Primates > Cheirogaleidae > Cheirogaleus > Cheirogaleus medius. The sequence continues at coordinate 61,594,613 of VBSM01000529.1, forward strand.
GATCAATTGTGATTCAGTGAGATTTCCCTGTAATCAAGCTTTAAGAACATATATGTCACTAGAGGATTTTAATTTTTAAAACTATGTCTATCCTTTTTATTCTCTACTGCAAGCTATAGATCCTTGTGTTTGCACTATCACCATCTTCATTTTTCTTGATATCAAAACCACTGCAATCATAATATCACTTAGGCACAGTACTCTGGGGAGCAAACAAAAGGGTGAAATTGAGGGTTCCAAAAGGAGAAGGATGTCTTCAGCAATGAAAAGCTCATTCAGCTTTTGGATTCAGCATTGAAAAACTTGTTCAGTCCATTGTATGGCCAAGGAATACCTTACCTAGAGGATAACCTTTGAGTAGAAGCCTGTAGGGGGTGAAGGAGCAAACCATGTGGTTATCTATCTGTGTTTTTTCTATCCTCTTATCAACAATCAATACAGAAGACTTCTGTGACTTCTGGTCACCAATAAGTATGTGGATTTCTCCTCATTGGAAGCCAATCAATTCTGCAGTAGATACCAAATGAGTGCCCTCTAGTTCAATTTAATTCTGACACTATCTACCTGGAGATTGTATCAGATCCAGTGGGTTGAGGGCTTGGTCCCACAAGACTGCTCCCTACCCCCATGCCAATGGCAAGCTCCAGGTTATTTAAACTGTGCTCTGACCGACTGGCTATAAATCAGGGTTCCCATAGCCTCCTCCTTGGGTTTGATTCATTTGCTGGAGTGGCTCACATAACACAGGGAAACACTTATTCCTATGTACTGGTTTATTTTAGAGGATATCACAAAGGATGCTGATGAGCACCAGATGGAAGAGATGCATAGGACAAGGTATGTGGGAAGGGATGCAGAGCTTTCTTGCTTTCTCCCAGGAATGTCCATATGTTCAGATATCCAGAAGCCCCTGAATAGAGACCTTTTACTTTTTTTATGGACGCTCCATTATATAGGCATATCATTGACCATTGGTGATCAACTCCAACTTCAGCCCCTCTCCCTGCTCCTGGGAGGTTGGGAAGTGGGGCTGAAATTGGCAATCCCATCCCTCTAATCATGATTTGGTCTTTCCAGTGACTAGCCCACATGCTGAAGTTACATAGTGGTGGGGCCAGCCACCCCTCCACTTATTAGCATACAAAACAACACATCACTTAGAGATTCCAAGGATTGTAGAAGCTGTATGCCAAGAAACTGGAGGAAGGACAAAGATGTATTTTACAATATCACAATACCACATCAGGTTTACTCATTATATGTCCTTAGGCAACTCTAGACTGCAGATGTTGCTCAAGCTTTCCTTGTTTTTGATGACCTTGAGGGTTTGAGGAAACTGGTTAGTTATTGGTCAGTCTTTCAATTTGGATTTATCTGATGTTTGTAAATCAGGAATTATTGGGTTTTTTTTTTTTTTGGACAAAGACCACAGAAGTAAAGTGCCATTCTCATGAGATCCTATCAAGAATATATACTATCAACATGATTTACCACTGTTGGTGTTGACATTGATCGCTGACTGAAGTAGTGTTTGTCAGGTTTCACCATTGTACAGTTACTCTCCCCTCCCTTTTCTTTAGAAGGAAGTCACTATTCATAGCACACACTTAAAGATTAGGGAGGAGTGCTCCTTGAGAGGAGATTATCTACATAGTTTATTTGGAAATCTGCAGGGGAGCGTTTCTAATCTTATTTATTTATTTATATGGATATTTATTATATTTTGTCAGTCACAATCCCATGCTACATGATTTGTTTTGGTGCTCAAGTGATTCCAGCTTTGGCATTGAGAATTCTTTCAGTTGACTCCTGTGTTTTTTTGATATATCCCTATTGATGTGCGTGTGTGTGTGTGTGTGTGTACGTGTGCACATGGATGTTTGAGTAGTTCCTTACTTTCTTATACTACAGGATGCTCCAGGCTCATCTTGTATGTTTCCTTCCCTAGTTCTAGAATCAACCACATCTAAGGAGAACCTAGTTTCTATTATTAGAGAAACCCATGGTCCCTGGGTGTGTTCGTTGTTATTGGGATCTCACTGCACTAGACCCTCTCAGTTGACAGAGTATGTATGTATTTAATATGTCACTCTGTCTTAACAGAGCACTATGGCTGCTGTGTTACCAGTAGACTGAAAATGCAGGGAAACGAGTAAAAAAGTTCTTATCATAATCCAGGAGAAAGAGTATAATGGTTTGAAGCAGGGGATGAAATAATAAAATATTGTTATTGATTCCATTTTATCATTGATATTTAAGTTGTCTCCTGTCTACAAAGACTCCCCTATACTTTTGCAAGCCATTTGGTCACCAACATTTGAACTCTTAGATGACACAAGCTTAGTGCTGAGTACAGAAGATACAACCATTTGTGTAAGTCATGATGCTTTTATATTCACACCCATATGCTATGTATTGTTTGATATTATTTGGATCGTTAAAAGAATTATAGCACCCCAGTTGAGACAAGGAACTGGAAGGCACTGCTTTGGGCATTGCCTAATTGTACAGGCATTATTTAACTGAGTCAGGAAGTCTCAGAACAAAGTTTTGAACTCCCCTGATGCAAACAAGATGGAGGCAGGACAAATTTCAACTGGTTAGAACCAAGATGGTGAACAAATTCACCACCTCTTGACCTGACAGCTTCATTATACACTTCATTGCTATAAAAGTTTCTAAGAAAACCTCCCACTCCCATCATGTGCCTGACACCATCACACTTCCTGTTTGACCATATTTAATCAAAAGGAGGGTGTCACCCTAATTCCAGGAAAACACCGTCCCTTTCTGAGAAATAACATGAATATTCCTCACTTTGTGTAGCCTATAATTAAGCTATTGCTTAAATAGAGGGCCTAAAGAAACCATGGGCCGGTTCTCCTCTGCAGGGAGAACTAGCCTGTATTCTGTCTGTGGAGTAGATTTCTATACTTTCTAAATAAAACCGCTTTCACTTTATACTGTCAGCTCACCCCTGAATTCATTCCTGTGTGAAGCCAAGGATTGTTACTTCAAGTGGCTCCCAGCATCGGGAGTCACTTTCCTGTGTCATAATCATGGTGATGATGTAAGTAGGAGTATGAAAAACTAGGCTGAAGTGATGGCCGTAGTCACAGAAAGGGTGGAATGCACATGAGAAGCAAATGGATAGGGAATCAACAAAACTGGTATCTAACTAGGTTATAGAAAGGAAAAGAAAATGTTGCTCACAGAGTTCAAACTTTGTAGACCACTCTCAAGATGGTGACATCCACAAAAAGAAAGGATTTCAAAGTTGGAATTTACTTGACGGGATATTAATGAGTGCCATTTTAAATAAGTAGAGTTTGTGATAACTTGAAGGTTTTCAAGTACACTTAAGTGGAAATATTAAAATTGTTATTCTTTTAAAAAGAATTGTCCTTTTTAAAAAGAATAAAGTCTCATTTGTAGACTAATCAAGAATCTAGTACTTAAAAGAATACAGTTTAACATATCTGAATGATAAATATTTAAAAATTTGATACCATTCTTGCACGGCCAACTTTTTTCACCCATTTAATATGTGCATGTATATTAAGAGTATAAGAACTTCATATTTTCAAAGCTCATCTTGACAGGTAATAATCATTGCTGAATGTAATTGATACCAGCACTTATTGAGAGTGACCAAGCATTTAATAATTTCACTCTTCATTTCCCTAGAACTGTAGGAAAACAGAGGGATTATAAATGCCTGGTCTATTATGGTCAAGTTTTATAATTCATTTATTATGAAAAATAGATCGAAACAATGAAGTTGTCATATGTTACCATGTTAGTCTCAAAGATCCAGTTAATGTTTAATAATGTTTACATACCTGACAAGAAAAGCCATGGATTGAATTGATAATGTCTAATAGCTGTTAAGATCTGGTACTTTTGTAATGGCTTCAAAGGAACCGGATCAAAAAGGAATTCTTTAATAGAGTACTTCACACATTAACATCCTTTAGAGGAACCAGTTCAATTGACTACATTTAGTAGATAAATCCTCAAATTATCTAAGAAACCTATGTAACCTCTACTGTTGATCAATCGTAACAGAGATCTAAATGAGATCAAGAATGTATATACTTTGGCAATTATATATGTGTAGACATTAATATTCTTAATTCTTGTGAGCACTAAGACTTATTTCTATAAAGTGGTATTAGATAAAATTTTTTAAATGTTACACTTGTGGAAACTCTTGCAATTGAAAAGCTTCTTTGCATACACTATCTCATTTAGTCCTCACAATAGTCTCGTAATATTAGAAAAGTGGGTATTATTTCCAGTAATAGTAATTATTATTTATAATTTAGGAAAATAACTTGCCTCAGACCCAACAGCTAATATATAAATGAAGGGCCAGGACTAGAACCTAAGTCATCTGACTTTCAGGCCAATACATTTACTATAAAATATCTAAACCATTTTATTAGAATTCAAAACAAATAAGAACATGTCACATAATTAGTATCTATGAGCTTTAATTTTCTCATCTGTATAAATGGGCATAATATTAACTCTTTTATTCACTTCATAAATTATAATTAAATATAAATTAAATTTCTAAACTACATGAATTATTTTTTTCACAAAACAGTTTATAGAATATTACATTTTTGAAGTCTCCCTTTTTTTCTACATAGGTCCATTTGCATCCAAATTGATCATGTATAGTTTTGAAAAATTGACCAAGTATAATAGTCACATTATAATAGTCCATGCTCACATTTTACAAATGGTAAAGCCCCTCCCTCCAATTTAAATTTTGCCAATTTTAAGATTTGACTTGAAATTTGAATTTTTCTGCTCAAGCTCATATTTTTCATACATGGTATAAATTATTATTATAATCAAGAACATTTAACATATTAAAAATAATTACTGCGGGTATTTAAATGTATATCATAAGTGGTATCAAATTATTGCCTAAGTTTTAAAACTTTCCATTCAAGTAGGAATGACTGTCAGATAGACCAATGTGGGACTATTTGCATGAGAAACAGAAGAACTGTCCTAGTCATTTTGAACTGCTATGACACAGTGCCAGAGATTGAGTGGCTTAAACAATAAACATTTATTTCTCCCAGTTCTGGAGGCTGTAAAGTCCAAGATCAAGGCATGGCAGATCCAATGTCTGGTAAGGGCACACTTCCTGATTTGCTGATATCCATCTTCTTGTTGTGTACTCACATGGCTGAGGGAAAAATCATCTCTTTCATGTCTATTCTTATAAGGGTACTGATCTCCTTTTAGGGCTCCACTCTCATGACATAATTACCTCCCAAATGTCCTACCTCTTAATATCAATATGTCAGGAGTTAGAATTCAACACATGAATTATCAGTCCCTAACAAGTACCCGGGGAAAAGCCATCCTAAGGAAAGGATGTGCGAGGAGTGATGTTTGAACCAAGGGATTAGAGTCAGAGGGGAGGATGTATGCTGCTTATCAATTTAATTGTCCTCTAATCTTCCCCAGGGCATCATTGCCTGAATCCTGAAAACACAGACAATGAAAAACATTTTAGTAGTTATTTTACTAAACTCTCCATAATCCAAAGAACACCTGAGAGCCAGAAGCTAGATTACAAGACAGAGTAAAAGCTCTTTCTGTGTGTATCTTTGCAGGTGAAACACACTGAAACATGATGTAGAGTGTAACCATAAACTAAAGCAGTGAAACATAATGACCAGGATAGGGCAAATCATTTTGCAGATTTCATGACAAGAAAACACATCAGCCTTGGGAATCAAATCAAGAGAACAGGAAAGTGGTGAAAGGCAGGAGATATTGAAGGGGAAGAGTTTTTAAACATGACAACTGGGTTGGAAGAATTGAAGGCCTTGGTTTCCAACTGATTGAGTGGGTCACACTCATACTTCCCCAGATCACGCCAGCCTGGTGAGTTGTAATGAAAGGAAGAAGAGAGAGTTTTATTAACTCTGCTTCATCTCTGGCTGGTATGATCTATAAAAGTACTGGTACCATTGCATTCCTTCACACATTTAGACACTTGAGTTAAAGCAGGTGATTTTAATTCACAAAAGAGCACAGAAGACACAAAAATACATTTACTAAACTGTTTAAACAAAAGTAACATAGGCATATATAGTCTAAATTATTTAAAAATTAGCATTTTCTAATTTAGTCTGATCTGTTTTTTAAAATGAAGGTTTCTTTTATTTATCTAAATTTCAGTCTTCCTTCCTTCCTTCCTTCTTTCTTTCTTTCTTCCTTTCCTTTCCTTTCCTTTCCTTTCCTTTCCTTTCCTTTCTTCTTTTTGACAGAGTCTCACTCTGTTGCCAGGGCTAGAGTGCCGTGGTGTTAGCCTAGTTCACAGCAACCTCAAACTCCTGGGCTCAAGTGATCCTCCTGCCTCAGCCTCCCAAGTAGCTGGGACTACAGGCATGTGCCACCATGCTCGGCTAATTTTTTCTATATATTTTTAGTTGTCCAGCTACTTTCTTTCTATTTTTTTAGTAGAGACGGGGTCTCGCTCTTGCTCAGGCTGGTCTCGAACTCCTGAGCTCAAACGATCTGCTCACCTGGGCCTCCCAGAGTGCCAGGATTACAGGTGTGAGCCACTGCACCAGGCTGAGTGTGTTTTCTTGAAAATGATTATTTCTTAAAATGGCCATTCTTTCTTCCATTGGTAAGGAAAAGGTGCAGATGGACCTTTTATCTTATTTGTTTTCTACATAATTGGACTATTTACTCCAAGCTGATATTCAGATTCTTCATAAATACTCTGAATTAACTTTTTGTGGACAATCTCTATCATCTCTGAAGTTGAGACTTCCAGGATAAACAGAACCATTTAAAGAATAGTTCTCCCCTTTTAAACATATAAAAAATTTCTAAATTATATTATTATTGATATGACTATCGATAAGAAATTTCAACATAAGTGGCAGAAAAATAGCAGCTTCAGGCTTTTTGTTTAAATTTATGAATTCTCAAAACAAAGTTTAAGTTATATATTTGAAGAAGTGCTTTTCTGAAAAAAAAATACATTCTAAAATTACATTATAAACATTTTAGCAGCTTGTATTTGGAAGCCATGTGGAAGCTGCCTTCTAAGAACTTTGCAATTATCTTACTTGACTCTCACCACATCTCCACAATGATAGAAATATTATATTATGTTTATTTTTTCTTCTATTCCTCTAATACACTAAAAAAGTACATACAAGAAATAATTCTTGTTTAAAATGATTCAATTGATCCTCTTTTGTGGGTTTCCTTCATATGTTACCCAGAACATATCATACAAAGGTTAGACTCCATTTTGAATAATATCAAACAAACTAAAATTATGTAATAGAATTAAGACCTCTTACATGGATGTGAAGAGATAAGTTGGTTATTAATATATATATAATAAAATATGTTCAGTGACTTTTTTATTAGAGACCTTTTTCTTTCCCTAGAGATCATCTATCGCTATCATAATTTCAACCACCTTATTCTCACATGTAGTCTATTATCGTTTTTAGTTTGAAGAAAAATATTCTTATTTAATTTAAAGTTATTTAAAATCATTTTTCTAATTAACAACAATTCTGTAAAAGTACAAAAAGCCAAATGATGCTACACGTATTGAAATAATAACATAAGATATTCAAAGTTGTTGACTCACTGGGAACTCATTCATTCATTTATTTAATAAACATTGATTAGCATCTGATATGTGCAAGTCCTTGTTCTGAACACTAATGGTACTGCAGTACACTAATCAGTCTCCATCCCCGGTCTCAGTAAACTTAGATGGAAGAGACAAACAATGAACAAGTGATCAGAGAAAGAAAGAAAGAAAATATCTTTTCACATAGATATTTGAAAGGAGAATACACAAGAGAGTAAAGAAGGTGCACGGAAGAGGAAACAGATTAGACAGTATGGTCACAGAAGGCCTCTTTGGAAAGGTGATATTTACATTTAGATTATTTCAATGAGATTTTTCAAGAACAATTTAAGCTAATATTTTCTTTCTCAGAATTTGGGGACAATTGTCAAAAGAAAATTAGGATATCATAAAATATAGGAGCAGAAAACACTTTGGAGATTGCCTATTTGAATACCTTTTATAAAAATCACAAAATTTGGAAAAGATTGGTGATTTGTCCAAATTTTACAGCACTCTTATCAGAACTGTTGAATGAAAGACAGTTCTCTGGGTTACTGGATCTATGTTTTTGTGTTACTATTTTGTTCGGAAAAAATATGTTTTTCTGCACAGTACACAGATTCAAATGTACCAACACCACCTCCTATTTTCAAAAGCATTTGATGAAGTGTATTTTAAAAACAGAATAAACATTTTCTTAAAAAACAAACAAAAGGCAATAACTAAATAATAATTAAGTAGGACCTGCCTATTTAAAACAATTATATTAAAAATTGAAAACAAATATAACTACTGTAATTAAGCACAAACATTATAAATAGACCTCCTGGAAGTCAAACCAATATAAGCACAATGAATTAGATGGTTTTTATTTTCCAACTCAAGGAATTTTATTAGTTAAACAAAAGAGAAAAGACTTTTTAGCTATGAACACAATTTGTCACATGAGTTTTTACATGGGGCACAATGAAAAATAAAAGGACACTATCTTCAATTAGAGTTTATAAATACAAGTACTTTATAAATTGATATGGTTATATGGGCCCTCAATGCATAGTAGCGATATTATATTAAGTTTTAGTTCTTTAAAGGCTCTCTATGAGAGGAGAATGACAGGTAGTGGAGTGAACGGTAATATGTTTCAAGAATATGAACAATTCTGGTCTTCTGGTCACCTGACTTCATATAAGAAGGCATTTTAAAGATGTTTGAGGTGAACTTATTCCTTAGATTTGTCTAAGAAAATCTTTCTGTCTCTGATCTATTAACAGTAACTAAAAAAGCCTTTCAAAAGAAACGTAAAGAGTACTGGCGCAAAGTACAATAGACAAGGTATCTATTTTAAATTCGGACATATTCTGACATATTTGAAGGACAAGCAGAGCAGCTGTGTCCAAGGGATAAGGATTCACAAGGTAAGGACTCAGTTTAAAAGAAGGGACAGTCAGAAAGCATAAACTTGGCCCAGGGATAATGGGTGATGAATGAGGCAGAGTGATTTAATGTGTTACAGGGTGTGTGCTCTGTGCAGAACAGTCCCCACTTCCCATTCCATGCTGTTTCCCAGAGTCCTGGGGACAGGAAGAGGTAACAAAAATATCTTTTAATCTTTATGATGTGCGATAACTCTTTTGCCCTTGAGATCTGGATACCTTTACTTTCAAAAAATCTCAATTTCATCATTTTGTGTCACCTAAAACTTTCTAAGATTTCTGCAGACTCTTGGAAAATCGTTGCTCTGGCTCCTAAGACTATACCAATTTCATACTGTGTCAACCTTAGTCCGGAACTTTATCACTTTCTCAATAAATCCAATTAGTCAAGGCTTTTAGGAAATTTTGTTAGAATTAGTAGATTGAACTGAAAATGTGGGATTTACTAAGAGAGGTCATATAATACTGTGTAGTCTTCCTTTAATATATTTTTTTCTTCTCCTTTCATGCTCCATTTTTTTCTCTTTTTCTCAGCCTTTTATATCCTTGTGCATCTTTTGCTGTTTGAAAAATATGTTTGAGGATCTCAGTCTCCATGCCAATGGCCTAATGGAAACTTATCAAAATATTTCTTTCAGATAATAATAGAGTTATCACTGGGAAACTCAGATGGAATTTTTTTCTCAATCTTATTACTTAGTCGTATTCCTAAAACCCCATTTCAGACGATGAGAGCACCAAGCAGCACAAATGCTTTGTACCGGATGGAACAGAACAAATTGGAACACAAACTTGGATGTAGGGCATTTCACCTCCTTTAGAGAGGCTATGTTAGCAGCACAGAACTGAGCCATTACCAACATCAGTCATGACAGGAGACAGGCACAGTGACCTAATCTAGACCAGCTTATCTGGGTGTGACAGCCAAAAAAACCCGGGGTTTATAAGGCCAGCAGGAAGGGAAGAGGGCAACAGCCTCTTTTCCTTGGTGTTAAGCCCTAGCAGTGGTATCAGGAATAGAAGAAGAGTCAGTGTAGCTGCTGTATCAAAGGGTCAGAACTGATATGATGTGACCTGGGGATTCAAAGTTACAGGGCCAGGAGTGGGAAAGAAAAAGGCTATTCTGTGTTAGAAAGATTGCATTCCGCAGTAAACATGAGACATTCCCTGGGGATTTCTTGAATTAGTCCTAAGGAATCTGAATGGGAGCTGGGGTTTCCACAGTATTGTGGATGAGGGCTAAGCCTGAAAAGTGCTCTTGTGTTATGGCTTTTGTGACTTTATTCCAGTGTTAGATTTGTTGAAGTCTGAACAAGTAAGGGTTACACTTGCATTGCACCTGTAGATCACAATTAGCCGAAGACCTCCTGCTCATTTCAATAAAATCTGTGCTTGCTTTCAGGAGTCACAAGTGGATTCCAATGCCAGTGCCATCTTTTCCCTGAAAGAGTTCAAACTCTACTTGACAGTGATTTTCTTATGGTCTCTGAGACCGGTAACCTTCATTTAATGTTTAGAGTTGGAAGGCCAAAGGCACGTGAAACATTTAGGAAAGTTCAGTTATAGTTCAGTGCATCATGTGCCATTTCTGCTATCTTCTTTGTTACTTACTACCTAGATATTTCCTGAGAATTAACATTTAAAATTGGCACCAGGAACTTTATAATTATAGTGAAACAAGTGGCTGGGGACTAATTCAGTTTATGAATTAACTTGCCTAGCCCTTTTCCCCGCTCAGTAATTCTCTTTCCAATTTTTTTGGCATTTGCTTTAGATTTCATTATTATATATATGGCATTCACTAAACATAACAATAGAAATTCTAATAGTTAACAATTTGGGATATTTACCAGGTTCTAGGTGCTTTATATACATTACATCTTTTAATCCTTAGGGCAATCCTTGAAATAGTTGTAGTATTACCGTATTTTGTACTTGGAACCTAAGAAATGTTAAGTAAGTTCTGTAACCTCCCTTTGGTAATAAATGCCAGTGCTAGGATTTCAAACACAGGTTTGACTGGTGCCAGAGACCTTACTATTAATTGCTATGTTATATTGCTTCCCCATTTTCGGTAAAAGAAATGTAGTTGTGGAAAAATGGACAAAGAATTGTTTTGCATAGGAACAACTGTGACTGTTTTGGAAGGTGACCACTTGGGTAAGCTGGAACTACATCTCCCAGAATCCCTTCCCTGTATGGTTGGCCAAAAGAGACATTTAAGTGAGCTGTGAAGGTGAAAGCAAAGGAGCAGCCATGATTCTCCGAAGGTCAAGTGGTAAGATTCAGTGAGAGACAGATGCCAAGGTGCTGGCAGATTCAAGCTTGCCCTCATTTTCTTCCTGTCTCTGTCTGGCTGTTCTTCCTAACTGCTTGGCATTTTCTGGGAGCAAGAAGGCCTGGAGTGGTGAGAGTGGCTGACGTAGTGTGAGTGAGGGGGCAGTGAGTAGAAATTAGGCCAGGGACATCAAAAGAGACCATTTTGCAGGACCTTGTAGGGACTTTGGCTTTTACTGAAAGCAAAATGAGAAGCCATGGGTGGTAGTGAAGCTTTGCAGAGCAAAACAAAGGCTCGCTCTGGTGCTTGGAATGAACAAAGCTGGACTTACAGGCAAGGCTGGAGGTGTCGCTTAATATTAGGAACTCTCGGCACATAGATGGTATTGAGAGTCGAGGGACTGGATGTGAGTTTACGCTCAGTACTTAGGGAATGTGAGTCAACAGGGAGGTGAAGAGGTGAGAAGATAGAGACCTGGGGCACACCAACTGTTACTGAGGTAAGGAACACAAAGGCAAAGAAGTAAAGGAGACTGAGAGCGAACAGTCTGTGAAGTAGGAGAGACAATAACGTTCTGGATGCCAAGTTGAAAACATTACATGAACTAGAACCTGATCAGCCTTGTTAAGTGATGCCAATACATCGAGTAATATGAATAGTAAGAATGGACTGAAAATTAGTCAATTGCTTACAATTAAAAACTGAACCTAAATTGAAAATATAAAAAGAGAGACAAAAATGTAACAAATGGTATGATTGCTTTTTTCCAGAAGGCTGATTTCCTCCTCTTTGATAGAAACTTCTACTCATCTGGTGTTATTAATTCAAAGACAGTAGTTTATGACATCTTTTCCAACTCTTGTTGGTGGAACTAGTTCCACTATTCACTATGTCCCTCTAGCATTTTCTTTTTTTTTTTTTTTTTTTGAGACAGAGTCTCACTCTGTTGCCCAGGCTAGAGTGAGTGCCGTGGCGTCAGCCTAGCTCACAGCAACCTCAAACTCCTGGGCTCAAGCGATCCTCCTGCCTCAGCCTCCCGAGTAGCTGGGACTACAGGCATGCGCCACCATGCCCGGCTAATTTTTTCTATATATTTTTTAGTTGGCCAATTAATTTATTTCTATTTTTAGTAGAGACGGGGTCTCACTCTTGATCAGGCTGGTTTTGAACTCCTGACCTTGAGCGATCCGCCCGCCTCGGCCTCCCAGAGTGCTAGGATTACAGGCGTGAGCCACCGCGCCCGGCCCCTCTAGCATTTTCTTTAGACCTCCGGTGTGATATTTGCTGCAGTGAGTTACAACATTTTTTTTCCTTTTGCAGAATATGATCTAGGAAACATGAATTGTATCTTATCTTTGTATTCTAGGAGTCTGGCATGTATGAAGACAAAGGTTAGATGGAAATAACATCTACTGTGCATCTGATCTATGCCAGACATCTTGCAAGGAGGTTAATATTTTCATAGTAAGTTTTTCTATATGACTGGTGCTAATATCTAATCAACTAACTTTAACCCACATTTTACAAAGTTGGTAGCTCTGGTTCATAGCTGTTAAGTGTACACACACACACACACACACACACGTACCCACTGATGGCAGAACTGGAATTAGAAACATATCTGACCTCAAGATTCATGATATTTACACTAAATTACACTAAATAAAGAGATAAATGAACAACGCCATGGGTTTGCAGTACTTTCCCTTCTAGAATGTAACTACTGGAATGGTTACCTATGCTAGGGGTGCTACGTCCCAGCTCAGCCCCTCAAGAGACATGGAGACACCACCTTGGTCAGCAAAAGTAGCAGAGCACTAATTCCTTCATTGTCAAAGCTATAACCTTCATATATTGCATGTTTATGCTAAGTGCTTCACATGGATACTTAATAAATAAATACATACATAAAATAAAAGGGAGCTCAGCTGGTTTCTTTACTACAGTACTAGAAATTAAAGCCTTAGCTTTCTTTCGCTTGTCAGATCCAGCTGATCATGAGCTACAACTTAACTATCTTTGACTATTCTGCTTTGTTTTCTGACATTATTGGTATTCATATATGAACGGTCCAGATTTTTTTATTTGCATTTCCCTCTGTCTTGGAGGCTATGACGAGCCACGCAGGCCTCCTTTCGGGAATATTTATTTTTTATTTATTTATTTATTTTTTTTAGAGACGGGGTCTCGCTCTTGGTCAGGCTGGTTTCGAACTCCTGACCTTGAGCTATCCACCCGCCTCGGCCTCCCAGAGTGCTAGGATTACAGGCAGGGAATATTTATTTTTTTGGCTTTTGGGAAGGCTGCCAACTGAAAGCCTTCAGGTGTCAGCCTCAAACAGGGATTGCCTAGGTTGCAGAGATCTGCCTTGCCCAAGGTCACGCCCCTTTCTAGGGTTTCTTGTATCCAGTGATTGACCGATGGGGAAACATAAAGGACCCCCCTCTCGCTTGAACGCAAGACAACCCTGAATGGCATGACATTGTCAGAATGCTCAGGAGGACTGGCTGAGATGCGTGAAGGCTGCATTGTAGCTCACTTTCTCCCTGTGCCCAATCCTGCTTCCTTCCCTGCCCTTCCCTTCCCTTCTTTCCACAAGACAGTCCTTAACAAACCTCCAGCTTGTTAATCTCTATTTCAGAGCCCAATTCTCAAGGAACTCAACCTGTGACACCCCAAGTTTAAGTGCTTTCACTATATTACAATGTCTTCAGTCTCAGATAGATTCTGAACAGGAGAGTCAGAGTATACACGCTGGAACCCCGTATCTACCATTTATTAGTTGTGAGATGTTCAGCAGGTCAGTTAATATTTCTAAGCCTCAGCTTTTTCACCTGGAAAATGCCACTAGTAAGCATGGATTAAACAAGAAAATACAGGTAGAACACTCAGCATACTGACACATGAAAGCTCTCGATATATGAAAAATACTTGGGTTATTATTAAAGCAGGCATCACGCCATCTCTGAAATATTGAACAAAAGAGTCAATGGAGATGATCTAATCTGACTTCATTTCACATATGAAGAAGTATTAATTTTCTTAAGATGGATAGTTAGTTAGGGGCAGAATTGAAACTAAAATGCAGGTCTCTTGACTCTGCTATATCACGCTGACTTTATCTTAACCAAACATCTTGACAGTGTAAAAATGATGCTATATAGCCATGCTTGTATTTCACATATCCACGCATAAGAACAGTTAGGTTTTGGAAGAAGGAATATAATCATCCAAGTCAAATGAATATGTGAGAGCATTTGTATTTTTCAGTTGTCTGTGCTTCAGATTTCAAATACATATAAATGATTGGGCTTGAAACTTTTGGTTAAAAATCTTCTATATTTCCTAAGCATCTTCAGAACATGATTTAGATGTACTAAGAACATGTGGCTCTATCAACCATCTTATTGCCATAAAATAATGGAAGTCTTTCTGCTCCTCAGAGGTAAATTATGCCTTATTTTTTTCCTTGAAAACTTAAGGTAAAAAAAAATCAGTGTTAAGGAAAAAGAATTACCAAAGACAGATAAAAATTCCCTTACTTTATCTGGAGTTTGAGTTGTATAAGTGACCATAATACCCAATCTAAGGATTATTTGAGTTACCCTTATGGCATAATAAAGTTTAACATTTTTTCCTTGCTTTCTTTAGTCAATACTTAACCAATCAACAAATATTTATCGAACACCTACTATAAACTCAGCAGTATCTATCCTTCTTTATTTCCCAGAGGAGTAAAACAAACTGGTTCCATAAAATTTGAACTCTCACTCTCATATATTTAGAGAAGACATTTAAAGTGTAAGTTCAAGAAGCAATCATCACAGCATTTGCTTTGTATAAACTTGAAGAACCTATACTTCATCAAAACCCTCAGCCCTCCATTAATACTCACTCAAATAGCATATCTTGATATATAGCAATAATTAAAGATATAATTGATAAGGCACTTACCGAGAGTGACCAAGCATTTAATAGACTCCTTAAGTCTTAAGACTCATGTTACGTACTGTAGAGCATGTATGTTCCAAATATGTTCAATCTTTATAATTCAACTAACAGTAACTATGATTCACATCAAAATGGTTTTACAGGTGAGTGGAATTTTGATATTCTCTTTTCTGAACACAAAGCAAGAAATATTGACCCTATTACAAAGAATAAATATCAATAAAACAGCAGGTATCTGATAAACAGATATAATTACCAGAAGGATCTGCCTATTTACACATCAGGACTGCAGTCTTCATATATCTTATCCTGTTACATAATTATCAAATAAAACAGTAATTCCAGAATAAGTAATAGCAATTACACAGAGTACTGCATGGTTAAATATTGTCATCTTGGTGGGGAAGACATTCTTATGTTTCTAACTCTGAATCTCTAAACAGTGAACTAGTATCAAACTGACGTCTGAAAAATCAAACAGCTGTTATTGAGAGGACATTTCTATTGTGATTCTTACATGTTTTTCACTGTAGTGAAAAAAACCGGGAATGTGCATTTTAAGACATGATGCCTTTTTGTCATCTTTAACTTTTACTTTTAGGGGGATTTCCTTCTGTAAAATCAGAATTCCTTAAAAGAGTGAATTTGGCACTGCGACAAGAGCTTCTTTTGCTTTTCGGGCAACTATCTCAGTATTCTTTTTCTTCCAGTGCTGTGATGGGCACACTAAGAACAGTTTCTTGCTGAGCTGTGCAGCTCCTACAGATGAGTACAGCAGGAGAGCAGGCAGATAGCCAAAGCAGAGAGGGAGAGGCGGGGAGATCACAGCCAAGGCTGCAGAAGGAGATCTGCTACACACAGGCAGAAAAAGAAAAAGGTCTGCTCTGAACCCTAAGGTGCTCCTTAAAGCCTGCTGGTTTGAGGCTTCACCCTCAATTGACCTGGAATTGAGAAAAGAGACTAGGAAAGAGAATTATTGAGATGCTTGGTTTTTGAGTTACAAGTTTGCATCATAATAGGCTTGGTAGAGTCTCACTGATAGAAATGGCATGCAGGTGTATGGAGTGCCCTGGATTGATTGATAGGTCTCTTCCTAGCTGTCATTCAGAAGATTCTTTAAGTTCCCTCATTGGATGTGATTTTGGTCAGTTTCTCTCCAAGCCATTTTCTTTTAAAAACTCTTTATTGTCCTTTAGGATTAGTGCCGCTGTCCTTCAGGCTGAGCAAGATGGAGCATTTAAGTGTCACTCACTAGTCAGTCAAATAGTGACAAAAGGCAGTCGCTTCCTGGTAGGACCCTGAGGAGGAGAGGAGGGAGCGCTCCCAGCCGGAGCTCTTTGTAGAACTTAATGCTACTGGTCCTGAAAAGAGAATGGGAAGGAGCAGGAAATTGAACTTAAGTCACCTCCAAATCAGTACAGAGTTCAATCCTAGTTGGTGTTTGTTTATAAAATAGCTCTCTAAGTAATTCACGCCCCGTTCCCCATTTAACCTCTTGGACACATGGCGTTTGGCCTACCAAGAAGTTTTTCGGAGTTGTTCATAAAAGTGCTGAGTTTGACTCTGACAGAAAAGAATTTGGGGTCAGAATTACTATTTTAAACTTAGGCCTCTGGGATTTATAAAAGATGTTTCCGATATGCTAAAACAGCTGGAAGAGCCTTTGAGAACTGTAGCGTAAGCGAGAGGCTCCCTAATTTGTATTACAGGTGAGGAAAACCAGGCCTGGGGAGGCTGGCTGACTTTCTCCTGCACTTTCAGAACTCAAGTAATAACATCTTGCAGTCCCTATGGCACAGAACTACCGAAAGGGAAAACAAACCCCTCCAAGCTTCCCAGGCCACTTCTAAGTTGAAGTTGCCCTCGATGAGGGGATCCCCTGTCTCTCCCAGTCCCAGCTTTTTATTTCCCCCCAGATGAAAAGAGACATTCAAGATCATTAGCCCACTATTCCTCTAGGGTGTAGCTGGGATTGGCTGCTGAGCTATTCTGATGACCCAGAAATTACATGTATTCATTTCTTTCTTTTTAGATAAAAGCATTCCTATTCCAGTTTTTCTATGGCTCTTTTTCAAGACAAGAGGGAGGAAAAAGTCCAACATCTTTGCTAGCAGACTCTCCTTTTCTGTGTGCAGTCTTTTATAATTTATCTTGATTCTCGGCCCATTACTTCCTTTTTATTGTACTTTGTGCCTTTTAATCACCTAAAGGATCTGACTCAATGTCCTTTCCTGTGGATCACAGGCTGTTCTTCCTTCATCTGTGTCTCCCAGGAAGGGGGGAGGAGCTAAAAATCTTTTTTTCCTATGTTGGCTCCTGCCCCAACAATATAACTTTCTTTCCTCCAAAACCTCTATTTGGCTGTTATTCATTCCTGAGGTTGATTTAAAAAATAATTTTATGTAATGACAGGAAAATCTAATAAGTTATTTCATTATTAAAACAATCAAGAAGTTGTCTCATATGTATGTGCAAACAAATGTTCAGAAATTTGTGTATAAATGTATATGCCTACATAAATGTATAAGATCATGGAAAACCTTTCTTTACGTTTTTTTTTTTTTTAAGTGCAAGAAACACAAGCCAAAATGAGAAAGAAAAAATGAAGTAATTGTGTTCAATAGATTCTTTTGAATAGCTTTTCTTTGGGAAGGTGTGAATAATTATATGATAAAATATTTTTTATTTGGATCATGTTATATTGAAAGCCCTCTTTATTACCCTTTACATGAGATCTTGGTACAATAAAAGTAAGATAGATCTCCATTTATAAAGAAAAAAGAAATTAACAGTCACTGACATGTGTGGAAGTCATTCTAATGTGGAAATGTTGATGGAAAGGCTAGGACGAAAGTTCGTCCCATTTTAGGCTTTGGTTATGGTTTGACCATAGACCTCAGAATCATGGGCAGGTTTCTTTTGAAAGAGAAATTTTCTACTGAAGTTCCAATTGTTTTCCTTTAAAAATTATTATTTTTCTGTTTTCATTCCACACCCAAATATATTCAGTTTTGCCACATGTCTGAAGGTTGATATAAAACAATGAATTTGGCAAACTGTAGTCTCTCAATTGGCATTTCTAGCTTCTCTGATTGTGCCAGATACCAGATTGTGTTTAGAATGTTATACTGGTTTTTTGTTTTCTATCAAATACACATCTGATAAGAAATGTACAGTTTGAAAAGCCATCACAGATAAAAATATAACTTCCTTCTTATGTTGGCTGTTGACCCCTTTGGTTTATGCATTTATCCATGAATCTCAGTATATGAAACTTTGTTAATAGAAATTAAAATCACAACCTTAACTTCTACTTGTTTCGAAGTATAAGTGTCTGTCCGAATTCTGGAAATGTTTGTGTCAATACCTTCTTGCTCGTCTCTAAGCATATCTTAAGCATTTATGGCACCAGCTGTGAGAAAAGAAAGGAAGGCATATTCTGAAAAACACCAAAGGGACCATGGGTGAGGCAGACGCAGCAGCTCTACATTATGCAAGGCAGTCAGGACCACAGCACTGCAGCCTGCTGTATTACCGAAAAAACCTTTATGTTAGAGGCAGAGACTTAATATTTCTGAAGCCTATATAAGTCCTCAGATCCTTTTTATCTACCACATAAGATGATCCTCAAAAGAACCATGAGAAAACAGGAATTGCAGAGGTTTTCATGTTCTAAGGTCGTATCCATCAAATTCCATCAGACTCCAGGGTAACTAACAATTCCATCTTCAGTGGCTTTTCATTTGCTCATTCATTTATGTTGTAAATAATTCTTGATTGCAGACTATGCATTAGGACTATACAACACATAAGGAATCTGATGCAGAGTTCCTGCTGTTAAAAAGCTTACAGAGCTGAGTAGTACTCCATAATATACATATACCACATTTTATTTATCCACTCATGTATTCATGAACACTTGGGTTGTTTCCACATTTTTGCAATTGTGAGTTGTGCTGCTATAAACATTCGAGTGCAGATGTCTTTTTTATAGATGTCTTTTGTTCTTTGGGGTAGATACCCAGTAATGGAATTGCTGGATCAAATGGTAGATCTACTTGCATCTCTTTGAGGTATCTCCATATTGCTTCCCACATAGGTTGTACTAGTTTGCAGTCCCACCAGCAGTGTATGAACGTTATTATCTCTCCACATCCACGCCAACATTTGTTGTTTGGGGGCTTTTTGATAAAGGGCGTTCTCACTGGAGTTAAGTGATATCTCATTGTTGGGTTTTGATTTGCATTTTCCTGATGATTAGAGATGTTGAGCATTTTCTCATATGTTTGTTGGCCATTAGTTTATCTTGTTTTGAAAAGTTTCTGTTCATGTCTTTCGCCCACTTTTTAATGGGGTTTTTTTATTTTTCTTGTTGCTTGAATTATTTATAGATTCTAGTTATCATTCCTTTATCAGATCTATAGCATGCAAATATTTTGTCCCATTCTGTAGGTTGTCTATTTGCTCTAATGATTGTTTCCTTGGCTGTGCAGAAGCTTTTTAATTTAATCAGGTACCATTTAGTTACTTTTGTTGTTGCTGTGATTGCCTTTGGGGTCTTCTTTATAAATTCTTTGCCTAGACCAATGTCTATAAGAGTTTTCCCAACATTTTATCCTAGAATTCTTATGGTTTCATGCCTTGGGTTTAAGCCTATTATTCATAGTGAGTTGATTTTGTGAGAGGTGAGAGGTATGGACCCTGTTTCAGTCTTCTACACGTGGCTATCCAATTTTCCCAGCACCATTTATTGAATAGGCATTCTTTTTCCCAGTGTATGTTTTTGTCTGCTTTGACAAAGATCCGATGACAATACTAAGATGGTTTTATATTTGGGTTCTCTGTTCTGATCCATTGGTCTATATCTCTGTTTTTGTGGCAGCACCATGCTGTTTTTTGGTTTTTTTTTTTGCCTTGTAGTATAGCTTGAAGTCTGATAAATTGATGCCTCCCAATTTGTTCTTTTTGCTCGAGATTGCCTTGGCTATACACTCTCTGGTTCCATATGAAGTTTAGAATTATTTTTTCTAGGTCTGTGAAAAATTGTGTTGGTATTTTAATAGGGATTGCACTGAATCCGTAGATCACATTGGGTAGAATAGACATTTTAGCAATGTTGATTCTACTGATCCGTGAGCATGGTATGGCTTTCCATCTGTTTACGTTCTCTGCTATTTCCTTCATCAGTGTTTCCTAGTTTTCCCTGTAGAGGTCTTTCACCTCCTTAGTTAAATATATAACTGGGTATTTTAGTTTCTTTGTTGCTATTGTGAAAGGTACTGAGTCTTTGATTTGGTTCTCAGCTTGACTGTTACTGGCATATATGAATGCTACTGATTTGTGTACATTGATTTTGTAAAATTGGTGAACTATTACCTCTTGTATTAACCAGTATGGAGCTGGAGGCCACTCTTCTAAGTGAACTATCACAAGAATGGAAAAGCAAACACCACATATACTCACCATTAAATTGGAGGAACTAATCGATCGACACCTATGTGCATATATGGAAATAACATTCATTGGAAATCAAGTAGATGGGAGGGAGAAGGAGGGACTGGGTAAACTCATACCTAACAGGTATAATGAACACTATCTGGGGGATGGGCATGGTACAAAAGCAATTTATGTAACCAAATCATTTGTACCCCAGTAATATTCTGAAATAAATTAAAAAAATACAAATACCATAAATACTTGTTTAAACAAAAATAAATAAATAACAACTAAAAAATAAATTTATTATTTAATCACCCACTAAATATATATTTCTTTAAAAATTAAAAAAAAAAGCTTATAGAGCAATAGAGGAGATGTATGTGAATCGGATAGCCAAATGTACAATTACAACCTGAGAAGATGCTAATCCAGACTGAAAGAAATGGGGTGATAGAATAAGGAAGTGTTCCTTGAAGAAATAAGAGTTGAGATTTAATCTAAAGGATGGGTAAGAATTAACTAGGTAATGGGAGAGTGACTAGTTGTCCAGAAAGAGGAGATAATGTATGCAATGGCTCTTTGGTGAGAGGAAGCATGCCACATGCATGGAACCTAACACAGCTGGGACACATAGACAGAGGGAGAGATGGTACGGATGAAGTTTGAGATGTGAGCAAGAACCTCACATAGAAATGAGATCACTAGTGGTATGAGGGGGTGAATAGACAAGGGCAGGACTAGGGTGAAACTAGGATACTGAAAGTAGAGATTGAGAAGAAGTAACAGGTAAGGGACAAAATTGGCCATATTTGGTGGGTGAGGGAAAGGGAAGAGCCATGGAAAACTCTCAGGTTCTAGGTAGGAGTCATTCAGATGCTCAGAGGATGGTAAAATATAGAGTACATATAAGAAAGCCAATTTAGAAGGTGACTATGGTGAGTTCAGTTCTGGAAATGTGTTAGAGATAGTTAGTAGGCTTTATGATAATGACTCTAAACATCTGGAGAGACTGTGCTATCAGTATACGCTTGGGAATTTTAATGTGTAAGTGGTGCTTGAAAGCTTGAAGAATGAATGAGATTTTCCAGTGACAGTATGTCCAATAATAACAGAGGGCCAAGGATATGATCCTGATGAATACCATTGCATAAGGGGCAGGTAGAGAAACAGGAACACACGAGGAAACATCAACAAACGGTCCAACATGTAAAAGGGGAACAAGTAAGGGAGGTGATGAAAGTCATGGGGGTGAGCCAACAACAGTGTCAAGTGTAACAAAGGTGACCTTCAAGACCAGGGAATTAGGGACTTTGGAAATCAGGAGATCATTAGGACCCAGACTGAAAGAAGTATAGCGACAAAGGCAGAAGTCAGATCACACTAGACTGGAAAGTGAATGGAGATGAGAAGGCAGAGAAGACTGGAAACATGCAAGATCAGAGGGTGTGTGTGTGGTGTAGGGTTGAGGGAGAGAGTTGTTGTTAATGATGGCAGCTGTGTACATGCTTGTTGGAAAGAGCTAGTGGAAATAAAAAGGCTGAAGTTATAGGAGAGAGCGGTGGTAGCTGGAGAAGCAAGGATCTGGAGGCCAACTGACAGCATCTATTCTTTGCAGGCAGAGGAAGGTAGGTAGATATACATGGATCATTGATAATTTGCTCACTCCTTTTCACCAGGGGTTCCTTCTACTAGGCAGGGTTTTCTGTTAGTAAAGACAGGGAGATTTGATAATATTCTATAGTACAACATATCAGAGGGAGCAATGAGTGTCAATGTAGTGTCATCGAAAGAATGTAGATTTGGAGGGTATAGTTCATATCTGAGATCCACTATTTTCTACCATTGTGCCCACACACACAGATACACACACACACACATACATTTTTTAACTTTTCAGAGCCTTTGTATTCTGTGGTATTACCCAGTGGGATAATGATACCTTCCTTCCAATTTTGCAGTTTAGGTAAATCAAGATTATATACGTGTTCATTATATTAGGCAATATCCAATCAGAAAAAAGGATACCATCCTGGATATTTTAAATAGAAAAAAAAATTGAAACAATAAATTGGTTACACAGGTCATGGGATAGCTGAGAAGCCCAGAGGCAACCTAGAAATTAGATGTAGGAGGGAGCTACAACCACCCTTATTCCTGGAAGAACAAAGGGAGAAAGTTGGCTTCACTGGAGCTTCAGGTCAAGGGCAAAGTAATCAAAGGTGAAACCAGGCAGGGTCCACCCCACAGGAGCTGAGACTTTGAGGGAGAGGATGGCTCGTTAATGCTGGAGCCAGAGAAGAAACTCAGATGCAGCTTGGAATGTCTTCTTGCAATGCCTCCCATTGGCCAAACCTACAAGGAAGCCAGAAGAAAAAGAAGTCTTAAAAAGGTAGTTCCATGTGAAGCAGAGCACATTTGGAGAGAGGCAAAGAAAGGATCTGAGAGCAAAATAGGCAAAGGGCAAATCACAGACGTGAATTTTTCTAACAATGTATCTGGCACAGAGTAAATACTTAATAGATGTGATGCTGTCAGTTACAACAATCTATCTTAAGGAATGGAGATGGCACTAGTTAGTTGAAAGCAAGGTATAATAGAATGAAAAGTCACAGAGTTATGTTGGAGTAGCCGCCCATAAAAACTGAGTTGCTCTTTGTTCCTGCTCATACAACATAGCTAAGTTAAACTCTGGTTATTGAAATGTTTGTAAGACTTACTTCATCACAAAGTGGCAAATATATTTTGGGAAAACTTTATAAGGACTTTATAAAGATTTTAATCATCTCATATTTTGCAAAGACCATTGGCACTGCCCAACCTACTCATGTTTACGGCTAGGAAGTAGATGCCTTGTATTCCACTCCGGCTCCAGTACCTTGTGGCTATTAATATACTATCATCACTACTAACGCCACAGGATGTACAGCTCAGAGGATCTTGTCTTTGAAGTGAAATGAAACCCTAAAGCTTTCATTTGCCTAATGAAAAACTCAGCCAGAAAGTTTCCTCATTTCTGATCACATGTGGAGTCTTCAAAACTCACTTGGGCTTGGGACACCAGATGCTAACCCTGCACGTGGCATTCTCATCCAAACTTGGAGCAGGTGCTAATCATCAGAACAGGAAATAGACACTCAATCCAAAGAAAATTCCGCCTTTGGTTATATAAGGAGGGCAGTTCAGTGCTCAGTTATAAAAGGATCCCTGTTAGCTTAGTGCCCAAAGTTCCAGTCTATATGGGTTTTTGTCTTCCCCCGGCCTATGACTCCTCAGGAACTTGGGTATAAACATTCAGATCTCACATACAAAGGCTTTATATAAATATGAATGTGATTTTCCCTAAATCTAAAGGTGGTTTTCATCAGAAAGCAACATTAGACCCACCTTAACAGCCAGCATAGTATGAAGAAAAATATTCCAAGTAGATCTGAGAAAGTGGTTACCAACACAGATGTTTCTGTGTGGGAGCCTCTGCCCTTCCTCCTGTTTCCAAATATACAATACTGAGTGGTGGCTGTCAGGGTCAGGAGAGGAGGAAGTTCTCAGATGCCAGTGCAAAGCAATAATCTTCAAGTGGATGCCACGCCGACAGGGATATGGTGTTAGTTACAAGGAAGTCAGAAGGCCGAGACTGAGAGTCAAAGAAAGTTAAAAACAAAATCAGTGTGAGGGGAAGGGTCACAGAGGGAAGCAAAGATGAGAGTCAGAAGGAAAACATCTGTAGGCATTGCAAGAGCTAACAGGGGAGGGGAGGGGAGGGAAAGGAGAACACATTTTTCTTCCCTTTCTGATGCACACGGAATGGTTTTGATATCCTCCCGTTTTTTCTTATATTATTCACAACTCCAGACTACTAATGTGTGCATATGAGTTACTCTCTCTAAATTGAAGGTCACTAAACAAATGTTACCACTCGCCTACTCCTTCAGCGCTATATCCTTGTTTCTTTTATCAGACACCCAGACCCCACCGAACTTTCAGCTGGTGTTCAGACCTCCTGTGTCTGGAATACTAGGGAACATGCTCTATCTCACATTTTGCTGCATTGCCTTGAGATGATGTTATTATCCATTATTTCATTCCATAAGATTTGTGTTGTCTTACTTCTGAGAGAATTTAAAGAAGCGAATACAAGAAATGTTTTGTTAGTTTTTAAAATTTTTTTTTGTCCTTAGACGCAGAGACATGAGCTACATTCTTCATTTCATAGCACATTATCAACATAAATTCTCTCTTTTTATTTATTACATTTTACTCATTCTATTTTTTCCCTCTATCACCGATTTCTATTTTCATCCAACCCCCTTTCCACAGGCACCCATACTAATGTGTTTGATTTTGATCTTTGGTGTGAATGTATCCTTATAAAACAGTGTCACCAGAGCATTTTAAAATATAAATGCTATTGTACTATAAACTTCATTCTGCCTCTTTTATTCCCCATTCTGTACTATATTTATAAGTTCTATGCATTTTGCCATATGTACATTTATGTATCTACAAAATTCATCTACCACATTTTAGTTATCCATTTATCTGTTCTCATATTGATGGAGTCCTAGGCTGTTTAAAGTTTCTTCTTCTATAAAAACAGCCATGATGCACAATCTCACACGTGTTCCCTTAGAGATCAATGTGAGAAATCCTCTGGGATGTACACCCAGGATAAACATGGCTGGGATGCTGGCTATACACATACATTATTCCCCTCACTACTATCAGATTGTAAAGCAAATATTTTACAATTCTTTCAGCCATCTGGTTTCCATTTGACCTCCTAACTATATAAAAATCTCAAATCAATACTCTTTAGCCTCATCTCTCACTGTTCCAAAATTTCCTGTGTTAATTTGCTTTCACCTGTCATCTTTTGTAGAGCCACATTATGGCCCCACAGACATTCTGCTGTGTCAAAAATAAGACTGGGCTTACGTTTGAAACATTTGAGTTATCTTCGTTAGAATTGATATGGATTGAGATACCACAGTACAATCTTTAAAGTTATTACTTGATCATTAAACACTTTGATTCTCAGCATTTCAAACCATACCAACAATCCCAGGTGAGATGTACTTCGTAGTGAGGAATATGGGTAAATAATTCAAATTCATTTCAAAATTCTCCAATTCTGCATGAAACGCTGCATCAATTCTTAGAGCATTAACAGTTGCAATCTCTTAAGATCTGAAAATGTCATATGACTAGCAAAGAAACAACAGCTAAGAAATATGATTCTTTCACAATAGTTTTGGGAAGACACCTTATAAAACTTCTGCAACTCTTTCCCTTTAAAGGTCATAAAACGTTGGCATTGTTCGATGACAAGTATAAATCTTCATTTGTAATCCTGAGTAGGAAGGCTGAACCCCAGGCTATCCTGATCTTCCCCTGACCTCACTGACTGCTCCTTCTCAGCCTTCTTTGCTGGCTTCACCTACTGGCCTCTGGGCCCTTTGCTTTTTCTCTACCCTCTCCTTCAGTTTAATGTGACTTTCATAGAGACAGCTTCTCTATCCAACCGACGTAAAGTATTCATAAAGCCCATCTCTCTTTATTTCCCCTCTCTCTCCTTCCTTTCCCCATATATGACACCTCACTCAATAAAACACATACTTCACCAAAGCAGGGCCCTCATCTGCCTTGCTGACTTCTCTATCTCCTGTGCCTAGAACAAAATATTTGTTGCCCAAACAACAAATGATAAAGAGAACTCCATTGTTAGTTACATGCTCAAGGCAAGGTTTTGATAATATGACCAGAGAGGGGGCAGTACCCGGGTCCTACCCCAGACCATAACTATGCCTTCTCAGGATGCTGTCAAGAGAATTCTTGAAAGTGACAATGGCACAGAACCATAGAATCACTTTGTTGTCATCTCTACTTGTGCCCAAACCTCAGTGCAAAATTCTACCCTCAAGTCCTGAGAATACTCTATGAAATGCTAACTGATATCTTGAAATACTTTCATATGCTGGCTGACATCATAGAATCTAAAGATACAAAAAAGAAGAGAAGATCAATATTGGAGATGTAAGGGATAAAGAGGTAAGATGGCCAGGACCCGCTCCTTATGCTGCAGCCATATAAACCAGTGAGAGAGAAGAACAGGTAACATCCTTGCGTGGCCTTTCAATGCACTATGAACCCTCTCTTGAGTATCTGTGACCTGGAATCAGATCAATCAGTTTATTATTTTTTTATCCTTCTTGGAGAGACACGATGAGAATGGGAATGTAGAGCAGGTGAACAAAGGGGCCTCCTTCCCACATGCTTTCACTTAGTCTCCACCGTTTACCCAATTATGGTCATCGCCTGCACTCCAGCTGTCACTTTGAACTTTTGAGTAGGAAAGAGAGAGACATTTTTTAAAGGCACTCTACAGTATTCAGGGTACTTTTACCAGAAAACAATCTCTTTAGAGTTTTACTACAACCTTGTGAGGTAGACAAAGTAAATTTTATCATCCCCATCTTAAGGATTAAGAAACTCTTGGTCCCAAGCTCAGAGTTTTGCCACAGCTTTTGGCCAAATGAAATAAAGTTCTGTCTCCTGTTCTTTTTTTCTAATCATACAGCACATATATCACATAGCTAGCACTGGGCTCTGTACAAGCAAGGGTTTCTATGGTTGATTCTACTAATTCTTGGGGTTTAGTTATTTTAACTTTCTACAGACAGTTCTTCTAAAAAGCCCAAAGGCACATTCTGTATCATTTCTACCACCTTTTGTCTTGATCATTGATGAGAGACAACTGAGAAGTTTCAGAAAAAAATAAGCAAAATACACTTCTCTGCTGGAGAATAGAGGAGAAGGTATAGGAGTTTATAATCTACGTATTCATGGTTGTCAATTTTAAACTTTTTATTTTCTTATGTTCATGCAGAAAAAATGAAAGTTCATTCAGAAATCTTGACTGCAATTTGCTCATAAAAGTCTCAATATCCTTAAAGTAACCAAAGCAACCCTCAATCTTCTGTGACAAGGAATTCAGTGCTTACAGTTCTGCAGATGTAGATCCTTAAAACAAAGAAATCCCATCTCCTTAGCACGTATATTAAATGCCTTTTACTTAGATGTGTGTTAAGTTGCTTAATTTTAGTCAGAATTTGTGTTCATGCTGGTCTATACCACATTTCTTGGCTTAAGCTGAAGCTAAGGCAACAGGGTATGTGTTTTATCCCTGAAGGATATTGCTGTGTGAGACACCCTATAAAAGTTAAATTTATTTAATACTTGCAGCAAGTCAACACTTTTATGATTAATATGGCTATTGACCACAGACTTTTTATATACTATTTCTAGTTTGTATTTGAAGATGTCAATAAATCATCTAATTTCACTGAATTTGGGGAGCTGTTTAAGAAGTTTTGATCCAGTTTATTGAGCCACACACAACAGCTTTGCCATAAATAATAACGTTTTATTCATGGCTTTCCCCACTCCACTTAATAAAATGTAAAAACAAATGGTGAAATAAACTTGGAAGAATAATAGTGAAAACTGAGTAAATTCTTATTATCCTAACTAAAATAGTAATACAGAGTTACTATGTTTCACACTAGCTTATTGGTGTGTGTGTGTGTGTGTGTGTGTGTGTGTTTGTGGTGTGTGGTATATGGTGTCTGTTTTCTCTGACACTCAACAGTGCAGTCTTATGCATATGGATAGATCTCATGTATTGCTGATTTTCTATCCTTCGGGGTTCCTTTTACTTATTAATTTGCTTAATGTGTGATTTTGTTGAAAGCAGTTAACAAGAAAATACTTGAAGGAGGCACTCAATTGTTCTCCCACAGACAACTGTTGCAGATCTACCTTCAACCAATGATACTTGTCTCTGTGTAGTTAGCATCTTCTTTGGCTATGCACAACACACAGGGAAAGACACAAAGAAGACAGTGGATGGACTGGCGCAGCAGATGGGTGCAAATCAGCCTTTTCCCCACTGTTCTATTTGCTATTACTATGTGAGGAAGCTGCAGATCAGAAAGAAGTGTCTTGCAAATTAAATCACAAATGCTGTCTCTATGCTAAGCAAAGGATGTGAAAGCTCTTTGCACCTGATTATTTGTATTGGTGCAAAAAATAAGCAACATGTAGGAGACTCAACTTCTAATAGTTTTCTCTTGATTTCAAGCTGTATTATCTTAAATAAATAAATATCATATTTTAAAGTGCCTAGCACAAGGCTGATATATGGAGTGATTCCACAAATATTTATTGAGTGTGGACTTGTGGCTTTAAAATTATTTCAAATCAACTTGTGGCCATCAGGTCTCCAAACACCTGCTCATCACCTATACTGTGCACTTGAAAAAGTATGGCTTATCTCACTGCAGAAGTATGCTGTTAATTTATTTTCGTGCTTTTGCTCCCAAATGCCCTAGAGGATGAGTGTTGGTATTAGTTATAAAAAGACAGGTCCGAGAGTTGTTTAAACCACTGTTCCTCAGTGAGAGGCCTCTAGTCTGGGCATCTCTTCTGTGTAGAACTCCCTTCTCTCTATCAGTTCTCTACACACGTGCACAGTAGGTACAGGTACACAGTGCGTGCTGCTCTAAGAACACTGCTTGGCTTTTAACCTCCCCAGGGCTCAGTGTGGGAACTTTGTTCCACGAGAGAATATCTCTAATCTTATGCAAGGGTGAGACTTACATTTGCACACAATATTTCTTGGCCACCTTCTAAAAGTAAAAAGATTTGGGAAGGGAAATAAAGATCAACATCGACTCATTAAACCCTCCCACAGTTCTACGAGGGAGAAAGGATAGATGTCATTACCCTGTTTCACAGGATAAGAAACTAAGGCTGAAAGAAATTAAGCAATTGTTCCAAATAACCGCATAGTCAATTTATGAGTTAGGTTTCTGGAAAAATGGAGACAACACCCACACAAACTGGGTGATTGGGGAGAGTCTAATAAAGGGGCTATTTACAAAGCTGGGGGCAAGGTTTAGAAAGAGTAACAAGGACTTGTGCTGTATCTAGGGGCTGGCAGTGGCTGGGAACCATTTCCATCCATCAACCTGAAAAGGTGAAGGGGAGAGAGCAGTTCCTAAAACTCAAGAGTGGGCCACCTAATAGGCCATGTGACCTTCAGTAGAAGGCCACAGCCAACTCATAGTTACCTGAACAGGAAGAAGGTAAAGAAGCAAACACCCTGGCCTTACTTTCCTCTTTCTCTTCAATATCTTGCTGCCTTCTATTGGCTAAAGTCAGAGGAAAAATGCATCAAAAGGTGCAGCCCGTCTAGTTCAGCTTCCTGGTACACAGGGCACCTACTAGGGGACAGAGTTGGAATTCAGCTCTTTCCATTATGTATTGTTGTCTCATCACATGTAGTTATAAACTCTGTGGACCAGCTACAATTCTCAATTTCCCTGAATGTGGACAGACACATCCATAGCATTTTGTTCCTTCCTTAAACACGTTATGACCAGCTGGTTTTCAGGCTGCAAATGAAAATAGCAATGATCATGAAGGTTGATTTTAATATTTCTGAAGACAACAAAAATAGCTTTGTTCCTAGAAGGACAAAAATAATCATGCCTTCCTTCTTATAGGAAGCATATGCCAAAGACTGACTGCTCAGTGATTTATTTAGAAATTATTTATTAGGCACTTATTATAGGCCCAACACTTCATTAGGTCTTTGAGGGAATACAAAAAATGATTACCTGTAGACCCAGCTTATAAATATAGTTAAAATGGCATATATTATTATGATGAAAGGTGTAAAATCAAATCTGTTTTCTATTTGATTTGGATCTACAATACTTCTATTAGGGTATGTTAAATCTTGCACCAAAATATTGTTGTGTGGTCATGTAAGCTTGGGGGAAAATGGAAATTAAATATTATTTGCTGCAGACCTGTTCAGAGCTTTAATTGCGCTAATATGCTTTGCAAATATTCAAAAGTATGTAATATTTTTAAATTTATTTCCCAGAACACTATTTCCCCATATATGAAGTCTATGAATATGAGGTTCTCCTCTCAAAAAATTGTTTTTGAACTATGACCATATGACTATTTATCATTCCAAACTGTAGGTAGATCGTCTATTCACAGAAGCTTCTGATATTTTTGCTTTAGTTTATGTGTCCTCCAGGCTCTCTGTCAGGTCATTCTGAACAAAATATAGAAGATTAAATGCAGTAGGAGAACTGGCATTTAAAGGGAGGGTTTAATTTCTAAATATTTTTCTCAATGTAAATAATTATCCTTTGATTTATGGTTTATAAGTCTAAATATTTATCAAATTTCTTAAAGTGGGATGTATCTGCATATAATTTTAAGAGTCCAAAGAGTCATGTCACTTTTATTGCGCTAAACTTGTTTTATAAAAACTAAATGATTAATAGTGAATGAGTATAATCGTTCTGCAGTGATAAACATACAACTACACATACACACAAATATATACACACATACATAATTTTTAGGATATAGCCTGTTAATATTTTTCACCAGAATATGGCATTTTTATTGCGTTTCCTCATTTCCTGGCTTTCCTCTAGTTCTACTCTGCAGCTCCCTGGGGCTGACATAGCCCTAGGCTAAGCAGCCCTGTGCACAGGGCTCTAACTGCTCATATATTGCCCTGCAAGTATTAATACAAATCCACATGGCCAGCTGTACTAAAAGCTAATGAAAAGAAAAGTCAGGGTCTGTTACAGTGAGGCCTTAGCTGTTCACTAATTGAAAGAAACTTCTTTGAGGTCTTTTTAAAGATAGATGGATGTGGAATGGTGTGAGGTGCTGAAATAAGACTGGTCTTGGAGATAAGGATGTAGGGCATAGTTTCAGATCCGCCCCAGATTAGTTGTACAGCTTTAGAGAAATCATTCTGCAAGGCCAGGTGGAGACACGAGGGCATGCTAGGCAGTGCCTTCAAATCAATCCTCTGGAAATCTCTTTTCTCATTTATTTAGAGGAGCAACTGAGCTCTGTTCAGGGGTAACTGAGGTGAAGGAGCATCACTGATTAGACTATCCAGCTTGCAGACCTGCCAGTCTTCACTGCAATAAAGGGACTAGTTTCCATAGTGGAAACTTTAGAGGTCCCATGTAGTTATTAATATTAATACCACTTGGTGGTTTTAAACTTTTCCTTCCCCTGCTCCTAAACACTCCAGATAATTTGTTGCCAAAATATTTCTTCTGTACCCCTACTACATCCCAGAGAGAAATTTTCATAGAATGTCTTTCATCTCTTAAGATTTTCAGTGATATTTTGGCACCCATATAATGCCTTAGTATCTACGGATTAGTGCTTCCAGACAATTGATTGGTTGGCTAGAATTTGCTCAGTTCTTCCAATTAAGGCCAGTTTTCTTATCTTCCAAATAGTATGGTTGATGAGATCAATAGTTACCAAAACTGAGAATCAGAATAATCTAGGGAGAGTTAATAAAAAATCAGATTCTCTGCTAGCACCTTAGACCAACCTAATCAGAAGATTGTGGAAGTGAGGACTAAATATGTATGTTTTTATAAAGCTTTCTTGATGACACTGATGCAGTGGGTCCACAGGCTGAGGCATATGCCATGATCAAGTGACCACGTGATTCGTGATGGCTTTCTGACTTTAAAGACTGAGACCCAGAAATGAATGACATCAAATAGAATGGATGTGGATTAAATACATCATTATGCTCCAAAGGAGATTTTACTTCTCAACAGATACATCATCATTGCTTTAAAGACTTCATAACAGTCATTATCACCCTTCTTGTACACAGGATTCATAAAGCCAGAGAGGGTAAGGGCCTTGTGAAAGGTCATTAGCATTGGAAGAAGATACAGAGCCCCTAATTTCTAGGGCAATGATCTTTAAATTATAGCAGTTCTTATCAGTGAAACAATACTGAAGAAAGGGGCTTTAAATGTCAGTATCAACTCATTAATGCTTTCCCCTTCCCTCAATTCTAGGCCAAGGGAAAGAAATGACTTCTTCTGGGTATGTGTGGTTTTCCTCTTTAAATGAGCCCATTAAAATTGTCCTCTCCTCTTCCTGCCTAACTAGTCTCTCTCTTGGTTTTCAGTTGATGAAATAACGTGCACTACTTAAGATTCATATTTCCTTTCTAACTATGCCTTGAAGGAGCGGGATTAACTTTCTCAGCTTCTTTCCCAGCAGTAAACTCTAATTGGCTGACAGCTTGCTCAAACACACAGCCCCTGAGGGCTTTTATAGTAAAAGAAAAGAAAACATGGTCACAGATCCACCCTTTCTCCATACATTTCTCCTACAAACTATAAAAATAGGACTGCATCAAGAAGGCTGAGACAAATATGTTTGATACTGACCAATAACATCCAAAAATGACCCAATATCATTTATTCTTCTTGGAATCTTCTATTGTCCCATATAAAAAAAATATTTCAAACTTTACATTCCAATCATGCATGACCATGTATACCATGCCCTGATGAATCACCCTAGCCAGAAAACTATCTCAAAACTGACCTCTCATATACTGCCTTTGGGTTTACCTTTACCTATGCTAGTGTCTGCTGGAGACATTGCTAATTTTCTTCTCAACTTCTAGTAGGTTCCTTTTATACTGTATAGCAGCAATGAGTTTTGAAAAGAATTGACCCTATGTACCAATGCAGCCTCATGTGCATTGATTAATTCAGGTAACAGGCCTAAACAACTGGGGCATGACTTCTGTGAACCACCTAGGGTTGGTTCGATCAGCCTAAAGTCCAAAACTTTCTCCAGGAATTTGGCACTGGGACATGCTTTCTTTCTGGATGATGTGAGTTTCAGGAGCCTAAGCTGCTGTGGCCATTTTGCTATCATAAATAAAGCCATCCTGGCCTGGCGCAGTGGCTCACGCCTGTAATCCCAGCACTCTGGGAGGCCGTGGCAGGAGGTTTGCTTGAGCTCAGGAATTTGAGACCAGCCTGAGCAAGAATGAGACCCTGTCTCTACCAAAAATAGGAAAATTAGCTAGGTATGGTGTCAGGCACCTGCAGTCCCAGCTACTCGGGAGGCTGAGGCAGGAAGATCCCTTGAGCCCAGGAGTTTGAGGTTACAGTGAGCTATGATGTTACCCCTGCACTCTAGCCAGGTCGACAGAGTGAGACTCTGTCTCAAAAAACAAACCAAAATTAAAAACAAATAAACAAATAAAACCATCCTGTAGATGAAGCTGGCACAATGCAGTGGCAGAAACAAAAGAATCACATAAAAATAATGCCAGAGCTATTTCTAACTAGTTTTTACAGTGATAAAATGTATCAAAAATATCATTCAGATCTGGGATTTGTTATTTCTATTCTCCATTAAGTCAAGTCTCAAAAAAGATTTTAATAAGATCACTAAGAAGATAGATGAAGAGGATGTCATAGATTTCAGAAAAGCTTTTGGCAAAGTCTCTCAAGAAACTTATAAATCCTGTGGAAAAATATAGTTTGGGTGAATGATCAATCAAATGCCAAGGTCTCCAGTGCCATGTCACAAGGCTGTGGGATATTCAACATTTATGTAGCTGACTAGAGTCAAAAAATAGAAAACATGCTTAGCAAACTTGTAGATTTGGTGGAATAGGTATTATGTCTATTGAATAAGTCATAATTTAAAATTATTTCTATAGTCTAGAGTGAATAAAGAAGATTAATTTAAGTACATATATATTTAAAGTTTTGCGTTTTAACAGTGTTTAAATAAGGATGGATGGGCATAGAAAAACAATAATTCAATGAAGAATTCCTGGGGATTTATTTGACTACCAACTTCAAAGAAACCCCTAGTGTGACGTGGCTATTTTAAAAGCTAAGACAGTTTTAAAGCTGTGATTAACAGTAGTATAATGTCCACCCCAAGACAATAAAGATTAACTCTGCTTTTCTTGTGCTTATATAATGGTTGCAGTTGTGTGTTCAATTTTGGCATTTAATCAGTTCATAGGTCACACCTAAGAAAAAGTTAAGTGTGGCCTTTCATGCTTTTCTATGGGGGTTGCCAGAAATGTGTAGAGTCGTATAAAAACTACATAAGAGAACTGGGGCTTTTTAGTCTGGAAAAGTAAAAATCAATGGAGGTGAAAACAGCAATCTTCACACATTTATTCATTAATTCACTAAAAAAAACATGTATTCAGCACTTACTAAATGACTAAAAATGTGACAGGTACTGGAGACACAAACGTGGACAAGATCTGAAGACATAGTTTCGTGAAGGACAAAGACACAAGAGTAAGAAATTACAGTATGGTGAGATGCACATACTGCTGTAAAAACACAAGTAATAGAGCCACTAAGCTAAGCTCGATAGGGGCACTGGGCTCTAATTGGAGTCTAGGAGGAAGAGTAGGAGGTTTCCTAGGCGGAGAGGAGCATATTCTAGAAAGGGAAGTAGCAAGTATCATATAAAGCAAAGAGATATGAGCCATAAGTACCCCTTTACAATTGAGAGGAAGAAAGAGGGAGCTTGAAAGGGAAATAGAAATCACATTATTTAGCTGAGATCATTTGGTTGGGATGTGAGGAATGGATTAGAATCCTAAAGGGACTTAATAAAGGAGCATACATGGTGAAGAATAACCAATTCAACTTGGAAGATAAGGAAAACGAGGGGGAGCTAACTTCATTAATAGAAAGAATATGCTATTTTGGAAAGGATAGCTATATTAACAGGACAAAAAGAAACCCCAGAAACATATTCAAGCATATATAAAAGTTGGTATATGAAAAAAGGAAAATTTCAAGTCTGTATAAAGAAGGCAGTAATTCAATAAATGAACAAAAGTTTCTGGGATAATTGGTTAAACGTTTGGGAAAAATTAAGTTAGAACTTGATATTACATGTCCAAATAAAATTCAAATGATGCAACAATTTAAACATAAAAGCATGAAATCTTTAAACAACTAAAAATATACGTAAATAATTACTTCAGAGTGAGGAAGTTTTCTCTGAGCATAAGTCCAAAAGAATGGAGAAAGAAACAATTGATATATTTGGTTCACTGAAAAGAAGGAGGAGAAAGAACAGGGGGAAGTAGAAGAGGAAGAAGAGGGAAATAAAAGAAAATCAATTAGAGATATCTGCCCTAGTTTCCACACCACTACATTCATCTGCACTCAAATCTTATTTTCCTCTAATTCTCATTTCAGCAAATTGCATTCTTATCTACCTAGTTACATAAATCAAACCTACAGAAGTCATCCCTGACTCTTCCCTTTTCCCTGTTTTTGCACGTACAATCTGTCATCAAGTATTGTCTGTTTTACCAATGAAAATAGATTTTAAATGTATCCACTTTTATTTCTTCTGCCATCACCCTAATCCAAGAGACCATCTCTCAATTCCTGTCATTGCTTCCTAAACAGTTTCCTGCTACTACTACATTTGGTGTTGTAAGATCCATTCTCCAATAGCAACCAGTGTGCTTAAAATGCTGCTATGATGTCCACCATTCATTCACTTGCTTAACATTTATTGAGAACCTACTATGTGCCAGGATCATACTGGAAGCTGAGGCTAAAGCAGTAAACAAAACAATTAAAAGATATGCCCTCATGAAATTGACACTTTAGTAGAAACAAAGTGCAAGGGGAGACAATAAAAAATTAGCCAAGTAATATTTTAGATTACAAGGACCATGAAAAATATAAAATAGGAAAAACAAAAAAGGGACATATGGACTGCCTGTGAAGTCATTGTCTGCAGTTGTGTGCTTGGTGCACTACATAGCGGCTTGGAAAACGGGATAAGAGTAATTGAAATCTCAGGGAGGTAATTTTTCTAATTCTTCTGCTTAAATGGGGATCCATTTTCAAATATATCTGCCCATAGTGAGTATCTTTTTCTAATACACCCAAATGCATAGTTCATGGGCGATACAGATGGTTTGGTTTTAAGAGAATGGCTGGCTGATATGTTAAGAACAGAGTGCAAGGTTAGACACAGGAATACAATTTATGAGATTATTATAAAATTCCAGGTGAAAAGTTATAGTGGCTTGAACAGGATTATAGTGGTAGAAGCTGTGAGAAGTGGTCAGATTCTGGATATATTGTGAAGACAGAGGAAACAAAAAATTTGCTGTTAGATCGTATATGGGAACTTCCAGATCTACCCTCCTTCCGATTGCCAGCATAGCCATACTCAATTCTAGCCTTCCATTCTCTTGGACATCATCTTTAGCCACTCTCCTGGATGCTCACAAAACTTTAAATGCATTGCTTTTCTATCCTTCCCTTAAAGCATCCAAGCACATTTTCTATCCAGTATCTTGGCATTTGCCGTTCTCTACCCTGAACCCCTCTTCCCCAGGATATGTATGTGGTTTACTCATTCTTATTAGTCAGTGAGCTCAAATATCACCTGCACAGGGATTCCAGCCCTGATCATCCTACATAAAATATTACATGCAGGTATCATTATATTTTCTCTCTATATAATATATTGCTATTACTAATAAGTACTTATTTATTTGTGCTGTCAGTCATACTAGAGTGTAAGATTCATGCAATTAGGAACATTATCTTGACCTAAAATAGCGCCCAAGAAACAGCAGCTGTTCAAAACCACATGTTTGTTTCTCGAAATGGATTATTGCACAACATGTAGACATTTACCTTAGAACTTTCATTGTCATTCATATTTGTCAAATCAAAAGTCTCCCCTTTTTGAAAGAAATCTAATGCTAGTGAACTGGACTTACATTGCACAAAGTTATGAAGAGGTTAAAAGTTTCTTAGCTTTCTCTACCCTAATCCCTCTGGAGGTACCTAGGGTATATTAGGATGGACAATGTTATGTATTCATTCTCAATTTCCAAATGCTGCACTTTTATTTTACTATCTTGGAAATTACTTTATATTGATAGTGCCCAGTTAAGTCAGAGATTATAAAAAAATTGGGAAGATGAAGATAAAGTAAGCTTATATTAATCAGAGGCAATCATTCAGAATGAAGTATGTTAGTTCTAAGTCGATAATATAATATTTTGTTATCACATACAGAACATCAATTATGTACATGAAGTGTACATAATTGTCTATTTATAAACCCTGCCTAGGGGTAGTTTAATTCTATTGCCAAGCTGCTAGAAATTCAACTGATGCAGTGCAAATTAATGGTCAATGCTAATAATACAAAGTTTTATGAGATTTAGATCCAAAACAGAGGCTGTTGCAAATAACATTTCAATTATTAGTTCTCCTGGTGGTCTTTAATAAAAGAGATAAAATAGTTATCATTCTAAAGCCCTGGTTAGGTTAAAATTTTCTTAATGTGCCTATATTAAAGAAGTTGCAGAGATTTAGAGTGTATTTCTCTATGTAAATATCTCAGTTATTTCAAATTCTTTTGTGTGCTAATTGATATGTAGGAAAGCAATTTAAAATAATCAGCCATTCTTCAGATAACCACAGTAAAATAGATAGTTTGGGCTTATTACTTTCTACTCTGCTCCCAAAGCAACAAAGCCACATTGAAATTACCACAATACTTACCTTGGAAAACAACTCCTGAGCAGGCAGTTGCTAGAAATAAGGGGTCAAACTGTTTTTTGCAAACTCAGAAAAAAAAAAGCCACTCAAAATATGGAGTCAAGGTGAACTTTGAAAGATTTCATTTGAATTTCTACAAATATTTAGCAAAGTCTGTTTGAGTGAGCAAGGAGATAAGAATATATATTCCAACTGTGTAAGTTGAGAAAGATGGGAAACAAAGGAAATGGTGAGAGGGAGAAATTTATTTATCCTGAAATCCTTTAAATCTGATCTCACTTTCTGGATATTCCTCTCCCATTACCCCAGTGTCTAACCCATGTCTTACTGCAAGTGACTTCTACCTTCTCTCTGTTAGTCTTACCTTCTTAAAATCCACTCTTCTTACGTAAGCCAAAAGAGTCTATTATGTCAAAGCATATGAAATTGCCATCCAGACACCATATTCTATAAGGAATTTGCCTTAAAACCGAGGTTTGACCATCCTGAGTTTTCTTCTATATTAGCATTTACCACATTCTCTGAAAGTTTTCACATATCCATCTCTCTCACAGAACTCAAGTGCAGGAACTACCTCAAGGGCAGGAACTATCCTATTCATGTCATATTCCCAATGCCTAACAGAATGCCTGGCATTAGGGTAAATATTCAAAAATATGAGTTGTGCTGAACTGATAGAAGTTTGAATTTTTTTAATGTATTATTTCTGTTGTTTTTTTCAATAATTTTCCACCAATGAAAATAAACAGGGAGCTTAAAATTAAAATGCCCTCCAGATCTATATATACTTCTACAAGCATGTTTTAATATATAGTCTATTTTACATGGGGTGGTCTAAATTGGCAAACTTTATTAAAATACATGTATATTTAATATTATTAAAATATTTTGAGTTAAAAACTTGTAAGTTCTCAAAATCATCTCTGCTTATTCTAGCCCATTTCCAAAGTGGCTTCAGCATAGGATGTTTGTTTTGTTTCATTTTCATCTTTAACATTACACAAAGAGAATAGGGACATTTTTTAAAGTTTATGACAATAGAAGATACCTACCACAAAAGATCTTTTATTCTTGATATTTTCTTGTATTATTACAAAATTTAAAGACAGACAAATGTCTTAAAAGATATGCTTTAGTGTTTACCTACGCTATGATAATTGTGTGATTAAGACTGGAGCAGAATGGACATGTCTTGAAAAGCAGGAACCTCTTAATTATTTTTCATAGACTGCCATCCACCTCTAGTCTGGGTGACTTCTCTTCTACTGCATACTTTCAGTTCCCTATTGACTGTGGTATAATATCAGTGCTACTTTTCAGGGAGAAAAGCACGGTTTTTGTGAGTCTCTAGAGCCAACTATTGACTTGCAAGTCTCCATAAAGCTCTACAAAGCATCAGCTACTCTTGAACAAAAAGCATTGTGCATCCAGTGTCCCTGGAGAATAAATGCATAAACAAACCTCTCTTGGAGATCAGCATGCCATTGAAATACAATTTGCACCTGGTGGCAAAAGTTGCAAAAAGTCAATACTTGATGAGGGAGAACTTTTTAAAATCCTTGAAACAGCAGAGTGGCTCAAGGCTATTTGTTGTATTTGCAATAAAAGTGTAATCCAGTGTAATATGCAGGTAGTTACCAGCTACAGAAAGCCAGCTGTGATACTATTGAACAACATCCCTCTCTCCCACCAAATGAGCTGTTAAGAGAACAAATAGAACTGGTAAAGGACTAACAAGAAATTTGGGGGGGAAAAAAAAACTTCAGAAAAGGTTACACATCAAAGTTATTCTGGAAGTGGCAACGATTACAGAAATCTTGGTGATTCTACGGTATACCTTTCAGATACTTAATTCTAGGTTTGGGGGATGCCTGAAGAGGAAAAGCTGTTTGTGTGCTGAAAGAAACTTTGGCCGGGAAACATTAAACTATACAAAACTTATTTATTTTAAAAAAATTGGAAGCAAGCATGTTTGTTAGAAATACTACATTTTGTGTTTTTATAAACCTTATGTTACTACCATCTGTAACACACTTTTCTGGAATCTAGCTGGTTTAATTTGGAGTTGATGTTAGTTCACTACATGAATTTTCACACAAAACACTCCCTTATCTGTAGTTATGTTTTCTGGCTAATATTGCATTATTCCATGCAAAATGATAGAGGAGATATAATGTCCCTTAAAATCTCCAGTGCTTTCAGAGATAGGGTTTATTCAATGAAGGTATGAAAAGATTAGAAATGATTATCTGAAGGAATAAAGAAAGCCTAAGGTCTTAAATTCACATGTTGAATATTTTTTTTTAAATTTTGCTAAGAGATAATGATTCAAATGAAAATTTTTAAAAAATATTCTAGTTCCTCTAGTATTTATAGTTTTTATTTTTAAATGAAATCTCACAGCATGAAGACATTTTCTTGCTATCACTGAGAATACACAACAGAGCCCCCTTTTTCTTTCAAGGTAAAGAGTGAATGCAGCGCCCCCCCCCCCACGCTACCACAAATCATGCAGTCGAGTTTCCCGTATTTGGGGAAATGGCAAGGGTCAGTGCATCGGGAGTGCAATGATAAGCCTCTTCCTGGGAAAACCACCTTCTTGGTAATCACCACCGCATCTCCCCTGCTAAGCAAGTATAGCAGAGCCTTTTAACCACTTAAATTTGAAGTTGTTTTTGTCTTAGCTAATTGATTGCTGGTTAATTTTTTCTGTAAAGTTGGCTGGTTCTTTTGAATTGTGTGGTATTTATTAAAATAAAAATTAGATATAGAAGTTCTGTAACTGGAAAATTCTTTGACACTGGAAATAATCAATGAAAGCTCAAGACATAGAACTTTAATAATTTGGATATGGTTTCTCTAGCAAAGGCAGAACAGTAGGGGAATAGCATTGGTTTGGATGGGCAGATAATAAGCTCAATGAGGACATGTTGCATTGGATATTTGAGTGGGATTTTCAAGTGTAAATATCTTGAAGGCATTGGAAATATGAACCTAGAAATGAATACAGAAAGCAGAAATGGCGACTGGAGTTCTACATATTAGTATAGACATAGAAGTCAGAACCTTAAGGGAAAAAAGGGCTCTCCGTATTGGATAGAGAATTATTTAAAAGAGAAAAAAACTAAGATGAATAGGGCTGAGTCTTAGAGAATGTGCACAGTTAAAATATATAAAGAGGACAGAAAATAAGAAATATTAGAGAGAGAAGAATGGGTGGCTGCTCTGAAAACCATTCAGAACAATGTTTCAAAAATGGCCATTATCAGTGTTCAAAGGAGAAATCATTGGAAGGAAGAGAGAAAAAAATGAGAATAAATTAGAGATTGTTTATTATCCTCAAGAACCTTTCTAAAATAACAGGTATTTGCCCTTCTTTAAAATACAAAGGGCTTAGTAGATGTCATGGATTTGTTGAGAACAGATATCTTCTGTAGAAGACATGCAGGTAGGAATGTCACTTGTCATATTTTTGCCTTGCCTTGTTAAAAGGAGTGTATTTTTGACATTTATTGGTAAATCATTTGTAATGTGTCTTCTGTATTGA
The DNA here is from genome assembly GCA_008086735.1 of Cheirogaleus medius. Lineage (NCBI taxonomy): Eukaryota > Metazoa > Chordata > Mammalia > Primates > Cheirogaleidae > Cheirogaleus > Cheirogaleus medius. Next base: position 61,636,371 of record VBSM01000529.1, read on the forward strand.
GTTGTTTAACAGACAAGCATAACTACCTGGTTCAAATGTTATTTAAAACTAAGGTACAACTTTTTTAAGCATTTTTTTTATTTAAACAAATGAAAGTAAGTGATAAAATTGGTGTCACTAGGATACAGACATGACTTTATGAGATGAATTTGTCCAGTCTTTCAAAGGAGTAATTTAATCTGAAATTTTGCTTGAAAAAGTAGTGAACAGATTGTCGAGTTTATATTAAAAAAAAATTCAAGAAATCATGGCTTCAGATAATACAGCTAAACTTAAAATCAGACCAAGTAATGACATTTTATAGAAGATACATATTTGCTTCTAAAAGTTCCATTTTCCACCAGCTTCTTTTCGTGTCATATTGGCTTTTATATCATTGTTCATTATTTCTAACTTGTGAAAAGTACCTGGTGCTAACTTTTTCTACTATAATTTTAAAAAGAACTAAGACATCTTAACATTAGTTCTGGTTTCTTAAGACTGACATAATAGAACTGATTTTTTTCACAAATCCCTTCCATACAGTTTTTTCCAAAGAAGTTCTCCATATTTAAATTAGTGCTTTGTAATATAGTTTAGTATGTATGTTTCATTCTGCATTTTAATTATTAAATACTCTGAGCTTTAATATTATGCAAAAGTCTCAGTAATTTTCAAAGAACTACTTAGAAATTATATATCCATGTTAATTGATGCATACTTTATTCCACTTGACTATCTGTCCTTTAAATGCTGTGTTTTTCATTTATATATGCTCGAAAGCATGTATAAAAGCATATATACTCAGTGTCTGGTTAATATACAGTAGATGCTCAATAAATATTTGTGGAACAAATCAATGGATTACTATTTGTTTATGTGTGATATATATATATATATATCACACATACACATATGTAGGAGATTATATATACACATATATCTCTTGTGAATACTCCTATGGATATAGCCCAGTGTTATAGGAGGATTTGAATAAATACTTATTGAATTTAATTAAATGATCTAATTGAAAAGTATCACATAAAGCCACTCCTCTTTCCCTTCTTACCTCTCCAATAAAACCCTCTACTCTTACTCACCAACACAATATACTTTTCTTAGTTTAATTCCTAACCATTATTTTGTTTATTCAGATATTTCATTTAGTTTGTTTAATTCACCGTATCTGGAGCAATTTGTAAATACTGACTACAGGCTTTATTGAACTCTGAAAATAAACCAGTACTGCAGTACAGAGAGGCATGATAAAGGGTGAGCCAGGGAATCAGAGACTTGGACTGTGATCTCTGATCTTCCAGGAAGGTGTTTCACCTCCTTGGTCCTCAGTTTCCCCAACTACACACTGAGAACATATGAGCTCTTTTCAACTCCATTATCCTATCAAGATTTAAGAAATAATAATAACTTCACAGTGAATTCTTGGTAGAAACTTTGCCCATATGCTTAATAAAATCTGAATTTAAGTATATTCTATATTTATAGGCCCAGTGTTTTATTTTATTTTTGTTCATTAAGTGGAAAAGTTTTAGACACAATGTCTTCTAAAACATCCTTGATAATTTAGCCAGCATGTATTTGATAAATGACTTATGTTTCTAATATTAATTATGGCCAGAGGCAATGTTATGGGTGATTGTTTCAGATTTGAAAACAAATCAAATAATATATAAGTGCCAAATAGGTTTATCTTTTCAAAAAGAATGAATGACTTTTTCATATTTTATTTTTCGCTTGTATTGGAACGCATAAATTTATATTTGTTCTTGTGTTTCTAAATAGAGGTCTCATAATACAAGTTAGCATCATGTTCAGAAAGAATTACAAGTCTCACATAGCTGTCAGGCACTTTCAACTTTCTTAATGTTTCCATACTTATTAACTCATTTCATTTTCTCAAAAAGTCATGAGAAGTAAATAGAGCAAGTATTAATTTTTTTGTTGATAAAATTGGGAGAATGAGGCATATTGCATGTGAATAATTGCTCTGAGCAAAGCAGAGAGTGGAGCGTCCCCTGACCTGCAGACCTCCAGTCCTGGGCTTTGGTACTAATTCCAGCAGCAATCAGTCTGGGTGAGAGTCTAGAGTCTGGGTGCAGATGGAGTAGACAGAGAGAAGAATGTAAGTAGTTGAAGAACATGAGACACTTTTGGAAATTTCCATAAATAAGATAGGTCCAACAGTCATCAAGTAAGCACCAAAGCTTATTGTGCCATGAACGTTAATATATGAGGTGCTCATTTGCACCCATATAAGAAAAGTCTAGAAATATTATTGGTGACAACATTGGTGGACCAGATATTTGTAGATGACACATCTTCCTGTCTTCAAATAATTGTCTCACCAATTGTGTCACCAAAGTTGTCTCTCTTTTGTATAGCTAAAGGTGCATTATTATACACTTTCAAATGTGAAGTGTTCTTATTTCTCTCTCTCTCTCTCTCTCTCTCACACACACACACACACACACACACACAAACACAATAAAAATACACAAAAGAACATAGGGATATATTTGGAGGTGATGGATATGTTTATTAACATGTGATGATGGAATCATGGGTCCAATCTTATCAAAATGTATACACTAAATATATGCAATTTTTTGTATTTCAATTTTACTTTAATAAAGTTTAAAAAGAACACTATTATCACAGAATTTTTCAGAAGAAAATATCAAACACATTTATTCTTAGTACTCTCTGCTTTACTCTACAAAAATAATATAACTAGTTTAACCAAAGTTGACAGCAGCACAGTGGGTCTTAGCCATCCAAAATTTTAGAGTTGGCTATTGAATCAATTCCTGGAGGTTGCTTATGTAAAGCTCATTGCAACAGCAGCCCATGAACTTTACACCTCATTGTGCAAAAGCCTGTTTGGAAATGTTAAGCCTTTGGCAAGATACAGGATCTCTAAATCATCCTAGCATGGTTTAGAAATTCTTGTTCATGAACAGAACCAGTAGCAATACTGGTAGCCATATTTTCAGAGTTGAAACTATGTTCCATTAAAGGAAATCACCATGTCCAGATCTTGCAGGGAGCAACATTTAAGTTTCTATCAAATAAAATAGAATGTCGAGAGTTTCAACAATTTTACTAAGAAAATATCTGGGATAGAGAATGAGCAATTAACATCAAAATTAGAAAAGGGATTATGACCTGATAGTATTTTCCTCTATTATTACTATGATCAGTAGAATTGGCTTTTCAGTGTTTATAAATGCCTATGATACATAGACTTTGGGATCACACATACTGGAAATTTGATCATGACTTTATGTCATCATTTAGGTCAGATTTGTCAAGCACTTACTATTAGTCAGGCACTGTTCTAGATAACAAAATTACAATACTGAGCTGATAAACACTGAGGCCCAGTTTAGAGGGGAAAACAGACATTAAACAAGATAATACCACAAATAATTTATAAGTGAAATGTGAATAATAATTTGAAGAAGAGGCTGCTATAAGGAGACCTCAGGGACACAAACTTTCAGGATGCAGAGAGGAGGTTGGCTGATAAGATACAGAATGCCCAGCTGAATTTGAATTTCAAACAAATAATAAATAATTTTTAGTATCAATATGTCCAAAATATTGCATGGTATATACTTTTGTGGAAAAATATAAATATGTATAATATATAAATATACATTTACCTTTATAAATAAAAATATGTTTGTAGCTTTTCCTTCCTAAATTTTCCAGTGCCAGGTAAGGAGTGCTGATCTCTATTCCCATGCAGGTATATGGGAGTCTGGAAAGGCCTCCCTGAGGAAGAAACATTTATAACCAACCCTAAAGGATGAATAGCAATTGGAACACAAAGAAGACAGGAAGAAGAATACTACAAATACATGAAGTATAGGATCAGACAATTCTGAAAGTGCAGAAGCATTTGTTGCCCTCCAGGGCAGAGAAAAGGCCAGGCGTGGAAGATCAGTGGGCTAGAGGGGCAAGCCAGTGGAGAGTGGGATGGCAAAGGACCACGTGGTCCCATCATCCATGGATTTTCCTAAAGTAGGCTGACTTCTCTAATCTTCAGTTCCCACAGACGTATGCTAAGATAATTATAAGGACCTCTGAGGGATGTTTGGAGGATTAACATGAGGAATGCCATGTGTTAGAGCCGGTGCAGAGCTGACCCTGAATAAACATTTGGTGACTCTTTCTCATAATGTTCATTGTTTTGTGTGAGATGTTCTCTACTAGCTTTCATGTTTTCCCAGCTTAAGGATTGACTTTTAAAGATGTCTGCTCTTCTGTACTTCGGTTGCCTGGTGTATTACTGTATTAAATCTGAACTTAGGAACAATTTTTGCCAGGGGGGCATCTACATATCTTGGAAGTGATTATTATTTCTGGGTTCTCCACTTTCTCCCAGGAACATATCTCATTCACTAATACCAGCCCCAAATATGTTTGGCTGGTATTTTTCTATCATATGGAGAATTTTAAATGCATTCTTTTTCAGGGGTTATTTTGCAGACCACTTTGAAATGCTTTCTAGAGTTTTAAGCTAGAATGGTATAATATTGGGGGGAAAGTATCACCTTTCCCAATATCCGGGCCTCCTCACCTCAACTGCTCACCACCCCAGAGACAGCTTCTGTCTAGAGCTCCGACATGCTGACTTTGAGTGAGTCAGTCGGCCTGGGAGTGGCAGCACTGGGCCAGAGCTCTCAGTGATGAATGTCAGCACAGCGGCCCGCAGTCTTTCTGCCAGACAGGAGGCTAACAGGCAAGCGGCAGGGAGTTCACAGGCTTGGAGGGGCTCGTTAGACGGAGTTCAAAATTTTGGTGAACATCTCTCTGCCACTCCACAGAACAGCTGCAGCTTCGACAGTGGGGGTCTTCACACTGATTTTTCAAAACGCTTCCCCTCCAGAATGTAATGTCATATTATACTGTTAAATGCCCTGAATCACAGTATATCGTCATCCATCATACTCCACCCTCACCATTTGTTGCAAAGTTGCTAATTTGGCTGGAGACTATTTCACTTATTAAAATGAGTTTTCTCTTATTTTCTCTTTTTCTGAAAATTTGTCAACTTTCTGTTTATAGAACTTTCCTGTGTGACTCAAACACAGCATCTTTGCTCTATACCAATTTAGCCATTCACCACTTTAGTTCATACTAAGGTATGGTATTCACCACTTTAATTTCATACCAAGAAGTAAGTGATTTCTCAAGTAAAAAAAGATTCTAAAAATTTAGCCTGGGCAAGAGTGATCTACTTATAAAAATATTTCACCCATTGGATAAGGATAAAATTTGCTCATTCAACAATTAAGTTTTGAGGATCTACCACATGTCTGTTCTGGGCACTGGAGCTAAAACAATGAACAAGACAAAGTTTTGCTCTTATATAGCTTGTATTTTACTATAGACAAACCATAGGTCTGAACATAAATAAGACATATAATATAATTCCAGATAGTAATAAATGGTATGGATTAAAATAAAAGCAAGATAATATGCTATGGTTCAAATGCATCCCCCAAAATTCACATGTTAGAAACTTAATCCCTAAGGTGATAGTGTTGGGAAGTCGGACCTAATGGGAGGTGTTTAGATCATGAGGGTGGAGCCATCATGAATAGATTAATGCTATTACAAAATAGCTCATGAGAGAGGGTTCACATTCTGGCCACCTTGCATTTCCACTTTCCATCGGGATCACACTGCAAGGATGTCCTCGCCAGATGTCAGTGCCTTGATCTTGAACTTCCCAGCCTCCAGAACTGGGAGAAAATAAATTTCTATTTGTTATAAATTATTCAATCTCAAGTATTCTGTTAAAGCAGCATAAAACAAACAGAAGATGAGGAAGCCCTGTTGGGGGCAGTGGAGGGGGCAGCTATTCTTGATGGGGTAGTCAGGTAGGGGTCCACAGAGGCAATATTAGAACTGAGGTCTGAAGGCATGGGTGTGCCAGTGGCACACATGAACTTGAGAAGTTTGAAATATTAACACGAGGAATGCATGTATAAGAGTGGGTGCAGAGCTGACACTAAATGAACATTTGTTGGCTAGTTCTCGTTACACTCATGCTAGCTATATAAGGGTGAAGAGTATTCTAGGCATAAGGACAGCAAATATAAGCAGTGGTGCAAGTTGGGTTCTCCAGGAAACAGACTCTGAGAAAGAAATTAGGGTTTTATTAGGTAGTTTTATTAGTTAGTATCTTAAGACCAGTTGCTGTAGGAGAGAAGAGAAGGAAGCAGGTTTGAGCAGAGGGAGAAGTCAAGCTGCAATGAAGCCTCAATGGGAGCCTCAGCTAACCTGGTAGAGAGCTCTAAAGGCACAGTGACCCTTAAGAGCTGTTGTGCAACAGGGAAAGAGGTACAGGCCTTTATATCCTCATGTAGATCAGTCATTTGATGCAGGCTGACCCAAAAAGGGGATGTGACCCTGTTGGGCAAGGCAGCTCCCTTCAGCCTAGGAATTGATTAAGAGCTGGGTGCTGGGAAGTCATTCTCCATGGACCTTTCCCCTTTCTGTATGAGCAGAGGCACTTTGTTCCTGTAACAAGCCCTTCAGGATTTGAGCAGTGCAACAGAGAGTCCCCTAAAGGGGTAAGGAACTACATATCATTTGAGGAACTCCTAGATTCCTTTTGTTCAGACATTCAAATTCTATTCTTGCGTCAGTTATTAATAAAACTTTTGTTTCTTTCTTTGGCATAATAATAGGAAGATCTTGAGCCATCAAATATGAACCATTATGTAAGTGCAGTATTAATTCAATTAAACAAATATTTTTTGAAATGCTTGTACATATGCATTTGTCCTCAAAGAGCTTAAAAACTACTGGTAGAAGTGAAGATAGAGCCAACTCACTGTAATCTATAATGCAAGATCAGATGAACTAAGTAGTAAATAATAACAAAGTATTTCAAAACACAAAGCATAGAAGACATTTTAAAATGAAAGGTAGTATAATTAAATAGAGGAAATGTGGAAATGCAGAGGACATTCTTTAAGTAGAATTTGGATATGTTGGAATGGGGAAGGCTTCTAAATTGAATCAAACAGGTGAGCTAGCCTGAAGGCATGGAATGATTGATGGTCAGTAGATAGGGTGGCTGGGAGAGTAAAGCTGTGGCAGGATGTTGAGAGGTGGGATGTGAAAGATAATTCATACTTAGAATCATGCAGGCTTTTGATTCCCTATTTAAAAATTCAGACTTGATGTTTTAGGTTAGTATTTCAAAATGTGGCTCATGGCATACCTGCATTAGGACCAGGTGGTACATTTGTTAAAAATTCAGACTCCCATACTCCATTCTATACTTTCTGAATGAGAGTTTCTGGGGTTAGTGCCCTGAGAGCTGTAGTTTTTATAAGCTCCCCACTACAGTTAGAGGATCTGCTCTAGACAATGGAAAATTGCAAAAAAACTCATTTCTCCATCACTATAGCTCTACAGCATTTATGTGGGATTTTAAAAAAATACTTAGTCTTAAACTAAAACATTCCAGAAATTATGGCCTCAAAGCATTATGTTTGAAGCAAAAAATTAGTGATTTAATATACTCATACTCTATTTGTCCATTTCCATTAATGCAGAACATCCCAAGACCTTTCTCCTCTTGCCAAAAACTGCTTACTTTTATAAAATGCTCCGAGATTGTTGTCAGTCCTGTAGTTGTTATTCTCTAGTCTTAGTGAGGCATTTTCATTTTTCCCTTCTTCTACTCATAAGAATCATTTTACAGTAGAATAAAAGAAGTATCTTCGGGGTCCTTGGAGACTATGCTTTCTGAGTTGCAGTTGTAGCAGGGAGTTTATTTTTTTGTTTATGATCTGTAAATTTCCTCCCAAATCTCTGATAGGTTTCAGATCCCTTAGCAGCCAGTCTAATCTTTTATTTTTCACTTACAAGTCAGACCAACAATTTAAAATTTTTTCCAAAGAACTCTTTTTCCCTTGTTTCACTCATAAGCACTTGTTTTTTACCTGCTTCATTTTAGAAATCCCTTGTTAATATTTTCTTCTGTTGTGGTCTTATTTTCCTTGGGAACTTGTGGCAGGACTGTGCACGCTAATGGCAAAGTCATGTATTTTATAAAGCATATCAGTTTCCTCACCTTTCTCATTCATTAGCAGTAGAATTATCGCAGTAGCAATGCAAATAGTGTGTAAATAATGATGCCTCTCTTTCCTTCTCCAAATCATATCTGACTATTTTGATATCCATTTTCACATCTTGTTTCCCCAAATTTCCTCTGTGGTAGGAGAAGAAATTTTTACTCTCCTTCGGCCAAAAAGTCAAATAGGGATACAGACGAGATTAAGGAAGTTCCCCCAAAACATCATGCAATAGGGATTGAGTTAAAAGGAGAAGTCACACGCCCTCTGGCTTTGAAGGTACGGTGAAATCAAATTTAACAAGTGGACATTTACAGTCTTTCCCTGGCCTGCTCAAGGAGGTTCTATCTTTGCCAGATCCAAGATGCAAAATCAAGAGAAAGGAGATCAGAAGTGGAGAGTGAAAAACTATGAATGTGGTGAGAGAATATGTGAGAGAAATTTGTTGGATTTTTAGAAGAAATTTAGGATAGAGAAGTAATGGATCTTCTATGCCTGAGAGATATGGGTGGAGAAAAATAATACTATCTTTAAAATATTGTTGTGTACTATTTTCCCCGTGTACATTATGTTAAAATGCCAATAAAGTACTTTCAGAAAAAAAGTGTTAGGTGGACTTGGATCTGTGTTGGATTGTGATTTTGCTTTGAGACTGGGCCACATGGATCTCTACGTTCACAATTGTTAAAAGTGAAGCCAACACGTCAATTCTAAGCAAACAGGCCTTGCATGTTGGAGAAAGAGAGAAGAGTGTCTGCACCAAGGTCCCTAGAAAAGGGAGAAAATTGGGTCACTCTTGGTGCATGAGGAATAAGTCTTCCCAGGGATAGCTGCTGTAGTATTAATATAAACTCAGACTATGGTGCAAGAACTAGAACCACCCAGACAGGCCAGCTATACTGCAGATAGGGAGGACAGATCCAAATGACCAGAAGTATGAGGAACAGTCATCAATAGTATTAATATTAGTAATTGGACTGTCTGCCTGAGATATGACACTTTTCTGGACATAGAGGAATAAAGGATATTATTAATATGTTGTTGGAGAGTTAACCACAAAGCATCAGCTCTGTTGCCATGATAGATGTTGCATGCAAGCCCTCAGTTGTAGTGTCCCAAGCATGAACTATGATGTAACAATCTACAGTGCCAAATAAAACAAAGTTCTGTGATTCTCTGGCACCCTTCTGCTAGCCTTATTTCTCTGTTCCCCTGAGAGTCAAATTTCTAGAAAGCATTTTCTATGCATGTGGACTCTACTTCTTCAACTTCCTTGATTCTTGTCTTTCCCTCACCACCTATAGCCAACCCCACTAGTAAGTGCTGGTGTTTTTGTTACCAGATTCCACATGAAATATGTTCACTTCTTTTTGTCTCCACCATAGTTCCCTTGACTTTGACTACTGCAGAGCCTCAGATTGTTTTTCTGGTGAAAAATTTATGTCCACATATAGTGTGATTACAAGGAGAAAAAGAGTAATGGTTGGAGGATGTGAGTGCCAGTTCCCTTGATAGTTATATTTTTCATTGTAAAAATCATGAAAATGTAATTCTAGTTTTATATGTCAGTCTTACAGGCTTGGTAATATGCAGCTGTCCTTGAAAGGTTTATCTATTCCTAGTGTACTGAGAAAAATGATTTGTAAGACTGAAAGATTGAGGGTGTGAGCCAGGACTCTGGTGATACCATGAAGACACTAACAATGGCGGATTCTGCTGGCAGCTGGTTGGCCTTACCCAGGGCGACACTGTCCCTTGGTTCTCTCTTTTAATTATTATAGTTACTACTGTGTCTTCATCCTCTTATTTTGCTTCTTTGACCAGGTAATTTTGCATTATAGGTGTTCAAATCACTTGATGGCTTCCCTGTGTTTACTTCAAAGAAAACCACCCTGAAAACCATCTCTTTCTTTACAAAGATAATTGGTTGAATTTTAATAATAATAAGACGTTGTTAGACAAGACTCTGAAATATTTAACAGTCTTGCATTTGCCTATATCTGATTCAGTGATGTTGAGAATTGACTGAGTTCCAGTGAAAACCACATCTTTATCTGAACTTAAAATCCCTTAATATTGTGAAGGAACCAGTCATTGGTAATGACTATTATTTCCATAAAGTCTCAAAGATTTTCAAATCAATATATAGATGTTCATTAACCATCATCACAATCTCATTATCCCTATGCTACTTTCAATGTTTTTTCTTTCTTTATCTTTACTTTATTTGAATTTACCTTTCTTAATCTGGCTTCTCCATATAGCATTTTAAGAATTTCTTAAAACCACTCTGATTTTATTTATTTGTTATGCTCTGAAAACATATTGGTATTTGTTGTATGCAGTGATAAAATGCTGCCTCTCTTAAATTACACAACTATATTCTGTAGATTCTTAACATTTCTTTAAAACTTTATTGTAGTATTATCTAGCAAAATAAAAATTAAAAACTTAATTACTTGCCCTAGTTTAGTTTTAGCTATTTCATTTATTCTCGGTGTATAATATATGTCACTAAATGTTTCTTTTCTGTGTTACTTTAGAGTATGTGTTTATTCAGGAGTTTGAAAAAACTCTTAGTTAAACTAAATTGAATCAAACAGTGTAAAATTAGTTAAACTAATTCAATTTTATATATATGTACATATTCATCTTACATGATATGGTATAAAATAGCATTCTAATAGAGCCATGGCACTAAGAAGACCTAGATAAAGGGTGAATTTTGAGTAAGTGCAATCGTTAATTTTTGAATTTTTTTCCCTTTGAATACTTTTAAAAAATTAATTAGTTCAATAATGCCAACCATCTACATTGACTGTAGGGTTCATTTTACTTTGTCTATTTACATATGGAAATCTATGTATAAATGCTATTCTTCTACTATCACCTCTTATATTATTGAAGTAATACTACAATAGTACTTTTGATTTATGCAGCACACTATCTGTAAGTAGTTAGAACTGTTTTATATTATCTTATTAATTCTTTTAACATTGCTGTGAATTATGGAATGAAATGGGTGGCATTTATCATCATCCTCATGTTCCAGTGAAAGAAGCCAATGAAAAAGGTGGCTTCGCTTTCCACAAATTGAAAATTCAACTGGTTGGAAGACAGAAAAAGAGAATACTGGGCTCCAAATTTCTGAATCTTCAACAAGTATTAACATATGAACTACAGCTCTTTGTGAAAGTCATTAGAGGTTTTTGTGGGTGTGCATATATAATACAAATACATATATTTTATATCATGTGTGAATATGTATATATGTATTCCATTCTATTCCAAAAATTGTAAAAGCAATAATTTTCAGGAAGCTTTTTCTCATTATTATGAACAATCAATATTTTATATAAATATGTTTGTGTGTGTATATGTGTATCTCTCTCACTTAACATCTTTAAGTTTTTGAAAACTCTGCCCCTCAATGAAAAGCCATTTTTTGTTGCAACAAAAACAACAAAAATCATTCATTTAATGAGGAAAATGATGATTTATTACATCTTTGTACAAAATACCCAATTTTACAGATAGAAAACATATCTATTCAACAATAAAAACAAATAACAACAAACAATTTGGAAGTAAATTCATTCTGTACATATAATATAGTGAAGGTTAATTGTGCTTTTTCTTCTTTCTGCAATATTATCATCACTAATATTTCACCGCCCATAGTTATGCATTTCAAAATAAAATTGTAGCTCAGAGAAATATTTTTAGGTAAAACTAAAAATAAGACTATGCATGAGAAGGCTTTGAAACATTAAAATAGCACACATGCAATAACTATATTAACCATAAAATACACTAACAACATTATTTGAGTTCATGCAAAGATAATATATTACTCAAATTTATTTCCTTTTAACTAAAAATTGCTGTTTCAGGTAAATTGGTGAATGTGTCTTTGCCTGACCTCAGAATGTCAAATTATCACTTTTTATAACATGTGTAGTCTGTGTGTATGTGTATGAAAAGTCATAACCTCCCAAATTAGTAGTTTGAAAAGTGGTAAAGCTTCTCAAGAGCCATTATAGTGAGACCTGGACCAGTAGAGAATATTACTCTAATGAACTCAGAAATCAAATTCTTTTTAATTTATTAAAATAGAATTCCAGGAGAAGGAAAAATAGTATTATGTGGCTGTACTATTCAAAAATTGTATTATGAATTCTGGCTGTATTTTTTAGAAGAAGCAGGGAGGATTTAAGATGCAAAATGTCCAGTGTATAAGTAAAAAGTAATTCTGCCAGAATGGACCTAGTTGGAAAGACACACCATTTAACACAGTTTGATGAGTGTTCCTTTATGTTGCTAAGTTACTGAAAGTCATCATTTTAGGCTAGAAATATGAGCTTTGACTGGCCCACAGTTTCCAAAGCTGGAAACTGATATTCTCAATAAATAGATATTTTCTCTAAATTTATGGAAGATAATATCATCCAGAGCACAAATCCAATCATTTTTTCAATGTAAGCAGTGACTCTCTATAAGAAAGGGCTTCCAGTTTTCTTTAGCAGAGAAGGTCAGGCAGTGATGCAAAGGATTTAATAGAAGTTATTCAATAATAATCTGAAGATCTCATGTAGCTGACCCAAAGAAAGCAGTCATCCAAACGAGTGTTTGGCACAAGGAAGGATGCAGATTAAATACCAAATTTTAACTATGGTATTATACTCTGCTAGAAGGCTGTGCTCAAGTCTATGAAAAAGTCATTTGCTCAACTGCCCAGAAACTTTTGGTTAGAGTAATCATCAGTTATAATCAACTGCTAGAAATCTTTGCATGGGCATAGTATTCATATTAATTCACAGAACTACTAGATTTTTTTTTTTATTTCTGAGTTTCCTCTACTGGATAATCATGGGCTTAAGCTAGATACATTAAATTTTCATTTTATTTAAATAGAGGTCAACAAAATTTCTTCCATATTGTCACACAGTTTGATTCACTTGAAGATATATAAAATTTTTCTCTTCCAAATATGCTATTGGCTTCCTTGTGTTTTAGCCTAAAAGAAACCTTTTATTTTTAAACAAAGATGAAAAGTTTCTAATACATACTTCTCTCTAAAGTGCTCCTCAATTAATAGTAAGCTTAATTATTTAATTATATTAGATATAATATAAATATAATATAGATATATATAATAATATATAAATATAGACATAATATAAATATATTATATTTAAAATTATATGTTTAATTATGTTAAATCTAATAAATTTTGTCATTATAATTAATGTTAATATTTACTATATTATTATTGTTCAAATAATAAGGAGATTAATTTCTTAATATATTATTGAGTAGCAACTTTGAACATGGTTTCAGAGTTAGGTTGACTGACCTTCTAGCCTGCATTCACTTCCTAACTGGATAGATCTTGGGCATGTTCCTTAACCATCCCATGCTTCAGATTTCTCATCTATGAAAAGGAAATTATGATAATAACCACAGTCATGTGTTACATAACATTTTGGTCAATGACAGACCCTATATGTGATGGTGATCCCATAAGATTATAATATTATATTTTTACTGTACCTCTTCTATGTTTAGATACACAAATAACTTGACATTGTGTTATGGTTGCCTACAGTATTCATTAGAGTAACATGCTGTACAGGTGTGCAGCCTAGGAGCAATAGGTGTATACCATCTGGCTTTGTGTAGGCACACTCCATGATGTTCACAAGACAAGATCGCCTAGCAATGTATTTCTCAGAATGTATCCCTGTTGTTAAATGACCTATGCCTGCATATAATAAAGTTGTGTCAGAATGAAATGAGCTAATCTACGTAAACATAGGATCAAAGTTCTTGGCGTACAGTATGAGTATGCCAAATTTTAACTATTACTTTGGTAGCATGGATAAATCGCTTTCTAAAATTTAACTGTGAAAGAAATGCTGTCTTATCAAATTGTCTTAGATCAATTTTATTTTAGACTCTGCACTTCATTTCACTAAAAAGTAGGAAATTTTACTTCTTTCAATTGTGGGGTTTCTCTCCACTTCTGAGTTGTGCCATGATGCCGAGATTCCAGGATTTTAGGTAGTAACAAACATGACATAGGGATGACTGGTTACCCATCATCTAGCCACACCAGTTACCAAGAAGCACCCCTCATATCCCTTCATCTCCGCTGCTGTGTGGTGACCTGTTCCAGGCAGAAAAATCTCTGGCAAGTCCGGGACGCACAGGCTTACTACCCTTTCTGCTAAGCCCTGGGGCAAATGCTTATTCCACGCTGCTGACACATCCTATACGCTGTGACACCCACAGGTCTCTCCCTCATCTTACTCACTCTTGGAAACTTCTTAAAACAAACAAACATATAAAAAATAAACCTGTAACATCTTGAATGAAGAAATGGGAAGAAAAATTACAGGGAAAAAGCATAAATTTGATATATCTAGAAAGTCTTTCAACATTATTTAAAAATATACTTGAAATATATTACTTTAAAGGAACCATACCCTTTGACCTTGCCCCCACCTACCCAGCACTACTATTCTCTCTTTAAAGCTAGAAACTTAGTAATATATTTTTCACATGGCATAATAAAAGATGTTGAAAAGTCATCCATGAGTGAATACTACGTGACTCCTTTGTTGTTATTCCCACCTTGCTACAATCCTACTTTTTGCCTCCCACTCTACCCACCTTGTATTGAAGAGGAATTGGGCAGAATGGCTATTTTTACAAATAAGCATTAAATCCAGTACTTTCTTATCTCCTTCCTCTCTCCTGGCAGAGTCCTAGTGGTGCCAATGTGGAACAGGCTGGCCTCACATCAGATGCAGAAAACAGGATAGTGTGAAGAAAAATTACTGATTATATTACATAAACAGATACATTTAAATAATTACACTATTTAATTTAAAGAGTAAATAATATTGGAATACATTGATGATTTATGTCTGTTAAAATCAGGTTCCAGATTATAGTTCACATTTTCCAAATTTGTGAAAAAAAAATTTTAGTACAGGTTTATAATACTTTAGCTCTCAAAAAGAGCATACCTTTGATTCTGCCATGGGATGAAGAGGTATCAAAGTCCCCAGAGAAAGAACTCAAATATGATTGTACCCCTAAAGTTAAGAAAGGGTAAAATTCCTTATTAAAGTGTCATTCTTATTATTTGAAGAATTTTGCCTTTGAGGTGACTGACTATATTAATAGTAAAAGAGTTTGTTTATGTTTTTATAGGGGTTCAACATTTACAAATTTCTTTTTTCCTTCTATCATTTGATCTTAATCACAACTTTATGCAATAGGCAGCGAAGGTATTAAAATTATCAGTTTCCAGATAAAGAAATCCAGGTTCCAGAAGCTTGATCATAGAAGATCTGCCCAAGGTTGTATATAGAGATTATAAGTTCTGGGCCCAGAACCTCAAATCTGGCCTTTTTATTCAAACCCAGTATTCTTTCATTTATAACCTGAAGACAGGTTATAAATCTGGGGTGGCAAATAGCATCCACTTTGCATGCCAACCCTAATAAATTGGAAAGTATGTTTGAGATGAGTCCTGAAGGATACACAGGGCATAGCCAGGTGAGCACAGTGCGTTGCGGGTGGAGATAACCACATATGCACAAGCCCAGTGATACAAGGCTATATATGACATTTAAAAGATCTTCAAGTATTTCTCTTTAAACTAAAAATACTTCTTTATTTTATGATTATTTGCTTTGCCTTCTGACTCTATGATGGAAAATCCTCCTCTGATTATGCCAAGCTTCTTCGAGCCTCACCATAGCTCACTACAGCTGGGTCTCCACAGTCATGTCAGGCCTCTGGATCATTTATTCAGAGTTACTGCCAGGTTACCTGATGGCAGTTACCCAGTGATGTGTCTTTCTAGATGTTTGTTCTGGATAATTAGAGAAAGACTTCATCATGCTCAGTGACTGACTATGAAATATCTTCTGATTTTATATCAAAATCATGAAGAGGATGAGTAATACTCCTTGGTAATAAGGTTCAAAATGTTACCATTTAATTAAAAGATTTTGGAAATTTTCCCATATTTTTATTTGGTAATTTATGACCGTTCTGTGAAAATTAACACAGTAATAGTAACTATTATTATTATCTTAGCCAGTATTATTTTGCCTTTGCTATGTTTCATGAGCCGTCCTAAGCTCTTCACATGAATTATCTATATTATTGGTAATCCTTACAATAACATACTTATCTCCATTTTATAAGTGAGTTAAATGAAGCATAGAGATGTGAAGTAACTTGACAAAGTTACAGAAACATTAAATGATGGAACAGGTTTGCAAACTCACATTTTTTGTTCCCAGATATGAGTGCTGTTAACCATCACTTTTTGTATCACAGCTGCTTAACTTTGAGGGTAAAATGAAGAAAACAGAGAGGAAAAAGAAAATCACCTTAATAAATATAGAAAGTTAAAAAAATAGAAAGTCTTTGTTCAATATATGTCATACTTATGAGCACATGTAAACAATTTGATTTAGTTGCATTATATTCAGACAGGCTTTTTTTCATTATTTCTTCTGGCAACTTTGTAATGATCCCACTTTATATTCTGACCCAAGAGTTTTTATGGAATTCTTTTCCTAAGTCAGTTCTTTAGGCCTATTTGTCACAGGAAAATTTGGAGAGAACTTTCACACACACACACACACACACACACAAAAACCTCTCCCCAACCCCACAACCTGGCTTGATTGCTGTGAAAAAGACTGGACTACAGAAGCTTATGTATTCAGACTTCCTGTGGCTTTTTCTAAGGCTTGGTGTTGTTTGCCCACCAACAGCTATTGACCTGATTTCCTTTGATTTCCAGAATATTGCATGACAAAAGATTGCCAGTATGGCAAAATTTTTTGGCCAGCATTCAACCTTGTTCCTGCCATGAAGATCTTTTACTGCATGTAGAATTATCCTGACTTAGAAAGATGTATTCAAAGACTATAGTGATTCAGAATCACTAACACACCTACTTCTGCCAAGATAGAAAGCAGGATTTCCAGTGGATGATTACCAGATGGTTATCTGAGAGATTTTGGCTATGTTCTAATCTTGATGAGCAGAAAGTTATTCAAGAAAACAGAAATTGTTTGCCATAAAATTCCATATTTCTTGTCCTGAAATAAATGCATGGTTTGCTGTGGAGTATTAGATATGATGTAAGTAAAGTGCTTGACAGAGTACCTATCACAAAGTATGTGATAAAAAATTCACTCCACTACCTTTCATTATTTCTTTAATAAAATCAAAGTCTACCATTACATACTTTCCTTTTGTAAATCTTGCTCAGTGTCTTCCGTATTGAGACTATTAAAAGTATGATTGTTTTTGATTGGTCCATTGGCATAACTGTAAAAATAAATTAAAAACTTTACTGTTTAACTCCTCTTTTTGGGCCTATGGAAATGGCCCAGTTCTGAATTCTATCAATTTCAACATTATCATGCAATTTTAATAAGCTATACTTTGGAGTCAAAATTAAGTTCTTCCTGAAAATAGGTTATTTTAAGATAGATGGATATCGCATGTAGAAATGTTAACTTCCTCTTGACCTGAGAATTCCTTTGTCCCTTAATTTTAAGAGTAGAGTCATGAATACTAAGAAAGGCACTGATAAAGGGAAGAAAAATGCATTCTTTCAGAATTGCTACTTTTTGGTCTAGGGCTTATCCAACAAGCCATTTTCCAAGTGTTTATTAAATCAAGCAAAACAATGTTTTTTCACATGTCTTAGTGCTTCTAGAATCAAATCAATTCAAAATAGGTGAGGAAGGAAGTGTATAAATCACAATTTACATTGAGAAATTGATTCCTTTCCCCAAATGAAACCATGCTCCCTGTCAGAGTGGAAGAACATCAAAGCAACTATGAACAATGAAAATGAAAACAAGGGTTTTGAAATGGAAATTGAATTTTTAATGCTTTGCTTATGGTACATAAGATGTTACTGTGGGATAAAAATAAAACTGCCCTTTACAAATTAATAAAGGGGTGCAAGGCAAGAACTGTGGTAAGGGCCCAAAACTTTGCAAAGCCATAGGCATAACTAAAAATAGTGATAATAACCAGCCACTGTCCCCTTTTTTGCTTTCTTGTAATTGCTACTCAGGAGTCACATAGCTTATGGTATTAAAGATTCTTAACTTTCCCCATAGATAACATCACCCTTGGGATACCTAGGGCCAGTTTTTGAGATACCTTCCAGGTCCTGCATTCCAGTGGGATGGCTGACCCACCCAGACCAGTGGCCCACACCAAGGAACTGACTTAACTGGTATTGCAACCCCGACCCAAGAATTGACTCAGCAAAGAAGACAATTTCTACACCCCTATGATTCTGCCCCAAATCCAGCCAATTAGCAGACCCAATTGCCTAGTCTTTTGCCTGCCAAACTGTCTTTAAAAGCCCTTTCTCCCAAATTTTTGGGGAGATGAATTTGAGAAATTCCTCCCATCTCCTTACATGGCGCCTGCAATATTAAATCCTTTCTCTGCTGTAAACCCTGCTGTTTTAGTGTATTGACTGTTTATTGAGCAGCAGGCAATGAACATGGTTGGGGGTTAACAAAAAGAGTCTTTCTTTTTTATTTTTCATATTAGAATAAATTAGTAATTTTTAAAATGGTCATTGCTCTTAAGAGTAACAATATTTATATTTTCTTACTAGGTAATCTTTCAAAGATTTTTGAGACTGTTAAAGGAAAATCAAGACATTTTTTATTTGTACTGGTTTCTGTTTTGTTGTTTGTTTTGGATATTTTACAATAAAAAACACCTGAACTAATCCTATGGGGTTATAGACTCACTGGTTTTAGCCAAGCCCAAGGCCTTGTTATGTATTTTGTAGCCCTGAATAGTCAAATGTGGTCTTTTCAGGCCTATTCTTTTTTTATTTGACCCAGTAACGTGTGATTTATAGATAAGTTATATGATCTAGATTCCAAATCTTATATCCAGTCATCTTTGTTGGTTTTAAATTGAGGATTAAGCATGAGAGTTCATGACTTTTTCCCTGTTATATCTTGTGAAATCTCACGTGGTGAAAAACAATTCAAGTATTTATGTTTAAAAAATTAGTTGTCCTGTTTTATTTTGGTGAAATGGAGTATTTCATGAGGTGTGACAACAAAACTAAAAGTAAATAATCATGCTGTAAAGTGTATACTACAAATTTGGGCACACTTGCTTGTCAATATGCATTAGCAAATAAAAAATCTAGTCTTTATTTGAGTGGCTGTTAATCAAGAAAATTCTCATATAATATACAAACTTTGTATATTCTTTTTAAGTAGGTGTGTCTAGGTGTGAGTATAAAATATACGGCATGAAAAATTTTTAAGGGCTAAGTCGGCATTTGAAAATATATTATATGAAGCCTACAGGAATTCTGGGACACCATCAAGAAACTAAACCTTTGCATAATAGGAGTTTCAGAAGGACGAGACAGCGAAAAAGGGCCAGAAAGTATATTTAAAGAAATTATGGCTTAAAACTTCCCTAACTTGGGGATCGATGCCAACACCCAGGTATACAAACCACAAAGGTCTCCAATAAAATTCAACCCAAAGAGGAATACACCAAGGCATACAATAATCAAACTATCAAATATCAAAGACAAAGAAAAAATCTGACAGTAAGAAGAGATAAGAAATATATCACATACAAAGGTGTACTGACACAACTATCAGTGAATTTCTCAGCAGAAACCCTGTAGATCAAGAGAGATTTGGATGATATAGTAAAAGTGTTGAAGGAAAAACATTGCCAATCAAGAAGACTTAATACAGTGAAACTATCTTTCATAAATGAGGGAGAAATAAAAATTTTCCC
This sequence comes from Cheirogaleus medius, assembly GCA_008086735.1. Lineage (NCBI taxonomy): Eukaryota > Metazoa > Chordata > Mammalia > Primates > Cheirogaleidae > Cheirogaleus > Cheirogaleus medius. The sequence goes on from VBSM01000529.1 coordinate 61,656,317, forward strand.
AGACAAAAAAAGCTAAGGGAGTTCATCACCACTAGACAGAAAGAAATAAAGAGGAAAGGAAGAGGTGAAATTGTCACTGTTTGCTGAGGAGATAATCTAATATATAAAAAGCCCTACAGAATTCACTAAAAAATAGTTAGAACTAATAAACGAATACAGTAAAATTGTAGGTTACAAAATCAACAGGCAAAAAATCGATATCATTTCTATACACTAACAACAAGCTTTTATGAATATAAAGAAATTAAGAGAAAAATACCATTTACAATAGTTACACAAAATTATACTACTTAGGAATAAATTTAACCAAGAAGGTTAAGCTTGTGCACTGAAAACTATAGAACATCGAGGAAACTGAAGAAGACACAAATAAATAGAAAGATATCTCATGTACATGAATTAGAAGAATTAATATTGCTAAAATGCCCATACAACCCAAAAATCTACAGACTCAGTGCAATCCATATCAAAATACTAACATCATCCTATGCAACAGAAATAGAAAAACAATACTAAAATTCATATGAAATAACAAAATCTTTGAACAGCCAAGGCATTCATGAACAAAAAGAAAAAAGCTGGAAGTATCACACTACCTGATTTCAAACTATACTATAAAGCAATAGTAATTAAAACAGTATGATGTTGGAAAAAAGAATAGACACATTGACCAATGAAACAGAATAGAGAGCTGAGAAATCAACCCACCCGTATATGGTTGACTGATTTTTGACAAAGGTGCCAAGAATATACAATGGGAAAAGGGCAGTCTCTTCAATAAATAGTGTTGGGAATAGTGGATTTCCACATACAGAAGAATGAAATTGGATCCTTATTTCATACCATATGCAAAAATCAACCCAAAATGAATTAGATCCACAAACATAATACCAGAAACTCTAAGACTACTAGAAAGAAATAGGAGGAAAACTATACAATATTGGTCAGGGCAATTATTTTTTGAATTTGACTACAAAGGTGCAGGTAACAAAAGCAAAAATAGGCAAATGGGATTACATCAAATCAAAATTTCCACAAGCAAAGGAAACAATTAGTAGTGTTCAGAAACAACCCACAAATTGAAAGAAAATATTTGCTAATCATACATTTGATAAAGAGTAAATAACCAAAATATATAGGGAGTGCAAACAACTCAATGGCAATAAAACTGAAAACCCAATTAAAAAATGGTCAAAGGACCCAAATAGACATTTCTCAAAAGAAGATATACAAATGGCCAATAGGGTATATGAAAATAATGTTTAATAGCACTAATCATTAGGGAAATACAAATTAAAACCACAATGAGATATCATCTCATATCTGTCACAATGGTTTTTATTAAAAGATGAAAGGTAAGTGTTGGTGAGGATGTGGAGAAAAGTGAACTCTTCTACTGTTGGTGGAAATGTAAATTAGTACAGCTATTATAGAAAACAGTATGTAAGTTCCTCAAAAAACTAAAAATAAAATTACTATATGGTCCAGCAATTGCACTTCTAGGTATTTACCAGAAAGATTTAAAATCAGTCTGTCAAAAGATATCTGCACCCTCTTGTTCATTGCAGCACTATTCACAATAGCCAAGTTATGGAATGAACCTAACATTGTTCCATCAACAGATGAATTGATAAAGAAAATGTTACATACATATACAATGGATACATATACAATGGAATATTATTCAGCCTTAAAAGTAAATAAAATTCTGTCTGTTGTAACAACAAGGATGGAACTAGAGAATGTTACACTATGTGCAATAAGTCAGGCACAGAAAAGACAAATACAACATGATCTCACTTCTGGATGGAATCTAAAACAATTGAGCTCATAAAAGCTAAGAGTAGAATTATGGTTATGGAGGCGGGGGAGGGCACAGTGAAAGGAATGAAAAGATGATGGTCAAAGTATATAAAATCTCAATTAGACAGCAAGAATATGTTTTTTTTTCTTTTTTTGAGTTCTGTTGCACAATGTGGTGAATATGGTTAATAATAGAATATTGTACATTTTTAAATTTCCAACAGAGTAAATTTCAAATGTTTTCACTACAAAAAATGTAAGTATTTGAAGTGATGGATATGTTAACTAGCTTGACTTAGTTGTTTCACACTGTATTCATGAATTATAACACCACTTTGCAACCCATAAATTGATACAATTAAGAATCATCAATTTACAATAAAAAGACACAAACACATATTCATCAAACATTGAATAAATTGGAAATATCACTAAAGTAGAGTAATGTTTCCTCATAATAATCCTGGTAGGTATGCTCTATTTTTTTTTTTTTTTTTAGTGTGTTCATTGTAAGTACTTCGATTTGTCAAGAACATTCATGTGTGGTTGGTTATGTGTAGTGTTCTGAATATCTTCTATTTTTCTCTCAAATATACTCTCCACACTGCTCTGTGTGCCATGAGACTAACTGTATGGCCTGCACCAATGGGCTCCCTTACCCTCTGGCTTTCTGGTTGGTTAAGCAAATGAGGATAACCAGCAAGAGACCAGAGAGAAGGTGTAGAGTGAGTCCCTCTGAGTTCCTCACTGTGACATTGCTGAGGGTTGGCTGTATCCTTTGATGTCACATCAGGTAGCATCTCCTCCCAGACAGCCCTCCCTTCACAGAGCTCCCTGTCCACTTCCACTGTTGTAGCCTTTCTTCTTCACCTCAGGTCTATGTATGGTAAGAGCATCCACTGTTACTAAGCTAAGGGTGTTCTGGTGTCTTTTTTGCCTTCCCTACATTCTATTTAAACCTCTGTAAATGGTCTCTTCATTAAACTAACCAGAAATTATATAACTTGAGTGTACCAAATATTTCCTGTCAGAACCTGGGCTGATACACCACTCATTCAGAAGGCAATAAAATAAACTCAGGCCTCCCCTAATTGTAAATGGTCCTAGGTTTAGTCCAGTGAGACAGGATAATCACACAAGTCAAGAAAAGCAAATTTATTACTCACAGATAGGCAGCAAGGATAAACAGAAGCCTAGGAGCTATGGCTAGCAGGTCCCCTACATTCAGGAAAGCAGCCTTGGGATTATGGAGTCTTGTCTGGACATGCCCCACATTGCACTGCAGCTGAGAACCCCAAAAGTGCCATGTTCTGAGTTTTATATGCTGAGCACTACTTGGATCACTAAGTGCAAGCATTGCTGCACATCCTGCTCTAGGAGAAAGGAAGATGCAGCCAGGGTTGTTCTTGACATTTCCTCCTTATCTCAAGATGTTACACTCTCAATACATTCTGCCTGAGAATTGCAAGCAAGAGGGGGGAAGATCTGGGTTGGCGAAGGCCATCTATGGACATGTCCTTCTGCACCAATCTATCTCCAGGGACCAGGCAGTTCTTTGATGAACCAGGAAATTAATAAGCATCCATGTCTCTCCCTCATTCCTTCATTTAAATGACCACTCCCCTCTTCAGCATTGATGGCATCTCTAGAAGTCCTAGTTGCATGAATATTGGTTTCCTTTAGTCCTTTACTAGTGAATTCATGCCCAGCTTAAATGCATCCTTTTCCATAGAGCCTTATTCCTAGTTCTCCCTCCCGTTGCTCCTAGTTAGAACTAGGTTATTCTTCTTGGTATTATCTTAGCTGTTTCTTTAAAACACCACCTGGAAGCATTCTCATTCATTAGCATATTAGAGTTCTGCTTTTAGATTTAAGTTTCTTAAAAGCAAAGACTTTTAACAAAGATTTATTGAAAATCAGACAAGCGGCTGTGCTAGATGCATCAGTTAGAGGATATGAAAAAAAAATACAAAGTAGTAATTTGTAGATTCACAGTTTCTACCAACTTGCTCTAAAAAGAAGTCTTCCCAGTACCCATCACTTAGGTTCTTTGATAGTCATTTTCTCCAAACACAAATGTAAAACTTTACTATGTCACACCTCTGGCCACCCCTCTAACCCCGCAAACAAAACTCATAAACAAACTTTGATGACTCCCCCTGTTTTCAAAATACAATTTAAATTCCTGAGTATCATATGGAAATACTCAAAGAAAGGGACTCCAGCCAATCCAGATTTAGTTTTCATTCCACCATGTGACCACTCCTAACATTGTACCCCATTGAATTGCTCATCATTCCATTTCATGCCCTGTGCCTCTGAGTTTGCACATTTTTCTTTTACTTATCTTGCCCTTTATCATCATTTCCACCTGTTAAAGTAGGGGCATTCCCATCAAGAACCAGACCAAATGCCAACATTCCCACCAAATCTTTCCAACCCATTACTGGAGTTTGCCTTTTACCAGCCTCAATGTCATACCTGTAAATCTTTCCCATTGGATTCTCATATCTTAGGTGAAGGGATCAAACTTATTCACACTTGTAGTCTTATAGTACCTGGTAGAGGGTCTCCTTTGCACATGTATTTTGAACTCAGTGAATTTTCTTAAGTGAAATGACTTACTAGTGCTGTGATTACATTTAGTGTGACCTTTCTCCAGATGGTAGCAGTAAGTTAGCTGTGTAACATGAGGAGTAATATAAAGTTAGGTAAATTTGCAAGTTTTAACATTATTAGTCTTTATTTTAAATTAAAAACTACATTTTTGTAGTTTCTGCCTCTGACAGAAGACTATGTTTGGCTGCCATTTCCTCTCTTGCCAAGTAGAATTACTCTAAAGACAAGTTATACAAGGTCACCTTTTTTTGCTCCTTTTGAATTTGCCTTTAACTTTTAAAAAATAAATATTTCAAAAATTATTGACCTGCTTTTTAAAATAATTATGTATTTAAGCAAAATATGAAAAAATATATACTTAAATAGGAAGCGAATATCCACAATTCATAAAATAAAGAATCAGCTTTGGTCCAATTATTAAATTTTAAAAATATTAAAGGGAATTTTTTTAAAACATCTAAGGATGTTCTTTTTTTTTCAAAAATAAATCTCCAAAGCTACCTATGGATTTATTGAAATATTTATGATGAAAAGAAATCCTGAAGCTTTATGTTGGTGGCATCAGAAAGAGGTTGAGTGATAGGCATGATCTGATTCTTAGGGTGAATTATTAAAAATATATTCTTCTTTACAGATCAAGAATTGAAAGATCAAGCAGCACAGTTCAAAAGTTGAAAGAGATTAGATAAAAGATGAGTTGTGCAGAAGAACCCAAGGAAGAGATGAAACAACTGGTGAGTTGGTCACTAAATTTCATTGCATGATGTTTGAGTGAGAGAGAGCTTACATTTTGAAAAAGAAACTATTTCTATATGTTATTAGTGTCAAATATTAAGCTTATAAGTGTCCTATATAAATAAAATAGATATTACTGCTAATATCTAACATTTCTGAGCATGTATCAAAGGCCACATTTATTATTTCATCTAATCTATGTAAGATCTCCATGAGAAAGACACTGCTATTGCCATGATTTTACAAAAGAGAAAATAGAGAGAGAAAGATTTCATAATTTGCCTACAGTCAAATAGAGAGTAAGTGGCCAAAAAAGGATTTGATTGTAGATATATCTAACTTCAAAGTCTTAATTATATATTGGCTCCCTTATTTCAGATACATACAAATAAAAATTAATGAACAGAAACTTTCCAAAAGAAGACAGAATGATGGGCCAACAAACATATGAAAAAATGCTCAACATCTCTAATCATCAGGAAATGCAAATCAAAACCAAAATGAGATATCACTTATCTCCAGTGAGAATGGCCCTTATTAACAAGTCCCAAAACAATAAATGTTGGCATGTATGTGGAGAGATAGGAACACTCCTACATTGCTGATGGGACTGCAAACTAGCCACCTCTGTTCAGCCTCTGTGGAAAGCAATATGGAGATACCTTAAAGCTATACAAGTGGATTTACCATTTGATCCAGTAATCCCATTACTGGGCGTCTACCCAAAAGAACACAAGTCACTCTATGAAAAAGACACCTGCACTTGAATGTTTATAGCAGCACAATTCACAATTGCAAAGATGTGGAAACAACTGAAGTGCCCATCAATACATGAGTGGATTAATAAAATGTGGTATATGTATACCATGGAGTACTATTCAGCTATAAGAAACAATGGTGATATAGCACCTCTTGTATTTTCCTGGCTAGAGCTGGGACCCATTCTATTAAGTGAAGTATCCCAAGAATGGAAAAATAAGCAACACATTTACTCACCAGCAAATTGGTATTAACTGATCAACACCTAAGTGGACATATAGGAATAACATTAATGGGGTGTCGGGCAGGTGGTGGGGAGGGGATGGGTATATACATACATAATGAATGCAATGTGCACCAACTGAGTGTTATGGACATGCTTGAAGCTCTGACTCAAAGGGGGAGGGGAGGCAAGGGCAATATACATAGCCTTAACATTTGTACTCCCACAATATGCTGGAAAATAAAATAAAATAATTAAAACTTTGTCTAGTGTACTCTGTAAAACATTCAATGTACCTCCCAGGTTTTGTGTCTACATATCACATTGCCTACAATTGTGATATTTTATAATTATTTACTAACCCATTCCATAGATATTATTAGGTAGCTATCACAGTCTATGGGCACTCTAGCAACTGGAGGTACAACACTGAACGAATTACAGTCTTCATCTCAAGCAGCTCATGATCTTGGGAAAGATACAAACAAGTTAATTTGTGGTGTGACATTACAGATAAATGACAGTATAAAAATAAGTACAGAAAAGCCAAGGTAGCCACACAGCTCAGACTGGTCTGTGTGTATGTGTGTATTCAGAGAGGGCATCTTAGGTAAAACTTTATAAGAAAATGGCACCCAAGTTGAGATCTGAAGGATACAGGTTGAAAGTTAGCTAGGCAGTAGGAAAGGGATCCAAGCAGCAGAAGAAAAGTCACAGAGGCACAGGGCTGAGAAAGACTGAGTATTTAAATAACAAAACTTCAGAGTGGCCTGAGCAGAAGGTGGAAGGTCATGTCACTCAGTTCACATGCACATCATTGATCCCAAGTGTAGAAGATGCTGTCTTGCAAACCAAAAGAGAGCTACCAGGTGTTTCATTCCTTTCTTAGTTAATGATGGGAGGTGGACTGCTCCAGACCACTGGACCCTGAAAATTTTCACAGGGCCTCTTATTTACATGGAGTTTATTTCCCAGGATCCATAGTGTATAAGTCCTATCAAGGCCTCCAATGCACTTACAATTCTCGCTTAGCTAATCCAGTTAATTGATGTCATTGATAAAGTGAACCGATGTGATATTCTGTGAAAAGTTGAGATAGATCCCTACAAACTATGTTATCACAGAAAGAGGGAAAGTAACATAAGCCCAGAGTTAGACAGTCAATGTATATTGTTATGATTTTGGGGCTAAATGAATGCAAACTGGCCAAGGCTTTTCTAATTAGCTAAGGCTATTCTAATATGTTCTAGCAAAGATACTGTATAGCAGCTGCAGTTGGGCTACTACTTGATTGAATTTGTAGTAATCCATTGTCATTCTCCAGGATCCATATGGTTTTATAAGATTAATGTGATAAATTAAATGGAATATGACATGGACTACCATTTCTGAATCCTTTAGGTTTTAAGGGGCCCATTAATATCTGACCTTCTCCCCCAGTATGCAATCTTGTTTTTCACTTCTTTTTTGGCTTGGGTAAGGGTACAGGTAGTTTTAGAGGCTTCCCCTTGCCCTCCCTACTGTGATATATTTTATCCCACAGGCCAAAGAATACATTTAAGTGTTCTGTCTGCTACTAAGTATGTCTATTTTACTTATAGCTTAAGTATTTGGAAATTGACCATTAGGTTTGTCTGTGGGAAAAGTGGACCTATGGTTAGCTGGACCTGGGACAAAGATCCATGCATTACTTGGCTCCCATACATCTGCATTCTAACAAAGGGAATATTTTGGATCACAAGGGCTCATTGTCTACTAGAACCTTGTGTCTAACCGTCTCTAAATGTCTGTACCCCCATTTCCACAGTATATGATTACTTGAGTAAACTATTAGCTTTGAGGAAGTTCTGATGAATTGTCACCATAAACATTGGTAAGATATTGCAGGGTATTTCTTCCTGGGGGAACCAGCTTGTCCTCCACTTAACGGTTGCTAGATCTAAAAACTGACAAATCCAGAAACTAGGCACGGAATTCTTTTATTTTGGCAGCTTCCCTCAGCCTCTTGATCATATAATTTCAACTTCTTTTAATTATTTAGATTGAGAATACTCTTGGTGGTTGCTCATCTTCATTGCTGTTGCATATACCATATTCTATAAACCATCTTCATAGCTCTTTATAAGTCAACACTGTACTCCACCCACTGCCATTCCAACCTACTGCCCATTAAGATAATTGTACCCATCTTGCTCCGATAGTTAAGCACTCTCATCTGGCCTCTGTTATTATTGTTTTATTATTACATTATCTATAATCTACATTATTATCGTGAAGCTCCTTTCTGTAATAGCATCTCCTGTGGTCAGTTCTGGTCTAGAGAGGACAGCTATCAGTGAGATTCCTGGAATATTCCTTATTGATTTGCTAAATGGGATGTCCTCTGGGAACTTCTGTAGACTATAGTTAGTTGGTGGGTGGTATTTCTACTCCTAAGCGGGTAACTCTTATAATACTCACTTTTCTGAGCCTTTTGACCACTACTTCCACTATTTTTCATGTTAATTTCTGCATTTCTGCTTCACTTTGTATTAATCATCACTTTGTCCCAATTTCCAAGAACCATTTTATCAGGGTTTTGGTACCACCTTTCAAGGTCCTAACCAAGGTATTAAATCCAATGTTAAGGTTAAGTACTCCCGTATTGATAAACTCTTTCTTGTTCAACATTATGTTCTACTACCTCTTCCCTGGACACCATACATACTTCCCTGGCTTCTACACATATATTTTGGCTAAGTTCTATAGCTTCTTTGGGATAGAGTCTCATTCCTCCCTCAGTAGCTGCCGTACGTCCTCAGCTAAAGTATATGGTACTTTGATCTTATTTATTGGGCAAGTGATCAGGATGGGTAATACGTGTTGTCTTGCAAGATAGAGGTCTTTGAAATTGTCTTCAAGTGACAGTTAGTGATAGCCTTTAACAGGGAAAAATAGGTCATTTATGGATGCCCAGATGGTTCAACAGAATCTAGGGATTAAACTTTTGAGCACATGGATCCAGATTTTTGCATCTCAAAATGTCAAGTTCCACTCATCAAACAGGGCCCTGACCTTGGCATAACAGACTTGCTAGAGTTGAAATTCAAATTTTTATGGAGCTCAGCTACCCTTATAATTAAGCTCTGGGCCTGATCCTCAGCTTTTTCACCCCTCCTTCTGTAGGAGATGAGATTCTTTTTATATGCTACTTATGGCAAGCCTCGGGGAGAGACTCAGCTGTAAGCCATCAGCAGTAAGTACTTCTGGCAGCTAGCAGAATAAATGCCTATGTTCAGAAGGTGGCAATCTCAGTGATTAGTCACAGCATTCACAAGAAGGGAGTGACTCTTTTTTAAAGATAGTGGATATTTCTTCATTTTAAGTATTGATGAGAAGGGTCAAAGTTGCAATTACAGAGAGCAAAAGGAAAATCACACAAGGTAATTTTATGAAGGATGAAATAAATGGGGCCCAAAGTTTATGCAAAGGCATTTTCTTAGATTGGAGAAAGGACATCTAATCTGTTGAAACTAGAGGGCAAGAGGAATTATGAGTGTAAATAAAGGAAGGTTTTTAGTTTGTTAGCAAGCAGTTGAGTGACTTTTATCCAGTAGAAATGAAGTAGGAAGCAAAATCGTCTTTTAAGAATAGAAGAGCCACTGGCCAGTGGTGATTTTAAGTGAATAGAGAAGTGTTGAAAACCTTCCATTAATAAAAAAAAATTGATTGTGCTACTATGTGCTATTTTGTAGAGTAGGAAACTATCCAGAGAAACATTGATAAAATTGATAGACATTGTTGAGGGCTCAGATGAAATTGGTGGTCAAGAATATTTCTACACAAGCCTCCCCTGTTTTGTGGCTTTCTTGAACAGTACTCAGTTGAGCCAGAATAGCATGGGAAAACGGCATACTTGAGGTAATCCAGAGTTCAAATTTTGTCACATGGGTTTAATGAAAGTAGAGGTGAGTGGGATATTGGCAGAGTGTTACACATGGAATAGGGAGAAAACAAAACAAAATAAGAAGATACTAATGAATCAACAGACAATAGACAATCATAATTACATATTAGAATGGCTGCAACATGAATAGTTGATCATGCAACCTAGAAATAGAGTCATTTTTGAAAAGTGATTTGGACACATTAGTGGATTAGGTAGTAAGATCTAAGGTGGCGCTTGCAGTTGATGGTTGAGGTGAGATCAGGAGAAGTCATTGCAAATGAGAAAGTCAGTGAACCTCTTGCCCATAATCAAATCAACAGTATTTTCTGTTTTCATTTTTATTGGCCTCTCAGAAGTATTCAATACCATTAATATTCTTGTTCTTGAAATATTCTCTTGATTTCTGTATCATCACACACAACTGGTTTCTCTTCTACCTCTCTGTCCTCTTCTTCTCTCTCACCTTTGTTGGTTCTTTTTGTTTAACTTCTTTCCATGTGGTTCAGTTCTCACTTTATACTCCCTCCCAAAAGGAGTCCTTCTACACGTATGGATTCAATTACACCTATCTGCTGATGGATCTCAAATTTATTTCTCTTATCCAGTCATTTCCTATGAGCTTCAGACTCATATATTTAATTAGGTCATCCACATTTACACATGGATGTCTCACCTTCTCTTCATCATCTTCAAAACTGAGTTTATGATCTTCCCCATGAACCTGGTTCTGTTCCAGAGTGATCTATCTAATTAGGTCATCTATATCTACACTTGGATGTTTCTTCTTTATATTCAAACCTTAACAACTGAACTCATGAGCCTCCCCATAAAGTAAGTCTTCTTCTAATTTTCCCTTTCTCAGCAAATGGTGTCAGCATTCAGTAAGTTGTACAACCCAGACCCCTGAAATCACTCTGGATCCCATTCTCCTAGTGGCTCATGTCCATTCAGTTACCAATTTCTGTTATATCACCTAATCTGTCTTAGAAGTGTTCACCTTCCTTTCTATTTCTCACCACCAGCTTGTGTCTGAAAAACTGCAATAAACTCTTAACTGATATCCCTCCTTTTGTCTTACTTAGTTCCAATTTGATCATGTAAATTTGATCATGCCTCACCTTTGTGCTTGAAAACACTTAACGATGACTGCCCAATACTTTTAAGAACTAGACTAAGGCTGTGACATCTGACTTCTGACTGGTCATTACCTTCTGCTTTTTATTCTTTTGGTCTCTGTGAACTAGTCTTTTTTTTTCTCCTGTGTTCTCCCAGCTGGAATTTGTTGCCACTTCCGATTCTAATGTAGGGACATTCACATGTGTTTTTTGTCCTGCCTAAGGTTCACAGTTAATTTTAACTAAGCCTTTACACAGAAGCTGAAATATCTCTTCAAGGGAACCTTTCTTGTAATAACAGAATAGGTTACACCACTGGTTATAAACATTTAGGGTACCGCTCTTTGTTCAAACCACCTTTCACAATTTTAATTTAGTAATTAGTTATTGTTAACATTTCTTCCTGTTAGACTCTAGGTTTCATGGCCATGAGTGTCTATTCTTGTTTCTGTATCCCAGTGTCCTATCTAATGACCCATGATTAGTAGGTGCTCAACAAATATGGGCTGAAAGAATGAATGAACAAACTATCTAAAGCTCAAAAGCATGGTCTGAGGCAAAGATATAGGCTTAGTAGTTACCAGCAATTATACCAGAGGTTCTTTTGATTCATTCCAGGATACTCCCATCAGTAAAAGTGACTCAATATACCTATACATTTCAAGTGCAGCGTATTGAATTACTTTTCCCAATTCTTCTCCTCTCCTTGTATCTATACCTTGTGCCTTGTGACTTTGCAGTTTCTCCCCCTAGAGACCCCTTGACTTGTGGCTGACCGTGTGACTTGCTTTGACCAATCAGATTTTAGCTGATGTGTTGCAAGCAAAGGTACAAAATGTGTTGTCATGACTGAGTTTTCCCTTTTGTACTATGTCATCATCACAAGAAGAACAAATGCTGCTGGCTTCAGGAACATGAGATACACATGGTGTAAACCTCTCCCAACCTACACAAGGACCTATAGATGTAAGGCAAATCACACTGCCAACTCATAGACTTGAGAACTGTTCTAAGTCACTGAGTTTTAGGGTAGTGTGTTGCTCAGCATTAGCATGTAGCAATTGCTAACTGATATAGTGGCCATATAAGAATTTTTGGTACCGAGCAAGGAAGACTAATTGAAAAGGCACCCTTGATGTTTTGGCGTATCCTCAGATCTCTATTAGGTGTTATGTAAACACTATCTCTTCCCTGACCACTAGCCTACTAGGACCTTAGGTTGGAAAACAGATATAGATTTTAACTGAAGCCATGGGAGTAGATATTATTCCAAAAGAGTGAGAAAAGAAGATACATGAAGTGAATTTTAGGGAACACAAAGATTTCTGTTTGGTTAGAGTCTGAGAATCTCTTAAAGAAGGATGGGGGAAGATAATAACCAGCGAGAAGCAAAACTGAGACTGTTTCTCTTCGTAGAGAGCAGTCAACTAGTAAAATAAAGAAAGGATGTAGAGAGTTTTTTTCAAAATCATATATTAAAATTATATTCTAGAATGTGACCAACATCAGCAGGACAAAGTTTGTTTTGTTGCTGTATCACAATGAATTATCTGGGTGAGCTAAAGTGTCTTTCAGAAAGGTATAGGGTATGAAAAACCAAATATTCACTCTCCAAAATAGAGCCAGGATCCTGAAGGGGGTGTAAAGTTGTTGAAAAAGTCAGAGGGAATTGAGCCAAAAGAGAACTGTGTAGGTGACAAGAGGGAATGATGACTCCAGTGTGCTGGGCCACAGGGCATGCGAGTGAGGGAGAGGCAATGTGGTGGCAGGGAAGCTGGGTCCTCAGCTTGAATTTCTATTCTGATTCCACCAGTTACCATCTATGTGACCTTGATTTATCCTATTAACTTGTGACATGGAAGTACCTGCCTCATACAACTATTTTCAACATTATGTGAACTAATTCAGGTAAAGTGTTGAGGACTGAGCTTGCCATATATTGAAAGCTTAAGAGTTGTTAGCCATATTATCATTATGGACCTGTTAGATGTGTCAGAGACTGGTGATTTTTAGCCAGTAATTATTTCCTTTTTTTTCTGGGTGCAGAGTTAGATTTCATTTCCCAGACTCTCTCACAGTTAGGTATGGCCATTTGTGTAGTTCTTGCCTCCCCCCCCTCAAAAAAGCAAATAAATGTTGGGTTCAACTTAAAACAAAGCTTTTATGAAGAAGGTTTGCTTACTCCTTCCATGCAGATGATATTGAGACCTTAGGGGATAGTGGACCCATGTGAGAAAATGGCTTGAGTCCCTGAATCACTATGTGTCAAAGAGATACCAGATATCCAGAAATATCTACCATGGACAGGCACACCTCCTTTTATTGCATTTTGCTTCATTGCTCTTTGCAGATATTGCATTTTTTTTTTTTACAAATTAAAAGTTTGTGGTAGCCCTGTATCAAACAAATCTGTTGACACCATTTTTCTAACAGCATGTGTTCAATTCATATATCTGTGTCACATTTTGGTGATTCTAGCAATATTTGAAACTTTTTCATTGTATCTGTTATGGTGATCTGTGCTCAGTGATCTTTGATCTTACTATTTGATTGTTTTGGGGTGCCACAAACCAAACCCTTATAAGACAATTAACTTAATTGATATCTATTGTGTGTGTTCTGACTGCTCCACCTGCCAGCCATTCCCTCATCTCTTTCCCTTTCTTCGGACCTCTCTATTCCCTGAGACACTGAAATTAGGCCAATTAATAACCTACTATGACCTCTAAGTGTTCAAGCGAAATGGAGAGTCACACATTTCTCACTTTAGATCAAACACTAGGAATGATTAAGCTTTAGTCTGGAAGGCATGCTGAAAGCCAAGATAACGTGAAAGCTAGGTCTCTTGCACCAAACAGCCAAGATGTGAATGCAAAGGAAAAGTTCATGAAGAAAATAATGGTGCTACTCCCTTGAACACCTAATGATAAGAAGGTGAAACAGCCTTATTGATGATATGAAGAAAGTTTCAGCAACCTGGATAGGTCAAACCAGCCACAACAGTCCCTTAAACCAAAGCCCAATCCAGGCAAGGTCCTAACTCTAGTCAATTCTTTGAAGGCTAAGAGAGGTGAGAAAGCTACAGAAGAAAAGCGTGAAGCTAGTAGAGGTTGGTTCACAAAGTTTAAGGAAAGTAGCCACCTCTGTAACGTCAAGTGCTAATGTAGAATCTGCAGCAAATTATTCAGAAGATCTAGTTAAGACAGTTGAGGAAGATGGCTACACGGAACAACAGGTTTTCAATGTAGATGAAACAGGCTTCTACTGGAAGAAGATGTCATCTAGGATTTTTATAGCTAGAGAGGAGAAGTCAATGCCTGGCTTCAAAGCTTCAAAGGACAGGCTGCCTTTCTTGTTAGGGGCTAATGCTGCTGTTGACTTTAAATTGAAGCTAATGCTTATTTACCATTTTGAAACTCTTGGAGCCCTTAAGAATTATGCTAATCTACTCTGTGCTTACAAATGGAACAACAAAGCCTGGATGATAGCACATCTATTTACAGCATGGTATACAGAATATTTTAAGTCTGCGGACTGGTAGTGGTCAGTAGCCTATTAGGAACCAGGCCCTAACAGCAGGAGGTGATTGATGGGCAAGTGAGTGAAGCTTCGTCTATATTTACAACTGCTCCCCATTGGTCACCATCCCACCACCCCACCCCCATTTGTGGAAAAATTATCTTCCATGAAACTGGTCCCTGATGCCAAAAAGGTTGGGGACCGTTGTTTTAAGTCCACTATTGAGACCACTACTCAGAAAAAAAGATTCCTTTCAAAATATTACTGCTCATTGACAATATACTTGGTGACCAAAGAGCTCTGATGGAGATGTACAAAGACATGAATGTTGTTTTCATGCCTGCTAACACAACATCCATTCTGTAATCCATGGTTCAAGGAACAATTTCTACTTTCAAGACTCATTTTCAAGAAATATATTTCATAAAGATGTAGCTTCCATAGATAGTGATTCCTCTGATGAATCTGGGCAAAGTAAAATTGAAACCTTCTGGAGAGGATTCACCATTCTAGATGCCATTAAGAACATTCATGATTCTCCTAGCACTCTGGGAGGCCGAGGCGGGTGGATAGCTCAAGGTCAGGAGTTCGAAACCAGCCTGACCAAGAGCGAGACCCCGTCTCTAAAAAAAAAAAAAAAAAGAACATTCATGATTCAAGGGATTCAGGGATTTGGAAGAAGTTGATGCCAACTCTTACAGATGACTTCAAAGGGTTCAAAACTTCAGTAGAGGAGGTAACTGTAGATGTGTAAATAGCAAGAGAACTAGAATTGGAAGTGGACCTAGAAGGTGTGATTCAATTGTTGCAATCTCATAATAAAACTTTAATGAATAAGTAGTTGCTTATTATGGATGGGTAAAATAGTAGTTTCTTGATATGAAAACTACTCTTGGTGAAAATGCTGTGAACACTATTGAAATGACAACAAAGATTTTAGACTATTATATAAACTGAGTTGTTAAAAGAGCAGCAGAGTTGAAGAGGATTGACTCCAATTTAGAAAGTTCTCCTGTGGGTAAAGTGCTGTCAAGCAGAACCACACACTAACAAAGAAATATTTCATGAAAGGAGGAGTCAATTGATGTAAGAAATTCCATAATTACATTGTTGTCTTTCTTTTCTTTTTCTTTTTTCTTTTTCTTTTTTTTGGTCACTGAGGCTAGAATGCAGTGGCATCATCAGTTCACTGCAACCTCAAACTCCTGGGCTCAAGTGATTCTCTGTCTCAGCCTCCTGAGTAGCTGGACCTACAGGCATGTGCCACCACACTTAGCTGATTTTTCTATATTTCTGTAGAGATGGGATCTTGCTCTTAGTCAGGCTGGTCTTGAACTCCTGGCCTCAAGTGATCCTGCTGCCTTGACCTCCTAGAGTGCTAGGATTACAGGTGTGAGCCACTGTGCCTGGCCTCATTGTTGTCTTATTTGTAGAAATTGCCACAGCCACCCCAATCTTCAGCAGCCACCACCCTGATCAGTCAGCAGCCGTCAACTTGGAGGCAAGACCATCTGACAGCAAAAGGACTATGATTCACCTAAAGCTCAGATGATTATTAGCATTTTTTGGCAACAAAGTATTTTTTGAACTAAAATATACTGAAGTATGCCTATATTTAAGTGATGAAGAAGTAAACTTTTATTATATTTAACCTATTATATATTTTTGGGAATATTTGTTACTATAGCTTATTCTTGCCTAAGGAAATACAGTGAGAAAAAATAGCAAAAACATTTATAGCATATTCTAGATTCTGATACCTGTACAATGTACACTATCTGGGTGATGGGTACACTTATAACTTTGACTTAAGCAATACAAAAGCAATCCATATCACCAAATCATTTGTACCCCTGCAATATTCTGAAATTTAAAAAAATTAAGAAATTATAGGAACATGAATACAAAGTTTTCAGTACTATTACATGAAAAAAAAACTAAAACCATTTAAATTTCTCTTAATAGGAGAATGGTAAAAGAACTCAGATTATATTTATACTCTGCAATATATTGCAGTTATTAGAAATGAATAAACTATACATCCAACTGAATTTAAGCTTCAGTTGACCATGAATTTTTGTTCTCTGATGTATCTCCAGGAAATAACAAAAGGGCTGGCACATCAAGGCTGTTTGGGAAATACTTGGTGAATAAATGAATTTAATATGTATTGTCATGGAAAGTTATCTGAGATATATTAAGTAAAAAAAACCAATTAAATTCTAGAATAATTCATGGGGCAAGATCTAATTTATGTTCAAAGAAATAAACATAGAGATAGAGAACCAGATGATACTCTTTAAACGGCCACCAGAGTTTTCCTCTGATGTTTGGAATAGGAGTGGTGGGAATTAAAGGCAGAGCTTCTGTTGTACCTCATGTACTTAGTTAGCTATTGCTTGCCTCTTTTAAAACATGTGTATATTTATGCATCATTTAAAAAATCATCATGGATCATTTGAAAATCATATGAAATGATAATCTAAAGGAGGACATTTATATTTTGAACAAGGAGTAGTACTATTAGCTAAAAACTTGCTGAATGCTGATCATATCCCAGGCACTGTTTAAATACTCTACATAAATTCACTCACCTATTTCTGACTCATTTACTCCTAGAAGAAAAGTATTAGTACTATTACCATTTTACAGAGAAGGACACTAGGGATAAAGTACTCATCTGAAGCCATATAGCTATCAGGTGGTGAACTCAGAATAGAAACCCAAGCAATCAGACTTCAGAATCCACAATCTTAACCATCCCATTAATGCTGTTTGAATAAAATCAACATTCTGAGCCAATATGAAACTGATTGGAATAATGAGAAAAAAGAGAGGGACAATAGGTCTATGAAGGTTGATGGCAAATCTTGAAATCAGATGCTGAAGTATTCAGATTGTTTTTAGACTCAGCAGAGCAATAGGATTGTAAGATCCTTTAAAGTATGCTGATGTTTTGACAGGAGGAATGGAGTAACTAGAAGACAGTAAATATGGTCATACTGGTCGGGGAAATAGATAAGGATAAAATATTCCAAAATCCATTATTGAAAACAAAGATGGAAATATTTGGCAGTGGAATGGGTGGTTGTAGTGCTGATGGATAAAAATAACAAAACAAACTGAATTTTGCATTTGTAATAACATTGTTATTAATAACAATAGTAGGATTCAGAAAAGATCATTTCTTCAGTAAAACTAAAATCATCCGGTCATCTAGCCAGGCCTAAGTTATGATTTCTGGTACAATGCAAACACGAACACTTTCAAAGTATTGTTCATTCCTTTGGCTGGAAATCCCCTTCTGCTTCTTGAATTAGCAGAGTCCCACTCATTTTTCAAGGTCAAACTCAACAGTAATCTCATCTATAGAATCTCCATTGATTATCCTCCAAGGAAAAGATAAAACATTCCCCTCTCTTTGTTTCTGTGCCCCTTTAGTCATTTTTCTACTATCATACATTTAAGTTGCCTTATTGTCAGTTAGCCATATAGGTATCTCTCTGGGTAAACTCCATGTTCTTCAAAATCTAGGGTCTTATATTATGGGATCCTTGTCTGCCAATGATCAGCACAGTGTCCAGCAGATTAGGTTCTTATGAAATAGTAATTGCATGAATGCATGCATTTTAATTTATTGACTTAATTATACCCATACCTTATTAAAAATAATTAAGATGTCTTCAAAGTTAATAATGAAATAAAAAACATTCTAGCTAAGGTTTATTGAAAGTTTATAATGGGTATTCTGCTAAATTACACACAGAGACAGACAGACACACGTATGCACAGAGTATCTCATTTCAACATTGACTTATCTAACTTTACATTTTACAGTTCAAGAAACTAAGGCTAAGAAAGGTTAACTTGACCAAAATCAAACAAGTAATAACTCTCAAAGTTTGGCTTCAATCACAGGTTTTTTTGGTTTTTTTTAACTCTAAAGCTTATGATTTCATTAGGTAAAAATGAGAAGCTGTGAGAAAAACAAAGAAAGGCAACTTAAACGTAAGAAGAAAAAGTCTGCTGATTAGAGAAATGTGATCTCTACCACTGGTCTAGTAAAACAGTATGATGGCTCTGGCATACAAAATGTGCTAGTTCAAACCTCCATGCCAATATTTCTAAATAAACTGGGGAATAGACCAACAACTATTGGTTACAGCAACACTATCTTCTTCCCTATATTTATACTGACTGCTAGACTCATTTTCTTCAGTTCACAATTTTGTTTCTTATGTTATCCAGAGACTTGCCTTTATTTTGTCCAGAGGTAGACATAGTGCTAAAATAACTTTAGACATCTTATTTCCAGGTTGCAAAAGTAGAAACTCTAGCTGCTAAGTCTCAGGAAAAATAATATGCTGTGACTATTAACCATTGCCTTTCAGTCTAGAAATACATCCTAAAAATCAGTCATGTGAAGCTGATAAATTCCGGACAACTTCTTACACATAAATTTTCAATGACTTTGTAGGAGAAAATATTCCTCAGAAGAGTAGACTGATAGAAATTCTTTTTAAAGACCAGAGACAGCCAAGACCAGATTGTCTTACTTACTAATATTTTATATTTAGATAGATAATCTATCTGAATAATGAACAGGCTGAAGAAAAATTCTCTAGAACTTAGAGTCTTTAATCATCTTCTTATAACATATTCTAAGTTATTCAGGGAAGTATTTAGGAGCTGATTGCTATTAATTTGCTTAGTTGATGACTGAAGCAGCATGGATCCTGCATGATAGAGAGTTTTTCTTTAATTACCCCAGGTTAACTGGAGATACATCAAGCAATTTGAAGTGACTCCTCCCAAAATTGATTGGGAGGGGGGTGCATCATTCCCTTATTTACATAAGAAGTGATCATGAACAGCTGATGTTGCATCTGCCCCTCTTAGGATGTGCTTTAAAAAAATTAACAAAAACCAGGCAGTCTGCTTACTGGATAAGACAGTGGCCAGCCTGATGTTACAATAAAAATTGATCCTGGTCATTCTGTCAAGCATTAAATATTTTTGCAGATCTTTCTGCTGAGTTGCAAAAAAAAATGAGGGTTTTATATTAAATTTTGCCTTGGGGCATTATTACTTTGAAAGCAATCCAAATATTTTGTTTATATTGGAAGAGTTCAGAGAGACATAGTTAACTGTGAATAGAATTCAAAACAATAACTCTGGAAAAAAACTATTCCCTTTGGTCAGAGGCTATTGTGTCAGCGGTTATGCCGAGTCAATCAAAAAGAAGAAAGAGAAAGAGAGAGAACACCAAGTGAGAATGGAGCTGTCAACCTGATTGACTAGATAGCAATAGCAATATAAAATTTGAAATGTTCTATGTGATAAGGTAAATACTCAATTTTTCTCCGAGTGTTGGCAAAAACTAAATGCAACAACTTGAAAAGCTTATGGAAGTGTTGCCATTAAGAAATATAGAAAAACTAAATTACTTCTGCATAAAACTGAAAACAACAACAAAAGAAATTATCTGGCTAATGGCATTGTTCATACTGTAGAGAGCTTTGAAGAAAAGTATTAAGACCAAATTTCAGAACTGAATATAGGCTTACAGTGGCTTTTTTCTTTTCTACAACTTTTTTAAACAAATGGCTTGTCAAATCCACAGGTTTTGTTTTAGTTACAAAAAAAATTGTGTTTTATGTCAATTATTTGATTTTAGGAAAATGTTTTAAAAGTGGAACACTAGAGAAATTTTTTCCTATTGATTTGAAGAATAAGACTGAAAATAATAAAAAATGTAATTTATTTCATTTGTGTTTTATTTATGTTGAAAATTACTATTGAGTTTTTTGTGGAATGGCTCCAGTTGACTTTTCTAATGTTGACCTGAAATAAAGCGTTAGACACCATGCTGGTAGGTAATAGGGCTGCCCTAGGCAATTAGTCACCACGAAGTTCAGTGGACTGATATTTTTCTATAACTAGCGTCTCTTCTTATTAACTCCTTCACATCTTAGCTTCCCATCCACTTTCTATTTTTTTATTTGGCCTATATAGTTTTTGATTAACTTGTGTTTAGAAAATTTAATTAGAATGGTTCATCTCATCATATTATCCATCATTTTCTCTGCTTCCTGATAGCTTTCATCGTTAAGTCAAAAAATGTTTTCCTGCTTATATTTAACCTTCTCATTTAATCTTTTTAATCACATAAGAAAATAATCTTCATTTGGCTTATTCTGTTCTCCCAGTTCATTGACTATCTCCCTCACTTTGAGCTCTTTACATAAACTTGAAGTTTGGATTTCAAGCTTACTTTTATATGTAGAATATACATCTTTTGCCCTACTTTTTGTTTCATCCATTTGTTGGAAGTGCCACCTAAAAACACATTTAGTTCTATTTCCTGTTTTACATGTTTCTGTCTACATTTCACTATGTTTATAAAAACATTTTAAAGAGCATTTATATCTTCTCATTTTTCATTTTATAGCTCAGTATATCATTTACTTTTTAAAGTATTTCTCAAGAAAACGTGCTTGTTATTGTTATATCATTACTCCAATTGATGTCTATGTGCCCACTGAACATGTCAATCCAGTGTTCACTCAACCACATTAGAAAGAAGCTGAACAAATAAGTCTCTAAAATTTATACTCTCTGTTGAAAGAATTGTAACTGAATATTTGAAAAGATCTCTTTGGCAAAGGAAAAAAGTAGGAAATAATATTTTAGCATTTCAAATGCACTTTTTATTCATCTGTGAAATACCATGTTTTCTCAAATTCATTACTTGCGTTTATTTTCTTTAAGAACAGTGAGTTTTAAACTGATAATTATTTTAGTATCTTGTAGATATTTATCTATTTATTGTAACTGTACAGTCTTTCTTTTAACCCATTGAGCAGTGTGCCTTATTAAATATATATTATTACATATAATTACATTATTTATATATAAACTATATACAATTATTAAATATTACATAAATTTGTTTCAGCAGTTATTCGTTCAATGAAAACTGTAATGCTATTTTCAACCTTGTAGTTTAACTCAGAAAAACTGAATTTCATATGGAAAGCCCTGCCAACTACACTGTTCTTTGGATGAAGTGTGATGTCTTGGAAGTCCTGGGAATCAGAAAAGGCCTGTCTCTGTTAGTAAGCTTTGTAACCTTGAACAAAATATTTGTTCTTTCTTGTCTTAGTTTCTCATTTTATAAAATGAGAAAATTGGATTAAATTGCTTCCAAAGCTCTTGACAGCTCTCAAATTTTGATGACTCTACAACTCTACCCCCATTTTTACAGAATCCTGATAAAGCAACAATCTTTTGGGAAATCTTAAATACATGTACATTAAAACATGCACCAGGCATTTATGGTATATGGGAGTATATTGTAAACGAGTAGTTTTTTAAAGTTTAGCATGCTTTGCTTTGTAATCAGGCATTTTAAGTTAGTATTTTATATTAGACTGATAAATATAGTTCTTTTACTCTGTGGTTTTCATGCAATGATCCATGATTCTTTAAACTTTGTAAAGACTTCAAAGTTTATAATATAAAACAGTGATTACCCAAATAACATTACCAAATTACTCTCTCTGTCTTTGCTTTGAAAACTCATGTTGGCTGCTCTTGATTAGAAATGGAGATAAAATTAATTGCCTGATTTTTGATAGGGATTTTCAAAAGCTTAGCAGATTTTATTAGCTAATCCAAACAATGTCTGTGCAAGACAATTTGCTTCTTCTTTTTTCCTTCTCCCTGCCCCCTTCACTCTTTATAGTCCGGATATGGAACAGGGAATTGACAGGTGAATACTAGGGCCAGAGAAACTGGTGCTTTTCCTTTCAGAATCTTTATTCTTTTTAGCTCGGTTTATATTCTAATAATAAGGAGAAAGTCAGCATTTCACATCCCAAGAGCATGAACTTCCTGCCCTGCTTTGACTCAGGCAAAGAACATCTCCAAGCCAGGTGTCCTCCGGTGGGGTGTAAGTATCCTTGTGACTTTTATCACATGGCCTGCCCTGCAGCTCCTTCGCCAGTACCATCCCATGATTAGTAAATGCACAGATGTTAAAGAAACCTGCCTGTGCCTTGAAGTGAAATCTCAGAACATCATAACATATCATGCTGAAAGTAATGTAATAAAAACAGGGATTCGGGTCTGAGGAAATAAGAGAAATCGAACACCTCAAAGACTAGGACAAGAATCTTTAGTTCGATGCCTCAGCAGTCAGCGTTGGCATGTGAGAATATAAAAGAGGGTGGTACACCTTTTGCTTTGAATGTTTCCCCAATTGATTCCCCTGGCTGCCTTCCCAGAGTCTATGAGTATCATAGTCCCCTAATGAAGGCTTCATCGCATTCTTTTGAACTGGTTCCTGCCAATATCAAAGAAGCACAGCAGAAACAAAAACACTGCTGTGATGTTAGAAATCACAATTGTTAACGTTAAAAAGAAATCTTGGTATGCAGGTTAGAACAATATCCATGTGGTTCAAGTAGTAGACTGATGAATTCACTGGAAAATTCTAACAAATGAAGTAGATGGGAAAGAATACTCCTCTTTGTTAAATACCCATTTAGAATAGTAAAAGAGAATTTATTATAAATATCATGCCATGTTAAATATTTTTAAGCCTCTGTTTCTCACAGGGAACTTTATATAGGAATTGAAATACAAAGATGAAAAAAAAAGAAGTTAGCAATTTTTATTGTAATCTTTTAAATAGATTTGAAATATTTAATATATGAAATATGTAAAGAAAAAAATGTGATGGTTCTAACAGGTTGTGCTATTTCTTGAAAAATACAACATAAATTGAGCAATCTTATTTTTAAGATTTGTAGCATCTGTTAGCCAATATTCTATTTTAATATCTTAGAAAAACTCTGACATTAAATATTAATATGATGTTTCTGGATTTGAAGGGACCTTAAGAAGCTATTAATAGCATCTTAGAATATATTCTTGTTCTAGATTTCTCCCACAGAGGCTAACTGTTGATGTTAGTAATAGCTGCCTTTCTCATTTTTAAGACTTCCTTCTATCTATTTTAGTGTACATACTAAATTACCTTATCATATGCATCCTTTACTGATAAATCCAATATACTTCATACTTTTCAGGTGGATTATATCTGGTAGAAGTTCTCATTTCATAGAAATTACCACATTTACAAATTAGTTGCAGATTCCTAGTTCTGCCCTGGAGTAAGTGAGATTAATGGTCTATGCCTCAGTTCCCCCACCTTCATATACTATAGCAGGTCACCAAAATAACTCTATAATGATCCCAAACTAAGGCCAACTTAGTCCCAAATAAAGCAGAATTGCTTTACTTTTTGGGTGAATGCATGAGCAGACAGTCCTCTGCCCTATGCTTTTAATACAACTGCTTTTCTTTAGAAAAACCTGTTCCATGAGATTTGTAGCATTTAGTACATCTCTCTAATCCAATACTCCTTGTTATGATTTATTAACTCTTTGTCTTTTCCACGCTATCCTTATGCTCCTTAATGATAAAAGACTGTACCTCTTTCTCATTCTTCTTTTATTTCAAGCCCCTAATACCAACACTGACACATTATGCACTCACAGTCAGTGCTTGTTAAATACATGAATGAATGAGTGAATGCATACATGGGTGCTCAGAATGACCCTGGCCAAACCTGCAAATGGCAAACTTGTTTCAGTAGGCTGCCTCTTTCTCCTTCTTTTACACCTCTGTTTGTATTAAGATTCACATAATCATAAAACCAGGGTTTGAATCATAAAACTCAATGAGATTAGAGAAACGGATCTATTTTGAAAATAAAGAAGAAAAAAAAGGACAGATAAGCTTTCTTAGGTATGTGTAGCACCATTTGGAAAAGAAAATAACTTTGCTGTTATTGTAGACTTATTAATGCTTGCAGTTGTCCTGATTATTCTAACACAAACCAAATGGTATTTAATTTGGGAGAAATTGCTCTGGACGTGCAATCTAAAGAGGCGAGAAATGGAACAGACTTTCTTTATGCAGTGTTTGGGATGTGGTTAAATTATTTTAGGATGTTCAACAGTGTAGTGCAAATTCAAATCCTGTGGGCAAAGCTAAACAAGCAATGCTAGGCAGCTTAGCCACTTAATCTTTTGGTGTTCAGTCTGTTGGGTCTGTGCTGTGAAATGGCTCCTGTGGCTTTCATGTGGAAAATGAGAATGTTCTGTAACGGCTGATGTGGGAATAAAGAAGTAAATACAAGGAAACTCTTACAAGCTTTTAATATTAACTGCACTAAGTAAGTGTAACTAACTGCATTAAGTTATTGATTTATCAGGGCTTGACCAAATACTATTTCCTTTTGTCCTTTCTGGGGACAAGGACAAAAAGTACAAAAAAGTTAAATGAGCCCGTTGTTAACTGGGTTACTGATAAAGGTACCAGGTATTCTTCTAGCTGCCTAAGGAGAATGTCCAAGGGGCCATTTAAATGGCTGGAAAACTGATAAAGGCATATTGATCCTGATCATGTAAAGTATCAAGAATATGATTTTTCTAGAGATTTTGTGTAGTTCTAATTAATAAATGAAATCTGATAGGACCATGTGGACTGAAACCCCAAATTTCAAGGAGATGCCTCATTACTTTTTATTTTCTCCTTTAAAATATTACTAGGTCACTTTAACCCTAGTTTATAATGATGGGAAAGAAGCATAGCCTGTTTTACATGGCTAAATGAAATAAACTATTAACTGGTGAATAAACAGTAGATTGGTGTTTAGGGATGAAGTTTAACACGATATATTTAGGATGTGCAAATGACACTTTGATTTCAGTCACATTTGGGTGGGTTCCAGACCCTATTACAACTGACAATGAAAGCAACTTTGTTTACTTAGAGACGTGAGGGGTCTTCTTAGGGTCTTCTCTGTAACTGTCAGACTCAAAGGAGCTGCAGTATCCACTCTCTCGAGTTGGTGATTAGACTTTTGGACCATTTTAAAAGATGCAGGGGGAGTTTCTCCCTAAGTTTCTAAGGCTGTTAAGCACAAATCCCAATTGTGAGCTTCAACGCACTTGAATCCTGATTACCTTTGCAGTCCCTAATTACCCAGGAATCAGGTTATAGGCAGGAGCTGTTAACAATAAGCCAGAAAGTGGTGTTTAGTTTTTGCTGTCTGAAGAATAAGCTGACGTTCAGCTTTTGGTCATTGCAAATATAAATTATTTGATGTGTCAGAAACACCCACGCTACCTCCCAAAATAACAAGCAAAACAAAAACCACACAGAACAGATTTCTCTCTCTAACCCTGCTTTCCTCATAAGACTTGGACATATTTAGGCAGAAAAAAGTTAAGTCTTTTGACCATCAGATACTAAAGTTACTCATGATGCACATTTGTAAAACAGGACTTATGATGGCTTTGTTTCTGCTATTTCATTCCTAATATAATTCTTTAAAGAAAACAGATACTCCTATCATATCATTTTTTTTCTATTAATCATACTAAAAGAATTTCCCCAACTGGATTCTCTTGATGGTAGGAAATGTGTCTTATAATTTTGTGTGTTTTATAATTTTGTACATCCTTCTCAAAATATAGTAGAAAGTCAATAATAATATAATAGTTGATCTGAAATAAATGTGTGTTTGAGTATATTTTATCCACAACTCTGATTATCCTCTTAAAGACAGAAAAGTAAAATGTTAGGTTTTGAGATTTTGTTTTAAAAATTATAACCAGGAATAGAATTTTCCCTCCCAGAGAAAGGTTTATAAAAGAACACAAGAAAGATTTATTTTTGCTATTTTGTTATTAAGAAATATTTATATTTTCCTCTCAAAATGTACTTATTCATGCCCATGAAAAGCTTGCATTTTGTCAGCCTACATATATTTGCACTTCAATTCTTCCTATCTGTTCCCATAGTGGTTGTGTTGCTGAATGCCATGTTTCCCAGGCTTTAATCCACTTAAATACAGAGGCTTTGAATATAGGTTACAAAAGTCTAATGGATTTTTGATTGAAAAAATAGATTGAAGAAATTTTAAGGGAATATTAGATGGGAGAATTAATAATTATCCAGTTAATAATTTTAAAGAATAATTATTATTTCAAAATTACATCTGTATGTTTAATCATCTCTAGCCACTTACCTGATGCAATATTGCTAATTTTCTCAACAATAACAGTGAATAAAGCAAGTTTATTCTCTTTCTCTACTAGCTCTTTTCAGTAGCATACAAGTATACTGTTACAACTAAAAAATAATGAATATTTTCACCCTACATACTCTTCCAATTATATTTTCAAGTGGTTATTTGAACTACACAGGAAAATTCTTGGCTTTTGTATGTTTACTTCTCTTCTAGTAAATTCAGTATATTCTTTAAGTAGTTCTAAATAATTTATCCATTGTTTCTCCTGATATATGTAATAGTACCTAAAAATGTAAT
This sequence comes from Cheirogaleus medius, assembly GCA_008086735.1. Lineage (NCBI taxonomy): Eukaryota > Metazoa > Chordata > Mammalia > Primates > Cheirogaleidae > Cheirogaleus > Cheirogaleus medius. The sequence continues at coordinate 61,683,424 of VBSM01000529.1, forward strand.
GATTTTTATTTCTTCCTTTCTAATCATCGTAAATTTTATTTCTGTTACCAACCTTATTGCATTGGGTAAAGCATTCAAAACATTGGCCTTATTCTTGATTTTAATAGAACTACTCTACTGGTTTGCCATTTGCTAGAGGTTAGAGAAGGAGGCAAAGAGGACTCCTTATCGTTCTAAGTGTTAGGAATGGGTGTCAGCTTTTGTCGAATATCATCTTAGCAATGAGCTGGGAGAGTTTGTCCAGGCCCCAGCATTGACAAGAATGATATCAGAGACATGAATGATGTGTTTTCATTTTGGTTTCCTACTGAAGAAGAAAACAAGTGCTGTGAAGAACGCACATGGTATTAAGGGTATGCCTGAGTGGGCATAGCTGTAGCTCCATGATGTCTTTCCAGTTCATCAGAGTCAGGGGCTGGCTACCTTCAAAGAGTTCAGCTTCCAGGTTGAGTTGATTGAAGCTGGAACAGGGAGAAAAGCAACATGTGAGCACTCAAAATCCATCTTATTACCACATAATAAAGACTCTCTATGCACTGCTGGGACATATTTCCAAATTCTAATTCTTCATGTATCATTGTTCTTAGTTCGCTTTTCAGTGCAGTGGATCTGGCCATAGCCTACCACAAGAAACCATTAAAGTGCTCATATTTTATTTAGTCTATTTATGTAATGTATTATGTTAATGTATTTCCTTGAAACTAAATGAGCTTTTCGCTCTTGATATAGTCCTTACATGGTTAGGGTACATATTGTTTAATTTATAATCCAAATATTTTATAAAGGATTTTGACAACTAAGCATTTTTATTTTTAAGATTGTTAAAATTTTACTTGTTTGGGTTTATTTTGGCAGGGATCAGCATTAGGGTTTTTCTAGCTTCTGAAATGAATTTGTGGTTTTTCATCTTGTTCAATGCTCTGGAATAGGTGATACAATATGAGAAATACCTATTTTTTTAAAAAATACTGAAAGTGTATAAACCTAAAATTTTTTAAATAATGCTTTTAGTTTCTCCTATGGTTATTCATCAGTTTAGTTTGGTCTTTAGAATAAACATTGCTTCTTGGAAAATTATCTGTTTATCAAAATTTCCAAATTTTAACATGTATTTTCAAAAGGTAAATATACAATATAAAAAAACTGTCTTTGTTGCTATACTTTCTATTTATAATTTACTGAGTCATGTTTCATCTTCTCTGATTCATTAATTCATTTGCAACTTCAGTATATGTTTTGTTTTTTCTTGCAATTGTGTTGTTGCTACTGTCCTGTGTTTCAATTCACATCTTTAATTGAACTTGAAATATTGATTTTAGTTACATTGTTTAATAGTAAAATATTAAATAGAATGTTTTGCCTCTAAGTACAGGTTTGAGAACATCTTGTAGTTTTTATCAAAATGTTTTATTCTCATTACTCTCTATATAGTCTGTATTTATAATTTTAATTTTTTTATGTAAATTCTATTAGAAAAGTGTTTAATCTCCATTTTGTTTATTTTCTTACTTATGTTTTAATTTCTGCCTTCATTGCCAGAGTTATAAAATGCAGGCTGTACATTTCTATCTTGCAGAGTTTTCCCCCTTGTGTAGCCTGTAACTAATCATTAAAAATTATCCATGAACCCTTGAAATTAAGATATAATCTCTACATTCCTTAAAGTTGAAAAATCTATCAATTGCAGGGTTTATCAAATCACTTTTCTTTCAAAAATTCTATATTTAAAATATTATTTTTATTTGCCTAATATCACCCATATCTTGCCTGCTGCCATGGTAATCATAAATCTGTTGATTATCAATTGTAAACAGGAGCTATCCATGCATTTAAGTCTGGACCTTCAGGAGAATCTGCATCCAAAGAAACAATGTATTAGAGATATTCCTTATCCCTTTATCATTTCAATATTAGAGAACATAGAAACAAATAAAAACATCAGAAGTCAAAATTATCTGCAATTATCTTCAGTTTTTCTGTAGTGTCTGTATTCAGAGTGAGGATACAGAGTATTGTATTTTAATGTGAAAGGCAACATCTCAGAGTTTTAGAAATTCCTACAGGAATCAACTTTTAAAAAAAAATTCTTTATGATGCCTTGCAAAGAAAAGGGGAAATAGAGCAGAGTATATATTTTCATTCTTTTAGTGGATCAATTCAGTCTTATGTTGGAAAGTTGACAGGCTCAACAAAGTATTTTTCTTTTCATCTGAAGTCATCTCATTTACCAAATAGATCCCGTTAATTAAATAGGACAAAAACCAGAAGAATAAAAGAGTATATAAAAAATAAAGCACATTTTAAAAAAATTGTCATGGGCAATCAGCTATTTTCAGTGACGGGTTATGTAGTAACAGCTACTACTTAGGCCAGTGATGAGACAGTGAAAACCCAAATTTAGAACATTCACACTATACCTCAGTGATGAGACAGTGCCTGTCCAATATAATTTTCATATCTATGTACCCAGACAGGGGTTTGCTTTTTTTAGTTTTTATGCTATAGAACAATGGTGAAACTGTTATAAAAAGCTCCTGCTGTTACTTCTGAGGTAACTGTGTTGTAGTTAAAAAACAACTAGCTTTAGAACTAAAAATTCTGTTTGAGATTTAGTTCTGACACTACCAGCAGGTTGACATTGAGAAAGTCATTTAACCTTTAAGTTCCTGTTATTTGTGATATGACAAACTTTTGAAAAGAGACAGAAACTAAAATTTAATGAGAACTTCCTTTTTTCTAAAGGCACTATAAAGATATTCTTAAATATTATCATATGTAATTGACATGTAATCTACATAGTCATCCAAGCATTATGTGTGATTAATACCCGTTTATAGATTGAGAAATTAACATTTCTAGAAGTTAAGAACCAAGACCATGGTCACACAACCACTAAAATTTAGATCCAAACTGTGGTCTATCTGACCCTGAAAGCGTATTATTTTCTCTAAAAAACGTAATAAATATGTCTGGGTTTATTATTATTATTTCAGCAATAAACCTCTTTGGGGTTCAAAATAAATTAATTTTTCTTCAAATTCTATCCTCTGATGAGATAATATATATAAATAACATAGTTTAAAATTTCCAAGGAAAAACACTATATAAATCTAAAATATTGGCTATATTATTACTTTATAACAATCATATCCCATGGAAACTAGGACACTAGTAGTCAAAGTGAAAGATTATTGACTGCAAATGGCTTGGACTTGTTAAAGTTCTAGTCTGTAAAACGTTTCCTGGGCTGTGGAACTCCACCTGTCCTGTAATATTTTATTCCAGTGCCCTACATGTTCACCCTAGGACCTGAGCACTGGAGTTTGAATGCTACAGTGTTTAGAGGCTATTTCTTTAATTCTCTTGTACAGGTTATCGTAGACGTGGGAGTGTCAAATGCTTGTGGTTCCTCCAAGATATTCATGCTAAAAATTTCAAATGAAAATAAAAATATCTGTAAACTTCCTTTTCTAGGAATGATGGAGTAACTAGTAATGTACTTGCCATCCTTCTTTAAAAAGCTAGAAGAAAAAGGTTAGATAAATTTTTAAAAAGTGTTAGTATTTTTAAATATCTTGGCAGATAGAAAATAATTTTTTCTTTTACTTCTTCTTTCTTTTAAGAGATTGATTTTTGAAAGCAAAAAACAATATTAATTCAATGTAGAGTTATAACAAATGTAGCAACAAAATGTATGACAAAATGGAACAAAGAACAGTCATGTAAAAACAGAAGTGTATGACTGTGAGGTTCTTATGTATATGTGAAGTGGTTAAATATTGCTTGAAAAGGCTATAAATGGTATGGTAGGTATTATAAACTGTAGAACAATCACTAAAAATTTTAAAAGCTAAAAGCTAATAGAGGAATAAAAAACAATGAGCCAGTAGAGAAACTCTAATGGAATATGTTCAATTAAACCAAAAGAAGTCAAGAATGGAGAAATAGTCTAGGCACGGTGTCTTGCTCATATAATCCAAGCACTTTGGGAGGCTGAGGTGTGAAGATTGCTTGAGCAATGTTCTCCAAAACTGAAGAATACTCAAAATTTTTCAAGTACATATATAATGTTCACCAAGATAAACCATATGCTGGGATATAATATACATCTCAGTAAACGTAAAAGTATTGACACAATACAGAATATTCTCTGTAATCACATGATTAAATTATAAATTAATAGTAGTAAGAAACAAATTTGGAAATTAAACAACATACTTTTAAATAACCCATAGGCAAAGAAAAAAATGTCAAAGAAAATTAGAAAATATTTCAAACTGAATGAAATGAAAACACAGTATATCAAAGTTTGTAGATTGTAACTAAAACAGTGCTTAGGGAGAAATTAGAAATTTTAATACATAAGAAAAAAAGAAAGTTAAAAATTGGTTCTTAAGCTTCCACTTGAGAAGGTGGAAAACAAAGAGCAAATTAAATCCAATGTAAATAGAAGGAGGAAAATAATAAAGAAAAGAGATGAAATAAATGAAATAAAAAATAAATAAATAGAAAAAATCAACAAAAGCAAAATCTTTCTCATTAGAAGAGGCCAATAAAGCAGATAAAACTCTGGCAGACTGAAGGAATGGGAGGTAGAGAGCGAGAGAACACGTATCAGGAATGAATGGGGAGCTATAACTAGAGGTACTACATTTAAAAGGAAATATTATAAATGAACTTCTACTAACAGATTCTATGGCTTAGAATAAATGGGTGATTTAATTGAAAAATACAAATTATCAAAACAAATATAAGAAAAAATAGAAAATAGAAATAGTTTTGTATCTATTAAAGGTACTATCTTCATAACCAAAAACATTCCCATAAGAAAATTCCAGGCCAAGATGGCTTCACTGCTAAAGTCACTTAAGAAAGAAATAATAAAATCTTAGATAATTTTTTTGAAAATAGAGAAGAAAAACTTGACAACTCATTTTATGAGACCATAACTACCCTATACCAAAATTGAAAAAAGACATTGTTGAATTGTCCCTTTTATTATTATATAATGACCATCTTTGTCTTTCATTCCTTTTGTTGTTTTGAAGCCTAAGTTATCTGATATGACAACTGCTATACCAGCTTTCTTTTGGTTCTCATTTGCATGGAATATTGTTTTCCACCCCTTCACCTTGAGTCTGAATGAGTCCTTGTGGGTTAGATGTGTTTCCTGAAGATAGCAGATACTTGGCTTGTGTATATTTATCCATTTGGCCAGCCTATGTCTCTTCAGTGAGCAGTTCAAGCCATTTTCATTTATTGAAAGAATTGATAAGTGGGGTGGATTTCTGTTCATCCTATTGAGTAGAACTTTGTTGTTTTGTTTTATCTCTTGAGGCATTGTGGAATCTGACCTTTGACCTTTGGTTTTTGGATGATTTTACACTGGTGAGTGTCTACTGTGCTGATCCATGTGTAATGCAGTTCTGAATACTTACTGCAGGGCAGGTCTTGTCCTGATAAATTCCCTCAGTGTTTGCTTATCTGAGAAAGACTTTATATTTCCCCCTCATATATGAAATTTAGTATTGCAGGGTACAAAATTCTAGGCTGGGCATTATTCTCTTTGAGAAGACTAAGAATGGGGCCCCAAACCCTTCTAGTTTGTAAGGTATCAGTTGAGAACTCTGCAGTTGATCTGATGGGTTTTCCTTTGTAAGTTACCTGTTGCTTTCACCTTATGGCTTGTAGGAGGCCCTCTTTTGTGTTTGTTTTGGCCATCTGATGACTATGTGTCATGGTGTTTTCCTCTTTGTCATGAATCTCTCAGGAGTTCTTTGAGCTTCTTGTACCTGGATATCTAGATTTCTAGCAAGGCTAGGAACTTTTCCTCCATTATTCCCTCAAATAGATTATTCAACCCTTGGGTATGTTCTTCTTCACCCTTAGGGATGTCTATGATTATTATGTTAGTCTTCTTCACTTAATCCCATATTTCTTGTAGGGTTTGTTCTTTTCTCTTATTTCTCTGGCCTATCTCCTGCAGCTGACTTGTGGAATTGAAAGATGTGGTCTTCAAGCTCTTAGATTCTTTCTTCTGCTTGATCTAACCTATTCTTAAGGCTTTCCACTGTGTTTTGTAATTCCTTGAATTATTTTTTTATTTCCAGTTCTATTTCATTTTTCTTTAATATTTCTATTTATTTAGTGAATTTTTCATTCATTTTCTGCACTGTTTTTATTGTTTCTTTGTGTTGGGTTTCCATTTTATCTTGCATTTCACTGAGCTTTCTTACAATCTATGTTTGAAATTTTTCATCTGTCATTTTAATGTTCTGATTTTGGTTGGTATTCATTATTAGAGAGCTGGTGCTCCCTTTTTGAGGTGTCCTTTTGCTTTGATTCCTCATACTTCCAGAGTTCTTTTGCTGATTCCCTCTCACTTGGAGCAGCTGTTGCTTCTTACCTATGGATTTTCTTTTGTTTGGATACCTACACGCCCAGTTTAATATCTGAGCCACTAGGCGGGGCTTGTTGGTGAGAATCAACTACACCCTGTATGATGAGTCAGTAAATGCAGTAAAAGGGCATGCAAAGTGACCTCCCTGTCAGTAGATGGCACTTTCCAGGAGGAACAAGCTGCAGTGTTGTTTTGGGTCCTGCGATCAGCTTTATTTCCTCAAGAGAAGTACTCTAATGCCCCAGGTGGTGGGTGGGAACCTGAAACTTGTAGATGTGTCCTTATCCTCCACCTCAACAGGGGCGGGTGAGGGAGTGAGGCTGGGCAGGACTGGGTTGGGTGAGACTGCCATCAAGCTCCATAAACGCTTTTAGCATCAGTCAAAAGTTTATTCCCTGACTCTGGGCAAAGCTGCCAGGTGGGGCTGAAGTGGCTCCATTCAACCAGAAAGTCTGAGTGCGGAGGTGAGGTTGTCTGAGAACGGCAGACTGGCAGTCTGGAGCAGGCCTCACTCAATTCCACCGTCACCTTCTTCTAGGCCTCTGCTAATAGGCAGGACCTTAAGCAGGCTGAGCTCTTCCACAACTATGATGCAGGCTGGGAGGTTCCCCGCCCAGGATACCAGCCTGAGCTGGGAGCTCAGCCATCCCGTGGGAGGAGGGGTGCCCTGCGAACATGCCACAGCTAGGACTCACTCTGCACTTTCACCCCTGTTCTGCCCCCGCAGGCACCCCCACCTCACAGGACTAATTTACAAATATCCCTTCTATGTCCCTGGCAATGAGATGGAGACCTTAGGGTATAGGATCTGGCCTGCGGGTCCATCTCTCCACGCCCCAGAGATCAAACTTGGCACACTTTTAATGTAAATTATACCACTAAATTTGATTTACAATGAAAAAAAAATGAACAAATCATCCTATCAACAAATAAACAAAAAAATCTTTTAGGTCCTTGAAAACCAAGTGAAGCAACTAATTCATGGGCTTTCATCTCAGCTTTATTTTGTCAGCATGTTTTGTAGAATTCTAAATTAATAGGCTGAAAGTGAATATCATGAAAGATACAGATACTCCAAAGAAAATGTTTCCCATTGGTCACAAACCATTCTTGACACATTATTGCAAATTTAACCCCCAGTAAAAACAAGTTAAAGAACAAATTATTTTGATGTTATATCAGAGGTATTCAAGCAATCATTCAATTATTTATTCAATATTTATTAAGTGCTTATTCTATGCCAGGCAGAGACATGCATGCTGTTTGTTCTTGAGACTTCACAAAATAGAGTCTGAAAAAAAAACCATAAAGCAATCCAATAGAGATAAACAAGTTTTCCTGAGGATAGTGAAGAGCAAATATGGAAAACATGCTGGTATTTTCATATATGACTTTTACTATATCCACAATATTGCTCTAAAAATACTTCCTGGAGATAGAAATATCAGATTTTAGCAAAAATTTTGTAAATTAGCCACATCAGTACCGTGCTCACCGGCCACAAAACCTTGCCCACAGCCAGCACTCATAGTCTTCACAATAGTTTGTGCTGTGCATTGACGACTAATCCGTTTTGCTCTTGTATGATGAGGAAAGCTTTAAAGCACTGAAAGCTTGTTTTACTTTACAGGCAGCTTTAGGAAAATAACTATAATAACTCCTACTAAGGACTTGTTAAAAGGTCATAGATTCGAGTAACTTATTAGCTGAACCTACACACTGCAACTGCAGAGATAAAAGCTGTAAAAGTAAAAGTTTTTGGCTGTCGACTAGAGTCAACACTCAGCTATGTGCGTTCATCTGTGGCTATCGACTATAGTCGACGCTCGTATCGAAGTGGTTAAGAAGGCATTAGTGCAATATGAATTTTTTATCGTTTGAAAATCTGAATGGTTAAAGGAGGAGGTATGAAAAATTACCCATGGGATACAATGTACACTACTCGAGTGATGGGTACACTGAAAGCCTAGACTTCATCACTATACAACATATACATGCAACGGAACTCAACTTATACCCCCTAAATCTATTAAAGTACAACAAATTTTAAAAAGAAAATCTTAGAGATGTCTGAATAAATTATTTACATGATTTCTAGATATCTATATAAGTTGCAAGATTTGTAGTTTCATTTTAAGATTTTTTAATCTCTATTGAATAAACATTATATAAAGCAATTCTGTGAAGTTTGCAGAAACACGTGTATGAGATGTTTTCTTGGAACATCTAAAAAATACATACATACATATATAAAAATATATATATATATAAAATATGTATAAAACTGTGACTGTAGTGACAACCACAGGTGGTGTGGATGCTTTAATGACTTGGTAGATGTGTTATTTCCTTTTTTCTTGTTATCAATTAGGGTGTTGAAAAATGATGAAGTTTTCACCTTCTATATTTTTCTTCTTTTCATTGAAGAATATCTATGTTAGGCAGTTCCTCTCTCCCTTCAATTATTCTCACTGGCACACATACCAATTGAAGGCTTTCCACTACATTTAGTCTGTTTGAGTGATTCTAGAGGGTTGTGTGTGTATCTATTGTTCCTATGAATTATTGTACTCAATGTAACAAAAAGTTACTGATCAAGCTGAAAGATCCATCATGACGGGGAAACAGCTCACTGGATTAACAAAGAACTGAACTGGCATTTTAAGTACTAATTCTAATTTGCAATTGACCTCAATTTCATCAGATTTCTTCCATACATCGACCTCAGGAAGAGCATATATAATCAAAATATACTACAGATTATAAAAATATGAGATTGTAAGAATTTTTCAAGCATAGTGTTTAATACCAATCTTTAATAATATTACTGGTAGGTAAATTATTTCAGGATTTGTGACTGAGAAACCAGGTGTGCATTTCAAAAGACTTATAACAACATTTATAAGAAAGACCCTTAGGTATGAATAAGAAACCATTTCTTAGGCATTAGCTAAAATCTAAAATTAAGAAAATACAGTCATTTTGAATGGCAGGATCATTTATGATAACATTCCCCTTTAGGTCACTCAGAAGGCACAAATCATGTATGGTGTACATCTTTCTAGTAAAACTCTTCATGTTATGACTGAGATTTAGGAGATGAAAAATGATTGCAGTTACCAGGTGGGAATGTGGAAGGTAAAATATTCATAATTTTACGTCACCTGGCTAAAAGGCAGTGGAAGTTGGTTTTATATGATTGCTAAGATTTCCTTACAAGATTAACACACTTTGTATCTTTGGTTGTATCTGTACGTTCTATGTGTTTTAAAACTTAGGTCTAAATCTTTTAAATTGTTATTCTTAGAGGAAATATCACAAATGTTGGCCTTGATGAGCGTTAGTCTTTATAAGGACATTAGCTTTCTTAACCATTTGAATGCATGTTGCAGTTATATTACTGCTTTACCCCAAATACTTTACTGTTATTTTCTAAAAACTAAGAACACTGTGGTATAATATAATTCAATTATCAAAACCAGAGAATTAACATTAATATAATATTAGTATTTAATCTGTAGTTTTTATTTAAATCTTATGAATAGTATGAATCATGTGTTTTAAAGCAAAATATTTTTCTAATGCATTGTCATTTCCAGAAGGTCACATGTTGCATGTAATTGTCATGTCTTTTTAATTTGGACCACTTCCTCAACTGTTCTTTGTGTTTCATGATCTTGACATTTTTGAAACCTATGGGTCATTTATTTTATAGAATGTCTCTCAATTTGGCTTTGTCTCGTGTTTCCTCATGATTAGATTCAGGATATGCATTTCTAGCAGAAACACAATGGAAATGATGTTCTGTCCTTCTCTGAGCATCATATCAGAAGGCATATGACATCCAGTTATCCCATTACTAGTGATGTTGACTTTAGTCACTTGGTTAACATGGTATCTACCAGGTTTGCTCCACTATTTTATTCTCCAGAATAAAATGACTATTTTTCCCTTTGTGATTAATATGTATCTTATGGGGAGATACTTTTGGACTAAGTAAATTTCTCATTATTCATTAAACTCTCACCTGCTAATTTTAGCATTTATTTATAAGTTTTGCTTGAGATAATTATTACTATAGTGGTTGCCAATGACTAATTTTTAATTTTATTTCTGCTGAATTTGTCAGATGACATTTAATCCAAGAATGAACTGTCCTTCCTCCCCCTTTAATTATTTATGTCAGTATGACTTTATGGATTTCTATTTTATTTTATGTGTTATAAAACACTACAAACCTTGCTTATATTGATGCTTAAAATGATCCAGGTCTGGTCATTGGGATTTCCATCAATCTGACTTACATGTCCTTCTGATACAGCCCTATCATTCTTTGAGCAATTGCTTATTTTCTGGCACACAAAGATACCCCAGGTTTATTTTTAATATTCTAGTCCCAGCCATGGAGTTAGGATTTCTCCAAAGAGCTCTCTTTCTTCTTAGAAGATATTAGTATTTAAAGGCAAGAGCTGGGCTCTAGGTGCCAGAGAACTTTAAATGATCTTTTACCAACCTCATGTGGTCTCACATAACAGGTAGAATTTCTAGGAGTCTCAGTTACAGACCAAGTCCATGCCCCACTTGTCAACTCACTTCCATGGGACTTTCCTGCGTGTATGGGGAACACACCATTTACATTATGGTAAATGTCGGTGGCAGGAAAGAATCAAGAGAGGGATCAGTGTTGAGCCTTTTCCCAAGTGTGACGTAGCCATCCTCTGAAGACATGGTACAGGGCATAGAGCTAAGAGAAATCCACCAGAGGCAATCTGTGCTTTTGCCTACAGAATTATGGCAATGGGCAGGAGAACTGAAAGAAATCCTTCAAGACTCTCTGGATTTTCATCTATATAAGGTTGGGGCAAGGCAGAAAATCTATAGTAAATACTTCTAGGTGTTTGGGATCTTCACAGAATATAAGGGAACTGCCTCTGAATGAAGACATAGGGATTAGTAGGGCAGATGTGAATAGGGCAGGAATGAGTAGGGCAGAGATGTCTTCAAACTGGCAGAAATGCTGTGGTATGAGAAGAAAAAAAATCCTTGAATACCACAAAAGCTGGCAATAGGACTGAAAAGTAGAAAAAGAGAGCTCACACAATTTGGAAAGTTGCTGCACCCAAAGGACAAAGGGACCTCTAGAAAATTGCCAATTCTCAGATCCCATGTCTTGCTGAAGGGAAAGTCCTGATTGTACACACAAAGTATTATTATAGAAAAGGCAGTGGTCAACTATAACAAATTAAAAATGTAACAAAGCTCATATCCCATCAATATAATACATAGGAGATTGACACTGCACTGGATATACATGGTCTGAGAGAAGAATGGCCATCCCATTTCTCGCAGGAAATGTGTTTACTTCCTTCTCTATTGCTTTTAAACAAAACATCCAGTTTATAAACAAAAAAAAGAAAATTATGAGACACATGAAAACGGGTATGTGGCCCGTTGTAAGAGAGGACACAGTTCATGGAAGCAGTCCTACAGATTGCCTTAATGTTGGATTAATCAGATCAGGACTTTAAAATAACTATGATAAAACAATTAAGCTAAAGAAACTACCAGAAAATGTGAATCATAAGTGAGGGGATGAGGAACCAAAATGAAACTCTAGAAATGCAAAATAGGATAGCAGAAATGAAGAAATTATTGAATGTCTTTAATAGTGACTGGACATAGTTGATAAAATCAGTGATCTTGACGACAAGTCAAGAGAAAGAATCTGCACTGAAACACAAAGAGATGATAACAATAACAGCAATGGTGTCAGTAAGAGAATAGTGTATGAAATATGTGTAATAGAAAATGATCAAAATATATTTGCATTTGGACTCCCAGGAGAGGGAAGAGAGAGAAAATGGGGCAGAAGAAATATTTGAAGATATAATGGCCAAGAACTTGCTAAACCTGATAAAAACTTTAATTCACAAACCAAAGATGGTCATGGAATACCAAGAAAAATAAATACAATGAAACAGCATTGCTAGAAAACAATGAGATGACATTTTAAAGGTGCTGATACAAAATAAAAAAAAAAACTGTTAAATTAGAATTCCATATCCAGTGAAAATAGTCTTTTAAAAATGTTTTAAAAATCCTTTTTAAAACATAATGGTAAAATAAAGTTAATTTCAAATGAAAAAAAAACTGACAGAAATTGTTTCTACTTGACCTGTATTTCAAGAAATATTAAAGATAATTCTTCAGGTAGAATGAAAATATTACCACATGAAACTTGGAATCTGCAGGCAGGAATGAAGAACAGCAAAAAGGGTGAATATTTGGGCAAATATTAAAAGTATTTTGTAGTAGGTCTGTCATATCTCCAATTTAGTCTTCTTGTGTTTTTGTACACTAATGTCCTCCAATGTGCCATATTAATACCCTTATGTAGTCCCCTCCCACATTCACTTTCGGCATGGTCAGGTGACTTTCTTTGTCCAGGTAACCAGCATGACAGAAGCAGAAGCTAAACAAGAGGTGGCAGAGAAGACTAGTCTTTTGGGGGTTTTTCTTCATGGAATCCAGCTCCACGTTATAATGAAGTCTGGGTTAGACTACTGAATTACAAGAGGTAATGTTGAGACAGACCCTGGAGTAGGGTAGGTCTTCTTGGGCTCTAGCTACAATCACAGCTGAATTCAGCCATTTGACCCAAACTAACATCAAAGGGAGTAGAAGAATTGCACCGTTGAACACTGCTGAAATTCCTGACCAAGAGGATGTGGAGAATCAATAAATCATTACTGTTTACAGTTGCTAACTTTTTTACTGAAGCAGATACTTATCTACAGAAATGAAATTATATAGTTAAGATTCTTATATTGCTCATGAAGTAGGACATATTGATTAGGGTAGACTGTGCTAACATAAAGGTGAATGTTTTATTCTTTAAGTAACTATTAAAACTACAAAGAATTTTTAACCAAAAAATCAATAAAGGAGATAAAATGAAATCCTGAACAATTCCCAGTTAATTCAAAAGTGGGCAGGAAAGGATGAATAGATAAAGAATAAATGGGACAAAAAGGAAAAAAGAATGCCTGCCAAGATGGTAGGTTTAAACACAAAGTATTAATTAATGCAATAAAAATAAATGACCTAGACACACAATTGGACCCAGAGAATGTCAGGTTAGACAAGAGAAAAGGAACTATCTAGTTTTGTTTGTAAGAAATAGATGTAAATGATAAAAAGAAATACATTATTTCAATATGTTGAATAAAGCTAATGCAGTAATTTGTTGGAAATTTCCAGCTGAAATTATTAGAAAAGAAGATAAGCCAACAATTAATGTGCTAAGCATCCAACTTAAGAAGTTTGAGAAAAAAAAGTTCTGGAGAATATAGAAGGAAGAAAATAATAAAGTAGAAAATAAAAGTATATTACAGAGGATACAAAATATAGTTCTTCGAACAACTAAAAAACAAACAAACTACAATCTCTGTAAGATTGATTTGATTGAAAAGAAACAGATAGAGGGCAAAAATAGCAATATTAAGAATGGTAAGGGCAAACTGAGAGAAGGCAAACAATTTCAAAAAGGGAGAAATACTGTGAACAACTTTTGGAAATTCATTTGACAAGTCAGGTGAAATAAAAATTTTACAAAACATTATGCATTACTAAATTGACTCAAGAAGATACAGAGAATTGAATCACTCATTTAAAATCTAACCTCCAAAATAAATTTATCTGAGATATATAAACCTATAATAGCAATTACAGGAATGTGACCATTGGCACAGGGATAGAGAAGGAAACCTATGAAACAAAACAAAAATCCTACTACTGACCCCTTAATAAAGCAGTACTGAAAGTGAGTAAAATAAGCAGTTGAGCTTCAAGGGCAGACCGGCTAGTATATGCAGTGGAAAGACCGAGTTTTGTTATAAATCAGATAAGATGGATTGGTGTCCTAAGCAACATTGGGCAAACCCCAGTTTCATTTCCTCCAGTCTTTTCAGTTATAAAATTGGATAATAAAACCCAACGTGCAGTCTGTTTATGATATATTGAATGAAAGGGTTTGAGAAAAAATAAGTACTTAACACATTTGTAAATAAGTAGTGTTACTATTCTCCTTCAACTGAGATACCCACACATTAAAGAGAAGGATACTGGGTTAAAGAGAGGTAGGTAAGAAAAAAAAGGCAATTCACATTTACTACTATGTTTTTTCCTTATCTGTCCATTTTTTTTATTTTATGCTTTTGACAGTTTAACTGATTTAAAAAGTCAAAAGTGGCAGAGTAAGCTAGATTTGGTCAGTAAGAATATAACTAGTTTTCTCTCTGCATCCTTTTTGAATTTTTTTTCTTTCCTTCCTTTCTTCTTTCCTTCCTTCCTTCCTGAGTGACTGCTATAATTTTCATGAAAAACCTGTAGCAAGGTATGTTACAAAAGCAAGCCTTAGGCAAGGGACAGAGGGACTTTGAGAAGTCTCACAGTCATTGTACAATCCAGGAAGCTATTTTATTGGCCACTTCTTCGCATGTTAAAATATTCCCAGTTGAGAACTGGGATGATAACTTGCAACAACTATTTTAATTAATTAACTTTTGTTTGGATTTTTAAAAATAATGTCTTTTGTTTTAAAAGCCACAGGGCATAGGCAGATTGTAAAAAATCATTAATTAAATATTCTAAACAACCAACAATAACAATAGTAAAATGAAGAGGGGAAATTGAGCTTTCAGAAAAACACTATACCCAGTAGACAAACTATTTTGTGCATTAAGATCAAGATCAAAAGTTGTCAGCTTGTTTAAAATTCAACACTGGATACCTGTAAGTGTGTCAGGGAAGCCTATGCAATAATGTTAGATTTCTGAGCTATTCAGCAATTCTTGAGGTCCTAAGAATGCCAGATGCTCACGTGCCACTATTTTGACAGAGTTACAGAGACCCTGAATTAACCTTATAAAGATATTCCTATTTCTTTATGACAGGGATAGATTTGACATCTTGTGCTTACCATTATCTGTCTTGCAAGTGTTTCAGCTCTGTGAACTTTTTCTAACAAGATGAAGCAGGGAGTTTTCAGAATACATCCGAATTATATGCAGTAATGTTTGCTTTTGTGAATAGTATATATGACATTTCTGCCAGCCAGTTTAATATGCCATGGTGAGATTAATGAGCAAACATCTAATAAGCTTATAATTATTAATATTATGTTCTTCTTTGGGTTAACACAATGGAGCAATAGTTCACTGATATATTGCCACATTTTTTTCACATTAATTCACCTTCTTGTTTTCATTCCTACTCAGTCTCCCCTTTTCCCTCAATTCTAACCTAATACATAGAGAATGAAGAAAAAAAGAAAAAAGGGAATTAGCATGTATTTTGTACTTCCTGCATACCAGGAGCTGTGTTCCTTTCCCCTTTGTTATCTCATTCCATCCTTAAAACAGCCTTAGAAGATGGTCTACGTAGTCTTCGTCATACCAATGAACTGAAGTAAGACTCGGAGAAGTTATGTCACTCCCCAGTGCCACACAACAAATAAACCGCTCAGTGGGAATTTGAGTCTCAGATTGCGAAACTGCAAAGCCTAAGCAAAATATTTAACAGTCACTCATTTTACACTTCCCATTTATTGTATGATATCATATAGTATTTCAAACAATTAATTTCTACGGTTTCTGATTCTGACTTTGCATATTGGAAAACTTTAAGCAAAGAATAATAAATAGCTCATACTTCCTCTATCTCAAGCCAGGCTTATCCTCTAACAGTAAACTTTTGTATCTGACAGTATAAGTAGCATCTTTATTTTGAAGATGAGAATCAAGAGGTACCAAAAGGATAAGAAACTTACCGAAGGTTAAACAGATAGTAAACATTAACACTATACTTGATCTTTTAACTACTGTGTTATACACTGATTTCACTATGCAATGTAGCAGAGAGATAGTTTAAAAAGTGGCCAAGAACTTTAACAATTTTCATTTCCATTTACATTATTTTAATTATCATTTTTCTGATAAGATATATAATATGTTGGCACCTAGGCAGCATGGCTCAGAATTACTGCAGCCTCCTCTTCACACACAGCATCAGAATGCCTGGTATTTTCTTCTAGAATTAAGGTCACATTTGAAGCTAGAAGGAAATTGCAAATTCAGGTAGGCTAGCTAAAGGCAAAGGGGTAAATAAGAAATAACTCTACTTAAACTGACCTGATGCTAGAAAGAGAGTTCCATATTTTAGATTTTGAGATTATTTCCAGAACCAAGCAAATGGAAGCAGGTACAATCTTGAGAATAATGAAATAATTATTTAAAAATTATTTTAAAAGTTATTCTGGATAAAACTAATACTTTCCACACTATAAATATAAAAGAAATTATGATTTACCCAATAACCCCAACAGCTAATGATAAATACCATTAATATTTTGGTGGGGTTTTTTTTTCCTCTTTTTTCTATGTGCAATTTATAGTGGTGAAATTATACTGAAATTTGTTCTTTTGTCTCATGCTTTTTTTCAATTAATGTTCTAACATATGGATTTCCCTGTTGGTTTCATTATCTAATGCTGTGTAACAAATTACCTCAAAACTCAGGGGCTTAAAACAATAAAAAAAAAATATTTTCCCCAAGTCTCTGTGAATCAGGAATCCTTAGCTTAGCTGGGTGGTTCTGGCTCGAGGCTCTCATGAGCTTACAGTCAAGGTATCAGCCAGGACTGGAGTCATTTGGCACCTTCACTGAGATGAGGATCTGCTTCCAAGATGGCCCACTGACAGAGCCATTGGCAAGAAGCCTCAGTTCCTCACTGGCTATTGGTGAGATGCCTCAGTTTTGCCCTATATGGTTCCCTCTGTTGGGCTACTCAAGCGTCCTCACCACGGCATGGCAGCTGGCTTTCTTCAGATAGTATAGTCAAAGAGTGCAGAGATCAAAGCCACAGTGTCTTTTATGACCTAGCCTTGAAAGACACATGTCATCATTTCTGTACTGACCTTTTGGTTACATAAATCAGCTCTATTCAACATGGGAGGGTGCTCGCATAAAAGTGTGCCTATCAAGATACAGAGATCATTGTGGCCCAACTTGGAGGCTGGCTACCACATTATTATTAACAATTTTTAAAATACTTTAATATGGTGTTATAAAGGACTCTTCCTCTTTTCCAGGAAATGGTTTCTCAAGCATACAGCTGAAAACTGAGAGTGGTAAATATGTACCATTCTTAGGTCAAGTAATACTCAGATCTTGCCAGAAGACCCTTATCTCCCACAAGTCCTCTGAGAATTGTCATTTCACATGACTGAACCACTGCCTGCTATCCTTATCTCCCATTATTTTCTGGGACCACTGCATTATCCTCTAGTGTATTGCCCCCAGGGGGCAACCAAAGAGGAGATGGGGCAGGATCCTTGTTCTCAGGATCTGTGGAGTTTCAACTTATCCCTGGCGACTGCTTAGAGAACAACAAACAGAAAACAAACAAACAAAAAATAACTTCACCTCATGTCTCCCTCTTTTCCTCATCCTAATCTCCTCAAGACAAGAGAAATAAATTCAAGACAAAGAAGGCTGGGTATGAAAGTAAACCAACGTCTATCTGTATGTGGCATTGTCTGGAAGTGTTCAGTGAAATCACAAATGATATCCAAATATTATGTATAAACAGATATTGAAACTTATTCTTGAAAAGAATGACACATAACACATTGTCATTCTGCTTATTTGGAATCCTGGATTGGAACACCTTGAACAGTAGGCTATGGAAGGAGGACCAGAGAGAATTTATATACATAGTCATAAGGAAATATTTCCCCTTTAAATTCATCCCTTGACACTTTCTTTGCAGCAGATCACTTGGCAACCCTCTGAACATTGAGCAAGAAACAGACATCATGATATCTGTTGGAGATATATTAGCTTTGATCTGTTTCATAACCTTGCGTTGGTCAAAGAACCACAGAAATTTAGGTTTACTTTTGCAGATAGAGCTGAAGGGACATTGGAGTCAAGGTCAGTTAGGAAATAGTACACATTGTTAATTATAACTATTCAATCAAAACTGTGGACTTATTAAAGGAACCTAGTTGGAGGCAAGGTTGTAGTAAGGAGCAGTGTAGGGATAAATTAATGAATCTTATGGTCAGGGCCTTGGTAATTAAACTTTTGAGTTCCCGAATCATGATTCTGGTGATAACTTGGTTGTCTTACATTTCAAAATTGGTTTCTTCTTCTTTATCAGAATGCTAACTCATACATGCCAACAGACACTCAATAGAGATCCATAAATGATTTTCACCCCAGAAATCAAGAGACATCAGTGAATAAAAGATGAATGGGAAACTACAGACAAGTCATGAAACATTGAAATCAGCTGTTTTTTATTTTATTAAATTTTCTACCTCTTTACTTTTTTCTTTTTGCAGTTTTTCTACATCAAACTTGTAGAACATTTTCCTGAAACACATAAAGCAATAATATGAATTATAATCAGTAATATAATGCTAACTATATGCTAGTCACTGTTCCAATTGCTTCATATATATTATCTCATTTAATCTGTCCAAAGTCCCATGACTTTTAACCCAATTTTATAGATGAAGAAACTGAGGCATAGAGCCATTAAGTTGCACAAGATTAAAACAGCTGGTAAGGAGTGCCTGGGTCCAGAGTCCATCATCTTACGCTCCCTTGTATGCTACCTCCCAATTATAGAAAAAGGGAAACAATTCAATTGTAGAGTTTTGGAGACCTAACTCATGCAATGACAGGCAAACTGGTCACAGTGCTAAATAGTAAATTCCTTACTCTGCCATATGTAGAATGTTTAGAAACACTTTGGAGAAAAATTATGTGTTTTAGGCAAATAGTGATGCATAGGTGCATGATGTCTTTCTAGTAGAGAGAGATCAACATCTGTAAACACCAGTGCTCTCTGTTGCCTCCCAGCCTACATACCTAACAGCAGCAGAGGGTTTACTCTAAAATGAAAGAATTCTTAAACTAAAAATAGTTCATTTTTTCTGTTGTATCTTTTTGCATGAAGTCACCAATTTGAAGATGAATGCCTTTTTGTTTTTGTCACAGCAGCCTAAGGAAGTTTCAGTACTAGACAGTACTTGGATTTGTCTTGCCCCAGACTCTGAACTTGCAAATGAGGGCAAATATACAAATCATTACATTTAAGAGAAGACAGATCTCTTATCAGTGTCAGAAAAAAATGGAAACTAAAAGCTCATAAAAATGCTAATGATCCTATCTTTCCCAAATGCTCTGGTATAGTACAAAGTTTCTTTTTGATAACACTATATAATGCTCTCCTCCCTCTTGCCTGTTAATCTCCATTTCTCAGTGTGAACTTGGAGCAAATAACATAAATCTATAAAAAGATACTCTGAATTCTCTTCCAAATATAATAGTTAGATAATAATGTGATTGTTGGGCAAAGTAGCATGCTTTGCTCGTTAGCAATGAATTCACAAGTGAATGAATGTTCCTCTGTCCTAGCTCTTCCCTCACCCCCATTAGCGCTTTGCAGCAGCAGGGCCTGAGAGCCTGCTGGGCTTGTGCTGCAGAACGGAGGCCACTCTCCACACACTTCCATTAGTTTCTGTCCTTTGCTTTCAATTGAGTTCCGTGCAGTCATTCCCTAAATAACAGACAGGGGGAATTGGTTTTTCTAATTATGAGGCTGTTGTCACCCCTATAGTTATAAGCCTGGGTTTGCTTAACTGAATAAACAGGGCCTGGTGGATGGAGGCCACCATATCCATGGAGAAGAAATCTATGGCTTCATCATTTACGTACAGACCAGTTCTACCTGTTGTTTGAGTACAGTCCATTGACTGAAGTCAAAAAACATAATGCAAAGTAATCAGAGGTACATAATGAACTATGAACAATGGAAAGCCATGAGATAATTTTTATTGATTCTTGGCAATAAGCCTTTTCCCTAGATAACAGGTATTGTCTTGTTCCCTGAGTTAGAGAAATTTACTAATCCACAATTAGCCTATTTTTTTTAGCATAACCTCTCATAGGTGACATCCAATAACCAGAATGAACTGATTTATTTCTAAGCCAGATATAAAATGAAGTACCGGCTTACAAATAATAAAAAGCTCCTGTTTAAGGATGTTTTTGACTTGTTTTTATCCAGGAATTAAAAATTTTTTAAAAATCTGTCAACTACATTTTAAAAGGCTATGAAAATATAATAGCAGCATAGTAATTATACAGCAGATTATGTGATATTTCATTGCAAAATTGAATGAAGAGTTCTATTATATTTGAACTTCCTATTTTTGCTTGTGTTAAATTTTTGTTTTCAAAAAGGACTTACTGCAAAATAGCATAGCAATTAAAAAATACTGTATCTCGTTTTGTCATAGTTCCAAAAGATCATTTCTGGCCTTAATAAAAAAGCAGTTTTACATAAATATATGATTCTCATTTTGTAAAATCTTTTTTTTCTTGTCCCGCTTTTAAAATCAGAAAAACAACATGTATCAGAGAAGAGCAATTGACTTGTCCTAATTAAAGCTGCCCTAAATGAAATTTAGTTGGTGATTTAAATTTTCAAGTATTAAGACAAATTCAACAAATTCCTAAAATAAAACCTAGTAGAAACATGGCTTCTGTGATTAGAATTTGTTAGTTGCAATATTAAATACTGTTTTATATTGTCAACACTTGACATTCTGTACACTGTCAGATTCCTTCTGTTCTTTGACTGAGGCAGTGACTTCCTTGTTTTTTTTTTTTGTGCCGTTGGGTCATATTTTCCCCAATTCTCTGTTTTTTCTTAATTTCCTAAAGACTCTCTTTACTTCCTTTCTGAAGCTAGAAAAGCAGAGCTTGTTTTTTCACTCTGTGATCGACCTAGTCTTATATATTGGACAAACAGCTGTGGACATTTAAAGTAGAGGGAGTACAGATTTTTTTTTTATCTGAACACTATTATTGTGAGCTAAGGATATGTTTGTAATGAAATCAGGTGGCCTCAGTTGAGAAACTTACCTGGATATAGGACCGGCCAACAAAACAAAACAAAATGACAAGCTACAGCCTACATTTAGCAAGTGTTTGGTGTTTGGGGAAGTAAGATAGAAAATTATGATGTGATGAGCAATTTGAGGTCAGGCATGAGGTGGCATCAGCTTGCTGGTACTCAGGCCACTCTGTGGAAGACAGTGGTAACCAGCATTCGTAAGGGCTCCCAAAGATTTCAAACTCCAGTTATTCACATGTTGTATAGTTCCCTTCCACATTGTACCAGGGCTTGTCTGTGTGACCAGTACAATATGGTGCAAGTGATGGTATTTTACCCTGTTTGCATTGCTATAAAATAATACCTGAGGCTAGGTAGTTTATAAAGAAAAGAGGTTTATTTGGCTCACAGTTCTGCAGGCTGTACAAGAAGAATGGTGCTAGCATCTGCTTTTGGTGAGGTCTCCAGGCAGCTTTCAATCAAGGCAGCAGGTGAAGGGGGAGCAGGTGTGTCACATGGCAAGAGAGAGCCAGAGAGAGAGGAGGGATGCCCAGCTCTTGCAAGAACCCCTAGAGCAAGCATTATTCATTACTGCAGAGAGGGCACCAAGCCATTCATAAGATATCTTCTTCCATGACCCAAACTACCTCCCACTCAGCTCCACCTCCAACATTAGAGATCCAATTTAAGCATGAGATTTGGAGGGGACAAATATCCAAAGCATATCAGACGGTATTCACTTCTGAGGTTAGGTTATAAAAGACAATCTTTCTGTTTCTTTCTCAAATCACTTCCTTTGGGGAAAGCAAACTGCTGTGTGATGAGATCCTTACACAGAAGCCCACATGGTGAGGCACTGAGGCCGCTGGCTGATAACTACATGAGTGAGTATAGAAGCAGATTCTCCAGCCCGAGCAAACCTTCAGATCACTATAGCTCCTGCTGACATCTTGATTACAATTTCATGAGAGACCCTGAGTCAGAATGACACTACTTGTACACTCTTGAACTCCTAACCCTAAGGAACTGTATGAGCTAATAAATATTTGTTATTTTAAGCTGCCAAATTTGGGAGTGATTTGTTACAGCACAAGAGATAGCTAATATCTTGTGAACAGGACAGTGCCCTAGTCCACCAATGAAGTGAGCTGCACCCAGGGCAACAATCAGTGAAAAAGCGACACAGAGTCACAGATCAGGCTTCATGTCCTACAACAGAACCAACACATAAGAGTTGCTAAATTAGTCTCTGTAAACATGTTAACTCGTTTGGGTTAACTAAAAACAGTTTAATAAAGAAGGTTTATATTCTCATTTTTACACATGAAGAAAGCAAGTCTCATATCCTCAGTTAACTCTAAGATCATACAGATGTCAAGTGGCAGAGCTAAAAATTCAAAAATTCAAACTCAGTTCTGTTTAACTTGAAAGACCACATTCTTAAACTGCTGTAGTTTGTGCCTCTGAGAGTTGTTAGGATATATTGAGCCACAATGTGCGCCCATTACTAGGCTATCTCTTTTCTTTTTCTAGTTAAAAAAATAAAAATCTCCAATCTTCTCTAATCCTAAAACCCCCTGCAAGGTAGGTATTACCTCTGTAAATAAATAAATGGAAAGAACTTTTTTAGAGTGCAAATATTAACATGAAAAAAGGAATGATTTTAAGAATTCATCTCATTCCTCAGACTCTCCCCTAAGAATACCTCCCAGCTACATACTTATTTTGTTATTTCTCCAAATTAAAGACTCTCATGCTGCTGTTAACAGGTTTATCAAAAGGATTATTTCCTTTTCTAAATCATTCACCCTGCTCCTCCTTTCCCTTTGCTTGGATAATGAAACACTGGCTGTGTGTTCTCTTTGTAAACATACATTTGAGAGAAGAGGAGAGCAAAACTTTTAAATGTGTCTGAGAAGATTTAGATGAGAAACTCTAAAGAAGTCATGTCTTCGCATCAAAGTACGGTATCAGAGAGATGTTCTTAACACCAGGAAATTGATTATCAGTATTGAAATAGGTAATAAAAATAAAAAAAAAGACTTACACATGGATCCAATTGATGATTGCTACTGACATTTTATTTTAGAACACACTCACTCTTCAGGTGTGACTGGTTAGTGACGGAACCTAGTGAAAACACAGGCCATTTTATAAGGAAGTTCATCTTAAGGGACAGAGATTAAGTATGTCTTCTATCCCATCAATTTTTCTTTTTTTGAAAACTCTATGTCTATTAAAAACAGATATTTGGCAGAGACTACAAATGTTTAAGTTAAAAGAAATGTAAGGTGAAAAAGATCCCCCTGTATTGTATTAACTTTATGAGGAGCTGCTTCACATTCCTCTCAGTGTGGAGATATTACTTGGCGATACAACACACACACCCTCACCCCGACACACACACACAGTCTTCTTATTTCTCTTCCTTTTTCTCTCTTAAATTTAGAAGTAGTTGGCTCTATTCCCCCAAAGTACACAAAGAAGAGACCCTCACAAATTATCAACACCTGGAATAGATTTTTTCTTGGCTATGTTCAAACAGGCATCTTTACTCTGAATAGGGAAATAGATCACACCCTTACCCTGCCTGACTTCAACATTTACTTGGTATTAACCCAGTTTCCTTAATTTCAGTGTCTAAGAATTAGATACTTTGAGTATCAAGATCATTTCACCTCGAAAGTGAAAGTGACCTTCTGTTTTCAAAATTGTCTTCCTTTCTACAGTAGATAATGGGTCCATGCAGCCTTAAATTTTAATAACTTCAGAGGCACATGTGCTGGAAGCAAAAGTAAATGGTTTGAGAAAGCACCACAGTAATATTCCTACATCCAGTCTTCAATATTATCAGTGTTAACTCTGACTTAGGTTTCATTTTAATATCCCAAGTTAAGACATTCTTGGTTGCTGTTGAATGAGTCTAACCCCCTAACTCTTAATCCTGCTCCCAAGCTCACCCCAAGAATGTATTTTTGATAAGTCAATAGTTATTTGTAGCTTGCTTAGCCATTAGTACCACTGAAGTTATCAAAATGTAAAGTTGGTTGGGAACTTAATAAAAATCCTGAATATCTCAGGGTAACATACTTTGGGCCACCTTAGGGAAAGAAAACATGCTCCGATTAAAGAAATGGAAAAATTAGTCCAAGAAGTGATAGAACCATCCAAAGGCATATCAAATTATGTTCTTCCAATGACATTTTAGGAGACAAACAAAAATGATTGTAGCAGCCAGGGGGGGGTTGATAGTAATGTTGTCATAAAGTTACTATTAATGACTCAGACACAAGTAAATCTTTGGTCTCTACATTTTTCTGAAATTTTTTCATAACACTGCATACTTTTCTCTATATCCAAAATGAGAATGGCTCACATTCTGAAGTAGCCCTGCCAATATGCTCTGATAAAACTGTAGAACCCAGAACTGCTAATTCAACAAGTTTCAAGACTCGACAGCAGTTCTATAACTGGCCTGCTCTCCCTTCTTGCAAACTGAATAAACTCTCTCAAATCGTCCAAACGGCTGTAATAGGATTTAAAATTAGCATTATCCACACCATTTTGAAACCTAAAATTTGTCTAATTCTGCCATCCATTGACATTTCCTAACAGTCTTCTACTCTTTGTTCCTGTCCTAATATTATTTGTGTGCATGTCTGAATCCACTGTAACATATTATAGGCTCCTTTGTATGTTAGTCATCTGAATATTCTGCCTGGTAACCAACAGAGCATTTTATGCTGAAAATATTATAGAGCCTCAAAGATAGCTGATGTAGTCACCTCTACACCTGTAAATCAGAAGTCATAATTCTATTTGTAGTGAATCCATGTAAACATTGCATACTTTCAATCAAAATAGAAAGCTAAAATAAAAAAACATCTAAGAGAACTAGAAAGCTTTCTTATAGGTTCAACATACTGTGTCCCAGGTCTCTGCCATTTTTATCACACTAAATATATTATTTACAAATAATGATTATGATGATAAATAGACAGATGGTAGACAGATAATATTTACATAGTACTTACTATGTGCCAAGTACTGTTTTAGGTAAGTGCTTTACCAACATCCAACATTAATTCTCATGACAACCCTATGAGGGAGGTACTGTGATTATATTCACTTAACAAATAAAGACATTGAGGCAGAGAACAGTTGAATAACTTGCCAAGGTCATGCAGACAGTAAATGGAGAACATCAGATTTTATCCCAGAGCCCATGAATTGCATCACTATTGCATACTGATTGAAGATAAAATAGACATGGAGTGGGTATCCTCTCTCCTGTTTATCAGCTCTTAGTTGTTAAGTGGCAGGTAGTCATTATCTCTCATCTGCATAAAGCTCATAAGGCAAACTAGAGACAGAAAAGGAGAAATATCACTTACTATTGGTTTTTGTCTTTTACATAAACAGAAAAACAAATACCTAAAATTTCCTTAATTCTGTGTTGTTATAGGGAACAATTACTGAGTTGGATCAAAGGGTAAGTGCAATTGGAAAAATAATTTCTTTTGGTAGAAGACTAAAAGGCTTTGCCTCCTGTGAAAATTTTTTTTAACCTATGCTTATTTCCCCATTAATACTTTAAAATATATCTCTGACTATTCTCCTAACACCATAAAATCTAGTGTTCAGAATAGACAGATTAGGTAACTAACATCCCTTTAAGGAATGGATCCTGAGCAGAATGAATGCTCATCTGGGTGAGCCAACCCTTTCCTAGATTTCTGTAGTACTTATTGTGAGAAAAACAAGAGATGCTATTAATAAACAAACAAATTAACCAACAAATGTTCAGGTATTTCATTAGGTCTAACCAAGAATAATCCTTGGGAGATGCAGAGAATCTGGCTCGAGAGTCAGACTAACTAGATTCTATTGATTATACTTTCGGTGTCCTCATTGTTGGGAAGGTGAGCAAAAGTTAATTAAGCAGCTAGATCCATTTGCTTGGCTATAGGGGTGTTTATTATGCTCCAGCTGGATAGCACATTGTTTAGTGAGTACTTTCTTTGCATCCCTAAATCAATGTGTCTGTCAGACAAGACCCAATGATTTACCGGCTGTCGTTAATGCATTGAAAGGTCACATAAGCATTGCATGAAGTATGCTCCCGGAGAAAGCTGATCCTTTCTACAGGATGTCACATTAGGAGAGGAGCTTGTAAGAGCATACCTCCACTTCATACAGCATCTGACATCCACCCCAAGTGGCCACAGGATGCCTTTTTTCAGGAAGGATGCTGCCATATTATCAAGTGATTTATGAACTCCATCTAGGATTTAGGCAGGATGTATCTTCTAATGTAAGAAAAACAAAGGCAGACTTTTCAAATTGATTTTAAAGCAATTAAATCAGATCAAAACACACTATTTAGACCCACCACTTTAAAAATGAAATTAATAACTTCTTATTGACACATTCAACATTGTTTTAGGCACTAAGAATATAATAGTAAACAACGGTTAATTAAGTATAAATTCTGCCCTCATAAACAGTTTTAAAACCAATCTGGACTGCAGACTATAAAAGTATCTGATATTGTTTTCTATTTTTTTGGAATATTTAATAGACGAAATTTTGTTTTTTAGTGGAGTAGATATTTTATAGGCATAGTTTTGGGTCTGCTATATACATTGTTTTATTGTTTCACATAACCATTGGTTGTGGGTGTTGTTATCTTTATTTTACAAGAGAGCTGGTACTCAGTAGGGTTAGGTGACCTTTCCATAAAATTGTTGGGACTGGTACTTGAATATCATGGGCCTTGAACACCAAGTTTATTTCCATTACGTTTATAGACAGCAATTACATTTCTGCCTCCGCATTCCTTTGTATCAAGGCCGAAGTAAAACTTGTTTACTTTTGTTGTGTTTTTTCAGAAGTGTATTTCTAAATAAACTTTCTCCCTGACATTGCTAATCACAGTTACGCCTTAAAAATTTGCACTATAATTCTTTGACCTTCTTTAGCATCAAAAATTTGACTATCACATTTCATTTTCAAAGGGAGATTTCTATTCTTATGCTGAACTCCAAAGCACTAGAGAATAGATTCTGGGTTATAGTGAGTAGGATTTTTGTTCATCATTATGTTAGTATTTGGAAGTCAGAACTTGTATCTTTCTTTTAATGCTGTAAATATAGATTGCACCATTTCTTACCATGAGGGAAAAATGAACTGAACTGATTTCTTTGAATTTAACCAAGTTTTTGGGTTTTCCAAGTCTAAAGCTTAGCCAAATAAGGCAGTAATTAACTTTTGATCAACCTCCTTTTTATAGTCCAAAAGGCAGTCATCAAATTCTATTGATTTTTTTTTTCTGTATCATTTTTCCAGGACTTTATTTTCAATAAAGCTTTTTTAGATTCACAAAGTGCCAGAATTCTCTTTCTTTTCTATCAGACCTTATTTTTTCCCCAAATGATGTTCAGGAGAATGATAATAATAACTGGCCTTAGTTTCTGAGGACTTGCCAACATTTTTTAGAAGGAATGTGATAGTCTAGGCCTACAATCATTTCCACATGTCTTAGCTCCATAACTGAGGGGAATAAGTGCCAATCCCAGTTGCCTTATCTTAATATTCAGTGAGCCTGGGAGGTTGCAGACAAATTTGCTTTAGATGCAGGCACTATCATACATCACAGCAATTTCTCAGCCCCTTCATCACACTCGCTCAGAGGTATTATACTGAGATAGCCAGAACAGCTGTTTTATGCTATGTACTGAGCTGACTCAAAGAAAGCTCTATCTTTGACATTAGGACAATCAAAGTCCAATTTGGAGTTTTTTAGACCCTCAATTTGGTGGTGGATAATTATTTAGTGGCTATGACCATATCATTAATTCTTAGAAAGTTTAATTTGCAGGATTCTGTTCTAATCTTTGGGGAAATAAAATGAACAATGGTATCTATTATGTTATATTTACATAATCTACAGATGCACTCTCATACACCCCCTCACAACTGGCTTGGCTTCTATAACAATATACTTGTTTACCTTGCATGTTCTGACAGCATATAATATAGTCATCATTCAATTTTGCCTTTTGAGGATGCACATAAGAAAGAGTAAACAACATTGAATAAAATGACATACTTTACAAGGCAAATTTTGTACAGTGCATAATAAATTTTGTTGAGGTCACATTATACACTTCTATTAATAATAATAAGATTTGTGATTCTAACTGAGCACTCATAAACTTAATCTTTCATCTCGGGTCTTAAAAAAATCTCAGTGTGTCAAGTTGGCAAACTCTAGCTTTACTAAAATGAACCATCTTCTATTCCTTCACTGTTCCCCTTTCATGGTGATATTACTTGCACTGCTAGAGCTTACTGCATTGCAAAATGCTCATCTTTCTATGCATAAGGCTACAAAAAATAGTTTATTTTGCAGACTATGTCATAAACTCATTTGGTAGCTTATATTTGATTTAAATCAGTACCTTTACATAATTATTAGAATCTAGGGTGTATAATCCCTACATTGCCATATGGAACAAATATATGCCTTTGAGGTCATAAACTTTATGAAGGTAGTGTTGTTTGAAATAAATACCCTTGAAAGCTGTTCTGAAGAAAATGAACATCACTGAAGACAAAGCAAACATTTCAAGTTCATCTCAACATGAACTATGTTTCTTTCAGACTCAAAGGGGAGAAGGAACACATTTGTCTTAAACTGGAATTATAGCTGAAGTGTTATTCTCTGCCTTGGGGAAAAGAGGAAACCATACTGGTAGTGAGTATGGCTTGAACACCTCCAGGAGGTGATTGTAGTCTTGCTCCTAGTATTGATCACCGCCATTGATAGGAATGCCTGTCCACTCTTCTCTTCTGCCCTGGGTCAAGGCTCTTTGAAAAGCTCTTGCCCTAGAAAAATACAAGTGGTGACATTACCTGCATTTGGAAAGCTCTTTGTGGCAGCAGAGGAAAAAATTAAAGATAGTGAGAGAAGGATTACTTAGGCAGTCAGGGTAGAAATTGTTAAGAGCATGGCAGTGGCTGTGGAAATGGAAAAAGGTACAAAGGTGGGAAGAAAAGTAGAATTTTCAGAAACTTGGAAAATAGACAAAGCTTAAACATCCTAGCAATCAAAGGGATGTGTCTCTAAGGAGGTTTCACAAGATACCACTTATTTGGTGCTAACTTTGGTCTTGCCTCATGACTTAAAGATTCAGGAATCTCACATTACCAAGTTTACAAGACTGTTATATTAATACAAGAAATGATTTAATTATTTTATTTGAGAATTCTATCACAGAAAGCAGATCACTCAATCATAATGATTTGCTCATTTTCTAATCTGACCAAATACTAAGAAAAAAACATATGAAGAATGAGTTCCTTCCTTCCTTCCTCCTGTCCTTCCTTTCTTCATTCCTTCTTACCTTCTTACTTCTCTCTCTCTCTCTCTCTCTCTCTCTCCTCTCTCTCTCTTTCCTTTTCTCTCTCTATCTCTGTATCTCTTTTTCTCTTTTGATGAAAAATAATCATTATGAGGATTGGACTGAAAATCTATCTCCTCCATGAAATTTTCCCCCATAGACAAATTTTCAGCTAAACTAAATAATAATCAGGATATTACCGCATAAATTTTGACTCAAAATAAAGAGAACTAAATCAAGTACTTATTAACATCAGTCATTAAATAGACTAAAACATTCATCCCATAGTATCTTAATTTTGTCAAAGAAACCAGATTACTAAGTATCTTTCAAGCCTCCCTTGGATGGGAACTGCCAATATTTGCAGCGATGATTTATTTTTTCTAGGCTTCATTGGATATCATCCAAACGGCACAAAGATGACAGTAGGTTAATAGGAAGTCCTCTAGCTCTGGGAGCTGCTCTATTACTCTAGGATAACTGTGCCTATCTGATTTGATCCAATATGTGCCTCAGAAGTTGATCTTGTTTACTCACCTTATAATTCGCAAGGAAAGCCTCTATGGAATGTACTTGATTCAAAGGACAGGTGACTGTTAGCATGGGTTAAAGTTCATTCTAAAGTTTCCATCCTGGGAAAATTACCACTAACTGAAGTAGGGGACATTAGAAAAGAAACTATCCAGGAAAGATAATGTATTCAGGAGTTTAATGTATTGAGTTTGAGATGCTTCTAGAATATCAAGGGTATAGATTTATAGCAAAAAGTTGGAAAAGTGACTTTAGGGTAAAAGAGAATATTATTCATATTTTCTCCAGGTTGGTAGTTCATTGGCTCCTGCATAATGTGAGAAAAATCAGAGCTAGTGATATTTATTTTCAAATTATCTGCACAAAGGCGATTGCTTAATTCAGAGTGGGGGAGAAATAGCTGGAGAAGATTGTCGACTCATGTGGGTTTGGATCATAACTCCGAAAAACATAAACACCATAATCTTAAATGCTGAAACCTCAAAAAATTAAAATTCCTAATGTCTAATTGAATCCCCAAATCATAATGGCAGTTTGGAATTAGATGCAATCAAGGCTTCTAAAAGGGAATTTCAATGTATTACCAACAGTTTGTTTTCCCATTCAACTCGATGCATTTGTCAGAAAATTCAGATGAGTAGAATGGTCATACTGTACAGCAATGACAAAAACTTTAATTTAAAAATGCATTATTTGTCTGTACTGGCATTCCTTTCAGCTGATGAAATTCCAGGAGCTTTTAATAAATTAAAGCCACTTTTTTTCTGAAGAAACCAACAAAGTTACTAACCGGTTTGAAAATAATTATGTGCCCTGTGGAATAAGAAGACTCGCAATGGTGTTGCTGTTTGATTACCAGTATTGTTTCCATCAAATTTGTGTTCTGTATGTGAGTACATGCACAATGGATTTCTGTATACCCAAATCAACATAGAAGAATGTCACAAAAGATATGAAAATGTAATAGGATATGCTCATGTTGGTATATATTGAATCAAAGAAGAATTTCAAAAAAAACAGTGTCATGTAGAAAATGATTATGAACATATTCTCCAAGGAGAGCCATGCCATAAAAGAAAAAAAAAAAAAACAGCTATTCATTGAGATGCAATACTTCAAACTATAGTTAATGATCTTGAAAGTTGGCCAGCTCTTATGGACCACCTCTGTGCAATTGCCCATAATCTATACCTGTAATACACTTTTTCATATATCAAATTATCTTTTTAGATTTTTTTTTTTAGTTTGTTGGGATTTTTGTGGTTTTTCTTTTTTTTAGTTTTTTTCCCTACTACTTTAAATTGTCAGTATTATTTTTTTTACAATTTGCTATGTATGTATTTCATCTTCACATCATTTCCAATACTGGACATATGAATTGTGTAAGACTCTTAGAGAATTCTAATTCATTTTATGCATTTTTTTTGTACATTTGACTCCATGAAAGTACTTTGTCACAACATTGATTTTGTGTGTGAGCATTGTATGAGTGCATGAAAATGTTCAAACTTTTTCAATAAATGAAGAGATATCTTTTTTGTACATATGTGAAAGATGCATTTTGTGCACTTATGAAAGATAAAAATGTCTGGAGATCTTGACTCTTTGGGTAACTGTACATGTGGTGGTGACCTATCGCAATATTTGATTGATCTCTCATGATGGACTTTGGTTGTCCGTCATAGTATTTCAGATGACAATATTTATAAAGCTGGGCACACAAAATTACCAACTATAATGACATGCATTTACACATTTCCCTTTTTGACTTATTTCTTTAAGACTATAGCTCATCATCTCAGTTATACCCATGCAACTGTCATTAGTATACCTGTGTTTATGCTTGCAAAAATATATGTTATTATTGATTATTTTATTTTATAAAGTGGCCTATCAAGTATTCTGTCATTTTTTATATGTTTCTGAAGTAAATCCCCTTTTAAAAATATAAATGGAGGAGGAAGGAATTGGTATATTCACACCTAATCGGTGTTGTGTGCACCATCTGGAGGATAGACACGCTTGAAGCTCTGACTCAGGTGAGGCAAAGGCAGTATATGTAATCTAAACACTTGTACCCCTGTAATATGCTGAAATATAAGAAAAATAGACACAGAAAAAATATGAATAAATATCTTTTAAATAATTAAAAATTATTTTTCTGGAATATTTTTGGAATTTTGATCTTTCAGGATTTCACTAATTAGAACTATGACATTTGGGATTGTGCCTTTCCAGATAATGGTCAGCTCTGAATTCACAGTGATCTATCCCAGACACTGGTGATCCACAGATACATTTTGTTTTATTTGCATAGCGTTTAAAATTTTGCATTTGAATTCCTTTAGATAAGGCATGTCCCTTGAAGGTTAACACAGTCCTTCCTACTTTATGTTTTTCTATAAAGTTTATTTAACTCATTTTGTTTGCTGCCTGGATGCTAAAGGCATTAAAGTTTGTGTCCATGGGAACAAGAAGACAGGGAAAATACAATTCCTTGAACAACACATTTCAGCAGAAAAATAAAATCTGAAAAAAGTGATTGTGAATTCTTAGAAAATCAGTTAGATATTTTTTTATCAGATCTAAAGGAATAGACAAAGATGATGAAAAGCATGTAATTCAGCAGAAAAGTGAGTAAAATAAAGATTAAATGTAAGGGGGTTTGGGGGTGTGTAAATTCAATTAATGGATGTGGTGCGCACTGTATGGAGGAAGGGCACGCCTCTAGCCCTGGCTTAGGTGAGGCAAAGTTGTTACTTGTAACCAAAATGTTTGTACCCCCATAATATCCTGAAATAAAAACAAAATTAAAAAGACAATAATAAAAAAAGACATTGAGAAAGCTGTTATGAGGATATTGGTGAAACCTGAGAAAGAAAGTTCAGAAGCTATTGAGGGAAGGAGGCAGAATTTGGAGGGATGAAGGGTGAATAAAAAAAGGAGTATATAGAAAAAGGAAGTGTAGACAGACCACTTCAAGAATACTTTAGCAGCCAGGCGTGGTGGCTCATGCCTGTAATCTCAGCACTCTAGGAGGCCAAGGTGGGAGAATCGCTAGAGGTCAGGAGCTCTAAACCAGCCTGAGCAAGAGCAAGACCCCATCTCTACTACAAATAGAAAAATTAGCCAAGTGTGGTGGCACATGCCTGTAGACCTAGTTACTAGGGAGGCTGAGGCAGGAAGATCCCTTAAGCCCAGGAGTTTGAGGTTGCAGTGAGCTATGATCATGCTACTGCACTCTTGCACTTTCTCAAAAAAAAAAAAAAAAAAAAAAAAGAATACTCTAGAGTACTCTTAGAGCATTTCACTCACACAAACATTTACATCTATATATGCAACTTTCTGCTCAGCTTGGATGCTTGGATGTCTAATTATTAGTAACAACTCAAGGGAAATATTAATATTTTTATACTAAACTCTAGATGTTTTTCATGCAAAGTATTCTACTCAAAATATCCACCATCTTTACTAATTGAAACTTCATCCTTCCATTTGCAAGACCAAAGTCCTTGGATTCATGCTTGTCTCTTTCCTATAGGCTCACCCTTCTATATTCTATGTCAAGGGAATTCTGTGTTTTCTTCCTGCACACTATTTCTTCAGAATCCAACCGCTTCTTAATATTTCTGCTGCTACCAGCATGGTTTGAACAACCATAATCTCTTGCTTAGTTCTAAACGAAGCTTCCTAAATTGTCACCCTGTGTTTTTCCTTTCCTCTGTACATTCCCTTACAATAAAACAGCCAAAAAGATCCTTTTAAATGGAAGGTTAGATCAGGTTACTCCTCTCTTCACAATTTTGCAATGGCTTGAATTTCACTCCACATAATGTCACAGTCTTTACAATGGGTTGCAAAGCCCTGATCTGTTTCCTTAAGTGTTGAGCACATCTCCCCCTACTCTCCTGGAACTCAGATTTATTTTATCTTACTTATTTACCTTTATCTTACCCTTCCTTGGAATGGGGGAGATAATGACTAGAGAGAGCAGCGTTTGAGGACAATCAAGTGCACAGATTTTGAAGTTATCAAGAATAATGCAGGGAGCAATGGGAGATAAGGTGTTGAGCCAAGTACTGAAGTCTCCAGAGAACAGGAGCAGTAAATAGGATGTTGATGGACAGCAGCAATAAAGAATGATCAAGTTTGATTGGTGGCTTATGTCTTAAGAGGGGTTTCTGGAAAACAGACTTTGGAATGAATATTTCTGTTCAGGGAGCCAATGAAAGTATGCATTTAAGATGGATATTTGTGACAAAGAAAAAGAAGTAAGATTGAGCAGAGAGAGAAATGGAATAACAATGAACAGAACTCACAACAAAGATCTCCACTAGACCCAATCTATCAGTAAACTATAATGCTGGGATGACTATTCAGAGTGGCCTCACTTTGAGGAAAAGGGACCTGGTCCCTTATGTCAACTCATGGACCAGTCATCATTGGCTGTAGAAGAGAAGAGGCATAGTTTCAGGCTTTCTTTGGCTGAAAGCAATTCTCAGAGAAGAAGTCATCTGAGAGTCACCACCTACCGCCAGTCTTAGCAACTTGGAAAATGAATTATCTCTTGGATCTAGGTGGTACAGCCAGCATCCATTACAACTTGCTTCAAAAAAATTAAATTTTAAAGAAAGGAGAAGGAACAATGAGTGGAAAAAGTCATTAAGAAAAATAAGGATTATTTCCTTAGCTGTGCAGAAGCTTTTTAACTTAATAAAGTCCCATTTATTTATTTTTGCTGCTGCTGTGATTGCCATTGGGGTCTTCTTCATAAATACTTTGCATAGGCCAATATTTACAAGAGTTTTTCCAACATTTTATTCTAGAATTCCTATGGCCTCATACCTTATATTTAAGTCTTTTATCCATCTTGAATTGATTTTTGTGAGTGGTGAGAGATACGGATCCTGTTTTATTCTTGTATCCATTCCATGTGGCTATCTAATTTTCCCAGCACCATTTATTGAATATGGATTCTTTTCCCCAGAGAGTATTGTTGTCTGCTTGGTCAAAGATCAGTTGGCAAAACCATATGTGGATGGTTTTATATTTGGGTTCTCTATTCTGTTTCATTGGTCTATGTCTCTATTTTTGTGCCAATACCATGCTCTTTTGGTTTCTATAATCTTGTAGTATAGTTTGAAGTCTGGTACTGTGATGCTTCCTGATTTGGTTCTTTTGCTTAATATTTCTTTGGTTATTTGGGCTCTTTTCTGATTCCATACGAAGCATAGAATTATCTTTTCTAGATCTCTGAAATATGATGTTTGTATTTTGCTGGCGATTGCATTGAATCTGTAAATCACTTTGGGTAACATGGACATTATAACAATGTTGATTCTACTGATCTAGGATTATGAAATGTTTTTCCAGTTGTGTGATCTGCAATTTCTTTCCTCAGTGTTTTATAATTCTCTTTGTAGAGATCTTTCCCCTCCTTGGATAAGTATATTCCTAGGTATTTTATTTTCTTTGTAGCTATTGTGAATGGTATTGAGTATTTGATTTGATTCTCAGCTTGACTATTATTGGTGTATAATAATGCTATTGATTTGTATACATTGATTTTGCAACCTGAGACTCTGCTGAATTTATTTATCAATTCCAAGAGTCTCTTGGTGGACTCCTTGGGTTTTTCCAGATATAAGATTATATTATTAGCAAAAAGCAATAATTTGACCTCCTCGTTCCCAATTTGGATACCCTTTATTTCTTTCTCTTGCCAGATTGCTCTTGCTAGGACTTCCAGCACTATGTTGAATGAAAGTGGGGACAGTGGGCACCCTTGTCTTGTTCTAGTTCTTGGTGGGAATGCTTTCAACTTTTCCCCATTCGGTATGATGTTGGTGTGGGTTTGTAATATATGGCTTTTATAATCTTGAGATATGCTCCTTCTATGCATAGTTTGTTGAAGATTTTTACCATGAAAGTGTGCTGAACTTTGTTGAATGCTTTTTCTGCATCTGTTAATCTGATCATATGGCCTTTGTTTTTGCTTTTGTTTAAGTGATGAATCACATTTATTGATTTGCATATATTGAACCATCCTTGCATCCATGGGATGAAACCCACTTGGGTCATGGTGGCTTATTATTTATTTATTTTTTTGATGTGCTGTTGAATTTGGTTTGCTAGTATTTTATTGTTGATTTTTGCATCTATATTCATAAGGGATATTGATCTGTACTTTTCATTTTTTTTGTGTCCTTTCTTGGCTTTGGTATCAAGGTGATACTGGCTTCATAGAATGAGTTGGGGAGGATTCCCTCTTTCTTCATGTTATGGAATAATTTTGCAGTATGGGTACCAGCTCTTCTTTGTAGGTCTGGTAAAATTCAGCTGTGAATCCATCTGGTCCAGGACATTTTTTTCCACTGGAAGATTTTTTATTACTGCTTCAACCTCATTGCTCATTATTGGTCTGTTCAAAAGTTATATTTCTTCCTGATTGAGCCTTAGGTGGTTGTGTATTGCCAGAAATTTGTTTCTTTCCTCTGTTTTTGAGTTTATGTGTGTAGAGATTTTCACAGTATTCACAGATGACATTTTGTATTTCTGTGGTATCAGTTGTAATATCTCCTTTCTCATTTATGACTGAGCTTATTTGGGTTCTTTCTCTTCTACTCTTGGTTAATCTAGGTATATCAATTTTGTTTATCTTTTCAAAGAACCAAATTTTTGTTTCATTGATCTTTATAGGTTGTATTTTTTTTGTTTGTTTTCCATTCCTTTTAGCAGTTAGCTCTGCTTTGACCATAATTTTATTTCTTTTCTTCTACTGACTTTGGGTTTGGGTTGCTCTTCTTTCTTAGTTCCTTGAGACATGTCAATAGGTTGTTAATTTTTGATCTCTCTGTCTTTTTGATGTAGGCATTTAAGGCTATGAGTTTTCCCATTTGGACTACTTTTGCTGAATCTCACAGATTTCGGTTGCTTTGTCATTCAGTTCAAGAAATCTTTTGATTTCCATCTTCATTTCATTATGACCCAATAATTGTTCAGCAGCAGGGTGTTTAATTTTCATGACTTTGTGTACAATTGAGTATTTCTCTTAGAGTTGATGTCTAGTTTTATTTCATTGTGATCTGAGAAGATACATAATATGATCTCGATTTGTTTGGATTTATTGAGACATCTTTTGTGGCTAAGATGTGCTCAATCCTGGAGAATGTTCCATGTGCTGATGAAGAATGTATATTCAGTAGTTTTTGGGTAAAATGTTCTGTAAATGTCTGTTAGGCCCATTTGTTCAAGAGTCCCACTTAAGTCCAGTGTTTCTTTATTTATTTTCTGCTTGGATGACCTGTCGGTTCTGTCGGTGGGGTATTGAAGTCCTTGGCAATTACAATGCTGATGTTTATCTCTTTGCTTAGATCTAGTATGGTTTGCTTTATGAATCTGGACACTCCTGTGTTAGGTGCATAATTATTTAAAAGTGTTGTATCTTCTTGTTGAATTGCTGCCTTTACCATTATATAATGACCATCTTTGTCTTTCTTTACTATTAGTGATTTAAAGTCAATTTTCTCTGTTATAAGAATGGCTACACCTGCTTTCTCTTGGTTTTCATTTGCATGAAATATTTTTTCCATCCCTTCACCTTGAATCTGTATGAGTGCACAGCTAAGGCAACAATCAACAGAGAAAATAGACAACATACAGAATGAGAGAAAATATTTGCAAACTCTATATCTGATAAAGGGCTAATAACCAGAATCTACAAAGAACTCAAGCAAATCAGCAAGAAAAAAACAACCCCATTAAAAAGTGGGTAAAAGATGTGAAAAGAAGCTTTTCAAAAGAAGATAGATAAATGGCCAATAAACATGAAAAAAATGCTGATCACTAATTATCAGGGAAGTGCAAATTAAAACCACAATGAGATATTACCTTACCCCACTTAGAATGGCTTTTATTAAAAAATCCAAAAATAATAGATGCTGGCGTGGATGCAGAGAGAAAGGAGTGCTTCTACACTGTGAGTGAGACTACAAATTAGTACAATCTCTGTGGAAAACAGTGTGGCGATTCCTCAAAGAACTCAAAGTAGACCTACCATTTGATCCAGCAATCCCACTACCAGGTCTTTATCCAAATGAAAAGAAGTCATTTTATCAAAAAGACACCTGAACTTGAATGTTTATTGTAGTACAATTCACAATTACAAAGATGTGCAATCAACCCAAGTGCCCATCAATTTATGAGTGGATTAACAAAATGTGGCATACATATATCATGGAATACTACACAGCCACAAAGAAGGGTGAATTAAGTCCTTTTGCAACAATTTGGATGGAACTGGAGACCATCCTTCTAAGTATCTAAAAAAGGGAAAACAAACACTGCATGTACTTACCATTAAATTGGAAATAACCAATGAGCATATATGTACACAGAGGGAAGTAAGACTCAGTGGAAATCAAGTGGGGGGAAAGAGAGGATGGGTAAAAACCTACCTAACTAGTGCAATAAACACTATCTGGGTGATGGGCACACTTATGACCCTGACTCAAGCATAACAAAGTCAATACATGTAACCAAAAACATTTGTACCCCCATAATAGTTTGGAGTTTTAAAGAAATCAATTTAAGAAAAAGAAATAAGGACACATTTCACTTATTAGACTTGAATTAATGCATTATAGGATTTAAACAACAATGACAGCATAACCTGCAAATTGGCCTGCATGGAAAGTAGGGTCTGCTAGGGGCAGCCAGGTATTTATTTTTTAAAAAATATGAATAGGACATTTGAAAAGAATTTGAGAATTTGCTAAATTTTTATGAAAATAAACCTTAATTTATAGAAGGTGGAAAAGTAGATTCAAACTATGATATATTCAGTGAAATATGTGGGGATACTTCTGTACAAGCACTACATGTTTGCTATGATTTTGAGCAATAAATTTAACTACTCATGCCTCAAAATCCTCATTGTAAAATTGGTTTAAAGAGAGCTGCCTGGTAGTTTTTTGTCTCTTTGTTTCTTTGTTTGGCTTTCTTTCTTTCTTTCTTTCTTTCTTTCTTTCTTTCTTTCTTTCTTTCTTTCTGTTGCTTACCATATGTGAAGCTGTAAGAGCAGCATCAGAACTATGAATATTGGTAGACTCTCAATAAATGATGGCTATGGCTTTCTTTGGTATATAAATAATTCTCATGAGTTACTTTAGCACTCATATATAATCTCACCTTCCTCTCAATTTTTCTAATGCTCATAATATATTTCATACTTTTTTGCATTGTGAATTTGTTATATATAGCGTATTTCCCCCAGTATATTGTAAGCTCTCAGAAAATGGAGATTTTACTTCTTTGTGCCTCTTTATTACTTAATCACATGCTAATGCTTTCAATCAATTGTTTTACTAATAGCAATTCTTTTACTACCCCTGGGGAAAACTTGGGTAAATTACCTTTTACATCCTCAATTTCCCTCATTTAATGATATCTACCTTGCAGGGTTTCTGTAAAATAATTTTAAATGTCTTGCACAGTATCAGATATATATTAAGTATTATGTTAAGTGTTTGTTCCTGTCTACTCCATATTACATTCAATAAATAATTGTTGAGGGTCATGAGTATTAATGTCTAAGTGGCATCTGAGAGCACACAGACAATGGGTAAAGAGGACATTAATATGACTGGAGGAGCCTAAAGGAAGAAGCTTCCAGAATGTGTCCCCATTCTATAAAATAGGAAAAAGTACATGATAGCAAGACATGGTTATTTTAGGTGTCATTTAACACCTTTAATTATTCATGAAACCACCTAATTTACTAAATCCAAGAGATGTTTTCCACCATAGAATAATAGTTTTAGATACAGGAGTATCTTTGAAGGAAGCTGCTCTGTTGTAGGATAATCATCCAAAGTTTTGTCTCAGTAGTAGCTTCCCCTTCACCTGTCCCAAATCATGAAATCCATGTCAGGTCACTTTAATCCACAAGCTTTCTGCCTTTCCTTTGGAACCCAGTGGTTATAGCCTTCCTGTTCCTTCAGCTGGAGAAGGCAAGCATCGCCTGCTGTTGAGGTGGTTTAGCTGCTCCGGTGCTCAAAAGCATATGAAGTTCTCTCCAGACAGCAGCTAAGGCAGACTGAAGTGAGAAATCCATTATAATAACCTGCTTCCTTAGGAAAGGGGATTACAGGTAATTTTCTTTTATTCCCTAGTAACAGGGTTTTAATACAGTGCTGAGACACTAGTTGAAAATCAAATACCTCATTGAATTAAGGTGAAAAACAGACGAATTGTCTCATTCCTTTCTCAAGGCTTTGGAAATGTGGAAGTTAGAGATTTTTTTAGTGAGTATTTTTTTGAATACTAGGTATGCTTCCATGTCTAGAAAGCACATTTTTACCCCAGGCCTGATTCAATATGAACAATTGTAAATTCTGTGACATTCATGTAAATAGGATTTTGATAATGAAACCTTTGAAAATTATCACATACTCTGGAAAACACACATGCCAATGAGTGTATACTTATAATCACAAATTTGTCACATCTATCAGTGAATTTCTTATTTTTAGGTGCGGCTGAAGATAATCTGGAAAATAGTAGCAGAGATTTAGTTTTGGCCTCCGGAGCCACATTTTCTGTGGTAGCGTGCCTGCTGGTTGGTGA
The DNA here is from genome assembly GCA_008086735.1 of Cheirogaleus medius. NCBI lineage: Eukaryota > Metazoa > Chordata > Mammalia > Primates > Cheirogaleidae > Cheirogaleus > Cheirogaleus medius. Next base: position 61,724,357 of record VBSM01000529.1, read on the forward strand.
CTGTGGCTGCTGTCAACGAAGTCTCTTCTCTCAGACAACTCTTTCCTTATTGGCTTGTAGTCATTAATAGAAAATGTTTCTAGAATGATACTAATAATTAGGCAGCCTGGGCTGTTGGTTCCCACTGATGAACAGCCTAAATTTCCTGACATTCTCTTTATATACATATTTGCAGACCCCTGGATACTCATTCAGCACAGATTACATGGTATATTAGAAAGATTGCTGGACCGGGACTATATGCAATTTGTCTATATCCAAGTAAAATCACATATCCTTTTGGGACCTTAATATTTTCATTTTAAAATTTGGAGAACCTGGTTTAGATAATCATGAGGTTCCAGACCAACTCTAACATTCTATGTTACACACACACACACACTCACCTTCACTACCAGATGGCAGCTCCTTCAAAGTATGGTTTGTTAAGTTTCCAGCACATAGTGGATGATCAGTAAATATTTGTGGATAATGGAAAGAAATTTGGGCATGTATATTTTGTTAAATAGCAGAGTTTTCTGAGATACCAAAAATAATTCATATTTTTTCTAAGTCTTATTTGTAGGCTTCAGTGTTGTGTGCATAATTTCAGGTCTATTGCAAGATAGAATGTTGATGTATTAACCCCTGAAAATGGGTTTCTAATGGAAAAACCAATTGACCGTTATGTAGAGTGGTGTTAGCAGTATCTCCTCTAATGGTACAGCTATAATGAATAGCTGATTAGCACCATGCTTAGACTAAAGAGGTGAATAACCTTCTATTTTATCCCCTTCTTAGGATTTGTACTCTATGCTAAATTGTTTTAAAGCCCAGCTTTGTATTACTCCTGATTTTGCTGAGCAAGTAGAAACTTGAAATTGTGTGGCTTTCATAGAAATTTACTCAGCTCATCTTTCATAACAATGTCAACATACAATGTTTTATTGGGGGATCCTAAAAGTAAATCTAGAATGATATCAAATTTTTAAAACAAAATAGCATCAACTCAAGCTCAAATAGAAAGGGCCTCATAGCTAACTAAAATCAATCAAGGCAAACAATATCATCTACCTGCAGGGGACAGTTAACATTTAACATATTGTAAATGAAAACCCCAACCACACTGTAGAATGATAGAGGAGAAAATATTAAAATCATAGTTTGGCAAAAGAGCACATGGTATTTTGCAGGAATGGTGACATATCTTTACTATAGGTGAAACCTAAATTAACTGGATAAAGGCTTCTAAGTGCAAAATTTCTCTTTACAAGTTTCGAAGGGACAAAAATGAGGAGAAAGAGGGTTATTTCAAATGTATGGACAGACTTCCTTTATTTCTGCTTGTGAATTCCAGCATAAATCAAAAAACCAATAGAAACTGATTGAAGTGGAACTAAAGCCAGATGGTGACACAGAGGAGGGAAGGGTCCTCAGCTGGCACTCACTACTACCCAACCATGCCGTGATGACAATGCAGGGAGTTGTTGGAAAAAGAAATATTGTTTTTCTCCCTGTCAATTGCAACTTCAATCATGGCTGACTTAAGGCATATTACAGTTTAGTGGGATTTCCAATGTGTTATTTATATGGATTTGTAAATTACATTCATTTCCTTGTAATACATAAAGGCGTGTATTAAAATTTCACTAAACTTGTCTCTCATATGAGATAATACATATTATTACTAATATTTATACTCATCATTTTCCTTAATCACTAGGGACAGAACAACAGCTGGGGATTGCCTTTAATCTACCAGACATTACACCAAATACAAATGTACAAACTTCAGAATCATTTCATCAGTTTCTAAAACAAGAATATAAACATGAGTTTCATCTGTCACAATAGCGTTATGTGATCAAGCCCTTGCAATTGATCAAAATTAAGCCATTATGTGAAATTATAATAAAGGAGAATATAAAAGGATCCCTGTGTATCCTGAATATCTCACTGCCATAATGGAATTTCCCTGGGGGTAAGGCAGTATATTTCATAATGTCCCCAGGGTTCTCTAATATTCAATATCTATATCCCTGGGGCTAGAAATTAGGCCTGAAACTAGTAGAATTATTGAAGTATAAGTGGCAGAAATTCATGAGCAACACAGATATGAAATCTACTGACACATTTATCTGATTAGAAATAGTTAATGGTGTCCCTCATAGGTAGTCTTTAATCAGTGATGATTTCTTTATTTAAAAAAGAAAATATATATATATATATATGTATAGGGAATAGAGACACAGCCAAGGGGGAGACAGAGTTCAAGAGGGTGCATCATTTTCTTTTTATGACTTAAATATCTTCTGATCCTTGTGTCATTGTATTATAAAATGTGTACTCACTGAGAAGATTGGGTAATAATATGAACACAACAACATCCCCATGACTAGCAAATGAAGTTCCTGAAATCAAAACACAAAGTTGAGCATTTGACAGGCCCTTCTTGATTGCAAGGAACAAGGCCAAGGGCTAAATCCTCCTCCAATAAATTGCAAAAATACCTGGGGAAGTAACAGTGTCATGAATCACCTACACTATCATGCCTCACAGGAAACCAGCTAGGTTTCATAGTGACTGAAATACATTTCTGGAACTAGAACAAGCATGGAGGACACTATGCAAGACTCAAGAAGGCTACCTTGTTGGTAACCCCTCTGCCACACTCAGCCATTACTCCAAATACTTGTTTCATTGTGTGCTGTTGTAATAATACTTTTCTTTTATGATCCTTGATTCAGTTTCACTCTATTGACACTCATTCATTCATTCACTAAATATTTATTAATACCTATTGAGTACCCATTTTTATGCTAAATACTGCAGATTCATGAAAAGGAGACAGACATAGTCCCTATCCTTGTGAAGTTCAGAATCAGGCGAGAAAGAAACAGCACAATTTCACAGATAAGAAAATTCTATAAAAGAAAAATATAGGCTGCTATGAGAGCAAGTGACAGGTGCTTTTTACCTCGAGTTTTCTACTTACTTATGTGCCCTACTATCTCATGGCTCCTGCCTATGCCCGTCTCTTAGTGGGTCCTATTTTAGATCCTACCTATTAACTATAACTCATTATTCTGTCGCAGAGAAATTGATTGATTGATTTGTTCACTATCAACTTAGAGCATCTGCTTTGGGAACAGCAAATATTGCCAGGAAGTCTCGAAAGCCACTGAAAGCCTATAAGATTGCTGGCTCTGCGAAAGTCACTCATTCATTTGTGTTTAGGGCAAAGGGGACACATATTAAGAACATGGGGATCTATTTATAAGGAACTCTTTGGAAGGAGTATAGGTACAGCAGGAATTTTGAGTCTTCCATTTGAAACACATAGGTAACTTGTGTGACTTGTTCAATATTAAAATACAAATATCTTATTTGCCTTATACTAGTTGCCTTCTATAGAAAATTTTCTTACAGAATATATAAGTCAAAATCCATTCAGAACACAATAATCACACCTGTAATTTGAACAGGGTAAATCTAATGTTAAGAAGTATTGAGTTGGTCAAAGAGGATTCACTACAAAAAAGGGGTAGAGATCACTAGAGCTGTGCTCCCCAACCTTTTTGGCACAAGGGATTGGTTTCATGGAAGATAATTTTTCCATGGACCAAGGGGTGGGGGAGATGTTTTCAGAATGATTCAAGCACATTACATTTATTGTGCACTTTATTTCTATTACTATACACAGTAATATATAATGAAATAATTATACAACTCATCATAATGCAGAATCAGTGGGAGCTCTGAGCTTGTTTTTCTGCAACTAGACAGTCCCATCTAGGGGTGACGGGAGACAGTGACACCTGAAGTGTGTTGCTTATGTCCACTCTACTCTGTAATCTCATTTTGGTTGCTGTCACTGCAGAAAACCCTGCTTCACAAAGATAGGATATTGGAAATAGAAGTAGGTTTGTCAGTGCTTTTGTGACAATCTTAGGATATTCTGTCTTGGCTTTAATTAAAAGTGTATGGAGATTTGAAGTTGTCTCAAACATACTTGTAAGGCCACCATCATTTACAATCTCAAGCAGTTGATCCTCTTCTAGCATGGACAAATTCGATTCATCTGCCTTATGCACAAATGGGCCATGGATCCATTCCTTCCCAGTTTGGGGGGGTCTTTTGTGGTTGAGAAGTAATGCTCAAACTCTTTTGAAAGCTGAGATAGGTGATTATGCACCAGCTGGGAGAAAAAAAGGCCCTGGCTCAGTCTCTTTCAAAATCTCTGCTAATGTTTGAAACATGTCAAAATCCCAATCTTTACTGCTCGTCCCCATAATTCTAGTTTGGCTTTGAATGCAGCCACTTTATCTGCTGACTTGAACATGGTTGTTATTCTCCCCTGAAGTGACAGATTGAGTTTGTTGAGCAGTTTGAATATGTCACACAAGTAAGCAAGTTTTGGGACCCATTCTGTGTCACTGAAATGTGCGGCCAGTGGTGACTGTTTTTCCTAAAGAAATCTCTGGAGCGGCTCTCATAACTCAAAAACTGTGGCCAGTGATCTACCTTTAGAAAGCCATCTCACTCTGTGAGAACACGTGTGTGCTCTGCGTCCATCTCCTTACAGAGCTGCGCAAACAGACATGAGTTAAAGGCATGTACCTTAATGTGGTTGATCATTTTAATCACATCCTGCAAAACATTGTTTAGTTCAGGTGACATTTTTTAGCTAGCCGGCATTTCTCTATGGATATCATAGTGCATAGACTCAAGTTCAGAAGTGACCTCTCTGACCCAAGCAGTGAAACCAGAAAGCCGTCCAGTCATAGCAGCCACTCCTTCTGTGCATATACTGACACAAAATCACCAATTCAGTTTTCCTGATATGTAATCATTCAAAGACTTGAATAGTTCTACAGCCGTAGTGTTGGTTGGCAACAAAAGTACACATAACATGTCCTCATGCACATCCTCCTGAAAAATATATTGCACAAAAACAAGCATTGTTGTCAACATTGGTAGACTGGTTAACCTGGATCGCATACCTCAGTGACTCATTAATCCTAACAATTGTGCCTCAATATCCTTTGTTATTTTCATCAATTCATCTAGATATGGTGCTAGCTGAAAAAGGAACACGTACCACCTTTTGAACTGCAGCCTCTCCTAAAAGTTCATGGCAAATGTCCTTAGCAGCAGGCAGGATCAACTCTTCACCAATAGTAAAGGGCTTCTTAGCTTTAGCAATGTGGTGAGCCTCTAAGAATGATGCTCTCAGTGCAGACACATTTAATGAAATGGTGGCTTTCAATAATTGATTTTGTTCTTATTATTAAATAATTGCTTTTGTTCACCTTTAATTTTTTGAAAACTCCAAAGGCTTGCCTTTTAATGAAGGGTGCTTGGTCTCCATGTAGCAAAGCATTTTTGAAGGTTTCATGGCTTCATTGAATAGCTGATCGCCACATATTACACAAAACAGGCTTGGAGAATGTGAATCACCTGTTGCAATTAACCCATAATTTAAGTAGGACTCTTGGTTTTTGTTTTAAATGCAGCTTTCATTTTGCTGGCAGTCTTAGATTCTTCCACGGTCTCATCACTGGGTCTTTCCCCTTTTCAAAAGAAGCTCTCCAACGAATTTTGTTTTTTTACTCATTTTTGCAAGGGTTAGCTTGTGGGCTTACCAAAACTGCAACTGAGACAAGTGCCCAGTGCTAGAAAGATTTGATGATGAAAGTGGTAAATAAAATAATGGGTGGGCCACACACAGACTAAAATAAGTGTTGGATTCTGATTTAAAGCCTGCCATCAGATGTAGCTTAATTGTCACTTGCCATTCACTGAAAGGGTTTTAATATGAGTCTGCAAATAATTGATTTATTATGGTCTCTGTGCAGTGAAACCTCTCTGCTAATGATAATCCGTATTTGCAGCCACTCCCCACCGCTAGCATCACTGCCTCAGCTCCACCTCAGATCATCAGGCACCAGATTCTCATAAGGAGCACAGCAACCTAAACCTCTCTCAGTTTACAGTAGGGTTTGAGCTCCTCTGAGAATCTAATGCCGCTGTTGATCTGACAGGAGGCAGAGCTCAGGCAGTGATTCAGTCAACGAAGAGTGGCTGCAAATACAGATGAAGCTTGCTTGTCTTCCCCCTGCTACCTCCTGCTGTGCCGACCAGTTCCTAACGGGCCACCAGACCACTTCAGGTCTGTGGCTCAGGATTGGGGACCGCAGCACTAATGAATAACAGGGATAGCGGAGTTAGCAAACTTCACTATCTTTAGAGCTGGGGGAGGGGAAAACAAATTTGGAAGTGAGTTCTTCCCACTCTCCAGCACAAAGCTGAGATTCAGACTTTGTCAGAGAGATGTGGCTGAGGTGAGTTCCCCTTAGGTGGCAGAGAAGTTCGCTGAGAAGCCACAGCAAACCACTCCTGGGATGCAGGTAAAACTCGCTGGGAATTCACTGAATGGGATGTCTGTAAACATCACTGAGAAGCCGTTTGCTGTGACATGAGGAAGCTGCCTGCTGCAATGCAGTGGTGGTGCTGTGGGCTCAGCAGGAAGCAGTCGCTAGGATGATGGCAAAACTCGCTGGGGAGCCACACTGGGGCGTCCGACTAGGACACTTTATTATCATTGTGCTGCTGGCACAGGAGAGGGGTCGACAAGATCCAGCTCCAGTATCAGAAAGCATGGAAAGAAGGTAGATTTGAAGTTAAGAAGTGTTTAAATTGATAATGGGTATACGTTCAAATTTAGTGTTGAAATTCCAGCTTTCTCTGTCTCCATGGTTTTCAATTATCCTGATAATTTTGGTGATCCTCTGTTAAAAACCATGCCTTATGTTATTAATATTTATACCTACATATAGAAAGTGTTCATTCTAAAATTATCTATTCAGTATCATAATGTCTAAATACAACTTTATCTAATGTATAATGATGAATGCAACTATTTTATAATATGCATACTCACATATAGATTTATTAGATTTGTACATTTTAGGAAACATTCAATAGTGCAATCTAATTATGCAATTATATACTACCTACTATGCAAATCACTTTATTTAGTGATTTAAAGATTACCCTGTCCTCCTGATTGTGTAAGTAAGATAAACTCACACACGAAAAACTAAGACAATACCAATTTTATGTTATTGTATTCAGTCATTTGATGCATATTGTTTGGTTGCCTATTGTGAGCCATGTAACTTATTATAGATACAAAATATGAAGCCATTAGGGAGTTCTCCTGTAGGTCTCAGAGATGGTTTGTAAAAATTGGGATTTGAATTGTGTTCTGAAGTATGGAATTATTCTTCAGTGGCTGAATTTGGGGATAGAAAATGAGCAGGCAAGGTAGAGATAGCAACTTTAGCAAAGAACTGGAGGAGCGTATAGGAATTGTTCCATTTATTATGTCCAAATCATAGTTGGACTTCAATATATTTTACCTAAATAGATTCCCTTGCCTTCTCTCTCCTCTTTATGGTGTTCCTATACACTACAGCTGGATTAATCTCTGCACAACAAAGCTTAGATTTTATCATTATTGCTCAACACCTCAATGCCTTCAAACCACTGCATGCTGAATTCAGAATGCTTCCTCCTGATTTTCAAGGCCCTCCATGGTAAGGCCTCAAAATCACTCTTTAAGTTGTTATTCTATGACTTTCCGATGTTCAACTCCACTAATTTAACTCAAATGCCATTTTTCAGATGCACACCCTCACCTGGAATATTCTTTGCAACTCTATCCATGCCCATCTTAAAAGTTAACTTTTCCGTGAAGATAGTCTTTATCTCCCAATGGATGAAGTTTCTCTTCTGAACTCTGATGTGAGTGGACATATATTGAGCCTGACTTGTTTTCATATCCCAAGGATAGCAATGAGGGTTATGAAAAAGCTACAGGGCTGCAGAATATAAGATGTCTGGTGTCAAAGAATCTACCACTAAAAAGGATCAAATGTTATATCAGGAGAATGTCATTATCTATGCAGATCTATGCAGGAAGAATATGGATCCCAACCCCTAAAATTAAACAGACCAAAAATAAATAAGAAATTTTCTCTTGGATCCAAGAAATGGCCTATGCATTCTAGTATTCCTCTCAGACTTATTCTAGAAGTAAATGCTGTCCCCTTCATGTAAACTTCAAAGGTCAGAGAAATGCCCCATAATACCTGGGTTCCCTTATGAAACTTCAGTAGGAAGAGAGAAAGCCAGAAGCAGATTTATTATCTACCTAGAGTTGTCTGATTATTTATACCTCTTCATTCTTCCAGGGCTTCAGTGAATAATAAATTTGCAGTTGGCATCTATGCTTTTACTTCACATGCTATAAATCTAAGACCAAAAGATCCCACACTTTAGTTTTTTAATGATCAAATGTTGGCAGTCCTGGGGTCTTTAAGAAGGTCGTTTTTATTATCCAAGCGAAAAGCTTATTATGAATGTTGAAGTACAAGTTAGATTCCAGATGTGTGTTCAAGCAGGATTAGAATAAGAGAATAAAATAGTACGGGAGACCATGATCCTACTCTAATTTCACAATTTATTTCTCAGAGTTGCCTGTCGGTCTTGTCACACTATTGAAATGTAGCATCTAAGGAAGCTAGATTCCTTGTACTAGAAACCACTCCTTTTGAAATAAAGACTGCTGTGGCATAGCAGAATTACATGGCTCTGGCATGGTCTCTGATGACTTATTGAGGATGAGGCATACTATATACCTCTCACTTTCTTTTCTTTCTAGAGAGTTGGGCTTATTGAAGCGTAGCTGATTTTTCTTTATAATATGTCAAACTGGAATTTTATTGATGTAGGCCGTGGTGTAATACCATAATACTTTTGACATAATTTTATATTATAGTGGGATTTAGAGAGAGAGTTGCTAGCTTAACAACATCATCGTCTTCCTCTTCTTCTTCTATTTTTTTTAAATCTAAACTTAATATAGATTCACTTCCTGTGATACTTAATAAAACAACATATTTAGTTGCCAATGAAATAACCTTTCTGAACTTTTTGCTGATTAAACTCTGTACTTTTTAAATTAGAGTTGGAGAAACCCAAGCCAGTCACTTAAAGCCAAAAAAAAAAAAAAAAAAAAAAAAAAAAAAAATTGTCCCTAAAACCATAAGCAAATGAAAAGATAGCATTTTTAAATTTGGTCCTGTGGGATAACAATTCTTACTCTTTGTTTTACTTCTTACTATTTATTAAAAACTAGGAACATTACAGTATGTAAATTATACATTAATATCAATTATAGTGAATAATCTTTTCCATGATTATTGTACATATCCATTTTCCTTAGACTTCTAGAAGCTTAACCTCTTCCATTAAATTATTTAAGCTCAACTGAAGAAAGCTGTAGGTTTATAGTGGCATGGAAAGTTTTCAACATCAACTCTATACTAACAAAGAATGGAACATTTCAAAGTATTAACAGTTAACTGCTTAACAATCAGCTTAAAAGATCTGGCTTTAAAAGTACATGCACAGACATTTATTGTCTCCAAGACTGGCATCACACAAGTGAGATCGGCTTTTTATGCTTTTGCTTTTCACTCAGGGCACCTTTGACTATGAAGACCATTTATCACGGTCACCATTGTCTGGCGCTTTAGAGATCTCACTACCAACAGGAGCAGCAGGAGACTCCGGTTTAGAAGAAGAAACGGTTCCAAAATCATTTTTAAAGAATTTGAACCATTTAAAATTCTTTGTATTTTGACTTGTTCTATATTAGTAACAATGTCAGTGGCACTATTGTCAATGTGCTCTGAATACATACTTATTAAGGGGCAGCCAAGACATTAGAAGCTATAACTCTTAAGGTTGGCCTCCTTTTTATTCTCTTGCCAAAGGGCTTCGACTGAAAGGCCAGGGGATGGCTTTAGTTGTGCTGGTCTCCATAGCATCTAAAATTGATGGGCTAGCTGCGTCCAGGGAACAAGCTGCAGAGAACAGTCTGATACCAGTAAAGACACTAGTTCTCTCTATAATCCTCAATTATAAAACTTTCCAGCAGGAAATTTTAGCTGCTAATAACTTTTTAAACACATCTTTAATTACACAATTTATTTCTAAAGATGAGTCAATATAGTTGTCAGGACAAAACTACTCTCCAGCCAGAATATTGGCAGGTCTTTTGCAGTCTTTTGATAGCTGTTTTTCTGATATTCCTTCATCCTTCTAATAAATTAGGCTGAGAATAAAGAATGAGGCTATTTTATCATAATGCTTTGTTGCCTGAAGTCAACAGAAGGATGATATTTTTTCCTTTAACTGAGAAAACAGAGTAATAAGAATAATACAAGGATTTATGCAAAATTGTTGGATCAGAAAATTAATCCTAAAATGTTCCATGGATTAAGAAATACAAACTGGAGTGGGGGCCAGAAGGCCTGGGTCCTATACCCAGTGTTGTCTAACCTAAGGCAAAAGCTGAGAGAGTTGGATTTGTTTGCCTGCAGAATCAGGTTTGGAAGTTTTTGAAATGAATATCTGCTATATCATTGCTCAACCCATTGCTTTCCTTTGGTTCTGCATAGACCTGACTTGATCTGCGGCAAGTGAGATTGGTAATATATCCCATCTTCCTTTTAGCCAACACACCACTGAGAGTAACTGCACTCTACGGAGGAACTTATCTTATGATAGCTGGGTGCCTCTACTATATAGTCTTCCTAGGAGCTGTACTTCTCATTCAAAGCACTTCTCAGAAGTATACTTTAAATAAAAAATATGTACAATTGTCTATTTAGTATCTGTTTTCCCCAGTGGACTCTGCATTCTAAGATGCAGGGAATTATAGCAATCTTACTCTTCACTGTGCCTAGCACATTGTCTAACATATAATATGAGGACTTAACAAGTGTTTGTTCTATTAATAAATAATAAATTTAAACTGAAAAACTTCAGAGCCCCCTGGGCCCTAGCTTTGGTACCCTGAAAAAGAAGGAAAATATAATTTGGGAAGAAGAAGGGAACGTTGGATATTCTTTCCTTTGGATTGAGCAAAAAAAA